>JAMJFZ010004240.1:5033410-5722615 GCA_026225945.1 Cricetomys ansorgei | reverse complement strand
AAAACAACACACAGATGTAAACACACTACCAATGGGTATTTCAACATAGTGGTCAATGCGGCCTTATCAAACTATGCACTCTGAGTGTGATTCCAGCTTCTCTCACACACAAGACTCTCAGAAGTAACTAAAATACGTCTTGCAACAGCATCTACTAAGAAACACTCTCCTAATACGCCTAACACATTGAAACACAGTTCCTATGCGTTTCTCCACTAAAACATGAATACATGTCTTTTCTAACTAAGGAAACAAGGAAACTGCAAAGGCGACTACAGAAAAGAAGTGTTTCAAGAACTGAGTAACATGTGTGTTCCAAATGCAATTCTAACCGCAGGAACGTCTGAAACACAACACAGATGTAAACACACTACCAATGGGTATTTCAACATAGTGGTCAATGCGGCCTTATCAAACTATGCACTCTGAGTGTGATTCCAGCTTCTCTCACACACAAGACTCTCAGAAGTAACTAAAATACGTCTTGCAACAGCATCTACTAAGAAACACTCTCCTAATACGCCTAACACATTGAAACACAGTTCCTATGCGTTTCTCCACTAAAACATGAATACATGTCTTTTCTAACTAAGGAAACAAGGAAACTGCAAAGGCGACTACAGAAAAGAAGTGTTTCAAGAACTGAGTAACATGTGTGTTCCAAATGCAATTCTAACCGCAGGAACGTCTGAAACACAACACAGATGTAAACACACTACCAATGGGTATTTCAACATAGTGGTCAATGCGGCCTTATCAAACTATGCACTCTGAGTGTGATTCCAGCTTCTCTCACACACAAGACTCTCAGAAGTAACTAAAATACGTCTTGCAACAGCATCTACTAAGAAACACTCTCCTAATACGCCTAACACATTGAAACACAGTTCCTATGCGTTTTCCACTAAAACATGAATACATGTCTTTTCTAACTAAGGAAACAAGGAAACTGCAAAGGCGACTACAGAAAAGAAGTGTTTCAAGAACTGAGTAACATGTGTGTTCCAAATGCAATTCTAACCGCAGGAACGTCTGAAACACAACACAGATGTAAACACACTACCAATGGGTATTTCAACATAGTGGTCAATGCGGCCTTATCAAACTATGCACTCTGAGTGTGATTCCAGCTTCTCTCACACACAAGACTCTCAGAAGTAACTAAAATACGTCTTGCAACAGCATCTACTAAGAAACACTCTCCTAATACGCCTAACACATTGAAACACAGTTCCTATGCGTTTCTCCACTAAAACATGAATACATGTCTTTTCTAACTAAGGAAACAAGGAAACTGCAAAGGCGACTACAGAAAAGAAGTGTTTCAAGAACTGAGTAACATGTGTGTTCCAAATGCAATTCTAACCGCAGGAACGTCTGAAACACAACACAGATGTAAACACACTACCAATGGGTATTTCAACATAGTGGTCAATGCGGCCTTATCAAACTATGCACTCTGAGTGTGATTCCAGCTTCTCTCACACACAAGACTCTCAGAAGTAACTAAAATACGTCTTGCAACAGCATCTACTAAGAAACACTCTCCTAATACGCCTAACACATTGAAACACAGTTCCTATGCGTTTCTCCACTAAAACATGAATACATGTCTTTTCTAACTAAGGAAACAAGGAAACTGCAAAGGCGACTACAGAAAAGAAGTGTTTCAAGAACTGAGTAACATGTGTGTTCCAAATGCAATTCTAACCGCAGGAACGTCTGAAACACAACACAGATGTAAACACACTACCAATGGGTATTTCAACATAGTGGTCAATGCGGCCTTATCAAACTATGCACTCTGAGTGTGATTCCAGCTTCTCTCACACACAAGACTCTCAGAAGTAACTAAAATACGTCTTGCAACAGCATCTACTAAGAAACACTCTCCTAATACGCCTAACACATTGAAACACAGTTCCTATGCGTTTCTCCACTAAAACATGAATACATGTCTTTTCTAACTAAGGAAACAAGGAAACTGCAAAGGCGACTACAGAAAAGAAGTGTTTCAAGAACTGAGTAACATGTGTGTTCCAAATGCAATTCTAACCGCAGGAACGTCTGAAACACAACACAGATGTAAACACACTACCAATGGGTATTTCAACATAGTGGTCAATGCGGCCTTATCAAACTATGCACTCTGAGTGTGATTCCAGCTTCTCTCACACACAAGACTCTCAGAAGTAACTAAAATACGTCTTGCAACAGCATCTACTAAGAAACACTCTCCTAATACGCCTAACACATTGAAACACAGTTCCTATGCGTTTCTCCACTAAAACATGAATACATGTCTTTTCTAACTAAGGAAACAAGGAAACTGCAAAGGCGACTACAGAAAAGAAGTGTTTCAAGAACTGAGTAACATGTGTGTTCCAAATGCAATTCTAACCGCAGGAACGTCTGAAACACAACACAGATGTAAACACACTACCAATGGGTATTTCAACATAGTGGTCAATGCGGCCTTATCAAACTATGCACTCTGAGTGTGATTCCAGCTTCTCTCACACACAAGACTCTCAGAAGTAACTAAAATACGTCTTGCAACAGCATCTACTAAGAAACACTCTCCTAATACGCCTAACACATTGAAACACAGTTCCTATGCGTTTCTCCACTAAAACATGAATACATGTCTTTTCTAACTAAGGAAACAAGGAAACTGCAAAGGCGACTACAGAAAAGAAGTGTTTCAAGAACTGAGTAACATGTGTGTTCCAAATGCAATTCTAACCGCAGGAACGTCTGAAACACAACACAGATGTAAACACACTACCAATGGGTATTTCAACATAGTGGTCAATGCGGCCTTATCAAACTATGCACTCTGAGTGTGATTCCAGCTTCTCTCACACACAAGACTCTCAGAAGTAACTAAAATACGTCTTGCAACAGCATCTACTAAGAAACACTCTCCTAATACGCCTAACACATTGAAACACAGTTCCTATGCGTTTCTCCACTAAAACATGAATACATGTCTTTTCTAACTAAGGAAACAAGGAAACTGCAAAGGCGACTACAGAAAAGAAGTGTTTCAAGAACTGAGTAACATGTGTGTTCCAAATGCAATTCTAACCGCAGGAACGTCTGAAACACAACACAGATGTAAACACACTACCAATGGGTATTTCAACATAGTGGTCAATGCGGCCTTATCAAACTATGCACTCTGAGTGTGATTCCAGCTTCTCTCACACACAAGACTCTCAGAAGTAACTAAAATACGTCTTGCAACAGCATCTACTAAGAAACACTCTCCTAATACGCCTAACACATTGAAACACAGTTCCTATGCGTTTCTCCACTAAAACATGAATACATGTCTTTTCTAACTAAGGAAACAAGGAAACTGCAAAGGCGACTACAGAAAAGAAGTGTTTCAAGAACTGAGTAACATGTGTGTTCCAAATGCAATTCTAACCGCAGGAACGTCTGAAACACAACACAGATGTAAACACACTACCAATGGGTATTTCAACATAGTGGTCAATGCGGCCTTATCAAACTATGCACTCTGAGTGTGATTCCAGCTTCTCTCACACACAAGACTCTCAGAAGTAACTAAAATACGTCTTGCAACAGCATCTACTAAGAAACACTCTCCTAATACGCCTAACACATTGAAACACAGTTCCTATGCGTTTCTCCACTAAAACATGAATACATGTCTTTTCTAACTAAGGAAACAAGGAAACTGCAAAGGCGACTACAGAAAAGAAGTGTTTCAAGAACTGAGTAACATGTGTGTTCCAAATGCAATTCTAACCGCAGGAACGTCTGAAACACAACACAGATGTAAACACACTACCAATGGGTATTTCAACATAGTGGTCAATGCGGCCTTATCAAACTATGCACTCTGAGTGTGATTCCAGCTTCTCTCACACACAAGACTCTCAGAAGTAACTAAAATACGTATTGCAACAGCATCTACTAAGAAACACTCTCCTAATACGCCTAACACATTGAAACACAGTTCCTATGCGTTTCTCCACTAAAACATGAATACATGTCTTTTCTAACTAAGGAAACAAGGAAACTGCAAAGGCGACTACAGAAAAGAAGTGTTTCAAGAACTGAGTAACATGTGTGTTCCAAATGCAATTCTAACCGCAGGAACGTCTGAAACACAACACAGATGTAAACACACTACCAATGGGTATTTCAACATAGTGGTCAATGCGCACTTATCAAACTATGCACTCTGAGTGTGATTCCAGCTTCTCTCACACACAAGACTCTCAGAAGTAACTAAAATACGTATTGCAACAGCATCTACTAAGAAACACTCTCCTAATACGCCTAACACATTGAAACACAGTTCCTATGCGTTTCTCCACTAAAACATGAATACATGTCTTTTCTAACTAAGGAAACAAGGAAACTGCAAAGGCGACTACAGAAAAGAAGTGTTTCAAGAACTGAGTAACATGTGTGTTCCAAATGCAATTCTAACCGCAGGAACGTCTGAAACACAACACAGATGTAAACACACTACAATGGGTATTTCAACATAGTGGTCAATGCGCACTTATCAAACTATGCACTCTGAGTGTGATTCCAGCTTCTCTCACACACAAGACTCTCAGAAGTAACTAAAATACGTATTGCAACAGCATCTACTAAGAAACACTCTCCTAATACGCCTAACACATTGAAACACAGTTCCTATGCGTTTCTCCACTAAAACATGAATACATGTCTTTTCTAACTAAGGAAACAAGGAAACTTCAAAGGCGACTACAGAAAAGAAGTGTTTCAAGAACTGAGTAACATGTGTGTTCCAAATGCAATTCTAACCGCAGGAACGTCTGAAACACAACACAGATGTAAACACACTATCAATGGGTATTTCAACATAGTGGTCAATGCGGCTTATCAAACTATGCACTCTGAGTGTGATTCCAGCTTCTCTCACACACAAGACTCTCAGAAGTAACTAAAATACGTATTGCAACAGCATCTACTAAGAAACACTCTCCTAATACGCCTAACACATTGAAACACAGTTCCTATGCGTTTCTCCACTAAAACATGAATACATGTCTTTTCTAACTAAGGAAACAAGGAAACTCAAAGGCGACTACAGAAAAGAAGTGTTTCAAGAACTGAGTAACATGTGTGTTCCAAATGCAATTCTAACCGCAGGAACGTCTGAAACACAACACAGATGTAAACACACTATCAATGGGTATTTCAACATAGTGGTCAATGCGCACTTATCAAACTATGCACTCTGAGTGTGATTCCAGCTTCTCTCACACACAAGACTCTCAGAAGTAACTAAAATACGTATTGCAACAGCATCTACTAAGAAACACTCTCCTAATACGCCTAACACATTGAAACACAGTTCCTATGCGTTTCTCCACTAAAACATGAATACATGTCTTTTCTAACTAAGGAAACAAGGAAACTTCAAAGGCGACTACAGAAAAGAAGTGTTTCAAGAACTAGTAACATGTGTGTTCCAAATGCAATTCTAACCGCAGGAACGTCTGAAACACAACACAGATGTAAACACACTATCAATGGGTATTTCAACATAGTGGTCAATGCGCACTTATCAAACTATGCACTCTGAGTGTGATTCCAGCTTCTCTCACACACAAGACTCTCAGAAGTAACTAAAATACGTATTGCAACAGCATCTACTAAGAAACACTCTCCTAATACGCCTAACACATTGAAACACAGTTCCTATGCGTTTCTCCACTAAAACATGAATACATGTCTTTTCTAACTAAGGAAACAAGGAAACTGCAAAGGCGACTACAGAAAAGAAGTGTTTCAAGAACTGAGTAACATGTGTGTTCCAAATGCAATTCTAACCGCAGGAACGTCTGAAACACAACACAGATGTAAACACACTATCAATGGGTATTTCAACATAGTGGTCAATGCGCACTTATCAAACTATGCACTCTGAGTGTGATTCCAGCTTCTCTCACACACAAGACTCTCAGAAGTAACTAAAATACGTATTGCAACAGCATCTACTAAGAAACACTCTCCTAATACGCCTAACACATTGAAACACAGTTCCTATGCGTTTCTCCACTAAAACATGAATACATGTCTTTTCTAACTAAGGAAACAAGGAAACTTCAAAGGCGACTACAGAAAAGAAGTGTTTCAAGAACTGAGTAACATGTGTGTTCCAAATGCAATTCTAACCGCAGGAACGTCTGAAACACAACACAGATGTAAACACACTATCAATGGGTATTTCAACATAGTGGTCAATGCGCACTTATCAAACTATGCACTCTGAGTGTGATTCCAGCTTCTCTCACACACAAGACTCTCAGAAGTAACTAAAATACGTATTGCAACAGCATCTACTAAGAAACACTCTCCTAATACGCCTAACACATTGAAACACAGTTCCTATGCGTTTCTCCACTAAAACATGAATACATGTCTTTTCTAACTAAGGAAACAAGGAAACTTCAAAGGCGACTACAGAAAAGAAGTGTTTCAAGAACTAAGTAACATGTGTGTTCCAAATGCAATTCTAACCGCAGGAACGTCTGAAACACAACACAGATGTAAACACACTATCAATGGGTATTTCAACATAGTGGTCAATGCGCACTTATCAAACTATGCACTCTGAGTGTGATTCCAGCTTCTCTCACACACAAGACTCTCAGAAGTAACTAAAATACGTATTGCAACAGCATCTACTAAGAAACACTCTCCTAATACGCCTAACACATTGAAACACAGTTCCTATGCGTTTCTCCACTAAAACATGAATACATGTCTTTTCTAACTAAGGAAACAAGGAAACTTCAAAGGCGACTACAGAAAAGAAGTGTTTCAAGAACTAAGTAACATGTGTGTTCCAAATGCAATTCTAACCGCAGGAACGTCTGAAACACAACACAGATGTAAACACACTATCAATGGGTATTTCAACATAGTGGTCAATGCGCACTTATCAAACTATGCACTCTGAGTGTGATTCCAGCTTCTCTCACACACAAGACTCTCAGAAGTAACTAAAATACGTATTGCAACAGCATCTACTAAGAAACACTCTCCTAATACGCCTAACACATTGAAACACAGTTCCTATGCGTTTCTCCACTAAAACATGAATACATGTCTTTTCTAACTAAGGAAACAAGAAACTTCAAAGGCGACTACAGAAAAGAAGTGTTTCAAGAACTAAGTAACATGTGTGTTCCAAATGCAATTCTAACCGCAGGAACGTCTGAAACACAACACAGATGTAAACACACTATCAATGGGTATTTCAACATAGTGGTCAATGCGCACTTATCAAACTATGCACTCTGAGTGTGATTCCAGCTTCTCTCACACACAAGACTCTCAGAAGTAACTAAAATACGTATTGCAACAGCATCTACTAAGAAACACTCTCCTAATACGCCTAACACATTGAAACACAGTTCCTATGCGTTTCTCCACTAAAACATGAATACATGTCTTTTCTAACTAAGGAAACAAGGAAACTTCAAAGGCGACTACAGAAAAGAAGTGTTTCAAGAACTAAGTAACATGTGTGTTCCAAATGCAATTCTAACCGCAGGAACGTCTGAAACACAACACAGATGTAAACACACTATCAATGGGTATTTCAACATAGTGGTCAATGCGCACTTATCAAACTATGCACTCTGAGTGTGATTCCAGCTTCTCTCACACACAAGACTCTCAGAAGTAACTAAAATACGTATTGCAACAGCATCTACTAAGAAACACTCTCCTAATACGCCTAACACATTGAAACACAGTTCCTATGCGTTTCTCCACTAAAACATGAATACATGTCTTTTCTAACTAAGGAAACAAGAAACTTCAAAGGCGACTACAGAAAAGAAGTGTTTCAAGAACTAAGTAACATGTGTGTTCCAAATGCAATTCTAACCGCAGGAACGTCTGAAACACAACACAGATGTAAACACACTATCAATGGGTATTTCAACATAGTGGTCAATGCGCACTTATCAAACTATGCACTCTGAGTGTGATTCCAGCTTCTCTCACACACAAGACTCTCAGAAGTAACTAAAATACGTATTGCAACAGCATCTACTAAGAAACACTCTCCTAATACGCCTAACACATTGAAACACAGTTCCTATGCGTTTCTCCACTAAAACATGAATACATGTCTTTTCTAACTAAGGAAACAAGGAAACTTCAAAGGCGACTACAGAAAAGAAGTGTTTCAAGAACTAAGTAACATGTGTGTTCCAAATGCAATTCTAACCGCAGGAACGTCTGAAACACAACACAGATGTAAACACACTATCAATGGGTATTTCAACATAGTGGTCAATGCGCACTTATCAAACTATGCACTCTGAGTGTGATTCCAGCTTCTCTCACACACAAGACTCTCAGAAGTAACTAAAATACGTATTGCAACAGCATCTACTAAGAAACACTCTCCTAATACGCCTAACACATTGAAACACAGTTCCTATGCGTTTCTCCACTAAAACATGAATACATGTCTTTTCTAACTAAGGAAACAAGAAACTTCAAAGGCGACTACAGAAAAGAAGTGTTTCAAGAACTAAGTAACATGTGTGTTCCAAATGCAATTCTAACCGCAGGAACGTCTGAAACACAACACAGATGTAAACACACTATCAATGGGTATTTCAACATAGTGGTCAATGCGCACTTATCAAACTATGCACTCTGAGTGTGATTCCAGCTTCTCTCACACACAAGACTCTCAGAAGTAACTAAAATACGTATTGCAACAGCATCTACTAAGAAACACTCTCCTAATACGCCTAACACATTGAAACACAGTTCCTATGCGTTTCTCCACTAAAACATGAATACATGTCTTTTCTAACTAAGGAAACAAGAAACTTCAAAGGCGACTACAGAAAAGAAGTGTTTCAAGAACTAAGTAACATGTGTGTTCCAAATGCAATTCTAACCGCAGGAACGTCTGAAACACAACACAGATGTAAACACACTATCAATGGGTATTTCAACATAGTGGTCAATGCGCACTTATCAAACTATGCACTCTGAGTGTGATTCCAGCTTCTCTCACACACAAGACTCTCAGAAGTAACTAAAATACGTATTGCAACAGCATCTACTAAGAAACACTCTCCTAATACGCCTAACACATTGAAACACAGTTCCTATGCGTTTCTCCACTAAAACATGAATACATGTCTTTTCTAACTAAGGAAACAAGAAACTTCAAAGGCGACTACAGAAAAGAAGTGTTTCAAGAACTAAGTAACATGTGTGTTCCAAATGCAATTCTAACCGCAGGAACGTCTGAAACACAACACAGATGTAAACACACTATCAATGGGTATTTCAACATAGTGGTCAATGCGCCTTATCAAACTATGCACTCTGAGTGTGATTCCAGCTTCTCTCACACACAAGACTCTCAGAAGTAACTAAAATACGTATTGCAACAGCATCTACTAAGAAACACTCTCCTAATACGCCTAACACATTGAAACACAGTTCCTATGCGTTTCTCCACTAAAACATGAATACATGTCTTTTCTAACTAAGGAAACAAGAAATTCAAAGGCGACTACAGAAAAGAAGTGTTTCAAGAACTAAGTAACATGTGTGTTCCAAATGCAATTCTAACCGCAGGAACGTCTGAAACACAACACAGATGTAAACACACTATCAATGGCTATTTCAACATAGTGGTCAATGCGCACTTATCAAACTATGCACTCTGAGTGTGATTCCAGCTTCTCTCACACACAAGACTCTCAGAAGTAACTAAAATACGTATTGCAACAGCATCTACTAAGAAACACTCTCCTAATACGCCTAACACATTGAAACACAGTTCCTATGCGTTTCTCCACTAAAACATGAATACATGTCTTTTCTAACTAAGGAAACAAGAAACTTCAAAGGCGACTACAGAAAAGAAGTGTTTCAAGAACTAAGTAACATGTGTGTTCCAAATGCAATTCTAACCGCAGGAACGTCTGAAACACAACACAGATGTAAACACACTATCAATGGCTATTTCAACATAGTGGTCAATGCGCACTTATCAAACTATGCACTCTGAGTGTGATTCCAGCTTCTCTCACACACAAGACTCTCAGAAGTAACTAAAATACGTATTGCAACAGCATCTACTAAGAAACACTCTCCTAATACGCCTAACACATTGAAACACAGTTCCTATGCGTTTCTCCACTAAAACATGAATACATGTCTTTTCTAACTAAGGAAACAAGAAACTTCAAAGGCGACTACAGAAAAGAAGTGTTTCAAGAACTAAGTAACATGTGTGTTCCAAATGCAATTCTAACCGCAGGAACGTCTGAAACACAACACAGATGTAAACACACTATCAATGGCTATTTCAACATAGTGGTCAATGCGCACTTATCAAACTATGCACTCTGAGTGTGATTCCAGCTTCTCTCACACACAAGACTCTCAGAAGTAACTAAAATACGTATTGCAACAGCATCTACTAAGAAACACTCTCCTAATACGCCTAACACATTGAAACACAGTTCCTATGCGTTTCTCCACTAAAACATGAATACATGTCTTTTCTAACTAAGGAAACAAGAAACTTCAAAGGCGACTACAGAAAAGAAGTGTTTCAAGAACTAAGTAACATGTGTGTTCCAAATGCAATTCTAACCGCAGGAACGTCTGAAACACAACACAGATGTAAACACACTATCAATGGCTATTTCAACATAGTGGTCAATGCGCACTTATCAAACTATGCACTCTGAGTGTGATTCCAGCTTCTCTCACACACAAGACTCTCAGAAGTAACTAAAATACGTATTGCAACAGCATCTACTAAGAAACACTCTCCTAATACGCCTAACACATTGAAACACAGTTCCTATGCGTTTCTCCACTAAAACATGAATACATGTCTTTTCTAACTAAGGAAACAAGAAACTTCAAAGGCGACTACAGAAAAGAAGTGTTTCAAGAACTAAGTAACATGTGTGTTCCAAATGCAATTCTAACCGCAGGAACGTCTGAAACACAACACAGATGTAAACACACTATCAATGGGTATTTCAACATAGTGGTCAATGCGCACTTATCAAACTATGCACTCTGAGTGTGATTCCAGCTTCTCTCACACACAAGACTCTCAGAAGTAACTAAAATACGTATTGCAACAGCATCTACTAAGAAACACTCTCCTAATACGCCTAACACATTGAAACACAGTTCCTATGCGTTTCTCCACTAAAACATGAATACATGTCTTTTCTAACTAAGGAAACAAGAAAACTTCAAAGGCGACTACAGAAAAGAAGTGTTTCAAGAACTAAGTAACATGTGTGTTCCAAATGCAATTCTAACCGCAGGAACGTCTGAAACACAACACAGATGTAAACACACTATCAATGGCTATTTCAACATAGTGGTCAATGCGCACTTATCAAACTATGCACTCTGAGTGTGATTCCAGCTTCTCTCACACACAAGACTCTCAGAAGTAACTAAAATACGTATTGCAACAGCATCTACTAAGAAACACTCTCCTAATACGCCTAACACATTGAAACACAGTTCCTATGCGTTTCTCCACTAAAACATGAATACATGTCTTTTCTAACTAAGGAAACAAGAAACTTCAAAGGCGACTACAGAAAAGAAGTGTTTCAAGAACTAAGTAACATGTGTGTTCCAAATGCAATTCTAACCGCAGGAACGTCTGAAACACAACACAGATGTAAACACACTATCAATGGCTATTTCAACATAGTGGTCAATGCGCACTTATCAAACTATGCACTCTGAGTGTGATTCCAGCTTCTCTCACACACAAGACTCTCAGAAGTAACTAAAATACGTATTGCAACAGCATCTACTAAGAAACACTCTCCTAATACGCCTAACACATTGAAACACAGTTCCTATGCGTTTCTCCACTAAAACATGAATACATGTCTTTTCTAACTAAGGAAACAAGAAAACTTCAAAGGCGACTACAGAAAAGAAGTGTTTCAAGAACTAAGTAACATGTGTGTTCCAAATGCAATTCTAACCGCAGGAACGTCTGAAACACAACACAGATGTAAACACACTATCAATGGCTATTTCAACATAGTGGTCAATGCGCACTTATCAAACTATGCACTCTGAGTGTGATTCCAGCTTCTCTCACACACAAGACTCTCAGAAGTAACTAAAATACGTATTGCAACAGCATCTACTAAGAAACACTCTCCTAATACGCCTAACACATTGAAACACAGTTCCTATGCGTTTCTCCACTAAAACATGAATACATGTCTTTTCTCTAACTAAGGAAACAAGAAACTTCAAAGGCGACTACAGAAAAGAAGTGTTTCAAGAACTAAGTAACATGTGTGTTCCAAATGCAATTCTAACCGCAGGAACGTCTGAAACACAACACAGATGTAAACACACTATCAATGGGTATTTCAACATAGTGGTCAATGCGCACTTATCAAACTATGCACTCTGAGTGTGATTCCAGCTTCTCTCACACACAAGACTCTCAGAAGTAACTAAAATACGTATTGCAACAGCATCTACTAAGAAACACTCTCCTAATACGCCTAACACATTGAAACACAGTTCCTATGCGTTTCTCCACTAAAACATGAATACATGTCTTTTCTAACTAAGGAAACAAGAAACTTCAAAGGCGACTACAGAAAAGAAGTGTTTCAAGAACTAGTAACATGTGTGTTCCAAATGCAATTCTAACCGCAGGAACGTCTGAAACACAACACAGATGTAAACACACTATCAATGGGTATTTCAACATAGTGGTCAATGCGCACTTATCAAACTATGCACTCTGAGTGTGATTCCAGCTTCTCTCACACACAAGACTCTCAGAAGTAACTAAAATACGTATTGCAACAGCATCTACTAAGAAACACTCTCCTAATACGCCTAACACATTGAAACACAGTTCCTATGCGTTTCTCCACTAAAACATGAATACATGTCTTTTCTAACTAAGGAAACAAGGAAACTTCAAAGGCGACTACAGAAAAGAAGTGTTTCAAGAACTAAGTAACATGTGTGTTCCAAATGCAATTCTAACCGCAGGAACGTCTGAAACACAACACAGATGTAAACACACTATCAATGGGTATTTCAACATAGTGGTCAATGCGCACTTATCAAACTATGCACTCTGAGTGTGATTCCAGCTTCTCTCACACACAAGACTCTCAGAAGTAACTAAAATACGTATTGCAACAGCATCTACTAAGAAACACTCTCCTAATACGCCTAACACATTGAAACACAGTTCCTATGCGTTTCTCCACTAAAACATGAATACATGTCTTTTCTAACTAAGGAAACAAGAGAAACTCAAAGGCGACTACAGAAAAGAAGTGTTTCAAGAACTAAGTAACATGTGTGTTCCAAATGCAATTCTAACCGCAGGAACGTCTGAAACACAACACAGATGTAAACACACTATCAATGGGTATTTCAACATAGTGGTCAATGCGCACTTATCAAACTATGCACTCTGAGTGTGATTCCAGCTTCTCTCACACACAAGACTCTCAGAAGTAACTAAAATACGTATTGCAACAGCATCTACTAAGAAACACTCTCCTAATACGCCTAACACATTGAAACACAGTTCCTATGCGTTTCTCCACTAAAACATGAATACATGTCTTTTCTAACTAAGGAAACAAGAAACTTCAAAGGCGACTACAGAAAAGAAGTGTTTCAAGAACTAAGTAACATGTGTGTTCCAAATGCAATTCTAACCGCAGGAACGTCTGAAACACAACACAGATGTAAACACACTATCAATGGTATTTCAACATAGTGGTCAATGCGCACTTATCAAACTATGCACTCTGAGTGTGATTCCAGCTTCTCTCACACACAAGACTCTCAGAAGTAACTAAAATACGTATTGCAACAGCATCTACTAAGAAACACTCTCCTAATACGCCTAACACATTGAAACACAGTTCCTATGCGTTTCTCCACTAAAACATGAATACATGTCTTTTCTAACTAAGGAAACAAGAAACTTCAAAGGCGACTACAGAAAAGAAGTGTTTCAAGAACTAAGTAACATGTGTGTTCCAAATGCAATTCTAACCGCAGGAACGTCTGAAACACAACACAGATGTAAACACACTATCAATGGGTATTTCAACATAGTGGTCAATGCGCACTTATCAAACTATGCACTCTGAGTGTGATTCCAGCTTCTCTCACACACAAGACTCTCAGAAGTAACTAAAATACGTATTGCAACAGCATCTACTAAGAAACACTCTCCTAATACGCCTAACACATTGAAACACAGTTCCTATGCGTTTCTCCACACTAAAACATGAATACATGTCTTTTCTAACTAAGGAAACAAGAAACTTCAAAGGCGACTACAGAAAAGAAGTGTTTCAAGAACTAAGTAACATGTGTGTTCCAAATGCAATTCTAACCGCAGGAACGTCTGAAACACAACACAGATGTAAACACACTATCAATGGGTATTTCAACATAGTGGTCAATGCGCACTTATCAAACTATGCACTCTGAGTGTGATTCCAGCTTCTCTCACACACAAGACTCTCAGAAGTAACTAAAATACGTATTGCAACAGCATCTACTAAGAAACACTCTCCTAATACGCCTAACACATTGAAACACAGTTCCTATGCGTTTCTCCACTAAAACATGAATACATGTCTTTTCTAACTAAGGAAACAAGAAACTTCAAAGGCGACTACAGAAAAGAAGTGTTTCAAGAACTAAGTAACATGTGTGTTCCAAATGCAATTCTAACCGCAGGAACGTCTGAAACACAACACAGATGTAAACACACTATCAATGGTTATTTCAACATAGTGGTCAATGCGCACTTATCAAACTATGCACTCTGAGTGTGATTCCAGCTTCTCTCACACACAAGACTCTCAGAAGTAACTAAAATACGTATTGCAACAGCATCTACTAAGAAACACTCTCCTAATACGCCTAACACATTGAAACACAGTTCCTATGCGTTTCTCCACTAAAACATGAATACATGTCTTTTCTAACTAAGGAAACAAGAAACTTCAAAGGCGACTACAGAAAAGAAGTGTTTCAAGAACTAAGTAACATGTGTGTTCCAAATGCAATTCTAACCGCAGGAACGTCTGAAACACAACACAGATGTAAACACACTATCAATGGGTATTTCAACATAGTGGTCAATGCGCACTTATCAAACTATGCACTCTGAGTGTGATTCCAGCTTCTCTCACACACAAGACTCTCAGAAGTAACTAAAATACGTATTGCAACAGCATCTACTAAGAAACACTCTCCTAATACGCCTAACACATTGAAACACAGTTCCTATGCGTTTCTCCACTAAAACATGAATACATGTCTTTTCTAACTAAGGAAACAAGAAACTTCAAAGGCGACTACAGAAAAGAAGTGTTTCAAGAACTAAGTAACATGTGTGTTCCAAATGCAATTCTAACCGCAGGAACGTCTGAAACACAACACAGATGTAAACACACTATCAATGGGTATTTCAACATAGTGGTCAATGCGCACTTATCAAACTATGCACTCTGAGTGTGATTCCAGCTTCTCTCACACACAAGACTCTCAGAAGTAACTAAAATACGTATTGCAACAGCATCTACTAAGAAACACTCTCCTAATACGCCTAACACATTGAAACACAGTTCCTATGCGTTTCTCCACTAAAACATGAATACATGTCTTTTCTAACTAAGGAAACAAGAAACTTCAAAGGCGACTACAGAAAAGAAGTGTTTCAAGAACTAAGTAACATGTGTGTTCCAAATGCAATTCTAACCGCAGGAACGTCTGAAACACAACACAGATGTAAACACACTATCAATGGCTATTTCAACATAGTGGTCAATGCGCACTTATCAAACTATGCACTCTGAGTGTGATTCCAGCTTCTCTCACACACAAGACTCTCAGAAGTAACTAAAATACGTATTGCAACAGCATCTACTAAGAAACACTCTCCTAATACGCCTAACACATTGAAACACAGTTCCTATGCGTTTCTCCACTAAAACATGAATACATGTCTTTTCTAACTAAGGAAACAAGAAACTTCAAAGGCGACTACAGAAAAGAAGTGTTTCAAGAACTAAGTAACATGTGTGTTCCAAATGCAATTCTAACCGCAGGAACGTCTGAAACACAACACAGATGTAAACACACTATCAATGGCTATTTCAACATAGTGGTCAATGCGCACTTATCAAACTATGCACTCTGAGTGTGATTCCAGCTTCTCTCACACACAAGACTCTCAGAAGTAACTAAAATACGTATTGCAACAGCGATCTACTAAGAAACACTCTCCTAATACGCCTAACACATTGAAACACAGTTCCTATGCGTTTCTCCACTAAAACATGAATACATGTCTTTTCTAACTAAGGAAACAAGAAACTTCAAAGGCGACTACAGAAAAGAAGTGTTTCAAGAACTGAGTAACATGTGTGTTCCAAATGCAATTCTAACCGCAGGAACGTCTGAAACACAACACAGATGTAAACACACTATCAATGGGTATTTCAACATAGTGGTCAATGCGCACTTATCAAACTATGCACTCTGAGTGTGATTCCAGCTTCTCTCACACACAAGACTCTCAGAAGTAACTAAAATACGTATTGCAACAGCATCTACTAAGAAACACTCTCCTAATACGCCTAACACATTGAAACACAGTTCCTATGCGTTTCTCCACTAAAACATGAATACATGTCTTTTCTAACTAAGGAAACAAGAAACTTCAAAGGCGACTACAGAAAAGAAGTGTTTCAAGAACTAAGTAACATGTGTGTTCCAAATGCAATTCTAACCGCAGGAACGTCTGAAACACAACACAGATGTAAACACACTATCAATGGGTATTTCAACATAGTGGTCAATGCGCACTTATCAAACTATGCACTCTGAGTGTGATTCCAGCTTCTCTCACACACAAGACTCTCAGAAGTAACTAAAATACGTATTGCAACAGCATCTACTAAGAAACACTCTCCTAATACGCCTAACACATTGAAACACAGTTCCTATGCGTTTCTCCACTAAAACATGAATACATGTCTTTTCTAACTAAGGAAACAAGAAACTTCAAAGGCGACTACAGAAAAGAAGTGTTTCAAGAACTGAGTAACATGTGTGTTCCAAATGCAATTCTAACCGCAGGAACGTCTGAAACACAACACAGATGTAAACACACTATCAATGGGTATTTCAACATAGTGGTCAATGCGCACTTATCAAACTATGCACTCTGAGTGTGATTCCAGCTTCTCTCACACACAAGACTCTCAGAAGTAACTAAAATACGTATTGCAACAGCATCTACTAAGAAACACTCTCCTAATACGCCTAACACATTGAAACACAGTTCCTATGCGTTTCTCCACTAAAACATGAATACATGTCTTTTCTAACTAAGGAAACAGAGAAATTCAAAGGCGACTACAGAAAAGAAGTGTTTCAAGAACTAAGTAACATGTGTGTTCCAAATGCAATTCTAACCGCAGGAACGTCTGAAACACAACACAGATGTAAACACACTATCAATGGGTATTTCAACATAGTGGTCAATGCGCACTTATCAAACTATGCACTCTGAGTGTGATTCCAGCTTCTCTCACACACAAGACTCTCAGAAGTAACTAAAATACGTACTTGCAACAGCATCTACAACAAAACATACACAATATATGCTAAACAATTGTAAACACAGTTCCTATGTGTTTCTCCACTAAAACGAGAATACATGTCTTTTCTAACTAATGAAACAGAGAGCATTCAAATGCACCTACAGAAAACAAGTGTTTTCAGAGATAAGTAAGGTGTGTGTTCCCAAAGCGTTTCCAACTATGCGAATGTCTTAAAAACAAAACAAATGGATACGCACTTTCAGTGGATATTTCAACACATTGCTCAATACGCTTGTTTCAAACTATACACTCTGAGGGAGATTGTAGCTTATGTAAAAAAGAAGTCTCACTGAACTAAGTGAAATACGTATTTCCACCGCATCTCCAAAGAAGCACACTCCT
Source organism: Cricetomys ansorgei (assembly GCA_026225945.1). Classification (NCBI taxonomy): domain Eukaryota; kingdom Metazoa; phylum Chordata; class Mammalia; order Rodentia; family Nesomyidae; genus Cricetomys; species Cricetomys ansorgei. The sequence continues at coordinate 5,704,532 of JAMJFZ010004240.1, read as the reverse complement.
AATACGCTAAACAAATGTAAACACAGTTCCAATAACTAATGAAACAGAGAACATTCAAATGCAACTACAGAAAACAACTGTTTTAATGACTTAGTAACGTGTTTGATCCCAAAGCATTTCCAACTATGCCAATGTTTCCCAAACAACACAAATGGAAAAACAATTTCAATGGTGTTTCAACACATTAGTCAACATGCTCTTTTCAAACTATGCACTCTGAGTTAGTTAACTAACACACAAGTCTCTCAGAATACGTAAAACATGTATTTCCACAGCATCTACAACAAAACACAAACAATATACACTAAACAAATGTTCATACAGTTGCTATGTGTTTCTCCACTAATTCAAAAATACATGTTTTTTTCTAACTAATGAAACAGAGGACATTCAAATGCAACTACAAAAAACAAGTGTTTTAATACCTAAGTAACATGTGTGTTCCCAAAGCATTTCAAACTATATGAATGCCTTAAAAACAACACAAATGTAAACGCACTTTCAGTGGATATTTCAACACATTGTTCAATACGATTGTTTCAAACTATACACTCTGAGGGGGATTCTAGCTTAACTATAACAGAAGTCTCACAGAACTAAGTAAGAAACTTATTTCCACCGCATCTCCAAAGAAGCACACTTGTAATACCCTAAACAAATGTAAACACAGTTCCAATAACTAATGAAAACAGAGAACATTCAAACGCAACTAAAGAAAACAACTATTTTAAGAACTAAGTAATGTCTGTGTTCCCAAAGCTGTTCCAACTATGTGAATGTCTCAAAAACAACACAAATGGAAACACACTTTCAATGGGTATTTCAATACATTGCTCTATACGCTCTTCTCGAACTATGCACTCTAAGTGTGATTATAGCTTAACTAACAAACAAGTCTCTCAGAACTTTGTAAAAAATGTATTTCCACCGCATCTACAAAGAAGCACACTGCTAATATGCTAAACAAATGTAAACACAGTTCAATTGTGTTTCTCCAATAAAACAAGAATATATGTCTTTTCTAACTAATGAAACAGAGAACATACACACGCAACTACAGAAAACAACTGTTTTAAGAAGTAAGAAAGGTGTGTGTTCCCAAAGCATTTCCAACTATGCAAATGTCTCAAAAACAACACAAATGTAAATGCACTTTCAGTGGATATTTCAAGACATTGCTCAATACGCTTGCTTCAAACTATACACTCTGAGGGAGATTCTAGCTTAATTAAAACACAAGTCTCACAGAATTAAGTAAAAAACGTATTTCTACCACATCTCCAAAGAAGCACACTCCTAATACACTAAACATTGGAATTGTAAACACAGTTCCAATGTGTTTCTCCAATAAAACAAGAATACATGTCTTTTCTAACTAATGAAACAGAGAACATTTACACGCAACTGCAGAAAACAACTGTTTTAAGAACTAAGTAACATGTGTGCACCCAAAGAATTTCCAACTATGCGAATGTCTGAAAAACAACACAAATGGAATCACACTTTCAATGGGTATTTCAACATATTGTAATATTTGCTCTTTTCAAAGAAGGCACTCTGAGTGTGATTCTAGCTTAACTAACACACTAGTCTCTCAGAACTATGTAGAACACGTATTTTCACAGCATGTACGACAAAGCACAAACCTAACACGCCAAACAAATGTAAATACAATTCCTATGTGTTTCTCCACTAATGTTGGGGCCCAGGTTACCCAGGCTATGAGATGCTTTAGCTTGACAAGGTTCCTGAAGCGATTCACTGTCGGGAACTGGAACTCCCTAACTGCCTCGCCCCTTTTTTGTCTTCACTGTACAGTGGCATATGTTCTCTCATCAATAATAAGATCTGTATAAGCCAATAGTAATAGCAAAATCAATCCCTGAGCTGGCTACTGTGGGCTGGAATGAAACAGCCACGCTATCCAAAAGTAAATTGCAATAAAGCAACCCAGGTTTATTGCAAAGATTTAAGAAATATAAAACCCAGAAAATTCCCCCAAGTTAGCAGTTATTAGCAGTCACATAGAAAACAGCCTCTCCCCACCACCTGTCAGCAGGTATTCTTTCTTCCCCGGAATACCCAGGCACCATTGCATCTCAGGTGCAGGCGGCTGCCCCACACCTGACCGACGAGGTCGAGGAACCAATCAAAATAGCCCAACACCAGGGCTCCAGGGGACCCCAATAAAAGCCCTGGACGGGGGTTTCTCTCTCTCTTGCCCTCTCACATCTTGCCCACATCTCCCGTCTGTGCGCGGCACCCTCCCCAAGCCTCCGTACCTGTCCCAAGCTGTCGCCTGCGCCAAGATCATTTAATAAAAAAGGCCTCGTGTGGTTTTAGCAGCCACCACGACTGTCTCGTGTTTCTTTGGGGTTTGCCCATCCTTCATGGAAGAAAGAACCCCCATTTTCGCGGGGGCCAGAGCTGGACTGCCAGGACCCCCAGAGGTGGCGGGTCTTTTCTAACAAATAAAACAGAGAACATTCAAATGCAACTACAAAATACAAGTGTTTTAAGAACTAATTAACATGTGTGTACCCAAACCATTTCAAACTATGCGAATATCTCAAAAACAACAGAAATGGAAACACACTTTCAATGGGGGTTTCAACACATTGCTCAATATGCTCTTTTCAAACTATGCACTCTGAGTGTGTTTCTAGCTTAACTAAGCCACAAATCTCTCAGAACTATGTAAAACATGTATTTCCACAGCGTTTACAACCAACTATTCACCTAATATGCTAAACAACTTTAAACACAGTTCCTATGTGTTTCTCCACTAAAACAAGAATACATGTCTTTTCTAAATAATGAAACAGAGAACATTCAAAAGCACCTACAGAAAATAACTGTTTTAAGAGGTAAGTAAGGTGTGTGTTAACAAAGTATTTCCAACTATGAGAATGTCTTAAAAACAACACAAATGTATACGCACTTTGACTGGATATTTCAACACATTGCTCAATACGCTTGTTTCAAACTATACACTCTGAGCGAGATTATAACTTAACTAAAGCACAAGACACACAGAACTAAGTAAAAAACGTATTTCCACCGCATATCAAAAGTAGCACACTCCTAATACGCTAAACAAATGTAAACACAATTCAAATGTTTTTCTCAATTAAAATTAGAATACATGTCTTTTCTATCTAATTAAACAGAGAACATTCAAAGCCACTACAGAAAACAACTGTTTAAAGAACTAAGTAACATGTGTGTTCCAAAAGCATTTCCAACTATGTGAATGTCTCAAAAACTACACAAATGGAAACACACTTTCAATGGGTATTTCAACACATTGCTAAATACGTTCTTTTATAACAAGCACTCTGTTTTTCTAACTTAACTAACGAACAAGTCTCTCAGAACTATGTAAAATAGGTATTTCCACAACATCTACAAAGAAGCATACTCCTAATACGCTAAACAAATTTAAACACATTTTCTATGTGTTTCTTCAATAAAACAATAATACATGTCTTTTCTAACTAATGAAAGAGAGAACATTGTAGCACAACTTCAGAAAATAAGTGTTTTAAGAACTAAGTAATGTGTGTGTTCCAAAATCATTTCCAACTATTTGAATGTCTCAAAAACTACACAAAGGGAAAGACACTTACAGTGTGTATTTCAACACTTTCCTCAATCCTCTCTTTTCAAAGTATGCACTCTGAGTTTGATTCTAGCTTAACTAACATACAAGTCTCTCAGAACTAAATAAAATACATATTCCTACAGCATCTACATAGAAGAATACTCCTAATAAGCTAAACAAATATTAACACAGTTCCTATGTGTTTTTCCACTAAAACAAGAATACATATCTTTTGTAACTAATGAAACAGAGAACATTCAAATGCAACTAAAGAAAATAAGTGTTCTAAGAACTAAGTAATGTGTGTGTTCCAAAAGAATTTCAAATTATGTGAATGTCTCAAAACCTACACACATGGACACACACATTCAATGGATATTACAACACATTCCTCAATATGCTCTTTTCAAATTATGCACTCTGAGTGTGATTCCAGCTTAATTAACACCAATTCTCTCAGTACTAAATAAAAATAAAAGCATAGGCCTAATACTCTAAACAAATGTAAACACAGTTCCTATGTGATTATCCACTAAAACAAGAATACATGTCTTTTTTAAATAGTGAAACAGAGCACATTCAATGGCAACTACACAAAACAAGTGTTTTAAGAACTAAGTAACGTGTTCATTCTAAAAGCATTTCCAAATATACGAATGTCTCAAAACCTACACTAATGGAAACACACTTTCAATTAATTATGCACTCTGAGTGTGATTCTCGCTTAACTAACACACCAGTCTCTCAGAAAAAAATAAAATACATATTCCCACAGCATCTACAAAGAAGCATAGTCCTAATATGCTAAACAAATGTAAACACAGTTCCCATACTATTATCCTCTAAAACAAGAATATATGTCTTTTCAAAATATTGAAACAGACAACATTCAATGGCAACTACAGAAAACAAGAGTTTTAAGAACTTATTAACTTGTGTGTTACAAAAGCATTTCTAAATATGCGAATGTGTCAAAATCTACACAAATGGAATCACACTTTCAATGGGTATTTCAACACATTCCTCAATACACTCTTTTCAAACTATGTACTCTGAGTGTGATTCTAACTGAATTAACACTTAAGTCTCTCTGAACTAAGTAAAATACATATTCCCACAGAATGTACAATGAAGCATATTCCTAATACACTAAAGAAATATAACACAGTTCCTATGTGTTTCTCTACGAAAACAAGAATACACGTCTTTTACTCAAAGGTAACTAGACATAACAAGTGTTTTAAGAACTAAGCAACGTGTGTTTTCCAAAAGCATTTCCAACTATTTGAATGTTTCAAAAACTACACAATTGTAAACACACTTTCATTGGGTATTTCAGCAAATTCCTCTGTATGCTCTATCACACTATGCACTCTGAGTGTGTTTCTAGATTACCTAACATACAAGTCTCTCACAATTAAGCAAAATACGTGTTCCCACTGCATCTACAAATAAGCATATTTCTTATAATCTAAACGAATATAAACACAGTTTCCATGTGTTTTTCCAATAATACAAGAATACACGTATTTTTAACTCATGAAAGAGAGAAACATTCAAAAGTAACGACAGAAAACAAGTCTTTTAGTCTTAAGAAACATATGTGTTCCAAAATCATTTCCAAGATGCAATTCTCTCAAAAACTAAACAAATGGAAACACATTTTAAATTGGTTTTTCAACATGTTTCTCAATATGCTCGTTTAAAACAATGCACACTGAGTGTGATGCTAGCTAACCTAACAAAGTAGTCTTTCAGAACTAAGTAAAATACGTGTTCCCACGGCGTCTACACATGAGCGTACTCCAAATAATCTAAATGAATATAAACACAGTTTCTATATATTTTTCCACTAAAACAAGAATACACATTTTTTCTAACTAATGAAAGAGAGAGACATTCAAACATAACGACAGAAAACAAGGCTTTTAGTACTAAGAATCATATGTGTTCCAAAATCATTTCCAACTATGTGAATGTCTGAAGAAATAAACAAATGGTTTCACACTTTCAATGTGTATTTCAACACATTCCTTAATATCCTCTTTTCGAACTGTGCACTCTGAGTATGATTCCAGCTTAACTATCTAAGAAGGGTTTCAGAACTAAGTAAAATACGTGTTCCCACTTCATCTACAAATAAGCATGCTCTTAATAATCTAAACGAATGTAAACACGGTTTCTAAGTGTTTTTCCACTCAAACAAAAATACACATCTTTTCTAACTAATAAAAGAGAGGGACATTCAAATGTAAGTACAGAAAACATTTCTTTTAGAACTTAGAAAAGTATGTATTCCAAAATCATTTCCAACTATGCAAACATCTCAAAAAATAAACAAATGGAAACACACTTTCATTTGGTTTTTCAACCCATTCCTCAATATGCTCTTTTCAAACTATACTCTGAGTGTGATTCTAGCTAAACTAAAAAGAAGTCTTTAAGAACTAAGTAAAATACGTGTTCCCACAGTTTTTAAAAATTAGCATACTCCTAATAATTTAAACGAATGTAAACATATTTTCTATGTGTTTTTCCACTAAAACAAGAATACACGTCTTTTCTAAGTAATTAAAAAGAGAGACATTCAAACGTAACTACAGAAAACAAATCTATTAGAACTAAGTAACACATGTGTTTCAAAAGCATTTCCAACTATGCGAATGTCTTAAAAACTAAACTAACGGAAACACACTTTCAATGGGTTTTCGACACATTCTTCAATATGCTCTTTTCAAACTATGCACTCTGAGTGTGATTCTATCTTAACTAACAAATAAATCTTTCCGAACTAAGTAAAATACATGTTTCCATAGTACCTACAAATAAGCATACTCCTAATAATATAAAAGAATTTAAATAGTTTCTATGTGTTTTTCCACTAAAATAAGAATGCACATCTAGTCTAACTAATGAAACAAAGAGACATTCAAATGATATTACAGAAAACAAGTATTTTATCAACTATGTAACGTATGTGTTCCAAAAGCATTTCCAACTATGCGAATGTCTCAAAAACTAAACAAATGGAAACAGACTTTCAATGAGTATTTCAATACATTCCTCCATATGCCCTTTACAAACTATGCACTCTGAGTGTGATTCTAGCTTAACTAACAAGCAAGTCTCTCAGAAGTGAGTAAAATACATGTTCCACAGAATCTGCAAATAATCATACTCGTAATAATCTAAACCAATGTAAACACAGTTTCCATGTGTTTTCCACTAAAACTAGAATACACGTTATTTCTAACTAATGAAACAGAGAGACATTCAAAAGTAACTACAGAAAACAAGTGCTTTTCGAACTAAGTAATGTATGTGCTCCGAAAGCATTTCCAACTATGCCAATGTCTCAAAAACTCAACAAATGGAAACACACTTTCAATGAGTATTTCATCACATTCCTCAATATGCTGCTTTCAAACTATGCACACTGAAAGTGATTCTAGTTTAACTAACAAACAAGTCTTTCATATCTAAGTAAAAAACGTGTTTCCACAGCATCTACAGCTAAGCATTCACATAATAATCTAAATGAACGTTAACACAGCTTCTATGTCTTTTTCCACGAAAACAAGAATACTTGTCTTTGCTAACTGAAGAAAGAGAGAGACATTCAAACAAAAAGTCTTTTACAATTAAGTAAACTATGTGTTCCCACAGCATTTGCAAATTTGTGACTGTCTCAAAAACTGATAAAATGGATAGACTCTTTCAATGGGATTTTCAACACATTCCTCAATATGCTCTTCTCAAATTATGCACACTAAGTGTGGTTCTAGCTTAACTAACGAACAAGTTTTTCATATCTAAGTAGCATACATTTTCCCACAGCATCTACACCAAAGCATACCCCTAATAATCTAAATGAAAGTTAATACAGTTTCTCTGTGTTTTTCCACTAAAGGGAGAATACCTGTCTTTTCTAACTAAAGATAGAGGGAGACATTCAAACAAAAGCACAGAAAACAAGTCTTTTAAAAGTAAGTAAAATATGTATTCCCATAAAATTTACAACTATGCGATTATCTCAAAAACTTAACAAATAGAAAGACACTTTCAATGGGTTTTTCAACATATTCCTCAGTATGCTCTTTTCAAACTATGCACACTTAGTGTGATTCTGCCTTAACTAAAAGACAAGTCTTTCAACTATAAGTAAAATGTCTTCCCACAGGATATACAACCAAGCATACTCCTAATAATCAAAACGACTGTAAACAGAGTTTCTATGTGTTTTTCCACTAAAACATAAATATGTGTCTTTTCTAACTAAAGGAAGAGAAAGACATTCAAACGTAACTACAGAATGCAAGCCTGTCAGAACTATGCAACATATGTGTGAAAATAGCATTTCCATTTATACAAATGTCTCAGAAACTAAACAAATGAAAGCACACTTTCAAAGGGTTTTTCAACACATTCCTAAATAAGCTCTTTTCTAACTATGCACACTAAGTGTGATTCTAGCTTAACTAACAAAGAAGTCTTTCAGAACTAAGTTAAATACGTATTTCCACATTATCTAGACCTATGAATACTCCTAATAATCTAAACGAAGGTGAACAGAGTTTCTCTGTTTTTCCACTAACAGAAGAAGACCCGTCTTTTTTTATTAAAGAAATAGAGAGACATTCAAACTTAACTACAGAAAACAAGTCTTTTAGAACTAAATAATGTAAGTGTTCCCACAGAATTTCCAAATATGTGAATGTCTCATAAACTAAACAAATGGAATCACACTTTCAATGGGTTTTTCAACATGTTCCTCAATATGCTCTTTCAAAAATGCAAACTGGCAGTGATTCTACCTTAACTAACAAACAAGTCTTTCACAACTAAGTAAAATATGTATTCCCACAGCATCTACAACTAAGCATACTCTTAATAATCTAAATGATTGTAAAAACAGTTTCTATGTGTTTTTCCACTAAAACAAGAATACCTGTCTTTTCTTAGTAGGGAAAGAGAGAGACATTCAAACATAACTACAGAAAACAAGTCTTTTAGAACTAAGTAATGTATGTGTTCCGACAGCATTTGCAACTATGTGAATGTGTCAAGTACTAAACAAATAGAAACATACTTTCAGTGGGTTTTTCAACACATTCATCAATATGCTCTTTTTCAAACTATGCACATTGTGTGTGATTGTAGCTTAACTCAAAAACAAGTGTTTCAGACCTATGTAAAATACGTGTTCCCACAGTATCTACAAATAAGCATGCTCCTAATAATCTATACGAATATAAACACAGTTTCTATGTGGTTTTCCACTAAAAGAAGAATACCTGTCTTTTCTAACTATTGAAGAGAGATACATTCAAACATGACTACAGAAATCCAGTCTTTTAGAGCTAAGTAATGTATGTGTTTCCCCAGCATTTCCAACTATACAAATGTCTCAAAAACTAAACAAATTGAAATACACTTTCAAAGGTTTCTTAAACACATTCCTCATTATGCTCTTTTCAAAAATCCACACTGACAGTGATTCTAGCTTAACTAGCAAAAAAGTCTTTCACAACTTAGTAAAGTAAGTATTCCCACAGCATCTACAACTAAGCATACTCTTAATAATCTAAATGAGTGTAAACAGAGTTTTATGTGTTTTTCCACTAAAGCGAGAACTCTCTGTTCGAACTAATGAAAGAGAGAGACATTCAAACGTTAACTACAGAAAACAAGTCTTCAAGACTAAATAACCTATGTTTTCCCAGAGCATTGGCACCTGTGCGAATGTCTCAAAAGCTAAACAAATGGAAACACATTTTTCAATGCGTTTTTCAACACATTCCTCAATATGCTCTTTTCAAACTCTGCACACTGTGTGTGATTTAGCTTAACTAACAAACAAGTCCTTCAGATCTAAGTAAAATATGTGTTCCCACAGCAACTACAAATAAGCATACTCCTAAGAATCGAAATGAATGTAAATACAGTTTCTATGCATTTTTCCACTAAAACAAGAATATCTGTCTTTTCTAACTAAAGAATGAGAGTTAGTTCAAATGTAACTAAAGGAATCAAGTCTTTTAGAACTATATAAAATATGTGTTCCCACAGTATTTGCAACTATGCAAATGTCTCAAAAACTAAACAAATGCAATCACATTTCCAATGGGGTTTTCAGTGCATTCCTCAGTATGCTTTTTTAAAACAATGCACACTGAGTGTGATTCTAGCTTAACTAACAAAGAAGTTTTTCAGAACTAAGTAAAATACATGTCCCATAGCATCTACAACTAACCATAATCCTAATAATCTAAATGAATGGAAAACCAGTTTCTATGTGTTTTTCCACTAAAACAAGAATGCCTGTCTTTTCCAACTAAAGAAAGAGAGAGAAATTCAAACATAACTATAGAAAAAAAGACTTTTAGAATTAAGGCACATGTGTTGCCACAGCATTTGAAACTATGAGAATGTCTCAAAAACTAAACCAATGGAAACACAATTTTAGTGCATTTTTCAATACATTCCTCAATATGCTCATTTCAATCAATGCACACTGAGTGTGATTCTAGCTTAACTAACAGTCTTTCAGAACTAAGTAAAATATGTGTTCCCACAGCATCTACAACTTAGCGTACTAATAATAAACTAAATGAATGTACAAAGTTTCTCTGTGTTTTTCCACTAAAATAAGAATACTCGTCTTTTCTAACAAATGAAAGATAGACATTCAAATGTACCAACAGAAAACGAGGCTTTCAGAACAAAGTAATATATGTGTTGCCACAGCATTCTCACTATACAAATGTCTCAAAAATATACAAATGGAAACACACTTCAAAAGGGTTTTCAAAATATTCCTCAATATGCTCTTTTCAAATAATGCACATGGAGTGTGATTCTATCTTAACTAACAAACAAGTTTTTCAGAACTAAGGAAAATACGTGTTCCCACAGCATATACAAATAAGGATACTCTTAATAACCTAAATTATTTTAAACACACTTTCTGTGTTTTTCCACTAAAACAAGAATACCTCTTTTCTAACTAAGGAAACAGAGAGACATTCCAACGTAACTACAGAAAACAAGACTTTTAGAACTAAGTAACATATGTGTTCCCAATTCATTTGCAACTATGCGAATGTCTCAAAAACTAAATAAATGGAAGCACGCTTTCAATGGGTTTTTAAACACTTCCTCAATATGCTTTTTTTAAACTATGCACACTGATTGTGATTCTAGCTTAACTAACAAGCAAGTCTTTCAGAACTAAGTAAAATACTTATTCCCACAGCATCTACAATGAAGCATACTCCTAATAATCTAAATGAATGTAAACACTGTTTCTATGTGTTTTTAACTAAAACAAGAATACCTGTCTTTTCTAAGCAAAGAAATAGACATTCAAATGTAACTACAGAAAACAAGTCTTATAGAACTAAGTAACATATGTCTTCCCAAAACATTTGCAATTATGCGGATATCTCAAAAAGTAAACAAATGCAAACACACTTTCAAAGCGTTTATCAAAACATTCCTCAGTATGCTCTTTTCAAAGAATGCACACTGAGTGTGATTCTAGCTTAACTAACAAACAAATCTTTCAGAACTAAGTAAAATACGTCTTCCCACAGCATCTACAACTAAGCATAATCTTAATAATGTAAATGACTGTAAACACACCTTCTATTCGTTTTACCACTAAAACAAGAATACCTGTCTTTTCTAACTAAGTAAACAGAAAGACATTCCAACACAACTACAGAAACCAAGTCTTGTAGAAATAAGTATTATATGTGTGCCCATAACATTTGCAACTATGCAAATGTCTCAAAAATTAAATAAATGGAAACACAAATTCAATGGGATTTTCTATACATTCCTCAATATACTCTTTTCAAATTATGCACACTGAGTGTGATTCTAGCTTAACTAACAAACAAGTCTTTGAGAACTAAGTAAAATACTTGTTCACACAGTATCTACAATGAAGCATACTCCTAATAATCTAAAAGAATGTAAACACCATTTCTATGTGTTTTTAAGTAAAACAACAATACCTGTCTTTTCAAACTACAGAAAGACAGAGACATTCAAACATAACTAGAAAACAAGTCTCTTAGAACTAAGTACCATATGTGTTCCCATAACATTTGAAATTATGAGAATGGCTCAAAAAGTAAACAAATGCAAATACACTTTCAAAGCGTTTGTCAAAACATTCCTCAGTATGCTCTGGTCAAAGAATGCACACTGAGTGTGATTCTTGCTTAACTAACAAACAAGTCTTTAAGAACTAAGTAAAATATGTGTTCCCACAGCATCTACAACTAAGCATAATCTTAATAATGCAAATGATTGTAAACACACTTTCTATGTGTTTTTCCACTGAAACAAGAATACCTGTCTTTTTGTAGTAGGGAAAGAGAGAGACATTCAAATGTAACTCCAGAAATCAAGTCTTGTAGAACTAAGTAATATATTTGTTCCCATAACATTTGCAACTATGCAAATGTATCAAAAACCAAACAAATGTAAACAGACTTTCAATGGGTTTTTCAAAACATTCCTCAATATGTTCTTTTCCAACTATGCAAACTGAGTGTGTTTCTAGATTAACTAACGAAAAAAGTCTTTCAGAACTAAGTAAAATGTGTGTTCCCACAGCATCTGCAACTAAACATACTATGAAAAATCTAAACAAATGTGCACACAGTTTCAATACGTTTTACCATAAACCAAGAATACCTGTCTTTTCTAACTAAAGAAAGAGAATGACATTCAAATGTTACTACACAAAACAATTCTTTTAGAAGTAAGGCAGGTATGTGTTCCAACAGCATGTGCAACTATGCGAATGTCTTAAAAACTAAATAATTGGAAACACACTTACAAAGGGTTTTTCAACACATTGCTCAATATGCTCTTTTCAAACCAGCAGTTTATGATTCTAGCTTAACTAACAAACAAGTCCTTCAGAACTAATTACAATATGTGTTTCCACAGCATCTAAAACTAAACATACTCCTAAAAATCTAGACGAATGTAAATATAGTTTCAATGTGTTTTTCCACTAAAAAAAGAATGCCTGTCTTGTCTAACTAAGGAAAAAGGGAGAGACATTCAAAAGTAACCATAGAAAACAAGTCTTTTAGATCTAGGTCAGGTTTGTGTAGCTACAACATGTGCAACTATTCGAATATCTGAAAAACTAAAGATAATCAAACACACTTTTAATTGGTTTGCAACACATTCCTCATTATGTTCTTTTCAAATTTTGCAAACTGATTGCGATTCAAGCTTAACTAACAAAAAAGTATTTCAGAACTAATTGAAATATGTGTTCCCACAGCATCTACTCTAAACATACTCCTAAATATCTAAACGACTGTAATCACTGTTTCAAAGCGTTTGTCTACTCACCCAAGAATATCTGTCTTTTCTAACTAAAGAAAGAGAGAGATGTTCAAACGTAACTCTGAAAACAAGTCTTTTAGATCTTGATCAGTTATGTGCTCCTACAGCATGTACAACTATTCAAATGTCTTAAAAACTAAAAAAATGGAAACACAATTTCAGTGCTTTTTTCAACACATTCCTCAATAAGCTCTTTTTAAACTACTCAAAATAAGTGTGTTTTAGCTTAACTAACAAATCTTTCAGAAATAAGTAAAATATATTTTAACACAGAATCTACAACAAAACATATTCCTAATATCTAAATGAATGTAAACACAGTTTCAAAGCCTTTTTCTCCTAAACCAAGAATACCTCTATTTTCTTAATAAAGAAAGAAAGAGATATTCAAGCATAACTACAGAAAACAAGTATTTTAGAACTAAGTAAGGTATGTGTTTCTACTGCATGTGCAACTATCCGAATGTCTTAAAATCTCAGCAAATGTAAAGACACTTTCAGTGGGTTCTTCAACAAATTCCAAAATATGCTATTTTGAAACTTAGCAAACTGAGTGTGTTTCTAGCTTAAGTAACAAACAAATATTTTAGAAATAATTAAAATATGTGTTTCCACAGCATCTACAACCAAACATACTCCAAAGAAGCTAAACAAATGTAAACACAGTTTTAATGCATTTTTCCACTAAACCAAGAATACCTGTCTTTTCTAACTAATGATAGAGAGACATCCAAACATAACCACAAAAAACAAGTATTTTAGAACTAAATCAGGTATGTGGTCCTACAGCATGTGCAACTATGCGAATGTCTTAAAAATTAAACAAATGGAAACATACTTTCGATGGGTTTTTCAACACATTCTTTGATATGGTCTTTTCAAACTAATGCAAACTGAGTGAGATACTAGATTAACTAACAAACACGTCTTACAGTACTAAGTAAAATATATGTTCCCCTAGCTAGTACAACTACACATACTTCTACAAATCTAAAAGAATCTAAACAAAGTTTCTATGCAATTTTCACTAAACAAAGAAAACCTCTCTTTTCTAACTAAAGAAAGAGAGAGACGTACAAATGTAACTACAGAAAACAAGTCTTTTAGAACTAAGTCAGATATGTTTTCCTACAGCATGTGCAACTATGAGAATGTCTTAAAAACTAAACAAATAGAAACACACTTTCAATGTGTTTTTCAACACATTCCTCAATATGCTCTTTTCAAACTTGCAAATCGTGATACTAGCTTAACTAACAAACAAGTCTTTCACAACTAACAAAAGTATGTGATTCTCACAGCATCTACACCTAAACATACTCCTAAATATCTAAATGAATGGAAACACAGTTTCAACGCATTTTTCCACTAATCCAAGAATACCTGTCTTTTCTAACTAAAGAAAACTAAAGAACAAGAGAGATGTTCAAAAGCAACGACAGAAACAAGGTTGATTACATATAAATAAGGTATGTGTTCTACAGCATGTGCAACTATACGAATATCTTAAAAACTATACAAATGCAAACACACTTCCAATGTGTTTTTCAGCACATTCCTCAATATGCTCTTTTCAACTTACCAGACTGAGTGTGATTCTCACTTAATTAACAAAAAAACTTTCAGAACTAGTTAAAATATGTGTTTCCACAAAATCTACATCTACACATACTCCTAAAAATCTCAATGAATGTAAATGCAGTTTTAATGCATTTTTCAACTTAACCAAGAAAACCCGTCTTTTCTAACTAAAGAAAGAGACTTTCAAACGTAACTACAGAAAACAAGTATTTTCAAACTAAGGAAGCTATGTGTTCTACAGATTGTGCAACTATGGGAATGGCTTAAAAACTAAACAAATAGCAATACACTTTCAATTGGTTTTTCAACACATTCCTCAATATGCTCTTTTCAAACTTAGAAGAATGATTGTGATTCAAGTTTAACTAAGAAACAAGTCTTTCAGAACTAATTGAAATATGTATTTCCATAGCATCTACACCTAAACAAACTCCTGAAAATCTAAGCGAATGTAAACACAGTTTCAATACATTTTTCCACTAAACCAAGAATACTTGTCTTTTCTAACTAAAGAGAGAGACGTACAAATGTAACTACAGAAAACAAGTCGTTTATACCTAAGGCAGGTATGTGTTCCTACAGCATGTGCAACTATGTGAATGTCTCTAAAGCTAAAGATAATGAAAAACACTTTCAATGGGTTTTCCAACACATTCCTCAATATAGTCTTTTCAAACTAATGTGAACTGAGTGAGATACTAGCTTAAATAACAAACAAGTCTTTCAGAACTAAGTAAAATATATGTTCCCCTAGTTAACACAACTACACATACTTTTAGAAATCTAAAACAATGTAAACACTTTCTATTCGTTTTTTCACTAAACCAAGAAAACCTCTCTTTTTAACTAAAGAAAGGGAGAGATACAAACGTAACTACAGAAAACAAGTCTTTTATAAATAAGTCAGGAATCTGTTCCTAAAGCATGTGCAACTATGCGAATGTCTTTAAAACTAAACACTTGGAAACACACTTTCAATTCATTTTTCAACACATTCCTCAATATGCTCTTTTCAAACTTAGCAAATTGTGATTCTAGCTTAACTAACAAACAAGTCTTTCAGAACTAACGAAAATATGTGTTCCAACAGCATCTACAGCTAAACATACTCATAAAATTCTAAACAAATATAAACACAGTTTCAATGCATTTTTCCACTAATCCAACAATACCTGTCTTTTCTAACTAAAGAAAGAGAGAAATGTTCAAATGCAACTACAGAAACCAGGTCTATTATAAATGAATAAGGTTTGTGTTCTACAGCATGTGCAACTATCCGAATGTCTTAAAAACTACCAAATGGAAACACACTTTCAATGGGATTTTCACCACATTCCTCAATATGGTCTTTTCAAACTTAGCAAACACAGTGTGATTATAGCTTACCTAACAAACAAATCTTTCAAGAATTAAGTAAAGTATTTGTTCCCCCAGGATCTGCAACTAAGCATACTCCTAAAATCTAAACGAATGTAAACAGAGTTCCATGGCATTTTTCCACTAAAACAAGAATACCTGTCTTTTCTAACTAAAGAAAGAGAGGGATGTTCAAAGGTAACTACATAAAACAAGTCATTTAGAACTAAGAAGGTATGTGTACCTACAGCATATGCAACTATCCGAATGTCTTCAAAACTAAACAAATGGAAACACACTTTCAACGGGATTTCAACACAGTCCTCAATAAGCTCTATTCATATAATGCAAACTGAGTGTGCTTCTACCTTAACTATCAAGCACATCTCACAGAACTAAGTAATATCTGTATTCCCATAGCATTTACATATAAACATAATCCTAAAAACCTAAACGAATGTAAACACAGTTTCAATGCATTTTTCCACTAAACCAAGAATACCTGTATTTTCTGACTAAAAAAAGAGAGAGATGTTCAAACATAACTATAGAAAACAAGTCTTTTAGTACTAAGTAAGTTATGTGTACCTACAACATGTGCAACTATATGAATATCTTAAAAACAAAACAAATGGAAATAACTTTCAATTGGTTTTTTAACACAGTCCTCAATATGCCTTTTTGAAACTACACAAACTGTGGGTGTTTCTAGCTTAAAAAACAAACAAGTCTTTCAGAACTCAGTAAAATATGTGTTCCAAGGCATCTACAACTAAACATACTCATAAAAATCTAAACAAATGTAAAGAAAGTTTCAATGTGTTTTTATAAAAGCTTAGAATACCTGTCTTTTCTAAGTAAAGAAAGAAATAGACATAAAAATAACTACAGAAAAAAAGTCTTTTTAAACTAATTAAGGTATCTGTTCCTACAGCGTGTGCAACTATCCAAAAGTCTTAAAAACCAAACAAATCAAAACATACTTTCAATGGGTTTTTCAAAACATTCCTCAATATGTTCTTTTCAAATGTAGAAAACTAATTGTGATTCTAGATTAACTAACAAAAAAGCCTTTCAGAAATGAGTAAAATCTGTGTTCCCACAGCATCTACAACTAAACATACTCCTACACATCTAAATGAATGTAAACATAGTTTCAATGTGCTTTTCCACTAAACAAAGAATACCTGTCTTATCTAACTAAAGAAAGAGAAAGACATTCAAACGTAACTACATAAAACAAGTCTTTTAGATCTAAGTAAAGTATGTGTTCCTATTGCATGTACAATTATGTGAATGTCTTAAAAATTCAACAAATGGAAATACAATTTCAATGGGTTTTTCAACACATTACTCAATATGCTCTTTTTAACGTATGCATACTGAGTGTGATTCTAGCTTATCTAACAAAAGTCTTTCAAAACTAAAATATTTGTTCGCACAGCATATACAACTAAACATACTCCTAAAAACCTAAATAAATGTAAAAAGAGTTCAATGAGTTTTTCTACTAAACCAAGAATACCTGTCTTTTCTGACTAAAGAAAGAGAAAGACGTTCAAACGTAACTTCAGAAAACAAGTCTTTTATTTCTAAGTAAGGTATGTGTTCCTACAACATGTGCTACTATATGTGAAAGTCTCAAAAACTAAAGATAATGAAACAAACTTTCATGAGTTTCTCAAAAACTTCTTCAATATGTTCTTTTCAAACTTAGCAAACTGAGTGTGATTCTATCTTAATTAACAAACAAGACTTTTACAACTACATAAAATATATGTGACCTTAGCATCTACAACAAAATATACTCCTAAAAATCTAAATTAATGCTATCACAGTTTCAATGCTTTTTTCACCTAACCAAGAATACCTGTCTTTTCTAACTACAGAAAGAGAGAGATGTTCAAAAGTAACTACAGAAAACAAGTCTTTTAGAACTAAGTAAATTACGTTTTCCTATAGTATGTGCAACAATGAGAATGTCTTAAAAACTAAACGAATGGAAATACATTTTCAATGGGTTATTCAACACAATCTTCAATATGCTCTTTTCAAACTACACGAACTGAGTGTGTTTCTAGCTTAATAACTAACAAGCATTTCAGAACTAAGAAAAATATGTGTTCTCACAGCATCTACAACTAAACATACTCCTATAAATCTATGCAAATATAAACACAGTTTGAAAGCGTTTTTCCACTAAACCAAGAATACCTGTCTTTTCTAACTAAAGAAAGAGAGAAAGGTTCAAATGTAACCACAAAAAACAAGTCTTTTAGAACTATGTAAGGTATGTGTTCCTAAACCATGAGCAACTATGCGAATGTCTTAAAAACTAAAAAAATGGAAACATGTTTTCAATGGGTTTTTCAACACAGTTCTTAATGTGCTCTTTTCAAACTATGCAACTAAGTGAGTTTCTAGATTAAGTAACAAACAGGTCTTTCAGAACTAAGTAAAATATGTGTTCCTACAGCATCTACAAATAAACATACTTCTAAAAATATAAACGAATGTAATCACAGTTTCAATGCATTTTTCCCGTAAACCAAGAATACTGTTTTCTAACTAAAGAAAGAGAGACTTTCAACCCTAACTACAGAAAATAAGTGTTTTAGAACTAAGTCAGATATAGGTTCCTACAGCATGTGCAACTGTACTAACGTCTCAAAATCTAAAGATAATGAAACACACTGTCAAGGGGTTTTTCAACACATTCCTCAATATGCTCTTTTCAAACTAAGAAAATGACTGTGTTCCTAGCTTAACTAACAAATAAATCTTTCAGAACTAAGTAAAATATGTGTCCCACAGCATCTTAAACTAAAGATACTCCTAAAAATATAAATGAATATAATCACAGTTTCAATGCGTTTTTCCACTAAACCAAGAATACTTGTCTTTCCTAACTAAACAAAGAGAGACATTAAACCCTAACTACAGAAAAAAAGTCTTTTAGAACTAAGTCAGGTATGTGTTCCTACAGCATGTGCAACTTTACTAATGTCTCAAAACCTAAAGGTAATAAAACACACTTTCAATGGGTTTTTCAACACAGTCCTCAATATTCTCTTTTCAAACTACACAAACTGAGTGTGTTTCTAGCTTAACTAACAAACAAGTCTTGCAAAACTAAGGAAAATATCTTTTCAAACAGCAATTACACCTAAACATACTCCTACAAATCTAAACGAATAAAAAAACAGCTTCAGAGCATTTTTCCACAAAACCAAGAATATCTGTATATTCTAACTACAGAAAGTGAGAGATATGTTCAAAAGTAACTACAGAAAATAAGTCTTTTCGAACTAATTAAGGTATATATATGCTTACACCACATGGTACTATGCGAATGTCTTAAAAACTAAACAAATGGAATCATTTTTCAATGGGTTTTGCAACACAGTCCTCAATATGTTCTTTTCAAACTACGGAAACTGAGTGTGTTTCTAGCTTAAGTAACAAATATGCCTTTCAGAACTAAGTAAAATATGAGTTCCCACAGCATCTACAACTAAAAATACTCCTAAAAGTCTAAAAGGATGTAAACATGGTTTCCATGTGTTTTTCCACTAAACCAAGACTTGTCTTTTCTAACTAAAGAATGAGAGAGACATTCAAATGTACCTACAGAAAACAACTATTTCAGAACTAAGTCAGGTATGTATTCCTACACCATGTGCAACTATGCAAAAGTCTCAAAAACTAAAGATAATGATTCACACATTCAATGTGTTTTCAAGACATTCCTCAATATGCTCTTTTCAAACTTACCAAACTGACTGTGATTCTAGCTTAACTAACACACAAGTATTTCAGAACTATGTAAAATGCTTGTTCCCACACCATCTACAACTAAACATACTCTTAAAAATCTAAACGAATGTAAACACTGTTTTAATGCGTTTTTCCTTTAAACCAAGAATATCTGTCTTTTCTAACTAAAGAAAGAGAGAGGTGTTCAAACGTAACTTAAGAAAATAGGTCTTTAGATCCATGAGAGGTATGTGTTCCTACAGCATGTGCAAATATGTGAATGTCTTAAAATCTAAACAAATTGAGACACACTTTCAATGGGTTTTCAACACATTCCTTAATATGCTCTTTCAATCTACACAAACTGAGTGTTTTTCTAGTATATCTAACAAATAAGACTTTACGAACGTGGTATAATATGTGTTCCCACAGAATCTACATATACTCACACTCCTAAAAATCTACAATAATATAAAGACTGTTTCAGTGTGTAGTTCCACTAAACCAAGAATACCAGTCTTTTCTAACTAAAGAAACAGAGAGACGTTCAACAGCAACTACAGAAAACACATCTTTTAGAACTGTCAGGTACGTGTTCCTACAGCATGTACAACTATGCCAATGCTTTAAAAACTGAACAAATGGAAACACATTTTATATGGGGTTTTCAACACAGTCCTCAATATGCTCTTTTCAAACTTCACGAACTGAGTGTCTGTCTAGCTTAACTAACAAACAAGACATGCAGAACTAAGTAAAATATGTGTACCCACAGCATCTACAAATAAACATACTGCTAAAAATCTAAACGAATGTAACCACAGTTTCAATGCTTTTTTCCACTAAACCAAGAATACCTGTCCTTTCTCACGAAAGAAAGAGAGAGACGTTCAAACGTAACTACAGGAAACAAGTCTTTTAAAACGAAATTGGGTACATGTTCCTATAGCATGTGCAAGTATCCGAATGTCTTATAAACTAAACAAATGGAAACACACTCTCACTGGGTTTTTCAACAAAGTCCTCAATATTCTCTTTTCAAACTACACAAACTGAGTCTGTTTCTAGCTTAACTAACAAACAAGTCTTTCAGAACTAAGTAAAATATGTGTCCCCACAGCATCTACAGAAAGAAAATTCTCCTAAAAAACTAAATGAAAATATTTACAGTTTCAATGTGTTTTTCCTCTAAACCAAGAATACCTATCGTTCCTAACTAAAGAAAGAGAAACTTTTAACCATAACTATAGGAGACAAGTCTTTAAGAACTAAGTCAGATATGTGTTCCTACCGCATGTGGAACTATACTAATATCTCAAAAACTAAAGGTAATGAAACACATTTTCAATGGTTTTTCAACACATTCCTCAATCTGCTCTTTTTAAACTTTGCAAACTGAGTGTGATTCTAGCTTAACTAACAAAAATGTCTTTCAGAACTAAGTAAAATACATGTTCCCACAGCATCTACAACTTAACATACTCCTAAAAACCTAATGAATGTAAACACTGTTGCAATGCATTTTTCCACTAAACCAAGAAGTCCTGTCTTTTCTAACTAAAGAAAGAAAGAGACATGCAAAGGTAACTACAGAAAACGAGTCTTTTAGAACTAAGTCAGGTATGTGTTCCTACAGCATGTGCAACAATCCGAATGTCTTAAAAACTAAACAAATGGAAACACACTTTCAATGGGTTTTCAACACAGTTCTCAATATGCTCTTTTCAACCTATGCAAACTGAGAGTGTTTCTAGCTGAACTAACACATATGTCTTTCAGAACGAAGTAAAATATGTGCCCTCACAGCATCTACAACTGAAGATACTCCTAAAAATATAAATGAATATAATCACAGTTTCTATGCATTTTTCCACTAAACCAAGAAGACCTGTCTTTCCTAAGAAAAAGAGACGTTCAACCGTAACTACAGGAAACAAATTTTTGAGAAATAAGTCAGATATGTGTTCCTACAGCATGTGCAATTATCCGAATGACTTAAAAACAAAACAAATGGAAACATTTTCAATTGGTTTTTCAACACATTACTCAATATGCTCTTTTCAAACTTATCAAACTGAGTGTCTTTCTAGCGTAAGTAACAAACAAACATGCAGAACTAATTAAAATCTGTGATCCCTCAGCATCTACAACTAAACATACTCCTAAAAATCTAAATGAATGTAAACACAGTTTTAATGCGTTTTTCCATTAAACCAAGAATACCTGACTTTTCTAACTAAAGAAAAAGAGAGACATTCAAACATAAAGTAAGAAAATAGCTCTTTAGATCCGTGAGAGGTATGTGTTCCTACAGCATGTGCAAATATGCGAATCTCTTAAAAACTAAACAAAAGGAAACACACTTTCAATGGGTTTTTCCACACATTCCTCAATATGCTCTTTTCGATCTATACAAACTGAGTGTTTTTCTAGTTTATCTAACAAACAAGTCTTTAAGAACTAAGTATCATGTGTTCCCACAGAATCTACATACACACATACTCCTAAAAATCTACAATAATATAAAGACTGTTTCAGTGTGTTTTTCAACTAAACCAAAAATAACTTTCCATTCTAATTAAAGAAACAGAGAGATGTTCAAACGTAAATACAGAGAACAAGTCTTTTAGAACTAAGTCAGGTACGTGTTTCTACAGCATGTGCAACTATGCAAATGTTTTAAAAACTAAACAAATGGAAACACATTTTATATGGGTTTTTCAACGCAGTCCTCAATATGCTCTTTTCAAACTTCATGAACTGAGTGTCCTTCTAGCTTAACTAACAAAGAAGACATGCAGAACTAAGGAAAATATGTGTTCCCACAGCATCTGCAAATAAACACACTACTGAAAATCTAAACGAATGTAACCACAGTTTCAATGCCTTTTTCAACTAAACCAAGAATACCTGTCCTTTCTCACTAAAGAAAGAGAGAGACGTTCAAACATAATTACAGAAAACAAGTCTATTAAAACTAAGTCAGGAACTGTTCTTATAGCATGTGCAAATATCCGAATGTCATAAAAACTAAACAAATGGAAACAAACTTTCACTGGGTTTTACAACACAGTCCTCAATGTGCTCTTTTCAAACTATGCGAACTGAGTCTGTTTCTAGCTTAACTAAAAAACAAGACTTTCAGAAATAAGAAAAATATGTGTCCCCAAGCATCTACAAGTAAACATACTCCTGAAAATCTAAACAAAAATATTCACAGTTTCAATATGTTTTTCCTCAAAACGAAGAATACCTGTCTTTTCTAACTGAAGATAGAGAGACATTCAAATATAACTACAGTAAACAAGTCTTTTAGAACTAATTCAGGTATGCATTTCACAGAATGAGCAGCTATCCGAATGTCTTAAAAACTAAACAAATGCAAACACACATTCAATGGGTTATTCAAAACATTTTTCAATATGCTCTTTTCAAATGATGTGATCTCTGTGTGTTTCTAGATTAATAACAAACGGGTCTGTAAGAACTAAGTAAAATATGTATTCCTACAGCATCTACAATTAAACATACTCCTAAAAGTCTAAACGAATATAAACCCAGATTCAAGGCATTTTTCCACTAAACCAAGAATACCTGTCTTTTCTAACTAAAGTAACAGAGAGACATTCAAATGTAACAACAGAAAACAAGACTTTTATACTAAGTCAGGTATGTGTTCCTACAGCATGTGCAACTATCTGAATCTCTTAAAAACTAAACATATGGAAAATCACTTTTAATGGGATTTTCGACACAGTCCTAAATATGCTCTTTTCAAACGATGCAAACTCAGGGTGTTTCTACCTTAAATTACAAACAGCTTTTCAGAGCTAAGTAAAATATGTGTTCCCACAGCACCTTCAACTAAACATACTCCTAAAAATCTAAACAAATATAAACCCAGATTCAATGCGTTTTCCCACTAAACCAAGAATACCTGTCTTTTCTAACTAACGAAAGATAGAGACGTTCAAACGTGACTACAGAAAACAAGTCTTTTTGAACTAAGTAACTTACATGCTCCTACAAGATGTGCAACTATCAGAATGTCTTAAAAAATAAACAAATGGAAACACACTTTCAATGGATTTTTCAACAGTTTCCTCAATATACTCTTTTCAAACTTAGCAAACTGAGTGTCTTTCTAGCTTAACTAACAAACAAGTCTTGCAGAACTAACTAAAATATGTGTTCCCACAGCATCTACAACCAAATATACTCCTGAAAATCTAAACAAATGTAAACACAGTTTCAATGCATTTTTTCACTAAATCAAGAAAACCTGTGTTTTCTAACTAAAGAACGTGAGAGACATTCAAATTGAACTACAGAAAACAATTCTTTTATAACCAAGTCAGGTACCTGTTCCTACAGCATGTGCAACTATCCGAATGTCTTAAAAAACTAAACAAATAGAAACACACTTTCAAGTCCTCAAAATGCTCTTTTCAAACTACACAATTTGAGTGTGTTTACAGGTTACCAAACAAACACGTCTTTCAGAACTAAGTAACATATGTGCTCCCACAGCATCTAAAACTAAACATACTCATAAAAATCTAAACGAATGTAAATACAGTTTCAATTTGTTTTTACACTAATCCAAGAATACCTGCATTTTCTAACTGAAGAAGAGAGAGACATTCAAAGGTAACTACAGAAAACAAGTCTTTTAGAACTAAGTCAGTTCTGTTCCTGTTCCTACAGCATGTGCAACTATCCAAAAGTCTTAAAAAGTAAACAAATAGAAACACACTTTCAAGGGTTTTTCAACAAATTCTGCAATATGGTCTTTTCAAACTACACAAACTGAGTGTGTTTCTAGCTTAACTGACAAACATGTCTTTAAAAACTAAGTTAAATATGTGTTCCCACAGCATCTACAACTAAACATACTGCTAAAATCTAAACGAATGTAAACACAGTTTCAACGCGTTATTCAACTAAAACAGAAATAGCTGTCTTTTCTAACTAAAGAAAGAGCAACATGTTAACATAAGTACAGAAAACAAATCTTTTAGAAATAAGTCAGGTATGTGTTCCTACAGCATGTGTAACTATGGGAATGTCTTAAAAACTAAGCATATGGAAACACACTTTCAATGGGTTTTTCAATACAGTCCTCAATATGCTCTTTTCAAACTTCACATACTGAGTGTGTTTCTAGCTTACATAACAAACACGCCTTTCCGAAATAAGTAAAATATGTGTTCAGACAGCATCTACATGTAAACATACTCCTAAAAATCTAAACAAATATAAACACAGTTTCAATGCATTTTCCACTAAACCAAGAATAACTGTCTTTTCAAACTAAAGAAAGAGAGAGACGTTCAAAGGTAACTACAGAAAACAATTCTTTTAGTACACACTCAGATATGTGTTCCTACAGCATGTGTAACTATAGAAATGTCTTAAAAACTGAACAAATGGAAAAACACTTTTAACGGGTTTTTGAACACAGTCCTAAATACGCTTTTTTCAAACTATGCAAACTGAGGGTGTTTATAGCTTAACTAACAAACAGGTCTTTCAGAATTAAGTAAAATATGTGTTCCCACAGCATCTACAACTAAACATACTCTTAAAAACCTAAACAAATATAAATAAAGTTTCAAAGCGTTTTCCCAATAATCAAAGAATACCTGTCTTTTCTAACTAATGAAAGAGAAAGACGTTCAAACCTAACTACAGAAAACAAGTCATTTTGAATTAAGTTACTTACCTGATTCTACAGCATGTGCAACTATGCGAATGTCTTAAAAACTAAACAAATGGAAACACACTTTCAATCGGTTTGTTAACACAGTCCTCAATATGCTATTTTCAAAATTCTCAAACTGAGTGTGTTTCTAGCAGAATAAGCACATCTTTCAGATAAGTAAAATGTGTGTTCCCAAGGCATCTACAACTAAACATACTCCCAAAATCTAAACAAATGAAAACTCAGTATCAATGCGTTTTTCAACTAAACCAAGAATACCTGTTCTTTCTAACTAAAGAAACAGAGAGATATTCCAAAGTAACTACAGAAAACATGTCTTTTAGAACAAAGTAAGCGATAAGTTCCTACAGCTTGTGCAACTATTCGATTGTCTGAAAAACTAAACAAATGGAAACACACCTTCAATGAGATTTTCAACACGGTACTCCATAGGCTCTATTCAAACTATGCGAACTGTGCAAGTTTCTAACTAGTCTTTAGTAACTAAGTAAAATATATGTTCCAACAGCATCTACAACTAAACATACTCCTAAAAATCTAAACTTATGTAAACACAGTTTCAATGCGTTTGTCCACTAAACCAAGACACCTGTCTATTCTACCTAAATAAAGAGAGAGACATTCTAACGTAACTACAGAAAACAAGTTCTTCAGAACTAAGTCAGGTATTTAGTTGTTTATTTGTGGGAGCAAATATTTTACTTCATTCTGAAAGACATGTTTGTTAGTTAAGCTACAAGCACACTCAGTTTGCATAGTTAGAAAAGAGCATATTGAGGGCTGTTTTTGAAAAACCCATTGAAAGTGTGTTTCCATTTGTTTAGTTTTTAAGACATTCCGACATTTGCACATGCTGTAGGAACACATTCCTGACTTAGTTCTAAAAGACTTGTTTTCTGTAGTTACGTTTGAATGTCTCTCTGTTACTTTAGTTAGAAAAGACAGGTATTCTTGGATTAGTGGGAAAATGCATTGAAACTGTGTTTATATTCATGTAGATTTTTAGGAGTATGTTTAGTAGATGCTGTGGGAAGACATTTTACTTACTTCTGAAAGACTTATTTGTTAGTTTAGCTAGAAACACAGTTTACATTGTTTGAATAGAGCATATTGAGGACTGTGTTGAGAAACCCATTGAAAGTGGGTCTACATTTTTTTTAGTTTTTAAGCCATTTGTATGGTTGCTCATGCTGTAGGAACACATACCTGATTTAGTTCTAAATGTCATGTTTTCTGTAGTCACATTTAAATGTCTCGAACTTTCTTTAGTTGGTAAAGACAGGTATCCTTGGTTTACTGGAAAAACACATTGAAACTCTGTTTACATTCATTTAAATTTTTAGGAGTATGTTTATTTGTAAATGCTATGCAAACATATATTTTACTTAGTTCTTGTTAAGCTAGAAACACACTCAGTTTGCATAGTTTGAAAAGAGCATATTGAGGACTCTGTTGAAAAACCCTTTGAAAGTGTGTTTCCTTTTGTTTGGTTTTTAAGACATTCGGATTGTTACACATGCTGTAGGAACACATAACTGACTTAGTTCTAAAAGACTTGTATTCTATAGGTACGTTTGAATATCTGTCTCTTTAGTTAGAAAAGACAGGTATTCTTGGTCTAGTGGAAAAATGCATTTAAACTGTGTTTACATTCATTGAGATTTTTAGGAGCATCTTTAGTTGTATATGCTGTGAAAACATATACTTTTCCTTAATTCTGAAAGAAGTGTTTGTTAGTTAAGCTAGAAACACACTCAGGTTGGGTAGTTTTAAATGAGCATATTGAGGGGTGTATTGAAAAACCTATTGAAAATGTGTTTCCATTTGTTTAGTTTTTAAGACATTCGAATAGTTCCACATTCTGTCAGAATTGGTACTTTACTTAGTTCTAAAACACATGTGTTTTGTAGTTACATTTGAATGTCTCTTTCTTTCTTTAGTTAGAAAAGACAGGTATCCTTGGTTTAGTGGAACAACGCATTGAAACTGTGTTTACATTCGTTTAGATTTTTAGGAGTATGTTTAGTTGTAGCTGCTGTTGGAACACTTATTTTATTTAGTTCTGAAAGACTTTTTTCTTAGTTTAGCTAGAAACATTCAGTGTGTGAGGTTTAATAGAGCATATTAAGGATGATGTAGCAAAAGCCAGTGAAAGTGTGTTTCCATTTTTTTAGTTATTAAGCCATTCGTATAGTTGCACATGCTGTAGGAACACATAACAGACTTAGGTCTAAAAGACACGTTTTCTTTAGTTATGTTTAAATGTCTCGAACTTTCTTTAGTTGAATAAGACAGGTATAGTTGGTTTAGTAGAAAATGCATTGAAACTGTGTTCACATTCGTTTTGATTTTTAGGAGTATGTTTAGGTGTAGATGCTGTGGGAACATATATTTTACTTAGTTCTGAAAGATGTATTTGTTAGATAAGCTAGAAATACACTCAGTTTGCGTAGTTTGAAAAGAGCGTATTGAGGACTATTGAAAAACCCAAGGAAAGTGTGTTTCCATTTGTTTAGTTTTTAAGACATTCAGATAGTTGCACATGCTGTAGGAACACATGCCTGACCTACTACTAAAAGACTTCTTTTTGTAGTTACCTTTGAGTGTCTATCTCTTTCTTTAGTTACAAAAGACAGGTATTTTTGATTTAGAGGAAAAACGCATTTAAACTATGTTTACAGTCATTTAGATTTTTAGGAGTATATTTAGTTGTAGATGCTGTGGGAACAAATATTTTACTTTGTTCTGAAAGACGTGTTTATTACTTAAGCTAGAAACACACTCAGTTTGCATACTTTGAAAAGAGCATATTGAGGAATGTGTTGAAAAACCCATTGAAAGTATGTTTCCATTTTTTGGTTTTTAAGGCATTCGGATAGTTGCACATGCTATAGGAACACATACTTGACTTAGTTCTAAAAGGCTTGTGTTCTGTAGGTACGTTTGAACATCTCTCTCTTTCTTTAGTTAGAAAAGACTGATATTCGTGGTTTAGTGGAAAAACGCATTGAAACTGTGTTTACATTCGTTTAGATTTTAGGAGTATTTTTAGTTGTAGATGCTGTGGGAACATATATTTTATTTAGTTCTGAACGACATGTTTGTTAGTTTACCTGGAAACACACTCAGTTTTGGTAGTTTGTAAAGAGCATTTTAAGGATTGCGTTGAAAAACCCATTGAAAATATGTTTCCATTTGTTTAGTTTTTAAGACATTCGGATAGTTGTACATTCTGTAGGAACAGGTACTTTACTTACTTCTAAAACACTTGTGTTTTGTAGTTACATTTGAACATCTTTCTCTTTCTCTAGTTAGAAAAGAGAAGTATCCTTTGTTTAGTGCAAAAACACATTGAAAATGTGTTTATATTCCTTTAGATTTTTAGGAGTACGTTTAGTTGTAGATGCTGTGGGAACACATATTTTATTTAGTTCTGAAAGACTAGTTTGTTAGTTTATCTAGAAACATTCAGTTTGCTTTGTTTTTATATAGCATATTGAGGACAATATAGGAAAATCCATTGTAAGTGTGATTCCATTTGTTTACTTTTTAGACATTCGCATAGTTGCACATGCTGTAGGAACACATACCTGACTTAGTTCTAAAAGACATGTTTTCTTTAGTTACGTTTGAATGTCTCAAACTTTCTTTAGTTGGAAAAGACATGTATACTTGCTTTAGTGGAAAACCCATTGAAACTGTTTTTGCATTCATTTATATATTTAGGAATATATTTAGTTGTAGCTGCTGAGGGAAAATATGTTTTACTTAGTTCTGAAAGACATGTTTGTTAGTTAAGCTAAA
Organism: Cricetomys ansorgei; assembly: GCA_026225945.1. Taxonomy (NCBI): domain Eukaryota; kingdom Metazoa; phylum Chordata; class Mammalia; order Rodentia; family Nesomyidae; genus Cricetomys; species Cricetomys ansorgei. Next base: position 5,675,328 of record JAMJFZ010004240.1, on the reverse strand, counting down.
ATACACACACAATTTGCGTAGTTTGAAAAGAGCATATTGAGGACTCTTGAAAAAACCCAATGAAAGTGTGTTTCCATTTGTTTGGGTTTTAAGACATTTGGATAATTGCATATGCTGAAGGAATACGTACCTGACTTAGTTCTAAAAGACTTGGATTTTGTAGTTACCTTGAATGTCTCTCTCCTTCTTTAGTTAGAAAAGACAGGTATTCTTGGTTTAGAGGAAAAATACACTGAAACTGTGTTTACATGCTTTTTTATTGTTAGGAGTATGTTTAGTTGTTGATTTGTGGGAACAAATATTTTACTTCGTTCTGAAAAACATGTTCCTTAGTTAAGCTAGAAACACACTCAGTTTGCATAGTTTGAAAAGAGCATATCGAGAACTCTGTTGAAAAATCCCTTTGAAAGTGTGTTTCCATGTGTTTACTTTTTAAGACATTGGCAAAGTTATGCATGCTGTAAGAACACATAACTGACTTAGTACTAAAAACTTCCTTTATGTTGGTACCTTTGAAAATCTCTCTCTTTAGTTAAAAAGACAGGTATTCTTGGTTTATTGGGAAAATGCCTTGAAACTGTAGTTATATTCGTTGAGATTTTTTGGAGTATGTTTAGTTGTAGATGCTATGGGAACACATATTTTACTTCTGAAAGACTTGTTAGGTAAGTGAGAAACACACTCAGTTTGCCTAGTTTGAAAGGAGCATATTGATGACTGTGTTGAAAATCCCATCGAAAGTGTGTTTCCATTTGTTTAGTTTTTTAACATTCACATATTTACACATGCAGTAGGAACACATACCTGACTTAGTTCTAAAAGACTTGTTTTCTGTACTTACATTTGAACGTCTCTTTCTTTAGTTAGAAAAGACAGGTATTCTTGGTTTATTGGACTAACGCATTGAAACTGTGTTTACATTCATTTAGATTTTTAGGATCATGTTTAGTTGTAGATGCTGTGGGAAGACATATTTTACTTACTTCTGAATGACTTGTTTGTTATGTTAGCTAGAAACACACCCATTTTGTGTATTTTTCAAAGAGTATATTGAGGAATGTGTTGAAAATCCCATTAAAAGTTTGTTTCCATTTGTTTGGTTTTTAAGACATTCGGATATTTGCACAAGCTGTAGGAACACATACCTGATTTTGTTATAAAAGACTTGCATTCTGTAGGTACATTTGAACATCTCTCTCTGTCTTTAGTTAGAAAAGACAGGTATTCTTGGTTTAGTGGAATAATGCATTGAAACTGAGTTTACATTCGTTCAGCTTTTTAGGAGTATTTTTAGTTGTAGATGCTGTAGGAACACATGTTTTACTTAATTATGAAATACGTGTTTGCTTGTTAAGCTAGAAACACACTCAGTTTTGGTAATTTGAAAAGAGCATATGGAGGACTGTGTTGAAAAACCCATTGAAAGTGTGTATCCATTTGTTTAGTTTTTAAGACATTCGGATAGTTGCACATGCTATAGGAACAGGTACCTTATTTAGTTCCTAAAGGACTTGTTTTCTGTAGTTACGTTTGGACGACTTTTTCTTTCTTTAGTTAGAAAAGACAGGTATTGTTGGTTTAGTGGAAAAACGTATTGAAACTGTGTTTACATTCATTTAAGTTTTTAGGAGTATGTTTAGTTGTAGATGCTGTGGGAACATATATTTTACTTAATTTTGAAAGTTTTGTTACTTAAGCAAGAAATCCACTCAGTTTGCATAGTTTGAAAAAAGTATATTGAGGACTGTTTTGAAAAACCCAAAGGTAATGTGCCTCCATTTGTTTGGTTTTTAAAACATTCATATAGTTTCACATTCTGTAGGAACACATACGTTACTTAGTAGTAAAAGATTTGTTTTCTGTAGTTAGGTTTGAACATCTCTCTCATTCTTTAGTTAAAATGACAGGTATTCTTGGATTAGTGAAAAAAACACACTGAAACTGTGTTCATATTCTTTTAGATTTCAGGTGTATGTTTAGTTGTAGATGCTGTGGGAAAACTTATTTACTTAGCTTTGAAAGATGTGTTTGTTAGTTAATCTAGAAACACACTCAGTCTGCCTAGTTTAAAAGAGCGTATTGAAGACTGTGTTGAAAATCCCATTTGTTTAGGTTTTAAAACTTTCGCCTATTTGCACATACTGTAGAAACACATAACTTACTTAATTATAAAATACTTGTTTTTTTGTAGGTACCTTTGAGTGTCTCTCTTTGTTTAGTTAGAAAAGACAGATATTCTTGTTTTAGTAGAAAAATGCATTGAATCTGTGTTTACATTCGTTTAGTCATTAGGAATATGTTTAGTTGTAGATGCTGTGGGAACAAATATTTTATTTATATCTGATAGATTTGTTTGTTAGTTAAGCTAGAAACATATTTCGTTTGCGTAGTTTGAAAAGAGCACAATGAGGACTGTGGTGAAAAAACCACTGTTTCCATTTGTTTAGTTTTTAAGACATTTGCATAGTTGCATATGCTGTAGGAACACCTAACTAACCTTCACCTTAAAGACTTGTTTTCAGAAGTTATGTTTGAATATCTCTCTCTTTCTTTAGTTAGAAAACACAGGTGTCCTTGGTTTAGTGGAAAAACATATTGAAACTGTGTTTACATTCATTTAGATTTTTAGGAGTATGTTTAGCTGTAGATTCTGTGGGAACTCAGATTTTACTTAGTTCTGAAAGACTTTTGTTAGTTAAGCTAGAATCACACTCAGTTTGCATAGTTTGAAAAGAGCATATTGAGTAACCTTTTGAAAAACCCATTGAAAGTGTGTTTCATTATCATTACCTTTTAAGATGTTCACATAGTTGCACATGCTGAACCTACACAAACCTGAGATAGGTCTAAAAGACTTGTTTTCTGTTGTTACTTTTGAAAGTATCTCTCTTTCTTTAGTTAGAAAAGACAGGCATACTTGATTTAGTGGAAAAACACATTGAAACTGTGTTTACATTCGTTTAGATTTTTAGGAGTATGTTCAGTTGTACATGCTGTTTGAACACATATTTTAATTAGTTCTGAAAGACTTGTTTGTTAGTTAAGCTAGAAACACACTCAGTCTGCTAAGTTTGAAAACAGCATATTGAGGAATGTGTTGAAAAACCCATTGAAATTGTGTTTCTATTTTTTGATTTTTAAGATATTCGCATAGTTGCACATGCTGTAGGAACACATACCTGCCTTAGTTCTAAAAGACTTGTTTTCTGTAGTAACATTTGAATGTCTCTCTCTTTCTTTAGTTAGAAAAGACAGGTATTCTTCTTTTAGTGGAAAACACATGGAAACTGTGTTTACATTCATTTAGATTTTTAGCAGTAAGATTCATTGTAGATGCTTGGGAACACATGTTTTACTTAGTTCTGAAAGACGTTTTTGTTAGTTAAGCTAGTAAAGCACTCAGTTTGCATACTTTGAAAAAAACATATTGAGGAATGTGTTGAAAAACCCATTGAAAGTGAGTTTCATTATCTTTAGTTTTTGAGACATTCACGTAGTTCCACATGCTGCAAGAACACATACCTGCCTTAGTTCTAAAAGACTTGTTTTCTGTAGTTACATTTCAACGTCACTCTCTTTCTTTAGTTAGAAAAGACGGGTGTCCTTGGTTTAGTGGAAAAACATATTGAAACTGTTTACATTCGTTTAGATTTTTTGGAGTATGTTTAGTTGTCGATGCTGTGGGAACACACATTTTATTTAGTTCTGAAAAAATTTTTTGTTAGTTAAGCTAGAAACACTCTCAGTTTGCATAGTTTGAATAGAGCATATTGAGGAATGTCTTGAAAAACCCATTGAAAGTGTGTTTCATTATGTTTAATTTTTGAAACATTCGTATAGATGCACATGCTGTAGGAACACATACCTGACTACTTCTAAAATACTTGTTTTCTGTATTACATTTGAATGTCTCTCTCTTTCTTTAGTTAGAAAAGACAGGTATTCTTGGTTTATTGGGAAAACACATGGAAACTGTGCTTACATTTGTTTAGATTTTTAGAAGTATGTTTTGTTGTAGATGCTGTGGGAACACAGATTTTACTTAGTTCTGAAAGACTTGTTTGTTAGTTAAGCTAGAATCACACTCAGTTTGCATAGTTTGAAAAGAGCATATTGAGGACTGTGTTGGAAAACCTATTGAAAGTGTGTTCCCATTTGTATAGTTTTTAAGACATTTGCATAGTTGCACATGCTTGTAGGAACACATACCTGACTTAGTTCTAAAAGACGTTTTTTCTCTAGTTACAGTTGAAAGTCTCTCTTTCTTTAGTTAGAAAAACAGGTATTCTTGGTTTAGTGGTAAAATGCATTGAAACTGTTTTTACATTAGTTTAGATTTTTAGGAGTATGTTCCATTGTAGATGATGTGGGAACACATATTTTAATAGTTCTGTGTATCTTGTTTGTTAGTTAAGTTAGAAAGACACTCAGTTTGCTAAGTTTGAAATGAGCATATTGAGGAATGTTTTGAAAAAACAATTGAAAGTATGTTTCCATTTGTTTTGTTTTTAAGTCATTCGGATAGTTGCACGATAATTTCCTGACCATTCTCAATTTTACCTCAGAATGTCTTGTCAGGTCCTCCTTCTATCTAGTTCCCATGTGAATGCTTTGGTGGAATTTTCCGAGCATCTTGCTGGCTATATGTCCATACAGCATAAACTTACCATCAGCAGACTTCCACCATCCATCGATGTTCTGAGTCATAGGTAGTTTATAAATCCAGTCCAACCCTTAGCACTGTACCCCGGGTAGGAGGGCAATCCTGGGTCCCCCTGATCTGGAAGGGCAACTGGGAGGATCTCCAAAGGTTGAGTAGCCACAGACTGGGCTGTGGAATCAGCCAAATTGTTTCCCTTTTGCCACTGGTGTAGTGCTCTTTTGATGGCTATGACAGTGTATGATTGCCACACTTTTAGGTAACCATAGAGCCTTTAACAAGTCCAATATTTCTTTTTGTTTTTGACGGCTTTACCTTCAGCTGTAAGGAGGCCCCTTACTGATATATTGCCCCATGGACATGGGCCATGGCAAAGGCATAACAACTGTCAATGTAGATATTGTTTTTCCTTGCCCCAAGGTTTAGGCCTTGGTCAGAGCTATTTGTTAGGCCTGTTGGGCAGAGGTGCCTGAGGAAAGGGTTCCGCCCAAATTACCTCTGTTTCGGTGGTCACCTCAGCTCCTGCATGCTGGATTCCATCCTTATGTAACTGCTTCCATCCATGAACCAGGTGTGATTCACATTCCCCATGGGGGACGGATGTGTGGGATAAGTCCTGCTCGGGCCTCCCCATCATTGGATATTCCCTGACACCTATAGAGTCAGCTCCTGCCTTGAGTTCCACATAAACAGGAGGGCAGTGCTTCAACAGCCCCAGTCCTCCTGTCTCTGCCCAGGCTTCCGGGAAAACCAGTAACCATATATCTATGTCCTTATTCGGATGGGAGGGAGCTTCAAATAGTCGATACTCATCATTGAGGGAAGTGGTAAGCACCTGAATAGGTTGTCCGTCCTTCCCTTGTATCTGCACCCCATCTAGCATAAAGTAGATCAGTGCCCCCGTCTTTGACAACAAGTCACGTCCAGGCAGAGGGTAAGGGCAGTCATGGATGAGCATAAATGAGTGGGTTACCTGGCCAACCCCAATGTCAATGGTTCTTCAGGTAGTCCATGGATATACCGAATGTTGATCTCCCGTATCCACCAAAAATTTATGAATTCCCCCTCCACTTTCAGGGTTACCCTGAGTTTGGGGCAGGGTCTGAACCCCATACACCCTAGTCTTCATCTTCAAAGCAGACCTTAACTTTAGCATTCTTCCATGGACAATCTTTTGCCCAATGACCCTGTTCTTTGCCATAAGCACATTGGTTCTTTCCCAGGGTCTTTCTCAGATCCTGCCTGGAAGGCTGGTGGCCATTCCTGTCGTCCTTCGTCCTTCGCTAGATGTCGCAGTTGTCTGTGCCTTTCTTCAGGCTCAGCAGTAGCAGCCAGGAGGACTTTGGCTAAGTCCCTCTTCTGCCTCTTTTCTGCTTTTATCTGTTTTTCATCTGGAGTCTCGTGGCTATTATATACTCTTTCTGCTATGGCTACAAGATCCCTGACGATCTATCTCCTAGCCTATCCAATTTTTGTAATTTTTTCTTAATGTCACATGCCTCCTGATTTATTAATGCAAGCTCATCAGTGGAGAGACTCTTGGTGTTCTCAGGGTCATTTGTAGTGTACCTCAGAATGCATCAATGATTCTCTCTAAGAAGGCAGTAGGACACTCTTCTAAGCCCTTTCTAATATCATAAATTTTGGTCATATTAGTGGGCCTCCTAGAGGCCACTTTAAGACCTTGTAATAGACTCTGGCAGTAAACCAAAAGTCTCCCCTTATCTTCTGCCATGTTGTGGTCCCAGTTAGGGAAGGTGGTGGGGAAGCCAGCATCAGTATCTGCTTGGATTGTAGTAGGCTGGCCAGTGGAACCAGGAACCAATTTTCTGGCCTCCTGGATAATTCTTTCTCTTTCTTCGGTTGTGAAGAGGACCTGTAACAAATGGAAGCAGTCATCCCACATGGGCTGATGGGTGAGAACAGAAGGTTAGTTCTCTTTGGGGTTATCTGAGAAAGGAGAATTTGAGGTTTTCCAGTTATGTAAGTCTGCTGTAGAGACAGACAATAATGATATGGCTGGTTTCCCGGTTCATCAGGTGGTCCAGCCTCTCTGAAAGGCATAGCAGGAACAGCTGAATCCGGTTTTCCTGCATCCCCTGAGATCCCTCTCTTGCTCTTCTATTTTCCCCATGAAGTGGATCTCCCAGGATGTGGCAGTAGATCATCCACAGTATCGGAAAACTCCTCATAGGGTCAGGCGTCTGTGAATGGTACTGGGATGGGAGACAGCTGGGGTGCAGGGGCGGGGAAGGCAGCAGCTGATGGAGCTGCAGGAGCTGCCTGAACTGGACCCACTGCAGGCACCTGTGGGTGGTACAGGGGTTAAGAGAATGTGGCTTCCTCTGTGATGGAATCCTGTAAAACAGGGTAAAGAGAAGGGGCAGAAGAGGCAGGAAGCGAAGAGGCAGAAGTGGAGTCTTTTTTCTTAAGCCCAGCGGCTAGCACCTGGGAAGGGGAATAGTTGGCATGGGTTAGAATGCAGTGACCCAGGGGGAGGGTCTTCCATCAGCAGTATTTGCCAAGTCACAATGTAGGGGACTTTGGTCCGGTAGGAGGCTGACAGACTCAGTGTTCCACTTCGTCGATGATCTTGATATGGAATGTCCCTTCCTGGGGCAATTCGACATCAAATTTGGACATCCAGCGCTGCAAAAAGTGATAATTTTTCCCTTCCTAACGTCAACTCCTAACTTGTTTTGAGCCCTAGCTCTTACTTCCTTAAAATGAGCAGTCCCTAAGTCCAGAGGAGTTGAGACAGTCTGTCCAATTATGTCTGTCAACACACGAAACACACCAACAACACAACACAAAAGACGGCTGCTGCCAAACAGAAAATCTGTCTGCTCCTTGAGCAGACTGGCACGGTCAGATTGGCAAGATTCCACATCTGCACAAAGGGGCAGATTGGTAGGGTTCCATGTCTGTACAATCTCCCCCAGGAGAGCCGCCGTTATCTATCCCACCTCAGGAGTCTCGGGTGTCCTCAAGATCTCCAGGGCCCTGGCTGTACTTTGCATCTGCCCAGCCTTCCCTGGACTGTCTGATGAACAGACCCACTGGATCCAGTGTCAGGGACATAAGCCACATATACAGAGACAAAGTCAAGGCGCCTAGGTGAGTACTCACCAGCCGGTATATGGACCCTCAGGTCGGGGATTCCTGGGAGGACCTGGGAATCCCAGATGCACCCCCAGAATGTTGTGTCCAAGTTCAGATCCCCCCAAACCACCAAGGAATCCAATCTGATGCAAAACACATGGAGTCTCTATTCAGACTCAAGCCCAGGCCATATGCCTCCCTGACACAGCAGGGGAGTGGAGTTTATATAGGAAAAGAAAAGAACGCAAGCAGGGGCTTACATGCCTTGGCGTTTCAGGATTGGCCCCAGGAAGTTGACCTCTAAAATTATGGGTAGATATTGACAGGGCCTGGTGATCAATACTGCAATGGAGGGTTGAGGAGGCAGGAAAACTAACAATGTCTTAAGGAGTATGTCTGGTGTTTACATAGAGAGGTTGGGAAGTTTTTGATAAGCCCGTTCTCAGCAATCAAGGTGGGGGGAAGCAGCACTACTGGACTTTGATGTTCCCTAGGGGAGGGGTGAGACAATGAGGAGTTGCAATTAAGTTTATGACATTTTATTTTTTGTTCTATTTCAAGGACAGAGAAGCTGGGAAAGTTTCTTGGTTGAGTCTTCTCACTCTCATTATTTTTCCTTTTGACCTTCTGATGACTGCCAGGCAACTGTTCCAAATCAGCCAAAGTGAGATTCTCATGGGTTCAGATTTTTCACTGGGGCATCATATTTCTCATCTTCCTCATACTCTTTACTGTCACTAGTATTGGAGTCATGTGGAATTAGGTCTCAGAAACTTTACTCCATAACTCAGCCCTGATTGTGGCTTTTAGTTTTTGTACTTTACGAGAATCTTTAGAAGACTCTATCTTTTTAAAAGAGCTTCTTTTTTCATAGTCACACTTTATAGGTTAGTGGTCAGTGTTTTCAGGAGATCTTCCTGGTTCAAATCTAATCTTTATCAATTTTGATTGTACCCATTTCTTCTCATTTTCACTGGAAAAAAAGGGTACCCCTTCCCTCAGCATAAAACGTGTCCTGATTTCCACTCAGATGTTAATATGCCTTTATAACATATGGGTTGATTCAACTCAGCAGATATTTCTATAGTACAGTGCCTTTTGGCAGCCGTTGTTCCCGTCTCTTAACAGTCAGAAATTTTCATGTTAGTAGTACACTGTGTTCTATATCTCTGGGGGTCATTGTTTTTCCCTTTTGTCTTGCATTTCCTTTAAGGTCCGATTAGATCTTTCTATAACTGCTAGTCCTGTAGGATTCTTTGTTATAGCTGTAATATGCTTTATGCCGTAGTATGCATTTTGTTTTCATTCTACTGGAGACATGCAGGGGCATTATCATTTCTTATATAATTTTTATAATTATAAAAATTGTAATATATAATTATATATATAATTTTTAAAGGTATTCCTTTAAATTCCTTTAATTCCTTTAATAATAGCCATTACTTTCAGTAAATGTATAATTACAAAATCAGCCTTTTCAGAATTCAAAGCAGAAGCCCATTTAAATCCTGAATAACTATCAATAGTATGGTGTACAAACTTCAGTTTCCCAAATTCTGCAATGTGGATAACATCAGTTTGCCATATTTCTCCTCTTTTAGTACCCTTAAAGTTACTTCCAGCAGGCAATGGGACTTGATGATACAAGGGACATGTTGGACATTTCTTTGTAATTTCCTTAAATTGCTGCCAAGTAATGGAGATCTTCCTTTTTATATTTTTGCTGTTTACATGGTCCTTTGCATGAAATTTAGTGGCTTCAAACACGTTTCCTTTTAATAATTGATCTCATCATTCCCTTGTGCAAATGGGCATGGCAAGCCTGTGTGAGATCTAATATGAATAATGTGTAGTGGACACCTTCTGTCTCAAATTGCCTTTTGAAGCTGCATAAATAATGTTAATTCAGTATTTTCAGCAATAAATTCAGCAGTTTTGATATGCAAAGCAACCCTTTCTGCATACTGAGAATCAGTGATGATATTGAGAGATTCATGAAAGTCTAACAGTATCCTAAGAATAGCAGGCAACTCTGATCTTTGAAGAATCAAAGCCCACTTTGATTGACTTTACCTACTTTCTCTCACTTGTAGCCTGCCACTCCTAATTTATTTGCATCAGTAGGTTTTTGTCTCACTATAGGGAGAGGAGTATCCATTCAGGCCATTTGATAAACTGAATCCACTTACTTTTAGGATATTTGTTCTTAATTTCTCCCAAATAATTGCTACAAGCCCTTTGCCAGTCTTCACTGATTGTCCATAGTGAGGTAATCTCAGCATTCATGTAAGGCACCACTATTTCTTCTGAATCTATTCCTGACAACTGATGAAGTCTTATTCTTCCCTTTAAAATTAAATCAGCAACTTTTTCTAAATAGGACTTTTAATTTTCTACTCAGCTTATGTGCCATAAATATCCATTCTAAGATATTATCCTCTCTCTGTATCAGAATTCCAGTAGGGGAATGTCTTGAATGAATGATGACCAAAATACAACTCAGATGAAGATCTATGTGATCCACATATGCATCTTGTAGTCTCTTTTCTACCAGAGTTACCTCTTTGTCTGCTTCATCAGTTAAGCATCTTGGACTATCTAGGATACTGTCTCCTTATAACATTTGAAACAAACTGCTTAGCTCTTGCGTAGTTAATCAAATTTGGGGTCTTTTTGTTACCTCCCATTTGATATCTCCCATTTGTTTCTGTAAATCACTAACAGTTTGCAGCTGATCTCTTCTGATCTGTACATTTTGCCGTTGAATTTTTTTGCTGACTTATCTGATAGCCTAGATAGTTAATAGAATCTCCTCTTTGTATTTTTTTCAGGAGCAATTTGCACACACCAACAGGATAAGATTCTTTTTGTTTCATTGAACAATCTTTACAAGGTATCTTGGTGAGAATCAGCTAACAAACTATCATCCATAAAATGGTAAATAACAGATTGGGGAAATTGTTTTCGAATTAGTTCTAATGATTGTTGCACAAAGTATTGGCATAATATTAGACTACTTAACATTCCCTGGGGAAGGACTTTCCATTAATATCAGGTTGACAGGTTGACCATAGGTAGGCACCATAAAAGCAAATTTCTCCTTGTCTTGCTCTTGCAAGGGGATAGTAAAAAAACAATCTTTTGAATCAATCATTATCAAATGCCATGCCTTAGGTAATAAAGAAGGTAATGGAATTCCAGGCTATAATGGTCCCATGGACTGAATACCTTGTTTACAGCCCTCAAATCAGTTAACATTCTCCATATCCCAGATGTTTTTCTTTATATCAAAGACAGGTGAGTTCCATGGGCTGTTAGAACCTTCTATTTGCAGAGGGTTTAATTGCTTTTCTACCAACTGTTGTAAAGGTTTATCTTTTGCATTCATACTTAACAGGTAGCAAGACAAAACTGGTACTATAGCAGGCTTTCAGTAGATTCTTCAAGTTAGCTGAAGAGTCTTGCTGTGCGCTAGCCCTACTGAGTAGAGCTTGGTTTGGTTTTCTGTGAGGGATTCACAAGAATGTAAGGTCATTGGATTTGGGAGTTATTCCTGAGATACTGGAGGTGTTTCCAGGGCCCTCACTGTTTGCTGCATGGGCATGTACTCAGTTCACACTTGCACTCCCCTTTCTGACAAGTTCAGTCTCAGAGAAGTAACCACTGGCTGCAGGCATCAGATTTCTCTGCACATGCTTCTGTACTGGTTCATAATACTGGGAAGTGGGAGAGATAAAGGAGTGGAGGCAAAAACTAAAGATCGGCTGTGTTGCTTGTATCCTAATGCCTAGCTGGAAGGAAGAGACCTATGTCCGCTTCAAGCTGTTATAGATCTTTGCCTACATAAGCCTAGCTCTGTGAAGAAGAGAGCCCCTCAGAACAGCTTCTTGCATCAGTTAAGCAGCATGTGCTTTCTGAGAAGTGGGAATACCTCTAGCTTCTCCTGCCTCTTGTCCTTTAATGTGCAAGATGCAGCCTAAAATCTGTAAAGCAGCATAGAAGACTATAAGCATAAGCAATATATAAGAATAAATATGGAGAAAAGGGAACTGCAGGTTAGACTAGGAGAGAATATATCCATCAGAAGCAAGGGACTGCAGGTTAGACCAGGAGAAAATGAGGCTATCAGAAACAGGGAGCTGCAGGTTAGACCAGGAAAGAACAGAACCATAAGAAGCAGGGAACTTCAGTTTAGACCATGTAAGACAAAGCTGTGGATATCCTAGATGTCTTAACTTGGGGGAAAGATCTATGAAATACAAATACAAGCACATCAAATAGATTAGAGGAAGACAGACTCAATAGGTCTAATCTAGTCTAGGGGATCCTGGACTACTGGTCTAGCATTCCCAACTTCATCACCTGCATCTCTTGCCGAATTCCCAGCCCCAGACACCCAATAGGAGACTAATCACTCCATAATATGATTTTCACCTTGACCTTTGTTTCTGCAAATGTCTTCTATCTGCTAACAGCCAAGAAGCCATCAAGTACTAGTTCCTTCCATAAACCAGCTCTCCTGTCCTCATACAAATGAGATGTCTCCCTTCTCCCTTCTCTAACTCCTTCAAAAATCACCTTCAGGCTTGGGCATTGTGTCATCAAGTTATACTCCTAATGTGGACTGAGACAGGATTATGGAGAGTTTGAGGCCAGATTGAATGAGGAGGTTAGAAAATGTCTCAAAGTAAAAAACAGTTATCCTCTTCATACAGGAATTAACAAGTCTTCCACTTCCCATGGACTTAAGAGGAATAAATGTGATGGAACTAAAGCTTGGAAAGAGAATATCCTTTCTAGCAACATTGTAATGAATTTAATGCTGCCTTGATCTTAAAATATGGTGTCATGTAGCCTAAGCACTTCACCTATCAACTTCTTAGAAGCTTAGATTCCACCTGCAATGGGCCACAGTCACACATGTCTGTGAACAATGTGGTAAGTTTCTCCTTTCTTTATCTTCTACCAAATTTGTGTTCTATTCAGTGGTATCCTAGTTATGCTGAGAATGAGAGTATGAACCTCAACTGAAGTGGTTCTGAATGCTTGCAAAAAAGAAGTTTAACAGTGTTTTTTAAATGAAGTTCTGGGGATAATTTCATGTTTACTATCCTATGCTTTGGATAATCAGGCATACACATCAACATAAGATTCATTTTGGAAATGGACATGTATAGTAGAGGGTGGTTCTCTAACATAAGACTGCCACCATCTATGGAGAACAACCCAAGCAATTTATCTTAGCAACCAGCTTCCTCCTTTTCTTGACCATCATAAAAGGAAACTCCAAACAATAGTCAAGGCTCTAGAGGACTTCCACCTCATGTTCCAACTGCCACTTTTGACAGCACATCTGACAAGTCCTATCACTTTACTTTGAATAAAGTCACCTTGATACTTATGCAATCTCAGTAAACCTTTATTTCAGTTGCTCAAGTATGATGGCAAGAACTTGAAACTGTCGTAAGTTACAGAGTAACAGAAGACACAGGCTGATGAAGTTGGAAACAAGTTGGAATCCTGTTCCAGTCTCACTCAGGTCTAGGACAGGCTAGGATTCTGACCTTTTTCCCAAGGGACATCGGCAGGTGCATCTCCCTTATACCTCCTGATCATTTCCAAACAGTTCTACCAACTGGGGACCAAGTATTCAACATATGAGCCCTTGGGGGCCATTCTCATTCAAAACATCAGAAGTATGATGATTCTAATGTCGGAAACTAATCTGAAAGTATAAGAACACAGACCTAAATTCTCTCTCATTCCCCTGACCTCCATCATTCCTGAGTTTTTTAAAGGATGAAAGTTTTAGATACATTAGCATTACCACTATCTGTAATATGTACTGAAAATCCTCATTATAGAAAAGGTAGTTAACAAGTATCAGTAAAAATAGCTGGAATAGACTCACACTTTTGAGTTTTAGCCAAAGTTATAGTTTTGGGTTTAAAGAGTTAAAAGTTTCAACATTCTTTCCTCTGTCCAAAGCACTGGAGATATATATATATATTGCAAAATATATATTTTAACACGATGACATGAAAATTTAAGTCTGTATTTAGAAAATACAACCAAAGGAAATTTAAAATTTTGAACTAATAATCAAAGAGAATTTAATTACAAATTAAAAATACAGCTTATAATAAAAGTTCTCACACCGATGGAAGACGTGTTAACAAAGCTCTACCATAGCTCAGGAGTGACCTTGCTTTGGGTGATCACACTTGGCACCAAAGCAGAGTTTTCTGCTCTGAGGAAAAAGTCTGAATGCGGTGTATACATGGGAATTCCTTATGGGATTCCCTTTGACTATGTGAAATGGAATGGCAAGTCTACTAATTAAGGAGTCACTAGATGAGTTTGTAGATTTTCTGAGATAGTTTAAAGATTTTAAATGTAAATGTAAATTTCAAATGTCCCTGTAAATGACACATCTGTGATGAGAGTGTTAGCAAGCTGCGGCACTCTATAGTTAGTTCAGTCCTCCTTCATGAATCACCAATTAATAAAATGTGTCACAGGATTTCCCACAGGCCAATCTGGTGGGGATATTTTCTTAATACAGATATTCTTTTTCCAAATTACTTCAGCCTTAATCAAATTGACATAAAATTAGCCATCAGAGGTGCCCACAGACTTTTGTCATTTCAAAGGCACAGATTAAGTTTGTACACAGTGCTAGAACTATGTGGACGAGTGGCAAGATCAATCGTATTTCCACATATTTACAACCCTAATGGGACCAGATTAGTGGAAAGGAAGAACGGGTCATTAAAACAGCAGCTCAATGGGCTGAAGACATGGCTTAGCCAGTAGAAGTACACATTGCTTTTGCAGAGTATCCAAGTTCAGTTCCCAGCACTCTTGTCAGGCAGCTTGTAACTGCTTATAACTCCAGCTCCACACAATCTTAAGCCCTCTTATGGCCTCCAAGGCACCCATGCTCAAGGACACATGTTCACTCTCAAACACATACGTATACTCAAAATTTTGTATAAAAATGTTTAAAATGGGACAATGCAAAAAATCAAAAACAGACATAGTTGAGTTCAGAGGACACCCTGCATATATGAAAAGAGAGCTTCAAGAGTCCATCTGGTTGCTGAATGAAAATCCCAATGGAAGGCATCTTAGCTAAGTTGGCCCTCAAAGCCCCATATACCATAAAAGCTACTGCCACTGCTGTGTGATGCATCCCAGAAGTAGGCAGTAGCACCTTTGTGTTGAAGACACCACGTGCTCTGATTTTAGGACACAGAGAAATAAGGTTGAGATTGTGATGGACACTGCGTACTTGCTGATTGGAATTCATAGTGCCAAAACCTGATTGTGTGTGTTGCTAGGGAAGAATTATCATCAACAGTCATGCTTGGATGAGGACCCTTTATTCTACAGTACCAGAATTCCTGGTAAGACATGCCTGATGGTACAATCATGGTACAACTGTCATGAGTACCACGAACAGCGTTCGGTTATATGTAAGGCCACTCTATAGAGTACTATAGGAGGAATTTCACATCTAGTAATATAACCCAGGACAAACATTTGTGGCTAGATAAGTTATAGGCTTCAGTGGTGAGTCTTTTATTATTTTGATAAATTGATATGACATACTTATCAAGCTGCCTTCTAAACATTTGTGCTTATGCCAGAAGATTACTGAGAAAAATTGCTGTCATTTGCTACTTGTCATGTTTTGCAATAGATGGTGAACTTCAGAGACTCGTAATCACAGGCATAGTCTGTGAGAACAAGTCACTGTAGCTGTGCAATAGTGACCCATTTGTTTGCTGCACATAGGTATTAATATACATACATATATATGTATATATTTTCACATAGGTATATATACATATACACATATACGTGTATGTATATACACATGTACACACACACACATATATATATTGACATATATACATTTATACACATAGGAATTTATATCACTAAGTCTAAGATATGAGAATATCACATAAAAATGATAGAGAGATTTTAAGAATCCTGGAAGGGATTGAGTATAGAAGTTTCTCTGAATAGAAAGAGCAGATTCTGACCAGCTAAGCTGCCAGGAGGAGATTCTCTCATCTGAAGAGCTGCCTATAATTCTTGCAGAGAACTCCATGGCTCACCTCAAGGTGAGGTGGACTTTGTGGTGATACAGCAGCATTTGAATCATCTTAGCTCCTGTAAGTAAATCTGGAAAACTCATTGATTCTCCAAGTTGGACTTGCAAGTAAGCAATATAAGCAATATTTTATCCATCACTGAACCTGTATTGACATAATATTTGTGTGATCCTGTCTCCCCAGTAAAATTCTCACAACCTTATTCATATTTTTCATTATAAGAGCTTAGTTTTCCCTTTAAGTTTTCATGCTAAAGAAAAAAATTGGTAAGAATTTTGAATACAACAGTTTACCCCAGTTTAGTTTTTCATTTGTGATTTCAGTTACTCAGTTTTTTGTAGGCCCAATTAAATGTAAAATTATAGAAATAATTCATCTTTTAAACAAAAATAAATAGAGTATTCATAATTATTTAGAGAAAAGCTGTTATTCTCATCCTTTAAGAAAACTGGGATCTATGATTTTATTACAATATTAATAACCATATATTATAATCACAATTTTGTTATTTTTTAATTTTCTTCTCTCAAACAGTACTTTCTGACCACAGCCTCCCCTTCTCCCCTACTCCCAGCTCTCCCATCAACCAAGAGCCTCCTGATTCCGCCCTCCCTCCCCACTTCCACCTCCACTCAGAAATAAGCAGTCTTTCAATTTTACCAATTGAACATGGCATAACAAGATGAAACAAGGCCAGGTGTGAGCCCTTATCTTGAGGCTGGATAAGGCAGCTCAGCAGGAGGAAAAAGATCTCATAGGCATGTGAAAAGCTTAGAGAAACCCCCACTCCAGCTTTCAGGAGTTCTACAAGAGCACCATGCCAGACAACCTATTGCAGACCTATACAGGCTCTGTGTCTGCTGCTTCAGTGTCTGTGAGCCCCTAAGAGTCCCAGTAGGTTGACTATGTGGGGTGTGTTCTCATGGTGTCCATGATGCCTTTGATCCCCACAGTCCCTCCTCCCACTCTTTCTTGGAGTTCCCTGAGCTCTGCCCTATGTTTGGCCATGGGCCTCTGCCTCTACTCCCAACAGCTGCTGGAGGAAGCCTCTCTGATGATTATTGGGGTAGCCACCTACATATGAGCATAGCAGAGTATCATCACAGATTTGTTGATTATTAAGAGCACAGACATTTGAATTTTACTCTAAGACAATTCAAGGGTATTGATCCAAATAACTTCAATTAATAGAAGTGTTACAAGGAATAGAATTCTGTTCTAGCTGTGAATTCTGGGTCTTGTTTTTAGTCATGTTAATGAACACAGCATAATATTTTTTAAAAGCACTGTACACTATTCATGATCTTAATATTAAAATCTTAATGTAGGCTCTGGGGAAGCATCCTTTAAAAAGTTCAAGTTATTACAGAAAATTAGTTAGAAATGAAAACTTAGTTTAATAAACCATTGGGTACTTTCCTCTCTCATGTACGTTACTTTATTTGTCTGACTGTGTAATGGATCACATGTATATGCTTCATCTTATAGAAAAGAAAATAACTGTTTAGACGAGATATCTTTCAGTGAACTCTTCTAGAAAAGGGAGACTGGAGAAGTGCCTTTCCGGGTTCTCCCCACCACCAGCACTCAGAAGTCACTAAATGTGTGGACGAAAATCCCAGAATTTCTAAAGTTACCAGCAGAACTTGTTTTGCCTCTGCTGTGTTTTCAAACATGTAGAAAGCAAGTGTCCTACTTCCATTCTTATGGCTATGATAAAACACTGATCCTTGAGGAGGAAAGCATCTATTTGACTTACACTTTCTGGTTATTTTCCAAAATTGAGGACAAGTGGGCAATAACTCAAAGCCATAAATATATAGGAACACTACTTGCTGGCTCTCACTCTGTCTTGATCACCTAGATTTCTTTCACAGCCCAAGGATGGTGCCACCCATACTGTGCTGGGTCCTCCTAATAGCATTGATCATCTAAGACAATCACATAAAGATGTGGGCACAGGCTACTTTGAGCATAAATTACTCTGTTGAGACTCACTCATATAACCTTAGACTATGTCAAGTTGGTAACTAAAGCTAACTAGGACAAGAGTTATGGAGATATGAAGACATACACCAAGATTTTGAGATAATCCAGGTGGTCTGGCTAATATGTAGAAGTTTTCCCTACTGGCATCTCCAGTGTAGACTATGCATGAGTTCTAAATTGCCATGGACACTCACATTGGAGATGCCAGGAGTGCGAGATATATATAAGGAAACCCACAGTCAACAAGTGGAGCAAGCCTGGGAGAGAGACCAGGTGGACTGCAAAAGGCAAGGCTGAAGAGGGTCTGCCTCTGCCCTTTTGAGTACATCCATGAAATCATATTCTCCAGTTGCTAGACCTGGACCTACATGATTTGGTGTTTTCTCATCAGGATTTTTTTTCTTGCTCTGGTTAAGCTTTTCCTTATTATTATCTAAACCTTCCTTTTAGAATGTTGGTCTACTGTGCGGCATTGTATAGTAATTTTGACTTTGAATAGGATCAAAGCCTTCAGACTTTGAACTTTGGACTTTTGCACATTGTTGGAATTGTTAATCTCCTGGGGACACTGCAAGATGGACAAAATGCAGTTTGCATTATGATATATCCAAAAGCCCTATATATGGAATGTTTTGGTTTATTTGTGAAATGTCTTCCACAGGAGAATGCAGTAAATGCTTGTTCCCCAAGTATGGTGCTGTTTTTGAAAAGCTGTGTGACGTTTAACAGGTGAGGCATGTCCTGTCCCTGTGAAGATCATTCCCTATCCTTAGTTCTAGAACTTCTCATCTTACAGGACTACATATCATGAACACCTGCTACCTCACAGTCTAGTCACTTTCCTCTGATAGGCACTTTCCTCTGATTTACAACACCATGCTTTCCTCATTTTGATTGACTTGAACTCACTAAAATTATGTTTCAAAACCATCCTTTCTTTGTCAAATGGCTTTTGTCACTTGACTTAAGGAGCTAATACAGTATCATAGAGTAGACAAAATTTCATAATAAATTTCCATATCTACTCCTACCCTTGCCACCATGAAAGGAAGAATTATACTGTACAAATATTGTTTAGAATAAATTATCATCAGGCTTGGTTCTGAGGCTTAAACTCTCTTAACATCAAATATTGACATATCACATATAGATTTCATTTATAGCAGTGTTTTTGAAACAGAAAATCCTGTGCACATATTTATAGTAAATTGTAAATGACGGCGTGTAAACATGTTCCAATGCAATGGTTTAGCATGAGCAGTGCTCATTTATATAAAAGGTATAATTGAATCACTATTGACCTTTCTCAAGTACTATATGACCATCTTAGTAAGTAGAAGACCTAAAGGGAATTATAGAACTCAAATGGACTCTCACAACTTTGAATTGATCATACAACTATCTTTGTTAAATAACTTTAGAAACTCAAAAATGATGCCTTCTAAAATGGTACATATTACAATGCATATATATATATATATATATATATATATATATATATACTTAATTTACATCAAGAGAAGGGAGATAAATACAACATAAACATTTAGGATAATATAACATAATAAAACATAAAATAAACATGTGGAAATAAACAGTGAAGATAATATAATATTATGCAACATATTACACTAAAATATAGATACCTAAAAATAAACAATGAAGAGAAAGTAATTTAATAATACACACTATTTACTAAAATGAAAAATAAACACATGAAAATAAACATTGAAGACAGTATAATAAAACATAAAACATAGAAATATACACTAAAGATAATATAATGTGATAGAACATAATGAGAAATAAAATGAACATGGAAAAAACACTGACAATAATATAATAATGTAATATAATAAAATATAAAACAAACAGGGAAATAAATAATGAAGATATATAATTTAATAGTATAATATAGTATAATATAATATAATATAATATAATATAACATAAAATGAACACTGATAATAATACAACATACAACATTTGGAAATAAATACCAAAGGTAATCGTAAGAAAATATGATAAATGAAATAAGTAAAAATATTGATAATAAATACAATAAAATGAAAATCATAATAACATAATAAAACAAAATAGACACATTGAAATAAACATTGAAGATCATGTAATTTAATAATATTATATAAGGTAACAATAAAATATTACATAAGCACTGAAGATAATGATGCAACATAAAACACACTGGGAAATAATCACTGAAGATAATATAATACAAACAAACAAACATGTAGAAATAAACACTGAACATAATATTATCTAAAAATATAACATAATAAAATATGATAAAAATAAGCACATTGAAATATACATCAAACATATCATAAAACATAAAACATTGGAAATAAGCACTGAAGATAATATGACAAAGTAAAACATAAAATAAACATAATATAATAAAAATAAAATAAAATGGGTGGTGGTGGTGCACCACTTTAGTCACAGCACTTAGGAGGCAGAGATGGAAGATCACTGTGAGTTTGAGGCCAATCTAGTCTACAGAGTAAGTTCCAGAACAGCCAAAGTTACAAGAGAGAAATCCATCTCACAAAACAAAACAAATCACCCAAGCCAAAACAACAACAGTAACAAGAACAAAAACAACCCAAGCTCTGGGGCCTACATACCAGTATAAGAACATTATCAACACCAACCAGGGCGATATGTCACCACCAGACACCAATGGTCCTACTCCTACCCCCACATAACTAAAGAAGAAAAGGACCTTGAAACCAACTTTTTGAAGTTAATAGAGAACTTTAATGAGGAAATAAATAAATCTCTCAAAGAAATTGATGATAAGACAAACATACAATGGTAGGAATTGAGTAAAATCATCAGAGAAACATGGGAAAACAAACAATTAGAAGAAATGAATAAATACCTTAAAGAAAACCAAGAAAGAACAAACAAATAATTGAAGGAAGTGAACAAAACCGTTCAAGACCTGAAAATGGAAATAGAAACTATAAAGAAAATACAGATGAAAAGAATCTTGGCAACAAAAAAAAATTTTCTAGGAAAGCAATCAGTTACTACAGAAACAGAATACAAGAGATGTAAGGCAGAATCTCAGCAATTGAAGACAGTATATAAGATATACATACAACAGTAAAAGAAAATATTCATAATGAAAACACTAAACATACAGAACAGAGAAAGAACACTAAAAGCTGCAAGAGAAAAAACAGCAAGGAACATATAAAAGCAAACCTATCAGAATTACACTCAAATTAACAACAGAGACTCTAAAAGACACAAGGGCCTGGACAGACATAATAAAGACTCTAAGAGAAAACAGATGGCAGCTCAGACTACTATACCTAACAAAAATTTCAATTACCATAGTCGGAGAAAACAAAACTTTCCATAATAAAAGCAAATTAAAAAAATATTTAACTACAAATATAGCCCTGCAAAAGTTACTAGAAGGAAAATTCCAATTCAGGAGGGTAAATTACACTCATAAAAACACTGTAAATAAATAATCTCACACAATCAAAATTAATAGAAAGTACACACACACACACAAAACCAACAATACCTGCAAAATAATAGGAACTAACAAGCATTTGTCATCGGTACCTCTCAATATCAATTGGCTGAATTCATCAGTAGAAAGACACAGACTAACAGAGTGGATGAAAAACAAAAGTAGGATCCACCCTTCTACTACAAACAAAAGACACACCTCAACCTCAAAGATAAACATTATCTCAGAGTAAATGGCTGGAAAAAGGTTTTTTAAGCAAACGGACTCAAGAAGCAAGCTGGTGTAGCCATTCTAATATCTAACAAAATAGACTTTAAAACTAAGTTAATCAAATGAGATAAGGACATTTGATACTCATCAGTGAAAAAATCCACCAACTCAACATTTTAATTCTTTCAATTTTTAACATCTATGCTAAAATCTTTCAATTCTTAACATCTATGTTCCTAATGCAAGGGCTCTCATGATTCTTAAAGAAACATTACTAAAGCTTAAAATGTACATTAACCCTCACACACTGATAGTGGGAAACTTCAGTATCACACTCTCACCAACTGCCAGGTCATCCAGACAAAAAATAATCAGAGAAATACTAGAGCTAACACATGTTATAAACCAAAAGGACCTAACAGATATCTACACAAATATCACCCAAATCCAAAAGAATGTACCTGTTCTCACCACCTCACTGAACCTTCTCTAAAACTGACCACAACCTCAGCCACAAAGCAAGTCTCAACAAATACAAAAAAATTGAAATAATCCCATGTATTATATCAGTCCACCACAGATTAAAGCTGGACTTCAACAACAACAACTTAAGGCCTACAAATTCATGGATATGGAACAACTCTCTACTGAATGACTACAGGGTAAAGACAGAAATAAAGAAAATGAATTCAATGAATTCAATGAAAATGAATACACCACACACTGAACTTATGGCACACAATGAAAGTGGTGCTAAGAGGAAAATCCATAGCACAAAATGACCACCAGAGAAGTGGAGAGAATTCATGCTATTTAACTTAACAGCAC
Source organism: Cricetomys ansorgei (assembly GCA_026225945.1). NCBI lineage: Eukaryota > Metazoa > Chordata > Mammalia > Rodentia > Nesomyidae > Cricetomys > Cricetomys ansorgei. The sequence goes on along the minus strand of JAMJFZ010004240.1, from coordinate 5,652,899 downwards.
AACTGAAATCTCAAGAGCAAAAAGAAGGAAGCACAACCAAAATGTATTCAAATACTCAAAAAATATTCGAATTGAAATTAATAAATTGGAAACAAATAAAATAATACAAAGAATCAATGAAAAAAAGTTGGTTCTTTGAGAAAATCAACAAGATGGACAAATCCTTATTAAACTAATTAAAAGATGAAGAGAGAGCACCCAAGTTTAAAAAATTAGAAAAGGAAAGGAGGCATAACTAGAGACACTGATGAAATCAGAAGAATCATTATGGCATACTTAAAAACCTCTACTCCATAAAATTGGAAAACAGAAAAGAAACAGATGCTTTTCTTGATATATACTATCAACCAAAATTAACTCAAGGTCAGATAAGCAACTTTAATAGATTTATGACCCCCAAGAAAATAGGAGCAGTAGTTAAAAGTCTGATTAAAAAAAACAAAAGAAAAGGAGGAGGAGGACAATGAAGAGGAGGAGGAGGCAGACAAGGAGGAGGTGGAGGCAAATAAGAACCATCACCACCTCCACCACCACCACCACTACCATCACCCAGGGCCAGAGAGTCTAGTGCAGAATTCTATCATACATTTGAAGAAGACTTAACACCAATACCATTAATCCTCAAACTATTTCAACAAATAGAAACAGAAGGACATTGCCAAACTCATTTTACGAGGCCACAGTCAACTGACATCCAAACTACACAAAGATTCAACAAGAAAGAGAATTACAGACTTATTTCCCACATGAACATAGATGCAAAAATACTCAATAAAATACTGTCAAGCTGAATAAAAAAAACATATCAAAATGGATCATCCACCATGGTCCACCATGATAAAGTAAGTTTTATCCCAGAGATGCAGGGATGGTTCAATGTATGAAAATCGGTCAATGGAATCAATCACATTATAAAACTAAAATAAAAAGAACACTAGATCCCAAGAAAGCTTTTGACAAAATCCAACACCATTCATGAAAAACGTTTTGGAGAGACTGGGGACACAAGGGACATACCTAAACATAATAAAGACAATTTACAGCAGGCCCATAGCCAACATCCAATTGAATAGAGAGAAACCCAAAGTAATTTGACTAAAATCATGAACAAGACAAGGTTGTGCACTCTGTCCATTCCTATTTAATATAGTACTTGAAGTCATAGCTAGAGCAATAAGACATCCGAAGGCTATCAAGGGAATATGAATTGGAAAGTAATAAATAAAAGTATCACTATGTGCAGAAGACATGATAGTGTATATAAGCAATCCCCAAAATTCTACCAGGAAAATCCAGCAGCTGAGAAATACCTTCAGTGAAATGGCTGACTACAAGATCAACACAAAAAAAAAACAGTAGTTCCTTATATATAAATGACAAATGGACTGAGAAAGGAATCAGAGAAACAACTTTCTCAATAGCCACAAATAACATAAAATATCTTTAGGTTAGATGTGTCTAACTAAGGAAGTGAAAGACTTTCATGACAAAAAAAAATCCAGTTTAAAAATAAAATTGAAGATCTCCCATGCGCTTGGATCAGTAGGACTAACACAGTAAAAATGGCCATTCTACCAAAATCAATCTTCAGATTCAATTCAATACCCATTGAAATCCCAATATAATTCTTTACAGACCTTAAAAGGACAATACTCTATTTTATGTGGGAAAACAAAAACTCAAGATACCAACAACAATTCTGAACAATAAAAGAACTTCCAGAGGCACTGCCATTCCTGATTTCAAGGTGATCTACAGAGGTTTACTAATAAAAACCATGTGGAACTGGCATTAAAACACACATGTAGATCAATGGAACTGAAATAAAGATTCACACATAAATCCACACACTTGCAGACAGATAATATTTTTAAAAGTAGCCAGAAAGATTCAATGAAATAAAGAGCATCTTTAGCAAATGTTTCAGGTTAAATTATTGTACGTCTGCACTTAGACAAATGAAAGTAAAACCATCCTTATCACCCCACACTAAACTCAAGTCCACGTAGGTCAAAGACTTCAACATTAAACTAGATACACTGAACTTGAAAAAAGAGAAAGTGGGGAATAGCCTTGAATGCTTTGGCATAGGACACATCTTCATGATACTGAATGCACTAACATCAATGGTTAATAAATGGGTCCTCATGAAACTGAAAAGCTTCGATAATTTAAAAAAAAATAAACATAAGGAAAAAACACTGAAGACAATATGAATTAATTATATTACATAATATTACATGATATAATAAAAAAAAACACATTGAAGAAACCATTGAGATAACATAATAAAACATAGAATATTTTGAAAACAACAGTAATGATAATATAAAAAATTTCGTACACACATACATATTTTTTAAAATTTCTATATATAATTTAAATTATTTTTATAAATTATATTTATATATGTATATTTATGTAATGAATATATATTTTGTAAAAAATATATAAATATAAATAATAAATATATATTTATATATACTATAAAATATTATTATATAATATATTATATATATTTATAATATATATTTATATACAATATTATATATAAATATATCTTATATAACAATATATTATATACAATATTATACATAGAATATATAAATATATTATTTGTATAAATAATAATATTTATGTGACATGTATGATATAATATATATCATATATTATATAATCATATATACAGTATCTATATATTTATATATTATATAACATAAATATATATGTTATAATTATATAATATGTTATATTATAATATAAAACATACTATATATAATATAAAATATAAATACATATATTATGTACATTATGTATTATAGTATATAAAATTATATATAACATAGATAATATATGTTAATATATATTATAATATAATACAATACATAATAATATTATATGAAATTATATATATACATAACATATATAGCATATATATGTTATATATTACTTATATAATATAATACATAATTATATATTATATGTAATTGTATACATTATATATAATTATACAATTATATATTATCTATAAACATATATTTATATAATAAACATTATTTTTATATATTATATATTGCCTATATTATATAATAAATATATATTTGTAGTTAATGTATAATAATAAATATATTATAATTAATAATTATTTATGTAATAAGTATAATTTATATGTTAATATAAAATATATTTATACATTGTATAAAATATATGTTTATATAATACATAAAACATAAGATAAATACTTGAAAATAAACACTGAAGATAGTATAATAATATTTTAACACAATAAAACATAGAAAAAACGTGGTTTTTCTTGTTGTAATTAGTGAAGATGCAGCACATTTCCTCTTCAGTTGTCCTTTTCTGGGTGGTCAGAGAAGTTGTTAAGAAATTGTGGCAGCTTGGTTCAAGTTCCAGGATGGGTATAATCTGTTTAAAATGCACAATGCCCTGTTCTGCTTTATAAGCTGTAGATTTTTACAAAGCTGCCAAGAGAAATCAAATACAGAATGAATGAATCATGACCAGGATGTTGATCATTTATCTTACATTTGAATTTTTTTCCTCATTTGATACTAACATAAATTAAAGTTTATGAAACAGCATGCACACTCATATTATGTAAATGGAGTTGTATGATACCTGTTTCATTTAAAAAGGTTGTCTTGAGAGTCATCATGTTGTAAATGTCAACTCTATGTGGTGACTTCAGAGATGCCATTGTAATGGACACACTGCAATAGGCTTGTCCATTCACCACAGATTTGGGTCACTTCCTGTGTCAGGCTCTTAGAAATAGAACTGTTGTGAACTTTGAGGCAGAATTGCCTCTTCCTTAAAGTGGAGCGGCCATGTGATGTACTGTAGCATTACCCAGTACTGCCCAGATGTTTCTCATGGAGTTTTTCCATTTTCCGTTCCACTCAGCAGTGTGGTGGCCCAGTATGCCAAGTTCTTCACTAGGACTTTGATTTTAGCCATTCTGACTGGCTGCATAGTGTTAATGTATTGCTTGAGTTCTATTTTCTTGGTGCCAATGATGTGATAGAGAGTCCTACCAGGAGGATTTTACAACATTTGCGTAAAGCCAGCTTGCTCACCCTATTCTGTTTTTAGATTGCTTGTGGAAAGAGATTTATTTTACTTCCAAATTACAATGACAAATAAAATATGAATACATAAATATACATAGTCAGTGATGTAAAGAGCTAGATAGAGCATTCATTAAATGTAGTTATAAGTCGGGTGGAGGTGGTGCATGCCTTTAATCCCAGTACTTGGGAGGCAGAAACAAGGGGATCTCTGTGAGTTCAAGGCCAGTCTGGTCTACAGAGTGAGTTCAAGGCCAGCCAAAGTTACTACAGAGGAACTCTGCCTTGAAAAAAACCAAAAAGATACACTTTTACAACCTGTGTGCCAATAAAGATGCTTTTGTAAAATTCATCTTTTATCTATCATACATATTCTGTTTAATAATTACATATTCCCTTAGTTCTCAAGACACTCTAAACTGGATCTTAATGCTAGTACTTGACAACAGGGAGGAAAATATGGAGATTAGGGATAACTTTTTCCTTAAGAATGAAACTTTCTATTAGAAACTCATTACCTTCTCATTACATTTACAACACCATGCAATTCTTTTCTAAAGAATTTCTTCTTCCAGTGTGCCATACACACTGCCCCATTTTCCTCTCTTTACTCCCTGTGTTTGAAACTGTTCATATTCATTATTCCATGTCTTTCTCTCTTCTGTCTTGTTTGCTAACATATCTGAACTGTTGAAATGTGATCCAAAACATACACACACACATATCTATATCTGGATCTCTGTCTCTCTGTATGTATATGTGTATCTGTATCTTCTCTATCTGTGAAAGTCCCGATATAATCTGTTGTTGATTCATGAGATAGACATTCCATTGATAATTAACTCATTTTTTCCCTCATGGTACATATAAGTTATTAATCCTGAGCTAGAAGACTGAGTATATGTGTTAGATAAACATTCTTTATAACACTGCTTAAAACAAAATGTAACTCTTACCTTCCTTTACAGTTTCTCTTCTATTTCTTGTGGTGGGGGGAAGATCTATGGTTTTTGGTGCAACATCCAAAGAAACATGCTCTTATAGCATCACCCTGGGAAAGATTGTATAAATTAAGGAGTTTATAAAATGAAAATTCAAATAATATCATGGAAGATTTGAATGATGCCATCCAACTTAAAAGTATAACCTAGAGTTATTGCATATTTGAATTATAGTCCCAATTTTAGAATAAGTTACACTAGTATTAGAAGTAATTCCAGAGCACAGTCAACTACGACTCTTTAACTAAGTCAGGGACACAGGCTTCTAGGATTAGGCCTACCTCTGTGATCCCAGAAACTCCAGAATCAAATGAAAGATCCTGACTTCCCCTTGGACCATGTAAGATAGCTGCGAAATGTGTCTTGGGGCCTGACCTGAATGGTCTCCTATACCATCTTAGAGACCATGAATTTTCCTTCAGGATCCCAGGCAGCTTGGCCTCCTATACCAAGTGAGGGATCCTGACTTCTACACAGACTAGGCCCACTGATGACGCTTGGCAACCTCCAGGAACAGGTGACAGGCTCTCATTCCCCAGATTAGACCTATTTATACTGCTTGGAACCATTCCTCTAGGTGGTTAGGTTGCACTGTCAGGCACCACCTATATTGATACAGAAACCTTGCTCCAGGCACTAGACATATGCTGACTCTCAGAAAAAGGCTACAAATAAAAGTTGTGGACCTTAGTATCAGCCACACAGAGAAAAACTTGTTTCTCAGCACCAGCAAGATTTTGGTCTCCTCCAGATCATTTCAAATGTCTTTACTGAAACATAATAAAGGACTTGAAAAAGGAAAAGGAAGAAAAAAAGTCCAACTAACACACTAAAATATCTGCAAGATCACATAATAAAGGCTTCAAAGAGAATGATGTGGATGTACTTCAAGATAAATAATTCAGAAGAATGCTTTAATTATATTCAACCAGTTTTAAGACAATCAAAATAAGACCTGAAACTAATAAAATAGAAATTTAAAAACATTCAAAAAAGTAATGAATGAAAAATAGATTCTTTGTAAAGACTGAAAAAAATCTTTTTCCAAACTAAAGTGGTGAGACGGGAATTAGTAAAATAAGACATGAAGGAGACGTACAATTCCAATGAAGTATAGAAATCAGAAACACATTCCTTAACTTTTTTCCATTACAAGTAATTGAAAAACTAAAAGAAATGGAAGCATTTCTAGATTTATATTGATAACAAAATTAAGTCAAGAAGAAAGAGGTGATTTAAATCAGTAGTTCTCGACCTGTGGGTCGTGACCCCTGTGAGGGTCAACAGACCTGTTCACAGTCATCACCCGAGACTATCTGTATTTCACATATTTATATTACAATTAATTACACTAACAAAATAATAGTTATGAAGTAGCAATAAAAATTATTTTAGGGTTGTGAGGGTCATAGAAACATGAGGAACTGTATTTAAGTGTTGCCACATTAGGAAGGTTGAGAACAATTGATTTAAGGTATGCATAACCACTACCAAAATGAAAAATTAAAAAAAAAATTTTGTCAATTTAAAAATGCCCAGGACCAGATGGATTGCATTCTATTTGCAGAATTATAAAGAATGTCAATGAAGAATTAACACCAATAATATTCAGATTATTCCATGCACTAGAAAAAGAAAGGCCTCCTAAATTCTTTTTATAAAGCCAGTATTCCCTGATAACCAAAGCTAGATCAAGACACCACATAAAAAGAAAAGAAAATTACATACTGATTTCCTTAGTGAACATAGCTGTAAAACTTCTAAATAAGGTATTGATAAACTGAGACTGGAGAAATGGCTCAGCACTTGAAAGCACTGACTACTCTTCCAGGGGACCCAGATTCAATTCCAATCATCCACATGACAGCTCATTACTGTCTAGAACTTCAGTTCCAGAGGATATATTGCAGTCTTCTGGCCTCTGATCATAATAGACACATATGTGGTACACAAAATTACATGCAGACAAGACATCAAAATGTATAAATAAAAAAATAACATTACTGGCAAAGTGAATTTAAGATCACGTCAAAAAGACTACTCATTATCACCAAGTCTGCTTCATCTCAGAGATGCAGGGTGGGATCAAGGTATGTAAATCAGTAAATAGTATCCCTCACATAAATACAATGAAAGAAAAGAATGATCATCTCAATTGAACATCTGTACCTTAATGATAAAAGTCATGGATAAACATATATCAAAATTATACAAGCTGTATAGAACAAGCCTATGACCTACATTTTGATAAATGGAGAAAAAAATCAAAATATTTTTACCAAGACAAAAGCTGTTCACTCTTTCCATGCCTATACAATAAAGAGCTGAAGTCCTAGCTAGAGCATTAAGACAAGAAGGAAATTAAACAAACTCAAAATGGTCCTGCTTACAGATGACAGAATTTCGTCATCTGTAAAGAGTGTGAAGATTCTACCAAAAAAAATCTTAGAGCTGATAAACACTTTACTAAATTAAGAAATTTCAAAATTAACACCAAAATCAATTGTGGCAAACTGAATGCAAAAGAAATCAAGGAAGCAGTTCTATTCATGAGCACTAGGACATAGTGACAAGTAACAGGAAATAACCACAGGAGGATGCACTGATTCAAAGGTTAAAGTGGCAAGGAGGCTAGGAGGGTAAGTGAGAGCAGGGAGTAAGGTGTAGGTTAACACAATCTAAGACTGCCTGAAACCTTATGAGAGCTCCTAGTTTGTAAACTAGTTTAAAATATGTACTAAAAGGAGTTTGTTCAGAGGTATCTGGAAAGTCTTGAATTCTCTCGGAAGACATGGGCTTTTGGTTAAACTCTAAGAAGGCCTCCGTGGCACCCAAAAGAATACAGCCTATTGCTGTGGATTCTAGTCATTTACCATAACTAATGGTAAGAGCCTCTTGTGGATGATACCTCACACTCTGACTGGAGAACATTGAGAGGCCTCTCCCTAGCTGATAGGGAACTCTGCCATTCAAACAATAGGAGGTGTGATTCAGGTCAATGGTGGTGAAATACATCAGTGGTCTTATCCAGTCCCAGGCCTTTCATATGGCAACCCTGACCACCCAGGCAAGTTGTTCACAATGGCTGTGTGGTGTACATGTGACTAGCCAACCATGTTCTGATTGGACCAGTAACCCACAGGAGGGAAATAATGTTTGATGCTGTACAACTTGTTGAAGCTTATGGTTAGGAAAATCATAGGCCAGATGTGGGAGTCTACTGGTATTATTATTATTTGTGTTTATACCCATAGATTTGTACTGCTCTCAACCTTGGTCAGAGGATTCGTTTTATGCAGAGGCTACCGGTTAATGCAGAGACTCATAACTATTTCACATGACAAGAATAAGCCACTGTGAGTCCTCATCTGAAGACGGGTCATTTGCATTCACCCCCCCACACACACACTGTGAAAGCACAGATCAACTCACAGCTTCTGTGTGTCTTACACTAGACTGGTACAATATCAAGACAGCCAAGATTCCAGAGTGATTGAGGCGGGACCTCCCAAGGCCTCACCACTAGCTGAGAAGCAATTGACAACTGACAATGGTGAGAGGAGGAGAGTAATTTATCTTTGGGGTTGTGTCTGCTGCTAGTATGCTCATATGTAAATAAGTGGACTCTCACACATTCACAAATGGTCAGCACTAACTGGACTCAGTGGGCTATTAATAATAATGTTTAAAATGAACATTAAGCCCAGAAGAAGAAGATTGATGAGTACCAGGATGAGTTGGAGAAAGTCAGTGGTACATAAAAAAATTCAAATTATCAATTAAAATATTATTTAAAGAACATTTAATTTTGATGTCTTAATTCTAAAAGTTACATTAAATTTAACATTACTTGGCCCATGGGACATTATTGAGAAAACAGCCTAAAGTGTGTAATTTAAATTTAAATATTGACTTACAATTGGCCACTTAGTTTTTCTACCGCTGTGCTGCTTCTGCTCCTGTTGTGAGGTCTGTTTTTCATCCTTCATGACAGATTCTGTTGACAAGTGCACATATTTCACTAAGCTAACTATAACAAGCATTTGAATAAAAGCTATTCACTGTTATAATGAATAAAAATTAGGGATGAGAAAATATTTGTTTTCATTTTCCAGAGTAATAATTTCAATTATGTGTAAGCTATACTGAAAATATTGACTTCTTATATGGAAACATTTACTGCTTATATGCACAGATCAACTTATAGCTGCTGCATGTCTCACAGTACACGTGTACAAGATCAAGTGTGCCCTAAATAAATTTCTCCTAATTTGGTTTCACTTTTTTACTTGGTCACATATGTCAGAATGCTCCATACGTACCAACATGTGAATGGTGAATGGGTGCTGTCATCCCTGTGCTTGGGTCAGAATTGCACAGGTAGACAATGAGTTTACCATTCACTCTTGGGAAGGACTCAGATTATGCAAGTCTAATATATAATTTCAAAATATTTGGACTTTCATGTTTACAGAGAAGTTCATGTGACAGTTGTTGTTCAGCGAGATCTTCCTACACATGGTTGATGGGTAAATGTGGTACACCTGAACTTGTTAGGTAAATACTTCAAGAGAAGGTAGGAATACAGAGTGATTGTGTTGTGGGTTTGGATTAAGGGTTTTTTTTTCAGAAATAATTGAATATGAAAAATGGTCACTGTCCAGTGTCCAATACAGACCGTTAGTAACTTAATAGATGTGCATATATGAAGCTGTGCAGAACTGGATTCTCACTATCCCTTGATTACCCTCATGTCAGATGTGAATGGCTCACATGATGTCATTTATGCTGTTGTGTGACACTGTCATTTTTCTGTTGCACATTTTCCTATGGAGAAGGAACTCATTTGGGTACTTTGTGATACTTCATGTAACTCCAAAACATATCACAGAACAATACCATTAACTGAGATGCTTGACTCACTGGCACAGCACGTGCTTAACATGCTGAGAGCCTAAGTAAAGCTAATAAACAAAAGAACTCTCAACAGTAAGAAAATTTAACAAAATTCAAACAAAAGGGAAAGCATTTACAAATAAAGAAGTGAAACCATGTATGTAGTATAGGTCTGTGACTTTGCATTTAGACATCACAAGAATTGGTCTCAGGGACTAGGGGAAGGCCCATATTATATGTTAATTGTGCAAGATAAGAAAAAAAGTACATGTGTTTTAATACTATAATGTTGCATTTATATCTATAGATCCAAATTCATGAATGATCAAGGGCATTGAATTATTATATTGAATCATACACAGATGCAGACAAACAACAATACACTAATTTATACTGCACTCATTTTGTAACAACAACAAAGTAAACTAACTGAAAACCTCCTATCCTTACATATTCAGATTTGTCTCATTCATTACCAAAGATAATACAAATTACATATGGAAACCTGATAGTTGTGGAGGGAGGGCTCCTTCAGTGACTAAATCTTACCTGTTTCTCAAGTTTAATAACATGTGTATTATTACCATTTTACTGGATCTTTGATTACTGTGTATTTACTTGGTAACTTTGTCTACTTATAACAGATAAGGATTTGTTTTACACAAACTTTCCATATAATCAATATCTTTAAAATGTACTACATGCCTTTCTCTAGGTGCTGTATTACATTTTTTTCTGTAATCTTGTCCATGTTGGATGAATGGGGAACTTCCGTGGGAGCTTCCTGCAGTCCATTAGTGTCAGACACACTTTGTCAAGTAAGTATTGGTAACATGCTTTAGAACAGTCTTATTTGATTTCTAAGAAAACACCTGAATTCCTAATTTTACAAAAATTTTTCTTTAAAATCAATGAGTTGGAGACAAAGATATTTAAATGGAAAAGCTAACATACACTGAATTTTAAATCGATCCTTCACTTCTCATTTATATAAAAGGAATACAGAACAAAGGCAAAGTCATTAGGAAAGATCTGGTGTGCAGTATTAAAAAAGGCAATTACTTTTAGCTTAAGAATACTTAATACTAATTTATATTCCCAAATGCATTTGGGGGATATTAATACAATAAATAAATTCCTACACTATTGTCAGGAAAATTCGTATAAACACTATTGATTTCTTTCTTCCTACCAGTCCCCTTCTAATTATCTTCTCTTCCATTACTGCTCCAGCTAGTACTTCGAGTACACTGTTGAAAAGGAGTGGGGGATAGTGGGCTTCAGGACTTCAGTGGGATTACTTTATGTTTGTCTCCATTTAGGATGAGGTTGACTGTGACTTTCTCACAGTTTCTCACAGTTTCTCAAACTGTTTTATTGTTCTGAGGTATGTCCCTTCTGGTGCTCCTCCCTCTGGAACTGTTACCACGAAGGTATGTTGAGTTTTGTCAAAGGTCTTATCTGCCAATATTGGGAAGACCTTGTGTTTTTTCTCTAAATCCATTTATGTGGCTTATTCCATTTATTCATTTTTATACTTGAACCATCTCTGCACTTGGCCATGGTGGATCATCTTTTTGATGTATGTCTATTTTCAATTTGCAAGTTATTTTCTTCAGCATATTTGAATCTTTGTTCATAGGCTGTCATGAATGCTATCAACTGTTCTCCCCAACATTATGGTCAAGCCTGGGACTGCAGTGAGCATATTACTGTATGCTGTTTCTCTGAACAGATTGTGTAAAATGGAAACATATAGTGGATCATAACTGAGATATAATTGAATATTGTTCATTAAATTAACAAAAAAAAATTTGGCTGTAAATTCATGACAAAACCTCCATGCTATGAGTGTACATTCTCTAACAAGGCAATTAATTGGATTATATGATCAAATGTTTTCCTCATATAAAAACCTTGAAGTCATCCTCAGATCCCAAGGAAAAATATGAACCTTCAAACTTACTGTGACTGACAGCAAATATTGCAATATGGAACTACAGTTTCTTTTTCAAAGAGAACTACAACGTTTTAATGAATCTAATCCAGAGACTATCATTTTCACATCATCTATTATAGAAACACACCCAAGGGCAAAAACCACAAGATCATATCATTAGATGCAGAAACGACCATTGACAATCTCCATCATCACTTCATCATAAAAAAATCACATCATCATCACCATAGATTCTAAGAATGACAGGGGTATATTTCAACATAGTGAAGGCAACAAACAGCAAGAACACAGCAAGAATGTTTCATTAACAAAGAAAACTCAAAACTCAAAAATTTCGACTAAGATCAGGAACTGTACAAGGAAGACCATTCTTCCCCCTACTGTTCAATATAGTTCGAAGTTTCAATCAGAGTAAGCACAAGAGGAGATAAAAGAATATGAATATCGAAGGAAGAATGAAACTATTTATTTGTAGATGATATGATTCTATAAAAGAAAGCCACTAAAAACTTCACCAGAAAACTCCAACACATGATAAACACAATTAGCAAAGAACAGGATACAAAATTTAAGAACAAAAATCAGTAATATAAAAAATATACATACATACATATAACAAAATATACATTTAAATTAGTCTCAAAGTATAATAAGTTGGAATTTATCTCAACAAAATAAAAGTGAAAGACCTGTTCAGTGAAAGCTTGAAGACAGTGAAAATAAGAAATTGAAGAAGTTACCTAGAACATGGAAAGACATCCTGTGATCATGGATTGGAAGGATTAATGTTGTGAAAATAGATATTCAAACAAAAGCAGTCTACATATTCAAAACGATCCTTGTAGAAGTTACAATACAATGTTCACAGAAATAAAAAAAAAGAAAATTTAAATTTCATATGTAAACACAAAGGACCAAGAATAGCTGAAACAATTCTGGACCATAAAATAAAAACAAAGCAAAACAAAGAATACAAAAAAATAAAACTTCTTGGGGCTTCAAAATTACACATTTTGAGTTAAACTACCCTGTTATAATAATAAAAACAGCATGGCACTGGCCCCCAAAAGACACATTGATCAGTGAAAGTTAATTGAGGACACACATATAAGTCCACAGGCTTACAGCCACTTGATATTTATAAAAGAGGCAAAAAATTCACATTGTAGAAAACAAATCATGCTGGTCAAACTGAACAGATATAGGTAGATGAACGAAACTTGATTTATATCTCTCAGCCTGTACAAAACTCAGCTTCAAATGGCCTGGTACCTTGATTCTGATAGAGGAGAAAGTACAGAATAATCTTTAACTCATTGGAACAGCACAAACTTTCTGGACAGCATACTGAAGGTGCAAATTTAAGACCAACAAGTAATACACGGGACCACATAAAACTAAAACTGTGCTGCAAAAGACATTGTCATTTGATTGATGAGGCAACTTTACAGAATGGTCAAAAGTCGTTACCAGTTGTACACATGACAACTAGAATACACAAAGATCCATTTCATTACTTGAAATGGTGAATCATGATACTTATATTTAACTCATTTTTACCAAGGTGTGTAAATATGTTTCAAATAAAACAATTACAATAATCAGATATTTACTTACTATACATCAAAGGACAATATTTAGCTGTGATAGGATTCTGAGACCATTCTGTAATTAATAATAGATTAAATGATTTCATTTTAATATTAAACTATTAATCTGTGCATTTTATAAGGTAGTTTAAAATGTAGCATAGTTGGCCTATGATATGTCATTAAAACAAACTGTTAAATGGGAAATTTAAATGCAAATTTTTACATACAGATTCTTGATTTTCTGTACTATCAAAACTTCTCTCGTGTTCCAGTTTTGATTCTAGCATTTCTGCTTTGAGTTCAAGATCTTCTGAAAAGACTATATCTTTTGTGAAATCATTGAAAACAACATTAGGCAAAATAATTCTATAAAAATAGCAATAAATTAAACTAATTTTTCAAAAAAATGTTCTTTCTGTAAACTGTATTGCATGGCTATATATTTATATCCTTAGAAAAACTGGTAATTGTAGGAAAATCAATCCTTTACTTGTATAGACAGTATATCTTAGCCAGTTTTGACATGAATTGTCTGGAAATTCAGAAAAGATGCACATGCTTACAGTGTCCACATTTGAAGTTACTGTGAGAGAAAAGCACATTCATGCTGTGAACTATTCTCTGACTTCTAATAGTAACTTTTAAATAACTCACTGATGACTTCACTAAAATTATTGTTAATTTACACATATTTATCTGTTAACAGTATACTCAACAGGATACTCAACATACTTATGCTCCATACTGACAAATTGTCCTTTTATGACACATTCTAGTGCATGGAGTCATTCTGGAGTTTTCATAGAAAAGTGGGTGCTGCTTTCTTTGTTCATTGTTCACTGATAATTTTTAAACTTTTATTTTTCAGCTGGAACCCACTTCATTACAGGTGTACCTGTTTTTCTCCTTGACAAGTAGGAACTATACTTTGGGTCATTCTTATATGAGAAGTCCTCATTTGTTTTTATATCTTTCTTCTCTTTAATTGCTTTGTGTGTTTCTGATATGTCCTAACATTGGATTTTAAAAGTAAATTAAATATTCAGGACATGGCTTTTCAAAAGATAATGCCTATTCTGACAGAGATAAATTGTGTTTCAGTCAATAGAGTGTAGGGAATTGGAAAGATGTGAAGGCAAACAAGATATGGATATAGGTATGCAACTGTATTTTCAATGACTGCTCCACTGTATGATAGATCATTCTGTTTTATTGAAATGGATCATAGATATGCTTTATAAATACTGTTTATTTTCCTTTTTATTTATCTGACTATAGGTGTGAATTTTCAGAACCAGGTCTATATAAACCATGTACAAACATTGGAAAAGTCCTATTAGTCTCATGTTTGACTTATAAAAGTCATTAACAGAGAGAGGGATTGCACCCTGGAAATGTTAATGCAATGGAACCTGAGTATTAAACATAGAAGTTGAGCATAAATTAATGAATACTTAATCTTGTACTTGGGCATTTTTGTTGAAGATGCATGCCTCTAATGAGATGCATGGCTTATGTCGTACGGTGACATCATTTTCATCAGAAATTATTAGCATTTGGAAGACTGTGAGCATTTGAAATGTATTAAAATTATTTTATCAGAAGAATTTGGTGTATGCAATTTACCTGGTTGTGATTCCTGTGGTTCAGACTTGGGTTTGGAGATGGGATGAGAATAATCTCTAAACTGAATGGATTTAGGAATGAGATATTTAATCAATGATTTGGATTTCAACAAATATGTTATCATTTAATATGAATATGAAAATGCAATTACCTCTGGATGTTGACATTTCACTGCCCACACTAAAAGGGAAAGGTTGTATGATCAATCCCACACACAATGACAAATCTAAAACTACCTTCATGAAATCTTTGGATGGCAATGAGTTCTTATTCATTTATTTCAAGATAAACACCTATTATTTTACTACTGTTATGACAGCAGCTGACAGAAGTATACCATCTGACAACGTCAGTTGCATCTAGTTGAGTCAATGGAAAGTTGAGTCATTGGGCAAAAGGGGCCCAATGGAAACCCCTAAATATCTCAGGTATGCGAGAACTTGTGTGACTGTTTCAATTTTACACCTTTCTCAAATTTAGTAACATACAGGTCTTGTTACCACTTCATTGTCTTTTATCTTACTACACATGTATTCAGTACCTCTTTTGGATGGTGTATTTCCACAAAATCTCTTCATGGTGACTCTTACCTTGGTTTATTTTATTTTCTTCTCTATCGTGTCCTATATTAGATGAATGGGCAGCTTTTATGGAGACTTCCTGCAGCAGATTCGGGTGAAAATCACACTGTCAAATGGTTTAATAAAGTATATCAGAAAGGTCTTATTTTCTTTCCTAGTGTATACCTGGATTTATGACTTTATGAAAATTGTACTTGAGACTATCTGCAATATATACTGAAGACCATGATATTTGAATGGGCATCTTGTATATAAACTCAAGTTTAAGTCTACCTTTAATTTCTCATGGCACCCCAGTATGTACAAGCAACATAGAACAGAGGAAATCATTCAGAAGACAAGAGTTATTCCTCATGGAGATATTTCAATAAAGGTAATTATTTTTGTACTACAGTACACAAAGTTTGTACATTCTAGTAAAGTTGGGGCATGTTTATGAAAAATATGTCCAAATTCTTATTAATACTATTCCTCTAATACAGATTTAGACATGAAGTCTTACAAAAATGACATCTTTTGGGTGGTTAGATATAATAGAAGATGTTAAATATATTTATATTATATCATGTTGATTGGGAAGAGTATAGGGAAGAAGGTGTAGCATTTCAATAAAATCAAGCCAACAGAACTAATGTATTTTGTTAATTCTCATAGTTAGAACAAAACTGCAACAACATGATGAAGAAGGCAAAAGAGTTTTCTATATTACCTGCAAACAATAGCATTAGAATAATTATCAGCTGTACTCTGCAAATGTTTCTTAGTGAATGGAAATCATTTCAAAACACAACATTTTTACAGTTTCCTCTACATGTTTAAAGTCATAACCAAATCTCTCTTCTCGTTATTCAAGGACTCCATAAGGTATTAGAAGATGTTGTCCACTATTCACTCACTCTCTAAGACATCTTAGCCTTCATACTGAGATCCCTGATGACAAAAATCTCATTCTTACTCCCACTCTGTACTAACTACAAGCTTCCCTAAATTTCTTCCCCCTCCACTACCATATGTTTTCTTCACACCAAAATGCATCTAGCTGGCCTTAACTGTCTGCTTGTCCACTTGTTTTATTCCTGTCACTGTAGCATAGGCATCTGTTGAGAATATTCAGTACTTAATTTCTCAGCATATATTAGAGGTTCTCTATATTTATGTAGGTTCAAAACATTACAAATATTTTCAGAACATCTGTTCTCAGACTGCAGTAAATACGTTATTGAGTATTGTGTCTCTGAACATGTTGTGGGAAATTGAAACCTATAGTGTCTTGCATCAATGTGGATGCTCTACATTATCTTAAATTCTAGTATGTACATACTTTAAGGACACTGGAAAAAAATTGGGAAATAATTCATTTTCTTATTGAAATGAGGGAAACTCTTAGTTGTTCCTTTTCCATTAAGCCTCCATTCTAGAAACAAACATCCTTTTAATAATGAGTTTAGTTGATTTTGTGACCATATCACTGCCTTAAATGAGGACCTTGAAATAATCCAATGCCCATAAAGAAAAAATTTCTCCTTGGCATGACTGAATGTAATCACCACATCTCAAATTTAGTTTTTCCAGTAAAAATCAACTTTATGAAATAAATCCAATTCTGAACTCATTAATTTTATATCATCCACTATTTCAAATGGAAAGCCATGAGACTCACCACCCATGAAAACAGATTATCATGAAGCACAGATGATTATCACAAAGTTATTTACTGACCACCAAAAGAGAATGATGAGTGTTGCGACTAGATTCCAAGAATACCATGTGATTCATAATTGGTAAAAATCTTTCATTTTAATGACAAATTGTCATCTGTTGACTGCATGTGGTAGCCTGAAACATAGTTCACTTTGGCCTATGGTAATAATCATTAAACCAAACAGTATTGAGGTTGAAAAGTAAATTTAAAGAATTACATACCGATTTTTGATAGCCTTCATTCTTATTACAAACATTTCCATTTTCCAGTTTTAAATCTGGTATTGTTTCTAATTCTAGTTCTTCTGATAAATCAACATATTTTATTTTAAAAAAGTATAAACAGAAATTAGATAAACATTTTTCTATGACAATTATTAAAATAACTATGATTTAGATATTTTACTCTCCTAAAGTATTTCAATTAAACATACTCTATAGATGAATATTTATATCCTTAGATAAATCTTTTCATTATGGAAATACCAGAGTATCACCTGTGTAGACACTACGTATTGCCAGTCCAAGACATACAAATAAAACTTACCATAAATGACCATGCTTCTCAAATATGCATTTTAATATGTCATAGAATTGGACACATTCATAATGAATGCACGCGCACACACACACACACACACACACACACACACACACACACACTAAGGGCACTGGAAAACAATCAAGAAATACTTGACTTTTTTCCATTGAGATGAACAAAACTTTTTACAGCAGAGAGATACTAAATACTCCATACACAGGATTTGGAGGAATTGATGTGGAGATGACCTGGAAGCCTGCTCTTCTATTATGAGAACATGCTGAGCTAAATGCCAAGGGACATAAGTGAATAAATGCTCTACCAGCAGAAATAGGTCCAAACCAAAATGACAATGAGCTTGGCAAAATATCTCTAATAATATGATAGCAGCACTTTTCTTATGAAATAACCAGCAGCTACCTCATTGGTCCTAAGGCCCATCAATGATCTATTCATGCCTTGTACTGTAAATGTAGTAAATTACAGATGGCTGGAAAAATCATGGAATCCAGGGGTAATCTACTACTATCATGTTCCTATATCAGTATAGTTAGTTACTCTGTTACAAATACGATTCTTATAGTCACAGTTATATCCACAGATGACTGTAACCCTCATTCTCATCAAAGAAGTTCCATTATGTAGAACACAGAGGTATTACAGATACCTACTGTATTCAAAATGCGAGAAGAGACCATGAGGTATCCAGCCCTGACTTATACAGCCCTAAATCTAAGGCTCATGGAAATTAGCAAAACTAGGTGCAGATAAATTGTAAAATCAAGAACCAGGACACTTGCTGCAACATAGCATCTTGTGATTTGTATATCACTACCATGAAATATCAAAAGTATGACTTTGTTTCAAAAAACACCTGCATGAGGAAAACACCAGTTGAAATGCTATTATGGATGGAGGAAATCTCACAAGGCATAAGCCTTAGGTAAAGATCTATGGGCAATTAGTAGCTTCTGAGAGAGAACTAATCAGTTTTTCTCCAGAGATTTAACTCTTTAATATTTTATGCAATTACAAAAGACATCCTTAAAATCTAGACATGTTAGTAACATGAAACTGATACACACACACACACACACACACACACACACACACACACACACACACCTGTTACAATGGTATAGACAAAGAAGACATAAATTTGAGAGGCAGTTGGGGGCACAGGAAGAGGACTAGTGGGAAGGGTGAAATGATGCAAATACAGTACACAGATTTGAAATCCTTAAAAAGTAAAAAAATAAATAAATAAAAAATAGAAACAAAAACAAAAGCAAGAAAAAAAACAAATAAAATTCACCTGTTATTCTGACATTCTTATTTCAATTTTTGGATGAAAGAAGCTCTGGCCTAACTTATTGCTATTTTACTTATGTTTTAATGAAAATAAATTTAGTAGATAATTTTATTTGACTAGTGTAATTGTGATCATGTTTTATGCAAACCAATCAAATGATCTTACAAATTAAGAATGCACATTACCTTCTTGTGCTTCTATATTTTCACATTGTTTGGGAGATATTGGTAAGTCATCCCCACCATTTTCCAGAATATTCTCATGAATGTCTTGCTAAAATTAATAAAAATAATGAAGAATAATAATGAGAACGCAGCTGAATTTTCTATTTGAATTCATTTAAATATAAAAGTAAGAGAATAATTAAAATCACAAAGATAGATAACCTTTTGCATGCTCTTGAGCTTAACCTATCTCTTCACTCATAGAGTCACATATGCTAAAAACCAAGCCTGGAAGAAGAAACAGAAAAGTGCTCATCTGCAAAATTCAACAAGTAACTGAATTCATAATATGAAATTTATATTCCTCACCCAAACTGAAATGACAATTTAAAAAGTACATTTTATGTGATAATTATTAGTATGCTTTCTATACAAAAGCACTTGATTTTTAAAAACAATTCTATTGAGAAAATCAACTTAACATGAGAAAAGACACTTGTCTTGGTAAGAGAGTACAGACTACGCTTGCTGTGTGGAGAAAAATTAAAAAATTGTGGAATCAGTTTTGTTTAGAAAAAAAAGATGTATAAAGTGTGAATGAATACTTTTGAAAATTTAAGAGATAGAAAAAATAGTTTCACAAAATTTAAAAATCAGTAAGTAAGCAAATCGTTTATGTTTACCAAAAGCATCCCAATATTCAATGAAATAGTCATGTCTTCCACAGTAAAGAGAGGATGTCATTAGAGCAGAGCAGACATGAATATGAAGGGAACCATGGGAGCCTGCCTTTGGAGCCTGGGATGTTCCAGGTAGTGCCGTATGCTTGGCAATAGTGGAGATGTCATTGTGCAATTACACATTGGGCATTTTTAGAGCACCCATGTGAGATAGGAAAGACAATGTAAAGTTCATACAGATTCTGTATTCTCTAAATATCATAACAATAGATATCAATTCATACTGAAGTCACATGAACTGGGAGCCTTAATTCAGTAAGGTTCTGCGATGAAACAGCAGTGTCATTACACCAGTTGAGGATTTGTTAGTTCTTAAAAGCTGTTGGAATGTGTGCCAATCTGGTTCCAACATTCATAAAAGACAGGAAGAAAGGAGTAAAAAAGACTAATTGACTTTATCAACCAGACATTGTTGGCTACTCTCCCCCTAGTTCTGCATCACCATTGCCCTAGCATATTTTGTAGGCAGGACAAAATATGTGTAGGTCAAAGATTTTGTGTTTGGGTTGGTGTCCATTGTTCTCTTTTGTTAGCATGAAAAGTACCTTCCCACACCAAAGAGACTAGAATGTACAGGTATGGTGTGTTCTTCTTTTGCACATTAATGAAATGCTGAGCTAGCTGAGTTTTATCATAATGACCCTGAAATCTCCACGTATATCCCCAACTGACACAGAATACGAAGTCATCTTTCACACATGCAAAAGCATACTGATGAGATGTGATGGAATTAGCTATTAAATACAATTAATAAAATTCAGATTCTGACAACTGTATTCAATGTTTTCCTTCTGAGGCAGAGTTGGAAAATATCCTCAACTTTGGAGGCACAGACTCAGGTGCTTTGAGAAATGTCTTTTAACATTGACAAAGCACTTGGTAGGCCAATCTCTTTCTGACGCTTTTCCTGATAAGTGTGATAGAGATATATCACAACCACAGATTGTGCTACAGGTGACGATGTAAAGTAACTGGGAGTACACATTACTATGAAAGGGAGAAAGCATCTCTGATCTCCTTCTGAACATGTTTGGATCCATGTGATAATTTAGTATATCCACAAAACCATGTGATGGAAGAAAATGGTGACCACTCCTGAGTAACTTACTGTGATGTTGATCCCTGGACATAGGGAACCTGTTATATTGTTGGGCACTCAGGGAGTAGGATGGATAAAATATTTGCCAGAGGAAAGAAACAGGGTTTTCTGTTAAACAACAAACTTTGAGATTCAAAGAAATAATTCAAAAATCAAATTACATGCCATGCATGGCTCTTATATTTGGAATGAAATGGAGTATGCTGAGATCTTCAAAGATAAAGATCTTAAAGCTTCAGAGAAGGGCAGTCCCGTGGTAGAACACATTCCTAGTTCATTCAGGTCCCTGGATGTGATTCCCAGTATCACCATAGATCAGTCCTGAGATCAAATCTCCTAGTACTTCTCTATCCTTTTGCTTGCTCCTTAGCAGATAGACTTGGGTAAAATACTTCCATTCCAAAGGTACTTGCATAACAAAGTACTTAAATAATGGAGTTTCTCCTCAAGTAAAATACAAAATTTTTAAATATTCTCACCTAAATTTAGCATTAAATAGCAACTTAATGTGTATACTTACACTTTGCATTTCCCTACAATGGCGTACATTAGGGCATCCCATCCAAAAGCATCCTTTAAGGAGTGGTCAATACCTTCCTCTAGTAGAAGGCCAACAATGACTTCAGAATCCCACCGACCTGCATACATAAGGGTTGTTCTAGAATGACAGAGATGATTTAATTGTTTACACAGTGAATTTCATGTTTTTTACCAATTCAGTGTATGCCTTTGTGTGTAGAATTGACCGTTTATGAACCTGATTTAAGCATCTTGAGTGCACAGAGTTCAGATTTGTAAATCATCCCCAAGAATTAAAGGAGAAACAAGCAAAAAACTTCTTGGCCCACTGTGGTAATTTAATATCAGCATTCCTAGTTTTGTTTCTGTGTGGAGCCCATTTACCAGACAAATAGATTTATATGAAGAAGAATGTCATTTCCTTCTCAGGCTAAAGTAATATAATTTGCATAAAACAGTAGTAGTAATGTTACAGAATAATGTTCACGGTAAAAAAAAAAATACATGTTTTCATTACTGATACTCACAGGCATTGGCCTGCATTCCACATAGGTAAGTTTAAACCAGCATTCAAGTAGTGTTTACTTCTCTGCACACCACAAAAAAATACTTGGAGATTAAAGTGTGTTCACAAGGTTGCATGACTGAAAAGTTGAAAAATTTGGAACTAACAATGTCTTGTGTCTCTAAGGCCTTCCCCCACTCAACTACCATTTATCTTCACTAAAGTTTATATAATTAAGGCTCCTTTTCTCCTTTAATTGATGTCAAATTATTAAAATATCAAAAATCATTTAGATAAAAGGAAACAACCTGAACAGGTTCTGGTAATAATAGTCACTTGGGAAAATATTATTCAAATCATAAAAGTCGAAGCAAAGAGTCATCCAACCTAAGATTTTAACTTTCATTCATATAAGAAAAATTAAAATATGAAAAGTGACTAAAACCTTCATGATCAGTCAGCAATTGACCTAATAGTTTATATTTTCCAAAATACTAATATGAATTCTGTCAGCCCATATAAGATCATATGACAGAGAAAATAAGATTGCAAATAAGAAAAACCTCATTTTCATAGGGAAGATGAACCTGACTATATATGATTCTTTGCTATAATAATCACATGTAAGAAATATGTTTAAAGTAACTGATATTTTGTTGATATTTCCTAGTATATTCCCACAACATTTCTGATTTGAGTGATTTTTATTCTTAAGGACTACAAGTAGTGTTTTAAAAATTCAAAGTACAGTACCTTTGATAATCATCACGGGCATGAATGTTGGCACCATGCAATATTAAATATTCTGCCATGAGCGGTTTCCTTTCTCGCAGTGCTAGCAAAAGTGGAGTAAACCCATCCTGTAATGATATCAATTAATAATTCACAAGACTGCATGTTCCACAGCTGAACTGAAAACCATATTGCTAGCCCTGTGAACAAAATGTTTACCATAGAGTAGACAGTAGTAGTAATAATGTCAGCCTCTTGCTCCAAATAGGTCACCTATGTAATGCACACACAGTGAGTGATACCTCAAAGATTCTTTGTTTACCTTGAGATGCATTCTCTCCATTTATAAGATGAAAGCTGTTTTAGCTCCTAGAAAGTCCACTACATCATTTTTAAAATGTTTTAATTTAAATCATTTGTTTGATAAGTTCATGCATGAGTACTGTGCTTATGTAATTTCTTCCCCCTCATTCCTCCAACTCCTCCTGTGCTCCCTCTAAAACCCATCATTTCTTAGTAGTGTAACACACCTAGGTGTATATTTACAACCTACTGATTCCATTATATATGGCTTCTCTATATCTTTTCAATTAGGGCTGGAACATTCAAAGTTTCCCCATCAATGTTTTCATATCAACTAGTATTTTCACTGTGTGGGTCTTGTTTGGCAACCACATTATAGAGATTTCATAGATTCAATATGCCTTTCATATCTAGAAGACACTATCTTGCAACTGGCACGCTGTTCGCTAGAACTTACAGTCTTTTAGACCCCTCTTTCTCAATGTTCCTTGAGCCTTAGGTTGGAGGTTATATGGTAAATATATCAATTGCAGCTAGGCACCCATGGCCATGGATTCCCTGCATTTTGACCAGTTGTGTGTCTCTGTTTTACTCTCTTCCTGCTGCATTCTACCAGAATTGCATCTAAGTTCATGTTACTGAGTGACTACAGTGTACTAAAACTACTGCATACAGATTAGTGTAATTGACTTTTTAGTGCTAGGTATGGCATTGCTTTATTTCTGATTAGTATTTTACATAGAATAACAACTTAAGCAGTCATTAAAATGGAGCAATAATTTATAAATATTTTAAACAGTAGATGGTTCATACATGATGGTACAACTGTAATCCCATCAAGAGAATCAAGGATGTCATAGGCAGATCATGACTTCTAGGTTAGTCTGGTCTACATAATTAGAGCCTGCCTAAAAAATTAAGATATGCAATCTATCATCATTTTAGAATATAATTATGAGTGACATTAAAACTATAAATTGTTGTTTACATGGAGTTATACCACAAGGGGTGAATAAGTCTTTCCCCAACACCACAACTAACAAAATACCCAGTGCTAGGCAAGAGAAACCTACCCTGGAGGTATTGGGAGTCCTAGAGGTCTCCCAAACAATAGGAACTACTGTCATAACTCTTGGATGCCACCCATAACTTAACTGTAAGTTCTTATTGCTAAAGACACTGAATATTTTAGACAAAGGATTGGAAAGAATCAAGCTAGAACTAACCCAAGAATTCTTCCACAAGGACTCACTCTCATAAAATCTAAGGGTGCTATGCAAGCTGCCGAGGGAGAAAAGTAATCTTCAGACATCCTAAATTTCCATCAAGACAATAAGAAACAAGACTAGTACACTCAAACACTTGTACAGACAACACTGTTGAAATGAGGAAATACTGCTGTGGTTTGTTAGCAATTATGATACACTTGGATGCTGGATTATGGAGTGTCCTCTGCAGGAAACCATTCAGTACAATGGGCTCAAAGGAGATAGAATTTGATTTTTTAAGATCAAGGTGAAGTCTGGTTTTTAAATTTTCTTGGAAATTCAGTGTGCACTGGCTACGCAGAGGAAACTTATGTTGTGTATGAACTGCACTGTCTCCAATGCCCTTTGGTTTATTTATTGCTTTAAAATTTGCTGCATGCTTACCAATGTAGGTGTGCATATCAAGTATTGGTGTGCAATCAACCGCATTTTATTCACAATAAATCAGTCCCTGTTAACACTTTGAATGTGAATATCACCCACAGCCTCAAGGGATTGACATCCTAGTCCAGCTGGTCACTATTTTTGGTAGGCCGTGGAAGCATTCAGGCCTGGATCCTTGCTAGTTGAGCTAATGTTATATAGGCAGTGTTGGAGGTACACATATTCTGAGTTTCTGCACAAACCTCTGATTCTGGTCTGTGGAAATATGAGGAAGATGAGTTACAAGTTCCTGATACCATGGAGCAAGCTGTCACCAACTGCAGTGCTTTCTCAGCCAAGACAAGACTGCGTCTCCAGAACCAGAGCAGATCATTTCCACTTTATTCTGCTTCTAAGAGCAATTTTGTAACACTAATGAGAAAGGTAATGATCATGGGCCCCAAAATATATTAAATTTATTGCAGTAATTATTTTTAACTGTCAATGATACCAGCTAGAGTGACCGAGGATTAGCGTTTCAGTGGAGAAAATATCCAAATCAGTTCAACCCACGGACATGACTGTGGGAAATTATCTTGACGGCTAATTGATGACAAGGACCTAGCACATTGAGGGTAGCACCTAACCTACATGGTGAAGAGGGCTATGTAAGATTTCAGACAGCTATCTGAGTACTAAGCACACAGGCAGCATGGGTTCATTCATTTCTCCCTTTCTTGAGGGTAGATGAGGTGTGAACATCTCTCTCATCCTGCCTCTGTGAATTTTTAAATTATATACAGCAACCTGAAATTGTAAGTCAAGTAAACCTTTTAACACATTGTTTATAAAAACATTTGCCATGTCTGCATAAAAGAATCTATATTCTTTAACACTTCATTTAAAAAATCAACAGTTATTTCCTTCCCATTGAAAATCATTTTAGAGTACTCCACATGATGTATTTTGATCCCATTCACCCCTTTCTTTCAATTACATCCGAAATCCACTCCACTTCTCTGCGCACCCATCTTCCTATCCTAGTTGATATAACCCTCCCCTCGAGTCACAAGAGTTATTGCAGAATATTGGGGAAAGACTGAAAGAGCAAGAGAAACGGACTTTTACAAAGAAATAGTGTTTTCTGGGACCAACAGAGAAGATATGCATATAAAGTCATAGCCACTGGGAAAGCATTCACAAGAACTGTACAAGTGAAGGGTCATGAAAACTCAGTAAGAAAACAGGAATTTAGAATTAAGTTCTGCTCCTAGCTGACAATCGATTGATAACTGATATCTGCTGGGAGGGGATAATCATTTTTATTTAAAGGTGTGGCCCTTGAAGGCTGACCAAGCTCCAATGGATATATGTGGTCATTTATGGGTTGTACAAATGGAACTCAATGTGTTAAAAATAACAATAACAAAGACTCAATAGTTAAAAAGGAATACCAATCAAGTCATTTCAAAGTGTCCATCAAGGAATGCTTGAACTTCTAAACATGGAGAATTGACCATACACATGACACTGTTAAATCACATCGTTTTCAAATACTTGGGAATTCAATTTGGAAAATCATTACCTTTGTAGTTTCTTCAATGTTTGCTCCAAATTCAAGAAGATTTCTGGCAGTGTCAGGACTGTCAACATACACTGCATGATGCAGTGCTGTTTCTCCATTGACATCCTTCATGTTGGGATCTGCTCCATGCTCAAGAAGGACAGAAACAATCTTTGCCTCCCAGCTTTGTGCGGCCTGTGGGTATTGTGGGTATTGTATCAAGGAAAACAATGTCATCCAAATTCAACATAAACTTCTCCAGCTTTCACCATAATTTGTATTTGAGTGATACTGGTTTTACTTTCAACCTAACCACTTAGATCAAATTCATTCCTTAAATTGAAAACTTTGAACTACCTTCATTAATGGTGTGGCCTTCTGGTCATCAAGAGCATTTATACTGGATTCCTTGAATAAAAGGAAATGAACCAGGTGCAGGTGTCCATAAAGAGCAGTTCTGTGGGAATGAGAGGTAATATTTATGAAGCTGTAAGGCACTATTCAATGGACACAATAACTTATGTATTTGCAAATACTATATAGCATTTAAGTCTTCTGATGCATAATCCAACATTTAACTTTAACTAAATTTATTTGATTTTATTATTTACTATATTGGAAAAAATTGCTAAGCACAATGCATATGGCAGCATGAATAAAATCTGCTGCTCTATCACTGACCTAGGTAGCCGAGAGCACCCTATTTGAACAAAAAGAACACTATCTTTGGGTTGAAGTCATATTGAATTGTCATCCTACTCCAAGCTCCACTATCACCCAACTACTTCTCAGCCTTTCTGTGTTGTGATTCCTTTTTCCATAAAGTCAGGGTTTAAGAGTACTTCTCTCGTATCAACTTAGGATGCAACAATAAGAAAATCTGCAACTGTCCAACTTAAACAACAGAACAATAACTGTTAGAGGTGTGATTTATTAATGTTAACACTGTAATAAATACATTTAAGTCAATGTTAGTTCCATTACATCTATTTTGCAAATAGATTAAGTACACAGTACCTAGCTTCAGATCCTCTTTTTCTCACATTTTAACTTGTTACAATTGGATTTTCACTTATAATTCATAATGTATACCAATGACTCCCAGTAGTGAAGAGCAATTCTTAATATACAAGCTAGAATGTCATCATGTCATCCTTGGTGTCTTGCACTAACAGGGAAATGAAAGAGGAGGGGAAGGAGGTGGAGGAGAGGGAAGAAGGAGGAGAAGAGGAAAGGGGAGGAGGGGGAGGAGACGGAAAGAGGAGGAGGAGGAGGAGAGGGAAGGAGGAGAAACACACTGCTATCTTTTAGGTTTAGATTATTTCTATTATGGTTCACTAAGGAATATAAATATGAGACACATTGATATAAACTTGATATTGAATTGTATTTGGATAAATTTAGGTGGAACAGAACACATTATCAGAAACATTACTTGAATTCTTTACTTTCTACAGTTTATATAACATTGTCATTATTGTGTATATTGAAAACAAATTCCATTTGTTTATATTTTCTTAGGCTATTTTATCATAGAGTCAATAATATTTGTAGGCGAATTATGGAGTCACAGTCACCCTGCCGCAGATTTGGCCTTGTGCTTCTCCTGCCTCAGAAGATGATCTGGACACTGGACCCTCTGTGATCACAGGTGCCAAGGAGACTGTAGTACAGAAGGCACAGCTGGGCTCTCCCCACCCCTACTGTCCTCAGTGGAGCTAGGAAAGGTGTGCTTCTCCCATCTCCCAATTTCCTCATGGACCCTTATCCTTAGCGTCCAAACCCTCTCACCGTTTTCGTTCGTCCTGGTCATTTATGTGGAACTTTCCCATAGAGAGAAGACGTAGCACTTCTTTCATCCTACCCTTGCACACGGCTTCATGGAAGTTGTTGTCTGGATCATAAGGCTGGCTGTACCTGTCCTCAGTTTTGCAGCAGATGCAGCATGGGAAGCTCCCTCCACTGCTAGGGCCATCACAAAACCCTAACGGGGTTTTTAGCTTTTTCTTACAGAAGAAGACCCTTCTCAGGGTGGACAACATTGCTGTGGGTACTTTCTATAAGCTCAGGTCTGTTAGTAACTGACCAAATCCTTTACCTGCTCTGCGGGTCGCAGAGGAGATACACACTGGTCAAACCAGAGTGAAGCAGTAGCATTTAGAAAAGCTGTTGCTAAGCAACACTTGTAAACAAAAGCTATCCCATACTGCCTCAGAGATAACTGACAGTTCGAGAGCAAATACTGCTTGCTGCGCATGTGCAGTGCAAGAACTGCACTTATCCTGCAAGGTCTTTCTTCTTGTCAAAGTTGAAGGATTCCTTTTTTCCCTAAGGTAATCTTGATTAGCAATGGTCGTTTCCTGGTTTTTTCTTTTGTTTTTTGTTTGTTTGTTTGTTTGTTTGTTTTTGATAGGGTGGTGGTGGCAGGGGGGTTCTGTAACTCTATTCTAAATTTTTTTTTTCACTAAGAGGTCACGGATGGCGTGTCATTATAGGAAAATGGAGCTTCTCTCTTAAAGCTTCTCACTGGTTGCTTTTGGTTGTGTGATCTCAGAAAGTTCACTGTAGTGAGAAGCTTTATAGTTAGAGATTTTGTGAGACCCGGAGTGGAGGAACACACCTTTAATCACAGCACTTGCCAAGGAGCAGAGACTCATGGATCTCTTTGAATTTGAGGCCAGCATGGTCTCATTAACATCCAGAGATACCTGGTTAGAAACTCTCAAGAAAAAAAGTGAAACCTTTTTAAAATTCGACATAATTATCACATGATGTGGAGACGTTATTTTCAGACATGGCTGTTGTGGTTCTAAATGTCTTCTTGTACAGCTGGGTCCATAAATTGTCCTTGATACGGAGAAATCTCCGCTATTACTTCATAGAACATGATTTCTGTGCCCTAAAAATCTCCGCACTGACTTCAATGCCAGATCTTTATATTTGGTCTTTGGAGTGCTTCTAATGAGAATGTCCCCCAGAAGTTCAGATATTTGAACAAGTGGTCCCAGGCGGTGGCACTTTGAGGAAGTTGTGTATCATTTGGAAGATGGAGTCTTGATAGATGACATTTGTCTCCAAAAGTAGGCCTTGGATGTTTCTAGTCTTTGCTATAAACATTCTCTCCCGCTATGTTTGCTCTCTGCTTCCTGCCTGTGGTTGAGATGCGATCTCTAAGCTTCCTCTTCTTGCCACCATGCCTGCCACTTGCTGCTAGGCCTCTCAACTGTGTCAGACCCGTATACATCAGGAACAGGAAGCCCAAATTCTTCCTTCCGTAAGATGCTCCTGGCCATGGTGTTGTATCACAGAAACAGAATATTAAAAAATACAATCTCAGAATAGCATTCAGAGATCTTGAGAGATACAGTCATTTCTAATTTATCAATGTCTAAATGTATTAATACACCCACTTTGATTTCCAGCTCTGATGTTCTTCTGATTGATTTTACTGGTGATGCTTTCTATAGAATTTCTATGCTTACTGTATAGAGAGTAAAAACTACAATAATTTTTTACAGTGTTTCTCCTGAATTTCCCTTCAAATTGTGTAGTCAACTGTTAGTTTGTGTCCTCATTGGAGTAATGTATACTTTATTTCTAAATATATTAATTTATTGACAAAATTTAATCTTTCCATTCCTTCCCCCCTCTCTTTTCCTCTCTCCCTTCCTCCCTTCATCCCTCCCACTCTCTCTCTCTCTGTGTATTTTATGTGTGTTCAGGTGACTGAGGTGGCTTGAATAAGGTGTCAGATTTCCTGGAGCTGTAATACCAGGGAGTTGTAACCCACTTGATATGGGTTTTAGGAATGGAACTTCAGTTCTAATGAAAAGCACTGCACAATCTCTTCAGTTCTATACAAATACAAAGAGGTTTAAAACTCCATTTTATACTTTGAGTAAAAAATAATTCCATCACTTCATCCTTCCCTTTCCTTCCTTGGTCTCTCCAATGTTTCCACACAACAAATGACCCCTTCACACTCTATTCCTAAACTCTTTTAGAAATTATCACTGATGTACACATACACAGAGAGAGAGAGAGAGAGAGAGAGAGAGAGAGAAAATACAGCCTGTTGAGTCCATTTCATGTTGCTCCTGTGTATATGTTCCACATATTCATTATCCATTCATCAGGTGAAGGACATTAAGGCTGGTTCCCTATCCCAGCTATTGTGAACAGAGCAGCAAGGACCATGCCTGAGAAGGCGGGGGTGAGGAGAGGTGTGAATCTGAAGGTCATGGGAAACTCCCTGGGCTAGAGGCTGGGGAAGGAAGTGGGAGGGGTGGCTTGTGGAGCATGTGATTATTTTGTGTTGCTTATCCGATTACAGGGTTTATCAGTGGAAGAGACTAATTTCGTGTGTTTCAGTAGTTATTAGCTGCCTATTGTTCTTTCTTAATTTTTTACATCTTTAAAAATATTTATTCTTAAGAATTATATTAATTTTGTTAACATTTATGACAGTATTGGCTTATAAAATTTCATACAGTCTAATTGATCTTGCTTTTCCCTTCCCTTAACTCATCCCAGATCATCTCCTATACCTGACCCACACAAGTTTATGTTTTATTTTCTCCTTTTCTTCAAAAACTAAGACAAAACAAATATATAAACAAACAAAAACAAATAAGACAAAAATATCAAAATAAAATGCCTCCCAACACATATAAAAACAAACCAAACAAGCAAACAAAAAGCCTGGAATTCATCTGGTGTAGAGCAAATACACCACTTGGGCATGAGACCTTAGTATACCCAGTGACTCTCCATTATAAATTATAGATAACCTCTGTGTTAGGGATGGGAACTTATGTCCGCTTCCCCTCTCAGTGCTGGAACCCCCATGTTGCTTGTATCTGTGCAAACTGTATGCTCTGCCACAGTCTCTGTAAATTCATTTGTACATCAGTCCCCTTGTGCCTAGATGACAGTGTTTGCATCTTTGTCCATTTCATTACAGAGTTTTTGTATGTTAAAATTTTACCATGAATGGATATATTTCCTTTTATGTGACAAGAGTCTCTATTCTCATTGTAGGTCATTTAACATATGAACAAAAAGCATGAGATGGGGAGATTTTCACTCTGTGCATGAGTAGTTACCACATTGATCATGGGCAGTTTACATGATGTGTGAGGAACTGACACACTGCTGTTTTTCTTGACAGAAGTTTGTGTATGATGCATTCTACACCTAGATTGAAGACACAGTAGCATGAAACACCAATGTACTGTTGCATTTTAAAATCTTATACCATTATGGACAAGAAGTATGTAAGAGTTTTTATGAATGAGGTACATAAAAGGTTAGAAGCAACTTCCAACCAGTAATTTAAGCATTGTCTATGAAGCATGGTTCTTACACAATGAGGAGAATCTATTTTGTAAACATATATTCACTACTGTACAATATTGACCTACTTACAATATTATGCAAGATGCATATCTGAGAATTTTACCTATGTTGCTGGCTTAGAATGTAGCTAATCCCTCTAATCCACTATGAAAGTTTTGTAGCAACAATATTTCCTCAACAACAAACAAGTTCTACTATAAGCCCATATTTCCTCTGGTTCACTATAGGTACGTATGTGTTATAGACAAGACCTTTGGTCCATTTCTGTAATTCCGTTATTCAGATGGACAAAAGAAAAAACTTTGCATTCAATTTGAGAAAACTGTATTTGAAGATCATTTTTCTAAAATAAAGAGAACTATTTTTCAAGCACATATTTCCTCATACATGATTATCAACCAAATGCCCTCTTGAAAGACTTAAAATGATCATTAAACAGATTGTAAAGATGTGGCATTCTTTTGGTCAAGGAGAAAAATTCTATAATGAAAATATCAGTAGGATTCTATTTCACAGGTAGATATTTCCTATTTCTTATTACAGGTTTACATATGTTTTGTTGTAAACACCTAATTAGAGAATTTGTAAAATGTAGTTAGTAATGAGAGTGTGCATTCTCTTTCATTCTATTAGACAAGCTATTGTGTGATTTATCACTAACCTAGGATAAACAGATTCCTGTCATTAGTACCCATTCTCTATAGCTCATTTGGACTGCTTGGGTTTGTGGGAAGAAGAATATATTTCTGAAATGCAGTAACAGACATAAATGAACTTAGAAAACAACTTTTCATTTCTATGGGAGAAATTTTAGATTTCACCTTTCATCTTGAAGGAGAAAAGACCATCTAAATGCACATACAATTGATAGCGCCTTACAGATCTGTTAACACTGTGGGACAAGGAGCTATTTACAGCATTCATAAGAGGCAGCCGTGGGCATTTACATATTTACAAATCCCAGATGAAACATCTACAGCATCACTCCTACATCTAAGGCTCATGGAACATTTCTGGAAAAGAGGTGGAAAGATTAATAGAGTTAGAGTGTCAGGAAGTCTGCTAAAAGATTGTGTCTTCTAGCTACGACAATGAAGTTAACCTATGTAATCTCAATAATATGGCTGCTTAAGCAAAATCTGAACAATGATAACATTTGTTGACATGCCAATGTGGAAGAGGAAAATCACATGAGGGCTTTTCCCTGGATGAAGAACTATAGGATATTAATGGCTCCTGAAAGAGAAAGAATCAGTCTTTATCCCAGAGACAAGCCCCAACAGATCATCCAATATATACATATAAGCAATACAAAATGGGTTCAGCAAGTAGAATACACACACACACACATATATATATACGTATATATATCTACACATATATATGTATGTATTTCCATATATGTGTAACAAAAGTTGGATAAAATGAGGCCATGAATTTGATAGGGTATACAAAGAAGAACATGAGGGGGATAATGACTAGGGAGGAGGAGAAATGATGTGATTATATTTTAATTTATAAATATGTGTCAATATTGGTAATTTTGTTTAAAAAAAACTCTTGCATTATTCATCTTTCATCTACCACAATCATATTCTGCTTAATAACTATAGGTTGCTTGCTACATATTAATGGTCTTTGTGCAGCCTTATACCTGAACCTTAATCCTAGCCCTTAACTTAACTCTTAATTGACTCTGATTTTAACCATCTAACCTTAATTTTAATCAAAATACTAAACATATCCTTAAATTCTAAACTAGAACCTTAGTACTTCACAAGAGCAAGGAAAACATAAGAATTAACCACATGGATATATCAAGAGACTCAGAAAATGCCTCTGACAAAATCCAATAGCCTTCATGATATAAATCCTAAGAAACTATGGCTAGAAGGGATATGCTTAAACGTAATGTAGGCCCTTTATAGTAGACCCACAGCCAACCTGAAAATAAACAGAAACTCAAAGCATTTGCACTGAAATCTGGAATAAGATAAGGATGTCCACTCTCAGGAGAATAGAAACAGGAATTGAAGAAATCAAAGTAACTTTGCATAACGATATGATCTTATGCATAAATGACCCTAAAATCTCTACCCAAAAAATTTTACAGTTGATCAACACTTTCAGCAAAGCAGCAGGATACAAAATTAACACATAAAAACCAGTAGCCTGAGTATATGTAAATGAATAATAGACTGAGAAAGAAAATGGAAACAATACATCACCATCGCCTCAAAAAAATTCTTGGGGTAAATCTAATCAAAAAGGGAAAGACATATAATAAAATGTTTAATGCATTAAAGAAAGACATTGAAGAAGATTTCAGGAGATGCAGAGATTCTTCATGTTCATGGATCACTAGATCAATATACTGAAATTGGCCATCTCACCCAAATGTGATTTACGGATTCAATGCAATCCCCATCAAAATCACTGGCAGACTGATCCCTCTTGGGGTGGTAGAAGCAGTAACAGTGAGGTGGTGGTGACAAGTTTTAGACTCAAATTAGGACACTTTGTTAGGACTGAATTTCCAAGCTGTCTGATGTACAACCCAAAGATCAAGGGAGAGAGAATGTCTAGTGGCCATGTCAGGGAACTCGGGGCTGGTGTGGATTTCAAGCTCAAGCTAGCTCCAGTTCTTCCTAGGGTGGCTCCAAACCCAGACTGAGCCAGAGTAGCACCAAGTTTTGGGTGTCAAGGAAGGAAGGAGGAAGAAAATAAGTTCCTATTTTAGAATATTGTGGAGAAAGCCTTGCATGGATGGGAAATGAAAAGAAAATGTTTTCTCAGATGTGCAATGTAGGGAGGGTCCTCTGGGCTGCTTTCTCAGATGTCATACAGTTGAAGAGTAGGGGACCCTCAATTTCTACCAGGTCCTGAGCCATCTTAGCTTCTGAGCTTTGGGGTTGGAGGTGTGATCTGATCCAGGCTGCCCACCCAGGTGCATGCTCCATGCCACAACCACTGGTTCTGTGGGTGTCACCACCCACAAACCCTTATTTTACATTAGAAACAGACTAAGTCCAAAAGCAGAAGGGAGAGAGGGGATATTGCTTGCACAGAACTGATCTTCCCAGCATCCACATTCTACCCAACTTCGTCTTGTAGCTCTGGTTTCACAGCAGAGGGTCACCAAGGTGGGGAATAAACTTGTTCCTAGTTGGCATCAGACAGAAAGAGAAGGAGGGGACACCCCCTCCATGCCTCTGCAGAACATGATCTGCCCCTCCTCAGAGTTCCCTCCCAAGAGCCAAGTGGGAAGGGGTAGCAGTATCAGCCAGGAGTCCCCTATGGACTTCCAGAAACTCTACCAGTTCTCCTTGGGCAGCTGTTGGATGAAAAGTCCTGAGTCGGATTCCAGGCCACCAAGCAGCAGCAACGGAGCTCCTGAACAGGAAGCCTCATGGCCATAGCATGGTTCTAAGGCACCCCCATTGGTCTTAGATCATTATGATCTGATGAGAATGTACAAGATTCTCTTGAGAGTGTTGTCAGAGGAATATCTCAGTTTATTGAAGCAAGGGCAGTTACATTTAGAGGATAATGGCAGGGGAGGGTTTGGTACCTAGGGACACAGGCCAATGGTTAAGACAGGGATACTGGAGTAGCCCCATTTGCATGTGGGGCTCTTTGTCTCAGTGTCAAAGTCCTGCAAGAACACCTTCTGCATAAGGAGTGGTCCAACAGGCAAAGGAGAAAGACACTTTATCAGAAAATGGGTTCAGCCCTAGGCTTCAGCTACAGTGCAGATAAGCACCAACCAAGCCAATGACCTTCTATTTTTTGCCAGTGACCTTCTCTGAAGCAGGCAATATTTAATATTTAGCTGGGTTTTACCAGGGCTAAATAAGGAGGAGGAGCCACTGAAATTCTGATGCTCTCAGAGTGAGAATTCCAGAGTTGAAGGTATGATTCAACCCACTCTTAGCTCTAGGACAACCCCACAGGCAGCTACCCTTCCCAAAGACCCTAGTTAACCCCTGGGATCCTGCATTGCTAAGGGACCTTCCAGGGTTTCTCTGCTGGAGCCCCTACTACTCCTCTGGTCCTCACCACCAAATTTCAGGTAAAACAAAGTTTTCAGTGGGTTTAGGCAGAATTTGAGCCCTCAAGGAAAATACTCCCAAGCCCTTGGTGAAGTCAAGAATACAAACCATTCCTATGTTCACTGCGGGCTCCCTTCAGTCAGAGAGGGTTGCTCCTGAGGAGCCTCCCCTAGGAAGATGGAAGGCAAGGATAGCCTATAGTAAAATGTGGTAGGTGTGGAGCCCTGGGTAGGGCTGGCCACTAGAGTCTATCAAAAGTGGATTGCTGGCCATGCATCCTCTACTTGAGGGAGAGTCCCAGCTCCGAGGCTTAGATTTACCATCTCTCCCAAATCAAGGATGGGGATGGATACTGCACCCTTGTCCCTTCTGCAGGGATGGCAAGAGACTCACTGGCTTTTTGTTCCTTTCATTTTTCTTAAGGTTGTGCCTCGGTAGCTAGTCAGTGAACTACATGTATGTCCAATGGGCAGGTGGGAGGAACATGGACAAAAGGTCCTGAAAAAAGAGGTGGATCCAGCATCCAAAACCTGGGGATAATCCAGGACTCCTTACATGGCCAACTGACCACTTACATATTTGCCTTAATACACTATAGTTCTGTGCCTACAAGGTAATCCATACAACCTGGAAAGGAATCCTAAATGAATACTTCAAATTAAGTTATAGTTGTATATGTCTCCACTAAGGCTTTGTATGAATGAAGAATGTTTAGTGCCACTCCTCCAACAGAAAGTAACAAGTTACAGGGAAGGCTACCCTAGGAAGAACAGACCAACTTTTTTAAGGAATTATGATGTAGAAAATACAAGGGTTCTGAAGTCTACATGCAGGCCTCTTACTGACTGTGCAGAGCCTGGAAGGCCTGGGGAGGCTGGGGATGAATGTCATGAGAGGGATATTCACTTTCTTTACAAGGAACAATAGGAATACCCTGTCTACAAGTCTATCTTGGAGCTCTAAGCACTCCATACCAAAGCCCTATAGATGGGGCACACATGAATTTACATGGCTGTTTGAGCTTACTTACTCCTCCTTGATCCATGGAACTAGACAATACACCACCAGTGTTAAAATGCCCAACAGTGACAAGCAGATGTAGTGAGGCTAGCAGACATGCAAATGAGGCCTACCTTAGAGCATGCAAACAAGTGACTAATACTTTGCATGTTGTTGAAAGAAGAATATTTTTACCTAATTTGCATTTGCTTGCAGGGAGAAGCCAACTGAGCCCGGAAATACAAGTGAGCTGGAAGCAGGTAAGGCTGCCAGTGTTTGGGTGTCACAGGATTGTCTATAACTTCCATCTGTCCTCTAAGGTGAAACTCTGCAAGCAAAATTCCTACAGAAAATTGCCTACTGTGTGCTAAGCATTGTCTTTGATGCTAAAGGTACATAATTTTCCCCAGTCATACAACTGAAGATACTAATAAGCGTCAGAGCTCCCTCCTTGCCCCGAAGGATACACAAGCTAGTAAAAATGGGCCATAGTCAAACTCAGTTCTGGATTTGAGGAGAGATTGTGTCATTTGAAATTCCATTTTCACATATTGTATTCACTAAAAATAAGTTTGGAAGGCTTCTTAGGCCTTGCCTGTCAAATAAGTGGTAAAACCCCAGAACATGAGCCTTAGTGAATTCATCCAGTATGAGCCCACAACCCAGTTTCCCCTAAACCCTACCCCAATCTCTAAGACCACTGAAAAGGCTTTTGCAATTTCCCCACACACTGCAATCCTCTCACACTGAGATGCCCCTGTGTGAGGCCAAGGCTGCCAACAAGGTGCCCCTTTCCCTTCAAGTGCTAGCCCATGGCAAGCATAAGTGGGTGGCCTGCCTTCTCCATTCTCAAGGAAAATGAGAACTACTGGTCCCAGGGCTGGGACTGCCACTCTAGACTTGTCACATAATGCAAAAGATTCTCTAGAAAGAGCAAAATGCCTTTGGAAAGTGTGCCTACATCAATCTACCCCTCCCTAAGGCTCTAATAGAAACCCTATTGACAAGAATGGAGTGGGAGAGGAAATATCAGCCAAGTGGTCTGCAAGATATCAAAATCCAACCCCCAAGGTAAGCCGGAACATCTCCCTCTTCCCAACATTTCCTTCTAGGACATGGCCTCCAATCATTAGTGCCCCAACATTCCTCCCTCTTCCCTCCAATTTCTAGGCTGCCCCAGGCTTTCAGCTGCTCATGAAACTTTCATATAAAAGGCTTTATCCTCACCTTTGCTCAGTGAGAACTGGCTCAGGGACCTGGTCACCTCTGCCAGTTTCTTGGAACAGAGGCTCCACTGGACATGGACCTATGAAATAGCACCTGCAGAGAAAGTAGGAGTGAGAGGGTCTAGGTGGATAGAAGGCCTACACACTCCCTATGTTCACCAGCCCAGGACACTCTGGCAGCTGGTCTGACTCCCAGTCAGCCCCTGCAAGGGGCTTGCTTTCCTTTTAAAAACTTTCCAACTTGGCTGACTGGCCGAGTTTCTAGCTCCTACCTTCCCTGGCTTGGAGCAGGTCTAGTATATCAGAACTTCTAGAGGTGACCCCTGTTCCTGTCCCTGAGTAGGCTGAGTGCAGCCCCAGTAGCTTTCTTCTCTCACTTGTTTCCAATCAACGGAACCTCCTCACCCCAACATTGGTGACCTGGAAACCAAGGCTCCTCAAGCAATTGCCATTCAGCCAAGCCTGAGACCTTACTTCCATTGAGAGACAACTGCCTGCGGCGCTCCCTGCTGTGCACACCCACCTGGCCTTGAGAAGGTAGGGAGCAAGCTTGGCCTCTTACACATTCATGCACTCCATGGGGCCTACCAATGGGAAGAAAGGGAGCAAGGAGGAAGGGAGATTGCTGCTCAGAGGCCAGTCTGGTTAAGGAAAGAAAAAGACTCAAGTAGCAGAGCGACAGTATTGGCTTTCAGTAAACCAGATGTGGATCAGAGGTAGCTACCACATGGAAAAACAGAGACCCAGAGGCATCCTTACACCTAGCAGACACAAGGCAGAGGCTGGAGGATCTCTGTGAGTTCAAGATGAGCCTGGTCTACATAGCAAGCTCTAGGACATCTAAGACTACCTAGAAAGACCCTGCCTCAAAATCTAACAATAACAGAGGTTCAAAACAAGACTAGAGGTGTGGTAATGTATGCCTCAGATCCCACCTCTCAAGAGACAGAAGCAGGAGCATCAGGAATCCAAGGCCAGGTCTCAGCTATGCATTGAGTTTAAGAATAGCCTGGGCTACATGTGATCTTGTTTCATAAATAAACAAACCAAACAAAATAACAACAAAAATGAAAATTGATGCTCAAAATGAGCATACTCTTTGATTTTAGAGGGAAGCCAGAAACCAGGATTTAAAATTTTACACAATTTACATTTCAGGATAACATCACAGTGCCCAATCAAAACTTCTCAGGAGAGCGAATGCCCAGTCCTTTCACTTCTCAAAGTATGAACTAGGGGTTGGCTTCAGATGAAATTTAACCTGTAAGTTACCTCACTTGTTAGAGTTTAATTTCTTTCCTGGCCAGGGTAAAACTGAAAGCCCGTATGTTTGTACTTCTGGAATGCAGTAATGGTTATTGTTTGGGGGGTCGTTTTGTTACAATTATACTAACACATAACATGTTGAAAGAAAAGGAAATTTTATTGGGTTTAAGTATACGAAGAAAAAAAGAAAAAGAGGGAGAGAAAAAGACAGAGAGAAGAAGGAAGAAAGAAAGGAAAGAAGGAAGGAAAGAAGGAAGGAAGGAAGGGAGGGAGGAAGGGAGGGAGGGAAGGAGGAAGAAAGCTGTACCTGCCAGGGACAGAGTTGTAGTCTGAAATGAAAGTTCAGAGCTCAAACTTTTACTAACTATTTAAGCTAGAAAACCATAGATGTTTTTGTGCCATGAACAAAAGTTAGTCATAATTTTTATCCAATCAGAAACTCATTAACAATCATGGTCAGAGTCAGCATAACCCAGTAATGGCACATCTCAGCTCCCCAAACAAGTATATGACAATAACTTTGTTTTGGCTTTACTGGTGTCTGGGATTTTTGTGGGTGTGCAGTTTCTAAGGGGGTGACTGTTTCAGAGTCACTAACCTAAGAAACAGACTCTGAGGAAAACCTCCATGGTGCAAGTCCTTCAATTGTGGAGGGAAATGGGTTTTTAGGGAGAAAGTAGAGCAGTGGATACTGCTATGGTGGGCTTTTTGACTGTTGTGTCAGGATCCACCATTTAAAGGGCCATGCATGCACATGCTATGGGCCAAGGTACTGGCCTAGTGCTGTGAATTATGCAAAATACCTTCCTTTAGGGTTCTTTAGAAACTGATGCCCCAGAAAAGTTGAGGAAGCTCAGTTCCCTCCCTGAGAGCTGAGTTCTGTCTGGAGGAAAGCTGGTTACTTATGCTTTTCAGTGGTGCCCTTTGGAACCCCTGTGTTCATGCTCTTGGAAGTGACTGATCTGTAAGTATGTGTAGGAGGAGGGGTACTGATGGGAGTTTGTTCCTCCTGGTAGTCTTGTCCTGATTGGGCTGGAGAGAGAAACAGACTCTTAGGCAAGGAAGTAGGCATAGTGCCAAGGAAAGGAAGGTGGGCATGTGTGGAGTCTGTTGAGGCAGGAACTCTACCTTATCACATTTAATCACTGGTAAGAGCCTGTGCGCTATTATTCCTGCATTGCCAGGGAGAAAACTGTAGCTTGTAGTGGCTAAAATGCTCAGAAAGAATGGAATGCCAAGGGTTTTGAATTACTGTCTATTGCTTTATTTAACACATCCAGAGATTGGAAATAGCAAACGTGTATTGTGTAGGTCCTGCCTTTGTTTTAAGTGAATTAATACATATAATAAAATCAGTAAACACATTCATGAAGACAGAAAGAGAATGAAGGGAGCTGGGAAAAACAAAAACAAAGAACAACAACAAAAATGATCTGAAAAATTTGTAGCTGCAGATAAAAACAAAGCAAACCAAGCAAAATAAAACCATTATGTGGCTCTTAAAAGTCACACTTATGAAGTGAACAATTTTATAAAGTTCCCCTGGAAGTAGCTCTAGTCTCCATGGGCCATCTGAACCTTACTTTATCTAGCTGTGGGTAAGTGACATACACAGAGGCTAAACCACCAACCAGAAAACAGATCATTTCCTGGGTGTCTCCCCTGCTGTCTCCCTCTTGGGCTGCTGGC
Organism: Cricetomys ansorgei; assembly: GCA_026225945.1. Lineage (NCBI taxonomy): Eukaryota > Metazoa > Chordata > Mammalia > Rodentia > Nesomyidae > Cricetomys > Cricetomys ansorgei. The sequence goes on along the minus strand of JAMJFZ010004240.1, from coordinate 5,611,751 downwards.
TTTTGCACTCTGTCCCTCAGACCTGCATTCTGTCCCTGCAAGTATGGTTTACTGGGGTTACTGGACAATGCTGTTAGTCTCCTAGGATAGCCCTTTGTAGTTGCTTAGAAATGGCTGCCTCATTCAACTAGAGGGTTAAAAACCACAGCATAGTGATTTCCTTTTCTAATTGCTTCAATTTAGTTTTCAAGAAGGAAGTTTGTCAAAAATATGTGTCCAGAAGTTTCTCTGAAGAAGCACAGAAATCAGAGGACAACCTAAAATCCCTCACAGGGATGACTGGAATGTGTGTGCATCACAGTTAGGGTTACTCTGGACTAAAGGAACTACTGACGATTGCCACTTATTAAGTATACTGTCTGGTGCTTCTCTGGTCTGAACTTTAAGGTGCTTCTCTTGATCTCTAAGCAAGGCTATACCATAAGGTTGAGATCATCACTAGGCCCCTGATTTCAGATCCACATTTCAAAATTCTAAGGGTCAGGAAATCCTCAGAAAAATAATTTTCAATGAAGTTAAGCTAGTTCTATTTAATATAATAGAAGAAATTACAGTAGGACTTACTATGACAAAACACTATCTGGATCCTTTTGTGGACAGGGTGACATAATATGTGAGTGGATGTCTGTGTGTCTTTGTAATACTAGGCACTGAGAAAAAGAGGCGTGTGTTCGAGGGAAGCAGGGAATCCTCCTCTGGTACTGGTGTGCTGGCTCTTGAGCATGTTATGACCTACTCTAACATCTCACTGACCTGTGTCCACCCCAGTGTCACATAGTGGCATCTTAGCGTCTTCATTACATTGATTTCCCAGGCCCAGCATCTTAGGACTAGAAGAATTGATTTGGCCCACAGTTCCAGGTGATCATCCATTTTGGGGAAGTCAAGGCAGGAACTCAGTTAGCTAGTCACATCACATCCGTACTCAAGAGCACGAAGAAGGGAATGCACCCATGCTGCCTGCTTGCCTCTACTTAGGCTCTAGCTTTCTTCACTGTTGAACTAGTCAGGTCCCAACCAAGGATATGATTCTGTCCACTCTCAGGGTGTGGTTCTTCTCACCTCAATTAATCATCCAAACAATCCCCCACAGACATGCCCAAAGTCATGCTGATTCAGTGAATTCCTCATTGAGGGTCCTCTTCCCAGGTGACTCTATTTGGAGTCAGGCTGATACTAAAAGTACCAGGTACACTGCCCCAGCATCATTGCCAAGTATTGAGCAGATTTGTGTCTTGGACATGAGGTCTCCTGTGAAACAAGGGGCTGGATGCTCTGAAACTTGAAAGGACTTGCAAAGAAATTTGAGTGTCTTTGCCCATAAAGTTATGTATGGCAAATTCCAGCTTTCCATCCTGACTACCTAGTAAGAGAAGACTTCTTTGAATTACTCTACACAGTGGACATCACCACAGTACACACAATCTGTCCTCACCAAATTTAGGTGCACTGTGAGCCCTTTTGACCATCTTGATCCCCTATTGGCACCTTAGCTGTGTCGGTCTCTTCCTCTGGCACAAACACTACCTGGACCATTGCTGTGCTCATCCTAAACCCAACAGAATCTATGTATTGTAAGTAGCACTCACCAGATTTCCTGACCCAGCATTTTTGCTGGTCTCTTCTTTGTTGCATCATATCCCCTTCTCTGCAATTTTTTTAGGACACAGATGAAGCCAGGCTCTGTAGTGGTATACTCTGTGCAGAGAGCATTGGCAAATCAGGCACCCAGAAGACCCTTAAGATTTTTCACTTTGCAAGGGTAGCCTCCATGAACATCATTGTGGGTGTGCCTCTGATCAAAGGGACCATCGATGCTTCCAAGGCATCTGGTAATTGTTCCCTGGTGTTTCTTGAATCAATGGTACTTTTGCTCAGGGATGGCTGTGTTTTGTGAATTAGGCAATGTTTGTTGTTCAGAGGGCAGGTTTGCTGTGTTTATCAGTGTTTGGATTTTTAGGAAGTTGCTCAAGTCAAAAAAGGGTAAAATCTAAAGGGAATCTGTGATCATGTTTATGGCTACCTATTGCATGAACGAGAAAATATTAAATAGAAGTAGCAATATTGAGCACTATGTCAGTAAACATTTTATTTTTATGGTTTCATTAGTCTAACCCTCAATAGCCCTGATTGATTTTTCTTGTGCATTGTTTGTGACCATTTTCTGTAAGCCCTTAGTGAGTCATTGTGGTTTACAAGAGACTTGAGACTGAGAAAAACTAGAGACAAATCACATTTCTTTAGGAGTAAAAAAAAATTATACGTATTGACTACATCTTTTGGAACAAATGACATAAAATGAAAAATAGCTCTTCCTGGTTGTAGATCAGCAAATGTGGATATAACAATGGGTTTTGGAAGACTGCCTGCCTTCTCCAGGCACTCAGATCAGACCCTGTGTTTGAGGGGATGCTGTCCACTGTGAATACAGAATATATAGGCTTGTTTAGAGGAGCAGAAGGATTGCTAAGTTTGGCTGGCCAAAGATGGAGAGTGTTTTGAAACCTTTGACAAGATGGCTGAACATCTTTTTTATTTTGCCTAATTTGGCCAGAAAGACTCTTTATGTAGTAGGTTTGCAGTGTCAAAGGCTTATTGTTTAAAGAACCAATGGATCATTTGTCTCCAGAGCCCAACTAAGGCACCCTGCCTTCCCTTTAATCCTCCACCCATCTGTGAGCTACTTTTAGTGCAGACAGTTTGAGTTCCAATGGGGACCTTTTATTCCTTGAAGCTGTACTTGGACACATAGACTAACACCAGAGTTGACAGGAGGAGCCACTGGGTAGCCTGCTGCCCTGCCTCATGAAAAGACACTGAGCATGCAGTTTAAGGCAAGAGTACCTCACAAAATGGGGGAAACACATGTTGACATGAACAGAGAAAGAATGTGAAGGGAAGTCCTGGTATGGCCTGGTGGTGCATGCCTTTAATACCAGCACTCAGGAGGCAGAGACAGATGGATCTCTATTCTTTGTTCAATGTGAGTGTGTTCTATATAGTGAGTGCTAGACCAGTCAAGGTTTCACAGTGGGACTTTGTCTTAAAAAAATAAAAAGTAGAAAGCAAAAACAAACGACCAAAAGAATACATCAAAATGAAAGAAAAAAAAAGTGAGCAGAGATTGGAATTGGGAGAGTTAGAATGGGATAAGTCCATGCAAGGCCTAGGACAATAGCTATCAGATACCAGGACTGAGACCTAGCACCCACCCGTGACACAGGAGACTGGGTTCTTCATAAGGCCGTGCAGCACCCACTTCCTGATGCTTCTCAACCACTGACACCTTTGCAGCCTTGGCTCAGCCTTTGCCCCCCAACATATTTGTAAATATCCAAGTCTCTAGGCCTGGAGCACTGCCAAACTATAATAGCTCTCACTGCACACTGTGACCGGTTTGACTCTCTGCCTCTATGGTTCTCTTTTGAGATGAATTGGTCTCCAGTGACCAGCTGGGCTGAGGCAGGCACTGTCCTTCCAAAGGCAGTGCTCCTTGGCCATCCTCCTGCTATACATGGAAAGGAAAGAGATGAGCAGAGTTCAACCTGGTGAAAGGTGGTAGAGCTGGATCTCAGGTCCCAAATCTGTAATCTTGAATCAGTAATGTTCCCTCCAACATGGTCACAGACCTACCTGGGAGACCCTATACTTTTTCATCATAAATTAATGATAAGTCCCTCTTCTCACATAGTTCATGATAGAAGAGCACCAATCCTGGCCTTGGCTTCTTGTCCTTTCCTTTGCTGAATGGAAGAACTTTGTGACTCTTAAACAGATGCCTACATGACCCTGTCAGTGCCCTGGGTCAGACAAGGCCCATAAAGTCTACAAGAGCACCTCCAGTGGGGAACTGGGAATCTACTTGTGACCTGGCTCAGCACTACCACCCACCCTGTGTCTGTGCCACTCTGTTCCTGCAGAAGGTCCCACAGTATGCCCACACCTGACTGTGACCCAGGTCTTGGCCCACCGAGGCCTGCTTTGCCATTTCTCAGTTATACTGGACTTTCCACTGAATCACTCATGTAAATAAATTACTGGTATTTATTTGTTTTTATTTTTTGAATTTGTAGTGTTGTTATTTTACTATTAAAACCAAGAAGATGTAGAACCATGAAAGCCAGCATCAAAGCAACAGTGGTAAAGTACCTAGGAAAGTGAGGTCTAATATGGAAGGTGAGGCCCTGGCTAAGCATTGTCTACTTGAATTTAAATACCTTAAAGAAAATGAAATAGAAACTTCTGGTTTCCCAGCAAAGTGAGTCTCCCTTATCCCAAACTGTTCTCAAATTAACTTTGTAGTCAAGATTGACACTGAGCTCAGCATCATGCTGCTTCACTTCCCAAGCACTAGGATTACAAGTGGGGTCGCCAGGGCACTACCAGACACTAGAGGGCAGCACTAGTCAGAGAAGCCATGCATGTTAGGCCATCACTCTGGCAACTGAGCTATAACCACAGCTGTTGTCTTTTGTTGGTGGTGATTTTGCCCTGTGCCTTTGCCTTTTTCTCTTCCCTGCAGCAGAATATCAATGTGTAGTAACTTACCTTGGCATATAATGTATCTTGTTTGGTCTCTGGAGTGCAGAGTGGAGGACAGAACATTCAACATGAGAGCTCTTTCTCTTCATGGCTCCACTAGTCCTGTTACCTCTGCCAATAGCTCATGACACTTTGCCAGCACCCTAATGGCTGTATTGTCCATATACTGAGGAGTCGTCTGGGAAGTTTTCAGTAGCTAGGCAGACAGATTCCCCGAGTACATCCCCTAGCACAAATCCCACATTGTCACCAGCCCCACAAGATCTCCCTTGGTGTGCTTCCAAGTACCTGCACTTGATGCAAGTGATCTTTCCTTCTCCATGTTCATCCTGACATACCTTCTCAGTAGTAATTGATTTCTAATTCTGATGAATAGGACAATTTTGAGGAAGGAATGAGACATTGCTGGTAAGTGTTTGTGAAGTAAACTCTCAGTTCCCAACATGGGAAGTACTAAGGGGTTTCAAATCAGAGAGTATCTCTGGCTTTGGAAGGAAGAGCTGCAGAAGGGACTCCCCCTAGCCCCAGGAGTGGCTCCTGGGAAGGGCAGCATGATTTCTGGTGAATTGTGTGGAGAACTAGTTAGCAGGGAGGCAATGGCAACTCCTGGTGACATCAGCAGTCCTTTCCCTGACATTCTATTGTATCCTGGAGAGCCATGGCATTCTTTGTGATGTCACCTGTGTCGAGGCAACACCAACTGCTCTTGGGGTGATTGTTCAGTACCTTTACTGCTCTCCCATAGACATGTTGGCAAGACCATACAGGCTACTTTGGAGAGATAATGGCAAGTGTAGAGAGACCAGGAAGAGGCAAAAGAAAGCTAGTCTTTGGTCTCAGTGTAAAACAGAAAAAAAAAAAAGGTCTTTGGGAAGATACAGTGAGTCCTGGGCATGGATGGGAAGTTTCCTGGCAGATGTGAGGTTGAGCTGGGACTTTCAGTAATGGTGCTCAGTAGCTAGAGGATCTGGGAAGCTTCTAGAAGCTTCCCTGCTTGTCATGGTTCCTGAAGTCAAGGATTCCAGGACACTAGTGTGTCTGTTCCAGAAGCCAGGAGCTGGTAAGGCCAAAGCTGTTGTGCTGGGAGCTCTTAGCTTTCAAACTTACTGTGGAGTGAGAGCTTTGAAGGGGACAAACTGAGACCAGCAGGAGGCAGACAGGGATGAGTGAGGTGTCCCCAGCTTAGGGCAGGGCATCACTGCATGTCACCCCCAGTAGATTCCTATAGGTGTAGTGTGTCTGACACTAGTTACAGGGAGAGAAAAGTGATTCTGGACAAAGCCTTATATTCTCAGGTCTACAGCAGAACTACTCTGACCACCACTCCCTGGATGTTCCCCTGTAGGCATCTGAGTCAGTAGGGCTGCAAGGCAAGCTGCTCTCTAGTGCAGGGAAGAACTCTCAAAGGCTCTGGACCATGATGGAGACTGGCTTCCTCCTGCTAGCTCTGAGTGTCCTGGGCTGTCAGTGAGTTGATTTGGTGACCATGTTCTTCCTCTGAATGGTTGCTCCATCTGCATGTGCCTGAAATGACTTGGCAGGAGATCTGGGCATCTCCAAACCACCTGAGTGCTTCTGGACTATGCCAATTTTGTTCTAGTTTCTAAACTGCAGACTTCTGAGCTCTGCAGCCGAGTTAATCCTGTGTAACTGTGAGTGAGTTTAAGGAGGCTGTCTCCTGCTTCTCTGAAGCATGTGCTAAGAGACACAGAGGAAACCAGCTCCCTGGGACATCAAACTCATTTCATTGGGACAGGAAGGCTGAGATCTACAGAAAAGTCCTCTCAAGCCTGGCCAAAATCTTTTGTGGTGTCTCTGGGACATAGGCATGGATGCTTTCTCAAGCATCTGATTAGGACTCAGGGTGGTCTGTCCATCCTCTATGCCTTGTTTTAATGTAACTTCACTGTGTTCATCTACCCACAGGGGCTTCTGGGGAGCCTCCATCCATCCCAACCATCCTCATCAGGAATCAGCTGAAGGAGGTGGAGGAGAGTCTGAGCACTCAGCTGCAGCTGGTGACCAGTGAGAGACATGAGCTGCAAGATTGCCTAATCTTCATCACTGAAGAAGCTGTGGACAATAGGTATTCATTGTTTCCAATTCCATGGTGACTTTCTTGTGTCTATAATGTCCCCATCAGCTTCTCCATTCTCTGGTATTGAGTTCTAGGAGGCTTCTCTTCTAGGGTGTCCCTGTGTCCAGCCACATGTCCCTAAATACTTCCCAGTGGCGAAACCTGAAGCTTGGACTGATTTGAGATGGGGACACACACTATTTTGCTTCTTTAGAATGAAAAGAAGGCCCTATTGCCTGAGCCGCACACCTCAAGGAATGACGTAGTTTTATTTGAGTTTCCAGGATTCATTGGAGAGGCCGTGACAGGTGGGTTTTTTGAGATGCTAGCTGCTGTGAGTTTGTTGTGAGTCTCTGTACTTGCCTGACATAGGATTGTGTGCTGGATACACCCGGTTGCAGCTATAGGGGTCTGGTCCCACTTGATACATCCTAGTGGGTTGCTGCAAGGCCTGGGAACCATCACTGCTTCTCTATGTCCTGTCTGAGATGATACAGACTGTGTATATCTTCAGCATTGCATTGCTTTCCCCCTCCTTATTCCCCCCCGAGTCTGGAGACAGTGCCATCAGGGGCCTATGGTGGGACCTGAGGACTTGCCTGTCTCACTGTTTCTAGGTGATGCCAGTGCTGAGGTCATGGTGCCCCACTGTAGGCAGCTCTGCTCTTGGTTCATATGCTTAACTTTAATCCTGATTAGAATCCCACTCTTAGTTTATAAAGCTGTCCTGATGTAATGCCTCATGCCCTGAAATGCTGATTCAGTGCTCTGGGCATTCATGTGGTGATAGGTACCCAAGATTGAGAATCCCATTCTGAGGGTAGGAGAAGTGTTATCACAGGTTCCTGATGAGTGCAGACATGTGACTTAGATTCCTGGAAAATTCTTAGAGAGCCAGTCAGACCTTCCAGGCTACTAAGGTAGCTCATGCCTCCTTGGTGCCTTCCCTCCAAGTATCCTGCTCTTCTGCCCTGGAGTTAGGATACTAAGTGTAATCAGCACAAGGAGGTATCAGTACATAGGATCCAGGACTTGTCATCCACTGGGTGAGGTAGTTCAGGACGCAGCCTGAGTTCCTGTGCACCTTGAGCATGTGTTAATGGGATCTTTGCTCCTGGGCCAGGCCCTACCCACAGGCCAAATGCTTTCCAAGGGAAGCTGAGGAAGGAGCATGAGCAATCATGTCAGACCTGTGGAACTTGCAGAATGAGCATACTGAGGCCTGTTAATAATCGTCCATTTTTGTTCAAATAAAACTATTTATTATCACAATATATTACAAATCTCAGGGGTCCAATACCCAGGCGGCTTAGGCAGAGAGCTCACTCCAAGGCTTCCTCACCCCATGCTCTCCTCTTGGTTCTCCTACTAATTCTGCTTCACCTCCTCCTCCCTGCTCCCTTCCTTGCTCCACCCCTCACTCCCAAAGGGGTTTTTCTCCAGGTTTTCACACAGATCCTCAATAAGCAAATAACAGGAACCTCCTGTGGGGAGTGGAAGCTGGGGATGGCTCAGAGGCGTAAACAAATAAAAGACGAATCTTAACTAAAATATTATCCACAAATAAAACATCCCACAACAGAGGCCTCAGAGAAGCTCAAGAAGCTGACCAGGGAGAGGGATTTCTATCGGTAAGTGATTGTCTTGGCTGGGACCCCAAGAGTTGTGGACTGACATCTTCCTTTGTCTCTGGACTGGAGAATCCACAGCTCTGGTTCTAGCTTTTCTGCCTCTTAGCAAGCAGCCTGCCTAGTGGCTCTTGGACTCATGCCTCTTGTACTAGGTTTTGGTAACTGTGAAGGAAACTCTCAGCCCAGCCCAGTGCCATCTTGTCAGACTCAGCAGCCTTGAGATACAAGAGTGATTTGCAACGTGAAATGGGAGGCAGACAGATCTGGGCTTCTGGGGCTCAAGCAGGAACTGGCAGCCACGGGACCTGTTGGCGTGATGTACTCTCGCTGGGCCTCCTGCCATCCGTTCCTCAGATGGGATTTGTCCTGTACCTACTGATGTTTTATCATTACCATGGACACAAAAGGACAGGTGTGGACTCCTCTGTTTCTTGAAGGTGTTGGGGTTTTCAGAAGCAGTCTTCTTCATTTTGGAATTGGATGTTCTCTGGTTTTGGTCTTCTGAGTCCAGCTGCCCTGGCTGTTGTGAACTCCTGTCTACAATCTTCCTGGGAACCTGGGGCCTAGTGGGGGAGATGGTGCCTGGAGGCAGGGGTGGCCAGAGGAGGCTAGCAGGGGCTTACTATGCATAGGGTGTTTCCTGTAACCTGCACAACTGGCTCCTAATGGACATGCTGAGGCAGGAGAGCAGAAACTGCTGGGGTTTGGGTCCTGCTGAAGCAGCTCTTGGGGGACTTGAAGCTGCTCTGCAAGTACCAACAGGAGGAGACCAGAGACCTCCAGACTCCAGCAACATCAGGTAGGGGCAGGCAACTGGGTCAGGACAAGGTCTGGCACTATTTGACATTTTGTAACTGCATGTCTACCCATCCCCTACCTGTGTTTTCACCCATCACCTTATGCATCCACTCACCCATCCATTGCCCAACTCATGCCATGCAACTGTGCATTTCTGTGTTCATGCACAACTATTTCTGGAGAGTGAGCATCTTTTGAGAAACTGAATTATTGACAAGCAACTGCAGTCCACTGAGGGAGATGGGTGAATGACACATTCCATACCTACATGTCATTGTGACAAGAGAAGTGCTATGCACAGAGATGAGTGAGGGAGAGCTGGGTCCTGTGGCTCATTTACTTGACAGGGGCCATGTGAGATCAAAAAGTGAAACAGCTTGCAAAGAGGAAATCCCCTTGCTAATGCCAAATGAGTGGGTCTCGTTGCCATATTCTGGTGGCATGTGGCATTACTCCCTTGTGCTTTGTGCATCCTAGAAGGTCTCTTCACTTAGCTCAGCTCTGGGGTCACACTGACAGAAGCCTAAATGTCATCTTTTCAGCCTGTTTTCTGTGATTGCTGCAGGCATTCTCCTCTCCTGGAGCTGTCTGGATGACCATGGATGTGGGAAGGCTTTTGACAGCTTGTGAGTTGGGGTGGGAGATTTGAGTCTTCAAGGGAAAAATTTCTCCACCAACCTCAACATAATGTGACTAACAGAGCACATGCTCCACATCAATTTCATTCCCCAAGGGAAGGATAGTAGAGTTGTGAGACCCTTGTGAAAGAGCTGGTGTGCTTAGTCTAAACTCACCTGCTCATGTAGGCTTTCTCTCCTTTTTTTGCTGTGAGTGTGCGAAACACATGCGTGTGTGTGTGTGTGTGTGTGTGTGTGTGTGTACATGCATCCCTGTGCATGTATAGTGTAGGTATGTGGGGATTTCAGTGTGTCATACATGTATGCATTGGCTAGAAGAGACCACTGGGTTTCTTTGTCAGTCTCTGGCTTGAACCAAGATTTCCTACTTCCCCTGAGCATATTGTTTTGGGTAGCCTGGCTGACCAGCAAGGTTGTTGGGATCCTCTGTATGTTCTTTCCTTTATATGAGAGTATAAGCATGTATGTGCTCAACACTCCACTAAGAGCACAATCTGCTAATGAACAGGAAAAGGAGCACAAATTGCCCATACACTGACCTGTGCTTTCAGCAAACACCTTACTCATGTTCCCACACATCCAGCTGCCCATCTGATGTCATCTAATTGTGCATTTCTGTGTCCATGCTCAAGTATTTCTTGGGACTGAGCCTCTTGTGAGAAACTGAATTAATGACAAGAAACCACATGCTTTGCTTGAAGTTGCAGTCCATTGAGGGAGATGAGTCTGTAACATATCACTCATCTGCATCTATTATGATAGGCAGGGCAATATGCAACAGTGACTTGAGTAAGGGATGTCAGGGTGGGAAGGAGCTTGCAAGGAGAAAATCCCCTTGTAAATCCCAAATGTGTGGTTCTCACTGTCATCTTTTTAGATGGCATGTGGCATTAGTCCTTTGTGCTCTCTGAAATCCAAGGCAGTCTCTTCACTTTGCCTGGCTCTTGGTTCACACTGACAGAAGCCTGAGCAGTTGTGAGCAGCAACTTGTCAGCCCATTTGATGTGACTGGTGCTTGAATTTGTGTGACAATGCATGCATGCCTGTGTGCAGCCCTCCACTAAGAATACAGTCTTCTAAGTAACAGGAACTGGAAAAACTGGAGGAAAGGCTGCAGTACCTGCTGAAGCAGAGGGAGCTGGTCACTCATGAAAAGGACTTGTCAGAAAAGCTGCAGCATCACCTGGATGTCACCTAAAGGAGGTAGGAGCCCAGGCTGGGAGGAGGGGGTGGAGCCAAGTGGGTCTCCTGCACCTGTAACTTCTTTTATAGGCTTCTATTCATTGGCAAGGCTCCAAGCCACAGCCAGGGAGAGAACACATCAGAGGTTCACACTGGTCCAATTGACAAGAACTTCTGTCCGGGAATCATGATATTTGATACTCAATGTGTCTAAATCTGCAGCAAAAGAGTACCACTCAGCTTAATTTTTTGCTTTGTTTTTGGGTTGTGTTTTTTCATTTGGTTGTTTTTGTTTGGGTTTGGTTATTTTGTTGGTATTTTATCTTTGCTACTGTGTTTGATATTTTGCTAATGCTTTTTAAAAAACCATTATTGGGGAAAATGACTGTAGTTTTTATGAATAAAAATGATTTCAAACTCTTCACTCTTAAGACCAACTTCTTTAGTTGAGTGTGGTGTCAAGTTCCTGTAACCCCAGAACTCACAGGCAGAGATGGATCTATGCAAATTCCAGGCAGCATGGGCTACAGAGTGAGTTCCCAGCAAGCCAGGGATAAGCAGGGGCGAGGTGTCCTGGGTGTCAGTAGGATGGCTTATTCCATGGATACAGACTTTATGATGGAATCATTATCCATTCTGTATTCAGCTACCCCTGAAATATGGTACTCTGTACACACACTTTCAAGAAGTGATCATGGGAACCAAGTTATGGAGAAAAACCTGTATTCCTCTACAGCATCCCAGAAATAAAAACAGTCATTAAAGGAGCATAAAAAAATCCAGAAACCCAGAGTTCTGGATTTTTCTGCAACACTGTATCACTAATAACTACACAGCAGTGATAATGGCCTGCCAAGACAGGTGGGGAAATAGTTTTTAATAAATCCTGTTGTCCTTGAACATGCATTTGGCATATTTGGGGGAGATGTATTTAATTTTAGTTTTTGTGTTTGGCTGTTCTGTCTGTTGAACGTTTGTGCTTCACATGCATGCAGGTCCATTGGAGGCTGAAGGGCAATAGACCCTCTGTAATTAGAGTTATAGATGGTCATTAGGCATTATATTGGTGCTCTGAAAGAGCAACAAAGGCTCATAGCCTATAATACTTCTGTCCGGCCTCTGAACTTGGGATTTGTCCTTCCAGTATTGTGTTGTATTAGTTGAACTGGGGTGGTCACCCCACCCAAAGAGAGAAGTTTCTGGAGAGCTGTATGGACAGACACATGAGGTAGGCATGCTAAATGTCTTAGGCTCCCAGGCATCTATGCAGGGCCCTGGTGTCACCAGTGCTAGCCATGGATTCAGGATCATACCACAGCATCGCTTACTCTCAGGGTTTGAGCAGATCTGTCACCTCTCTTCTAGGATGATAGTGTAGATTAGGTCTACCTGATGAAACACAGCGTTGAAATGATCCTCCTGGGGGCTGTGTAGGGTAAGGCATCCTTCTTGGTAACAAGGAAAAGAGCTCCAACTCAGCAGTGTTGGGAGGAAGCTCCAGAGCAACCATGGTGGATAGAGCCTTCAGCAGAGGCCACATGCTTCTGGTGGAGAGCTTGCCTGTGCAAGCCTGGGACATGAGAGGGGCAGTTGAACCTGCCATTTTGCCATGGCAGATCTCAGTGTATATCAGGAAATGTTCCTTACAGATGACCATTTTACTACTGTTAAACTCCCTGGAACAGAACTGACTTCTGAGTCTGAAGGTAAGTAAAGAGTTAAAATGGTGAGGAAATAATCTGTGTGTCCCCAGACAGGTGCTGACAAACCAGGGCTTTTCAAAGCACCCAAAGAAGCAGTGTAGGGGCTTTGTTACAATCTCCTGTTGGTCACCTTCTTCTTTTTGATCTGGCCCTGATACAGAAAGGAACATCTGTAGAAACATCGGAAACTAGGTGAGACATGTTTAGGCCACAATACCAAGTTGGTACAATATTGAGCATGTCTCCTTGTCCATATTCTCAGTATCTGGGAAGAGCCTGTGCCTGGATATGCCTGATTCACCTGTGGGTCATCAGCATAGTATTTGGCTGGTTTGGAAAATGCTACCAGAGTAGTAGATTAACCTTACTTCATCTGCTGGAATTTCTGCATGTAGATACCTATTTAGCATCAGACTTTCTCTGGATAAATTGTTCCTAGGGTGCAGTGTGGAAAGAAGCCCTTCATCTTCTCTCTCATAAACATTCCCAGTCTTTAAAGGATTCTGCCTGTTGCACTCAAGAACCTGTTTCGTGGTGGCCAAATTGATAACTGAGTAGTCTCTTCTTGTGTCCTGCCCTGTACTTGCTGTAGCAGATGGATGGAGTTACAGACCTGGGATGTAACTCAGTGGTAGACTAGTTTCCTAGGAAGCACAGTGTCCTAGCCTCAGTCCCAGCACTAGAGAGTGAAGGTGGAAAAGAATTTACTACCCAGTTACATCCAGAGGTGAAGCAAACAACATATGAGGAGGCTCCCCAGAGGTTTTTAAGTCCTCCAACCTCCAGCCTCCCACAGCTCCACCATTGTTGAAAGTGTATTTTCACGAAGGCAAGATTTTGGGTGAAAAGTATCTACTCTCTAGAAATAAAGCACAGACACATGGAGAACATAAATACAGACATATAGCTTATTAAATTTAGTGCTTGAGTTGATCAGCTATCAAAATGGCTCAGTCAGTAAGGTACTTGCTGCTAAGCCTACAAACCTTAATTTCATCCCTGGGGCCCACATGGCAGGAGGGAACAAACTTTCCACCCACTGTCCTCTGACCTCTGCACCCACCCAGCCACCATAACTGTTTCATGAAGCTACTCCGAGGATCATGATGAAAACCACAGTGGAGAAGGCATGCAGACATCTGTCAGTAAAGTCCCATGGTGCCTTGTTAGTCAACACTGATATGTTGTAGTACCATGTCTATACCCTGAAACCTGGCCATGTGGCAGTCTCATGGTGGGATAAGGCCTCCTCTCCTGGAGACATAGCCAGGACTAGGGCCTGGGGTAATTACCCCAGCAATGACTGCACCCCTTTGACCACATCCCTAAATGCTCAGCCAATTAAATTTCTTTCTGTTTTCTCACCAAATTGATTGTAGAACAGGTTCCAGTTACCTGAGTTGCCTGTCTTCTAGACAGCACACAAGCACCCCTAGACTCAGTTTATTTCTAATGGTCACTGCTGGCAGCAGAATAGAATCAAGAGCATGGTTTTCCCTGTTCTTGCAATCACTCAAACATACCCAGGAGCCTCCTGATCTTTGACACAAATTCCATGTCTCTCTTTCCATGTAGTTCAGCTTACCTTAGCTTACCTTGGCTCCTTGTCCTGTCTGCAGCTCAATAAAAGCACTTTGTACCCCAGAAATTGAAGCTTAGAGAGCCTCGCCTTTGCCCATGCCCCTGGATTCCCTAAGAACAGCTCCTCTGACGGGCAGCTCCTGTTTACTTTTGTTGCTGAGAAGCTGTAGAAACCAAAACAGTTGCCATCAAAGCACAGTCTGAAAAACAGGGTAAGCTAATGTGGCAAATCTAAATTTGTAACTGAGTTGAGACCATTGTGAGGCCCAGACTCTTCTAAAATGTCTTGTATTAATGCCTAGCTAATCATTTTTTTTATTATATACTCTGAATATCTCAAAGAGTTCTTACTCTGTGATAAAAGTTAAGCTAGTCACTGTGGCCTGTCAAAGTCTCCTTGGACCTTAGATCCTACTTTAGTGAGGATGAGATGGCCTGGATGGTGCACAGCTGGTCAAGGTCTCCTGCACTGCCTTGTGCTGTCCTCCACACTCCTCAGAGATGTGAGCAGTCTGTCCCACCAGATATCCCACCTGAAGATGTAGGTGTTTGCCCAGGCTGGCAACAGTGGACTTTTGGAAGAGTAAATCAGTCTGACAATAGAAAATGGACTGTGAAGGGACAGGCAGAGGACCTGGACAAACTCTTCAATCACTTTTCAGGCTTGCGTCAATTATTTCAAGGACACTAACACTGACTGAGGCTTTCTACTTTCATGTACATATCTCCCATGAGATCCAGAAAGATCCACAGTTACACATGTGTGTATACAGAGCCGATTCCCTGCACAACTCTCTGGGAAGAAGACACAGGGTTGGGCCCACTCAGAAGCACAAATACACACTACAGCAAGGACCAGTGGATGGAGCAGGGGGCTACACCAAGCCATTCTGCATGTGACCCACTTGAAATGAGAGTTAAGTCCTCTCGGGACCATGACAAGTGTCCTTCTGCCTCAATGAGTACTCAGGTGTGTTCCTGTGAACTTTCAATGAAGGTCAGTGTATGAGGTTCTGGGAATTAGCTGGCATGCACCAGTGTTGGGGTAAAGAGGACCATGTCACCCAGTGAGAAGTCACTTCCTAATTACCTTCCTGGTACTGCAAGCCCTCCTGCAAGCTCCCACACCCAGTGCACCTCCACCTAACGTGTTGCTTTGCTACAACCCCCAGGTGCCATTCTTTTAGCTCTGTGGCTTTCAGATCATGCTGCTGCATCCAGGCCCAGCTCCTGTAGACAGGCACTGCACAGCAGCAGGCCTCAGCAGGGTGAAGAGAAAGGCTGACACTGGCAGTGGTGTTCTAGTCTCCAATCTCTTCCTATAAGGCCTGCTTCTATTAGACACAGATGCCATAGGGCATGATTTGATCAGAAGAACAAGGCCATTTATCCTTGAAAAGCATATTGTTGCCATCATACTTGTTAAGCCTCTGATCTATGCCACCGGGAAAGTCCTTCTAGGAGTGCAACATGCCAAATGTTTGGACATCTTTTTAACCTTGGCTTCCACAATCATTGTGGGGGCTCAATTCCCACCTGCCCTTCTCTTAGGTGAGAGAGGAATGGCCAACCCACTGCTTCCCTTACTTGCCCCCTGTGTAAGGGAAAGGTAGCAAATCAACTCCATTTTGTAGTCATGGTGATTATTAAACCAGTGTATTTCAGATTAGATAAGCTGTCTCTCTATTTCAGAGTGATGGTCAATGATGTCTTTAAAAGATTTATTTAGTAACACAGCATCCCATGAGTCAGGGTTAATGAATCATCTGCCTGAATACTTTAGCATGCCTGGTACACAGTAAACATTAAATGCTTGCAGCTGTGGTGACTCTTACCATTGTCTTTACTGCAAACACAGTCTGTATTCACAGCTAAGTACCAACCCTCTAGCCTTTATGATCCATTTGGCAGGACAGGTGATTGAACCCATACCCTCCCATGTCCTTCTGTGGCTCTTGATAATTCACCCATACAGCTCCTCTTTATGGCCTTGTAGAGCTGGTGTTTCTAGGCACTGCACCTACCCTCAGCTGTCTGCCTAATCTGCAGACCTAGGAAGCACTTTATACCAGGAAGGCAGAAAGCTAGTGAATGGGCTGACTGGCAGTTGACTAAAGGTTTGAATAGTTTAATGTGAGCCATAACATCAATGTGATTCCATTGTAGAGTCACAGTGGTCATTAAAAGCAGAGAGCTGCAGATAAATAGGTAAGACTATTTTTTTGATAGAGAGATGGACAGTGATGTCATTACATGACATATTATTACACAACACAGCACCCCTCGAACAGTAACTTTTTTCTTTTAGTTACCATTTGAAAGTTAGGTGCAAGGAACATATTAATAAGCCAGGAATGATGGCAGCCTCTTAGGACAAACTGGGAAGTAGAGCAAGAGGGAGGAAGCACCGATTTTCATACAGCTCTGTGACACCTTGCGAAACTGATGCATTTTGAATGTCTTGCCAATTGTATTTTTCAGTCAGTACTAGCTGGTATAGAAACCAAGTCCTCTAGAAACTGGCCATTTTCTAGAAAGTACTTGTTGGGACTAGTGAGATGGCTCATCCAGTAAAAGTGTGTGCTGCCAAGATTGATGACCTGAGTGAAAGGAGAGAACAACTCCTACACATTGTCCTCTGATTTCCCACAGAGTTATGGCATGTGTGTGTCCATGTATGCATGCATGCACACATATACACATCCATGAATACATAAACAATACATGTAAGAACTTAGAAAGCACATGAATGTTCTGCTCAGAAAGTAGTTGAGTTATCACTTCTAGAGGCCCCATGAGAAAGCAGGCAGGCACCAGCCCTCAGTCACAAGTTCACCAATCTTCTAGTTGACGCAGCCCTAAATACAGAAGATTGTCTCTGCTGACAACATGTTTATGGTGGGGTCAGGCGAGCATATGGCACAACAGTAGAGTACTTGCCAACAGGGGAACTCAATCCCTAACCCAGAGGCTATCTCCAATTTATAACAGCTCCCAATGGAAAGATTGGTTTTCTACAACAGGGTCTCATTGCATATACAAACCACACTTAAGGGCAGGCCACATGCCCAGCAGTACATGGCTGACACAAAATGAACTCATTGATATTTTAGAGGGGTTTGTCTTATAATGCTTTATCTTGGCCTCTTTTCTCCTCTACATGTCTTTTGTTCATATATTAGTTTCTGATTTTGTGTCTTTATGGATTGTGTGTGTGTCTGTGTGTGTGTGTGTGTGCACGCGCGTGTGTGTGTGTGCACGCACGTGTGTGTGTGTACTTCTTGTGCAATTTCTTTTTTTTCTATTCATTTGATTGTTTTGTTCTCTTCAGGTTAATTTGTTTTTATTTTTATTATTATTCATCATTATTCTTACTGTATGTGCCTACCTTCTAATAAGACAGGGCAAGAAAGTGTATAAAAGGTGAGAATATGGTTGAGTTGGAGTGAGAAGGGTCTTGGAGGAGATGGTGGAGGGGAAGCCACAATTAGAAAATATTATTTGAAAAAATTCTCTTCCCTATAAAAGAAAAAACAAAATGAAATGTTTTTAAAATTGCAAAGAATTACAAGTCTGCTTTCATTCCAGAGATTCAGATCTGGTAGAATATATACAAGTCAATATATATAGTATACCTTATTGACTCTTAAGGACTCCACATTATTCTCTTAATAGAAGCAGAAAGAGTATCTGAAAAAGTGCAACATCCATTCACTACAAAAGTTTCTTAGAAACTGGACTAGAAAGATCACAGTGCAACACATTTAAAATTACAAATGTCAGACCATTATCTAACATTATATATAATGGGAAAAATAGAAAACATTTGCTGATGATTTGTAATGCCTATTGATCAAGCAATGATGAATACTAGATATTCTCATGCAGACAGATAGCACTAGTCCTTAAATCTTACCTATCATGATAGGTTGACAGGAAAGAAAGAGCGAGGCTGAAGGAGACATCATCAGAGCACATGGGGAATGTCTGACCATGGAGGGTAAGAGGGGAGGAGAGACACGAAGAAGGGCTGGTATAGAGTACAGAGGGTTGGGAGCTGGAGTTGGTTTCTGGATGAATCATGCATACTGATGCAAGCGTCCCAAGACAATTTGCAGGGAATGGACTCACCTCACACAGAAGACATCGAGGCCCACTCAGTTCTCAGCTAGGAATGGATGTCAGGATCCAGTGTGTGTGTGCGTGTGTGTGTGTGTGTGTGTGTGTGTGTGTGTGTGTGTGTATTCCCTAGGGCCCACTAGGGGGAACTAGGCGAGGTGTGGATCCAAGGCCTTGGCCGAATCCTAGCCACTGCTGCCTGATAATTGCTGTCAAGGGCTTGCTCCCTGTAGCACCTGGCTTTTCACCCTGGTGTCCTGTACAAAGCTACTGAGACGTGGTATCACAAACCTAAGGCACTGGTATTTGAGCAGAAAAGAAATGTGCCAGGAAGGGGAAGCAAACACTGGAGCAGCATTAGAGGAGAGAGTGTAAAGGTAAAGACTAGCCCTCGATCTGGTGATTTACACCCGCCATGTCCTTTTATCAGAGATCAAATGTCTTTGCGTATCTCAACTTCAAATTTATGTGCACAACTAGCAATAACTACTGAGGAAAAATGCTAAGAAAGATCAAAGAGATTAAAATGTGTGTGTATATATGCACACATATGTATGAGTGTACATGTGTCTTTTTATATCAACTGCTTGACAAGCAATGAGTGTTCTGTAGCTAGCACATGTGCACTGTTGCAGAATGATTCCATTCTGATGCTAAGATTGTGAGATGGGTAAAGTGAAATTATTCCAGACCCTGCACATTTTTGTCAATAAACAAATTACAGACTCTTAACTCCAGGTCAAGGAAGAATTAACTTTTTTTTGGTTTGGTCATACATATACCTAGGGAAGTGTTGTGCCCATCTTCAGATCCCCAATAACCACCAAGGAGTCTGATCTGATGCAAAACACACGGGGTCTCTTTAATTCGGACTTGAGCCTGGGCCTAACCCTCCCTGACACAGCAGGTGCAGTGACCCCCTCTCACAGGGGGAGTGGAGTTTACATAGGAAAAGAAGGCAAACAGAGACTTACATGCCTTGGAGTTTCAGGATTGACCCCAGGGGGTTGACCTCTAACATGATTGGTAGGTATTGATCTGGCCTGGTGACCAATACCACAAGGGAGGGGTGAGGAGGCAGGAAAGCTAACAATGTCTGGCGTTTGCACAGAGAGGTTGGGAAGTTCTGATAAGCCTGTTCTCAGTAGTGGAGGGGGTAGCACTACTGGACTCGATGTTCCCTAGGGGAGTGGGGAGACTGGGAGGAGTTGCAATTAAGTTCAGCTTTCTAGCTGACATTCTACTCTTCGTTCTCTTTCAAGGAGAAAAAAGCATGAGAAGTTTCTTGGTTGAGTCTTCTCATTCCTCCCTCTAGTGGTGACTTAAGGGCATAATGTTAGGCCCTTGAGAGTTCAATGTCCTCAGTGTGTAATTGATGATATTGGGTTCTCATTATCATTAGCTGAATAATTCCCAATTGTCCTTTGAGAAATCTGATTAATCCATTGAGTATGCATTGTCCGAAGGTCAAGGTTAGTAAGAGAATAAGGAGGGGGCCTAGTAGGGTGGAGATCAAGGTAGTCAGCCAGGGAGAGGAGTTGAACCAGGACTGGAACCAAGGCTGAAGCTGCTCTCTTTCTCTTTTTCTCCTTTCTAGCCCTTCCCTGATCTTAGCCATGGAGCCCTTGACTATTCCTGAGTGATGCATGTAAAAACAGCATTCCTAGTGCAGAGCAACACATAAGCCACCTTGTTGTAGGAAGAGAAGGTCTAGTCCTCTCCTGTTCTGCAATACTGCCTCTGCCAGGGAAGTTAATAAATCCTGAAGATGGGAGATAGCATTTTCTAGTCTCCCAATATCCATGTCTATTGATGCTCTGAGCTGCCCATAGTGTTATTCTTGGAGGACAAGGGTGGAAATGCCTGTTCCTGCTCCTGTAGCCCCTAGTCCTTGTGTAACTGCTAGGGTGAGGGCCGTGATGGGCTCTCTTTTATCCCTTACTATAGTATTTTGGATCAAGGGCTCAAGGAACATAGAGAAATCTTCATCACTGTGATATATGAGTCTAGGAACTAGTTGTACTAGTACACAATGGGAATCTGTGAGTAGCTTACCATAGGCACAAGGAATCAGACCTGAGGAACAGGGCCACCAAGTGTTAGGAGGGGGTATGAGATACTTTTCTTGCTCTACCCAAGTATCAAAGGTCTGGTTGCAGAGGCCTCTGTGAGTTTCTGGTATGGTACTCATGCAGGTTCCACTCACGGACACCAGTTGGAGGTGAAGAGCTAGCTAAGTTCCCATACCACAGCTGAGATTTGCTTACTTCTGAGAAGAACATGTTATTGTTTTTAGCTAATATCTGAAGAATTGTTTTGCTGAGTATATGACCTTGGATCAAGATACAAGTTGCTTTACAATTCCAGAATAGAAAAACATGTTGTTTAAGCTTGATGTTTGTGACTAATACATTATAAGCATCAAATTAGATGTTGTAAGATGTTATAAACTTTTATTTCCTGAATGAAAGAGAGCTCTGAATGCTAGTTCGGGGCCAGTGTGTTTTAAGATTATCCACTGAGCCGTGCTTTTATCAATCCTCATTTCTCCCCCTTGAGAGAACCACGTTGCCTTGACCATCTGGCTCTGGCAGGTGGTGCCCAATGTGGCTGCTTGAGTATGGGAGAGCAAGTAATGAAGGACACTGCTGGAAGAATACAGAGACGTCTCAAATCAAGTTGTCCATTGACAATGGTGGCGGTGAGTAAAATAGAGAAAAAAAATCTCTATTTAGTTGTCTATTGACAACTGTGATGCTGAATAGAATAGAGTTAAAATGGGTTCAGGAAATAGTAAGAACCACTTTGCAGAAATGACTAAAAATTTGCTTCAGGCTCAAGGTGCAAATGTAAGTCCCAAGAGGCTGCATAAATTCTTGAAATTAATTGGAAAAGTTTGTCCATGGTTTCCAAAAGAGGGTTCATTACATCCAGAAATGTGGAAGAAGGTAGGCAAGAGATTGCAGGATTATTATGATGTGCATGGCCCTGAAGGGGTTCCTATAGATGCTTTTAGTCTTTGTAATTTGATTAATGATAGTCTGGATCCGAGTTCAGAAAGAGAAAAAATGACAAACCAGACAGAGGAAACCGGAAGTGGAGCTATTCTGCCTTTGCCACCTGAGAAGGCCATTAAATAGAATTTTGCTATAGCTACTAAAACTTTACATATTTCACCAAAGAGTAATGACAATACTTTGAACCCAGGAGATGAGGTGGATTTAGAGGAAGAAGCAGCTAGGTGTCATAATTCAGACCTTGATGATGATCCTCCATTGCTAGCATTTAACATCAAACAAGAGGCACAAAAGGAACCTACCAATGTCCTTTTTAATTAGCTTAGTGAAGATTTGCAGGGTATGAAAAAGGCCTTTTATTCGTTGTCAGGATCTGTCCAGCAATGGGAAAGGGAATGTAAGAAAATGTCTAATCCTTTTAAATCTGAGTGGGAACCAAAATAGATTTTGACCTTTCACAGCCTAAACCTTTGTCTGAGTTTCCTCCTCCTCCAAGTGTTATAAGCAGGCTTAGATCCTCCCCCTCCACCTCATGCACCTCCTCCTTAACATGAAAGTAAAACAAGAAATGACTCCATTACAAAAGCATATAAAGAAGGCTTATGAGGAGGGAGATACTAAGGCTGCCTAAATGACGCTTGTTTGTCCTGTGGTTGAAATTGAAGGACAGCGTATACTTCAACCTTTTCCTTTTAAGCAATTAAAAGAATTAAAAATAGCTTGCGCTCAATACGGGCCTACTGCTCCTTTTATTCAAGCCTTATTAGAAGCTATGGCTATGGAGGCTTTACTTCCTAATGATTGGAAACAAATTGCTAAAGCTTGTTTATCTGGAGGAGATTATTTGTTGTGGATGTCAATACAATGATGCATGTAAAGCAACAGCTCAGATTAATTTGGCTCAAGGTCTTAATATTACTTTTGATATGTTAGCAGGTGAAGGAATTCATTCTGATGCCACTGAATTGCAGTATGATCCTGGAGTGTATGCACAGATTAATGCGGCAGCTAAAACGGCTTGGAATAAATTACCCACTTCTCGGGACACTGAAGATTCATCTATAGTAAGACAGGGACCTGATGAGCCAGCTGTTTCAAGACTTTGTTGCAAGATTGTTGCAAATGGCTGGGAGAGTGTTAGGAGATCCTGAAATTGGTACTCAAATAGTCAAACAATTGGCTTTTGAAAATGCTAACTCTGCATGTCAAGCCACCCTTAGGCCTTTTCGTAAAAAGGGAAGTTTAAATAATTACATCCAGCTGTGTGCTGATATTGGACCATCATATACTCAGGGTGTTGCCACTGCAGCTGCTTTACAAGGAAAAACTGTGAAAGAAATGGTATTTCAGCAGAGTAGTGCAAACAGGAATAATAGTTGCTTTGGCTGTGGGAGAATTGATCATAGAGTGAAGGACTGTCTTGAAAATCAAAATAAGAAACAGAAAACTCCTGGATTGTGTCCTTGTTGTAAAAGAGGGAATCACTGGGCAAATGAATGTAAATCAAAAAGGGACAATATGGGAAATCCTCTACAACTGGGAGACGAGAAGCACAATCTGGGACACTACAGATTGGGCACAGGAGCCAAGGAAACAATCCTTTCAGCAGCACTACAGAGCCACTCCAGGTAGCACAGGATTGGACCTCAGGTCCTCCACCTACATCATATTCACCCCTGAAATGGGAATGCAAACATTACCCACTGGAATTCATGGTCCTCTTCCTAAGAATAGTGTGGGACTGATATTAGAAAGAAGTAGTGCTATTATGACAGGACTTCTTAGTCAACCTGGAGTTAGAGATTCAAACTTTACTGGAGAAATTAAAATAATGGTATATTCTCCTTACCAAATTTCAGCTTTAAAAGCAGGGCAATGAATTGCTCAGCTAATCCTTCTCCCATTGACAAAAACAATTAATCCTGTAAAACATCCTATTAGAGGTGAAAATGGGTTTGGATCCTCAGATGCTTATTGGGTTCAAACCATTAAAGAAGCTAGGCCTGAAATGGAATTGCAAATTAATGGAAAAAGTTTTAGAGGGTTCCTAGATACAGGAGTTATGTCTCAGTTATTTCTTATGAGCATTGGCCTTTAAATTGGCCTAAACAATCTTCTATTACTCAGTTACAAGGGATAGGACAAAATAATAACCAGGAACAGAGTAGTGATATGTTATCTTGGAAAGATAATGAAGGATGCCATGGAATTTTTCAAGCCTACATAATTTCCAGACTTCCCATTAATTTGTGGGGATGTGATATAATGATAGAGACAGGAGTTTATCTGTATAGCCCAAGCAAGATAATAAGTAATCAAATGTTTTCACAAGGTCTCTGTCCTCATAAGGAATTAGGAGAGCAAAAATCAAAGTATTCTGTACCCTCTCCAACCAAAAGCTCAGATAGATAGACAAGGATTGGGGTATTTTTAATGGAGGTCATTGAACAACCTACGCTCCATGCAGATCATATAATGTGGAAGTTTGATGATCCTGTATGGATAGATCAATGGCCTCTCTAAAGAAAAGAAAAGATAGAAGCAGCTGAGTTGTTGGTGCAGAAACAACTGGATGCAGGACATATTGAGGAATCTCACTCTCCTTGGAATTCTCCTATTTTTGTAATTAAGAAAAAAATCTGGAAAATGGAGACTTCTACAAGATCTGAGGAAAGTTAATGTTACCATGGAATTGATGGGAGCCTTATAGCTTGGATTGCCTTTACCTTCTGCTATGCCAAAAGAAGCTTGCAAAACAGTTATAGACTTAAAAGATTGGTTTTATAATATTTCTTTAGCCCCTCAAGATTGTAAACACTTTGCTTTTAGTGTTCCCTCTATTAATTTTAAAGAACCTATTAAGAGGTATCATTGGAAAGTTTTACCACAAGGTATGGCTAATAGTCCTACTTTATGTCAAAAATTTGTTTCATTAGCCATTCACCTTGCTAGACAAGCCTATCCACAGACTTATATTATACATTATATGGATGACATTCTATTGGCTAATTTGCAAGAAACTTTATTATTATCTGCTTATGACCATTTTTTTAGGCAATTTAAATAAATTTGGTCTTATCATAGCTGAGGGAAAAGTTCAACGTCATTCTCCTTGTTCTTATCTAGGAAATATTATTCTTATCTAGAAAACAGATTAAATTTCAGAAAATCACTTTATGAAGAAGAGACTGTTTGAAGACTTTAAATGATTTCCAAAAGCTATTAGGAGATATTAATTGGCTTCACCCCTATTTAAAGCTTACTACTCATGATTTAAAGCCTCTTTTGATATTCTTAAAGGAGATTCAAATCCATCTTCATTGCATTCCATGACTGCAAAAGGAATTTTGGCTCTTGAAAAAGTAGAAAAGGCTATTGCTATGCAACAAATAGGATATATGGATTATTCTTTACCATTATATTTATTTATATTTGCTACTAAACATACACCTACAGGGGTTTTATGGCAGCACTCACCTTTGCTTTGGTTACATCTGCCTGTGTCTCCTGCTAGAGTGTTAAATCCTTTTTATGAAGCTGTAGCTGCTTTAATTCAATTAGGTCGCCAAGAGCCAATGAAGTATTTTGGTCAGAAATCTGCAATAATTTATTTGCCTTTTAACAAAACTCAAATTCAATAGTTATATACTAATTGTGATTCTTGGAGCATAGCTTTAGCAGGCTTTCTTGGTAATCTTGACAATCATTTTCCTCCTAATAAATTATTGCACTTTTGTAACCAACAAGAAATTGTCTTTCCCACATGAACTAGTCTCACTCCTTTACTTGAGGCTGAAGTGGTGTTTACAGATCTATCTTCTAATGGCTCTGCAGTTTTTAGACATCATGAGAAGAATACTATTTTCACTACTCCTTTTAACTCAGCTCAAGTAGTTGAATTATGTGCAGCCGCTGCAGTTTTTGAAGAATTTTCCCAGTTACCTGTAAGTATTTATACTGATAGTAATTATATTGCTAATGCTATTCTGTTGCTTGAAACTATACCTTAAATAGATACTAGCAATATAGAAGTAAAAAGACTTTTTAATAAAATACAAATATTGATATTGAATAGCGATAAATAAAATTTTTATTGGACATTTATGAGCACACTCTTCTCTTCCTGGATCATTAGCTTATGGCAATGAACAAGCAGACCTTGCCACTAGAGGAGTTATAATGTTCAGTTGGCTCAACAATCTCATAATTTCCATCATCAAAATAGTGCCAGTCTTAAAAAACAATTTCAATTAAGTAGGGAAGCTGCTCCACAAATAGTTAAAAATTGCTCTCAATGTGCTTCTTATTTATCTGTAATACATTTAGGGGTTAATCTCTGAGGGCTTATTGCTAATCAAATATGGCAAATGGATGTTACACATATTCCAGAATTTGGAAAAAGTAAATATGCACATGTCACCATTGATACATTTTCTGGATTTATATGTGCTGCTGACTTAACAGGAGAAGCTGCAAAGCATGTTATTAATCACTGTCTTAATTGCTTTGCTACAATTGGAATACCTAAAGAAATTAAAACAGATAATGGATCTGGATATACTAGCCAATCTTTTTCTATGTTTTGTAAACAATTTGTCATTCTTCATAAAACAGGAATTCCATATAACCCTCAAGGACAAGGAATTATTGAAAGAGCTCATGGTACTCTAAAGGCTCAATTAATTAAAATTAAGAAAGGGAAAATAGAAGTATATCAAAAATCCCCTCAAAACCTATTGAAACATACTCTTTTTGTTTTAAATTTTTTAAATTCGGACAAGAAAGGCTTGACTGCTGCTGATTGTTTCTTGGCATACGAATACAAACACTTCTTATGCCCAAGTTAAGTGTAAAAATCCACTTATGGGTAAATGGAATGGGCCTGACCCTGTATTAATATGGGGACAAGGCTATGTTTGTGTTCTTCCACAGGAAAATGGAAATGCTCAATGGTTGCCGGAGAGATTGGTGCATCAAGTGGAGATTTTAGAGTGTGATAATGATGCTGATTTGTATGCAGACTCCAATAATAAGAGCTCATACTTTTTGGGCTTATGTTCCTGATCTGCCTATTGCTCATCCATCCTTATGGGAAAATCCAGGAGTCATTGTGAGAGTTAATGACACTCATCTATTGGGACAACCTCTCATGGAGAAATTCAACCTGTTAACAGTCTTTTAATTATTCAGGTTCAGGGTACAGTTTGCCTATTTGTTTTTCTAAAGTTGCTCCTAAAACTGGGTGTCTTACTTTACAAATGACTCAAATTCAAAGCAGTAAACAAAATGGGACTTTTTGGTATCCTACAAAGGGTGAGAATATCGAAGGACTGACATCTCCTCAATCATTATCCCTTTGTGAAGAAGAAACTCCATTTCCAAAAATGACTATATTATGGAAGGACTGTTATACTCAACTTCATTACAAAAGAGCAATATTTGAGACTCAAAGATATATTGTAGATTGGTCACAAGGGAGCTCATCAAGAAAAAGCTTTACAGCAGAACTTTGGTGGACAGATGAGGGACATCCACAGACTCATATATGGAAAATTGCTGCAGCTATGAGAAATATACAATATGCCTATAGGGATAAGGGAAAGGGAGTTAAAGAAGCTGAAATAGGGAAGGTTTTGTCTTGTGTTTCCCCTCCTTTCATGCTGTTGATTGGTCCCATTAGTATTACTTT
Source organism: Cricetomys ansorgei (assembly GCA_026225945.1). Classification (NCBI taxonomy): domain Eukaryota; kingdom Metazoa; phylum Chordata; class Mammalia; order Rodentia; family Nesomyidae; genus Cricetomys; species Cricetomys ansorgei. The sequence continues at coordinate 5,584,774 of JAMJFZ010004240.1, read as the reverse complement.
TAAAGGAAAATATTTTTCTGTTTACTGCACTAATTGTAAATTATCCAGTTGTATTTCATTTAATTCAGCTGAAGGTGTTTTTCCTGTTCAAAATGTTATGATACTTCATCAACCTTCATTTGTTATGTTACCAGTTGATATTAGTGAATCTTGATATAATGATAGAGGTTTAGCTGTATTAGAAGAAACTAATAAGGCTTTATTTATCTAGACAAAAAAAAGTGATTGAATTAGTAATTTTAGGAGTAATTGCACTTATATCTTTAATAGCTACTGCTGCAGTTGCTTTGTCACAGACCATTCAGAATGCACATTATGTAAATGACTTAACAAAAAATGTTACTATGGCCTTAGGTACCCAAGAAGATATTGACATAAAATTAGAACAGAAAGTTAATGCTCTTTATGAGATGGTTATGTATATTGGAGACGAAATGCAAAGTTTGAAGGTCCAATCACAATTGGATTGTCAGGCTAATTATCATTGGATTTTTGTAACCTCTAAGATTTATAATGATAGTCAGCACAGCTAGGATAGGATAGCAAGGCATTTGGCATAATGCTAACACTTCCTTAGTCCTAATACAGTTACATAAGGGGATTCAAGGTTTAAGGGATGCTGGACTCATTAAGTTTGATGCTGCAGCAGCAGCTTCTGAATTTTTGAAAAATTTTAAAAGAACTGTGTCTTCTCTGGAATAGGTGAAACAACTTGGAATGTTTATAATAGCACTTGCTATTTTGATCACATTTGTTTTGTGCCTTGGTCCATATTTAATTGGTATCTTCCTCAGCACTATTTTCAGCATAAAAATGGAAATAAAAGAAATGAAGCTAAAATCTCAAGTATAAGCCCTGGAGCACTGGAGGCTGGTTAGCAAGTGACAGGTAAGGTTATCCTTATCTATGACAACCTTAGACAGGACAGAAGGCATATGCTCCTTTCTGACCCCATGACAGGTAGCATCATAGCTCTAAGGAGCCACCTAACTCAGGCCCAGTCTTCTTATTCTTTTAATATATATTAAAAAGGGGGACCTGTGGAGAACTAGCTAAGTTCCCACACCAAGCTGAGATTTGCTTACTTCTGAGAAAAAACATGTTATTGTTTTAGCTAACATCTGAAGAATTGTTTTGCTGAGTATATGACCTTGGAACAAGGTACGAGTTGCTTTACCATTCCAGAATAGAAAAACATGTTGTTTAAGCTTGATGTTTGTGACGAATACATGATAAGCATTCAATCAGATGTTGTAAGATGTAGTAAACTTGTATTTCCTGAATAAAAGAGAGCTCTGAACGCTAGTTCAGGGCCAGTGTGTTTTAAGATTACCCACTGAACCGTGCTTTTATCAATCCTCACTTCTCTCCCTCGAGAGAACTACATTGCCTTTACCAGCTGGCTCCAGCAGTTTAGCATGTGGGTGTTGGTGCCATCTGCAACTATTTTCATTATCAGCAAATGTATAGTTTGCTAACAGGGCCATTCCCTCATAGAAGGCAGGTTGTGAATCATAACATAGCCAGCAGGATTCTGTAAGATCAGGGCGGGATCCATTTAGGGCTATGTAGGTGTTAAGAATTAACTCCCATAAGGGATCTGAATCATGTAGAGGGGTCATTTTAGATATGTCTTTTGGGGGAGGCTTAGTAGGGGGTTCAGGTCTGAGGAATAGGGCCTCGTTGGAACCCATATTCCTGGAGAGACTATTGGTGAGGGTTAGTTGACAAATGAATTAACACAGAACACAGAAGTGTAAGAGATGGAACAGAAACAGCAAAATAGGAAAACCAGACATACACAGACAGGACAGAAGACACACAAAACCAGAACTCAAGTGGGCAGTGTGATATCTCACTTTTGCCCTGGATGGGAAAATATTGAGGTTTTGTTGAAGCACCTCTTCATCCCAGATTGGGATCCCACAAAACAGAACCAGACTATGACTTAGCAAGGCCTCCTTTGATACTAGCATAGCCATTCACTTCCAATTGTCCAGAAAGTTAAAGCATTCCTGGGTACTTGTCCCTGAGCTCAGGCTGCTCTTCAGCTCAGGAGTTCTGGAAAGAAGGTCCAGCTTAGAATTTGGGTGGGTGATCTGACTCTCTCTGGGGCCTCCAGAAAATGTTAATCCCACCGGGGGAGAATAAGAACACTACCACCATTTGAGCCAAACTAGAGCAAACTTGCTTCTTATTTTTAAGGGTGAGCTGAGATCTGATCAGAGACTGCCTCCTAAATTGTGTTAAAGAGAGCAGCCCTGTATTCATTTCTTTGGCCCCTTTTAAGGAGTAAAATCACACACAGGTTTTACAGAGCAAAACAATGGAATAAAAAGGAAGTGTAGAAAAATCTCAAAACACACAATATGGGGGGAGTCATGTGATTAGGGAGGTTGTTTGATGAGGGTGAGGGTGATGTCAAAGTAAAGGTCATGGGCTAGGGTAGGCTAGGTCCCAGAAAACAAGTCAAAAAGGCAACTTATTTTTACCAAACCAGCATGATGGCTGTCATGTTAAAATGAAGTCAGGCAGGGTCATCACATATAGACACACATTTACATTGAGCATTTCCCCTCAAATATGTCTTCTATCCCCATAAGACCCTTCCAACTCCATGGGCCCTTTAACTCCATAGAGAGTTCACACCACACACACCAACATGAATTCATGGATTTCTATGAAATCTAGGGAGCACACACTTACACCTCTTTTTCTTTCCTTGTCTATTTTGGCATTGATTTTTTACACTTCTCAAGATTCTAGAAACTTAAACATGAATGCACTTTGTACTGCTCATCTAAGTAATAGGATATGGAAACTTTTATCAAAGTCTTAAAGTTAGTGTGCACCTTTGATTGGGTTGAAGAATGCTGTGAGCTGTTAAAGTATTACTTATTAATACGAGGATGGCGATATATTATTAATAAGAAGCCATGACAGTCCTCAGGGACGCAATGCCCGGGCAGCTTAGACAGAGAGCTGGTGCTATACTCTCTCCATGGCCTCCTCACACCACTCTCCTCATGGTTCTGCCCTGCTTATCTCTGCTCATCTGCCCCCTTCTCTCCTTCAGCCCCTAGATGCTTTATTCATTCAAAACACCCTCCTCTCTCCACACAGGCCTTCATTATACAAATGAATGGAACCTAACACCTCTCATGGTCTGCCAGCAGACTTGTCGCCTATCCCGGTGGGTGTCCAGCTGGGGGTGAGTCAGTCTTCTCTGATCACCCAGCTACAGAACATTGAGGGTGATGGGGAACTTCATTTGCAGTCAGGTAAACAAATGGCCTGTTCATATGGAGATCTTCAAGGCTACTCCATTGTTTTTAGAACAGAGGTGTGAACAGGTATAGGAAGCAACTCCTTTACATGCTGCACTTCATCAAGAAGAGGTATAGGAAGCAAGTCCTTTACATGCTGCACTTCATCAGGAAGCACCCTTCCCCCTATACAGCATGTACACAGAAATATGATCCCATAACTACAAAGTATCCCCTAACAATGAGCAGTGTGGGACACCCTGCAAACCAGAGCAACTCCGTGTGTGGGGGATGCAGAAGAGGCACACTGTTGCCTGTGGAAGCCAAAGGTGGTGAATAAACACTAGAGTGCACAGAAGGGAGAGGAGCCCAGCCTACTCCTCTAAGTGAAAGGCACGATTAAACATGAGTGTGTACAGTTTGCTTCTGTCTGTTACCCCAACACTGACCTCAACCTGAATAACACTAATGCCACCTAACTGTGGCCCATTCTACCTGGAGACACTCCTGGGCATTTGTAAATGGGTCCTGTGTGCCCTTGTGAGCATGTGGGTGTGAGTGCATGGGCATGTGTGCCTATTTGTGCCTGCACCTGTGCCTGCACTCAATTATGGGGATTTCCATGTGTGCTACATAGTTTTATGTAGTAATAAGTCTACTGTGTCACTCAGCAGGGAGTAATGGAGGCATTATCACAGGTGTGAGACCTGCCAGACCTCAGCAGGGGGAACCACCATCCGGGCCAGTGTTACGTTTGTGAAATAGCTCACATAGACTCTGAGAGATATGTATCGCCATACAAAGCATTTTTTTCCATGGGTTTCATACTGACATCAGGGCTGTCCAATTAAAAAAAACATTGCAGCCCCATATGTGGATGCACAGGGGATTTTAAGTGAAACAGCAGTCATTAGGGGAATCTCTCCAATTGGTCAGGACCTGAGCATGGGTACTTACTGAATCGGCTCATTACATCTAGCGGGGAAGTGAGGTGTGGGGTTCTCACGAGAGTGAAGCAGATGACAACATGCAGAAAGCTCTAACTGGCCAGCAGCTGACTTTGGGGCTGTCAGAGAATTACTGGAAATTCCCAAAGAGCCCAGGTCAGGGCCCACCCACCAGGGGGTGACCTGGTGGTCCTCTCAGTCAGCACTATCCTGGATCCTGGAATCTTGAGCATCTGAGCTCAGGTGTGTTTATTGATTCAGAACACCTCAGATGCAGATCATAAGCAATCAAACATCCCCCACATTCATCCAACACCTGCAGACAATACAAACTGCCAAGGCCTAGTCTGCCCTTCTCCCAACAATGCACAAAAAAGTTATTTAATACACATCTAAAAGTAAACTTCCAAAACATTTCTCCTTTTTTCTGTGAGACAAAAGATGCTTCATCTCCACTGCACAATTTAACACTATCCTAGCAAAACCATTTACAACAGGAAAAATTGCAAGTGTTCTTATGCACATGACCAAATGATACCAAACATCTATCAAGCTTTTGACAATGTCATTGGACACCAGAAGAACATTACAAATGTCCAATTGTCTGGAATTCAGTCATGATCTTATGGGCTCCTCCAAAGGGCTTTGGTACACTTCTCTGGCTCTGCCCTTGCAGCACACACTGCTCATCCTCAAGGCTCAAGCTGACTCACACCACTACTGCTGCTGTTCTTGGAGGTCATCCCACGTACTGGCATCTCAAATACTGCTGGGGTCCCTTGCTGCAACTGAGTTGCACTTTCAGCAATGGCCTCTCCTGGGCTCTCTTCATAGTGCCAGGCCTCAACTTCTTTACATGACCCCTTCAATCTGGGCCTTCAATTGCCACTGAGGCTGCACTTTCACCGATAGCCTCTCCTGGGCTCTCTTCATGGTGCCAGGCCTCAGCTTCATTATATGAATCCTTCATCTGGGCCTTCAATTACTACTGAGGTTGCACCTTCAGCAATGGCTTCCCTTGGCCTCACAGTGCCTTGACACTCAGCCACTCTCCAAAGACCCATTCATGCTTCAAAACCTGTATACCTGGGTGACATTTACAGTACCAATTTCAGCTACCAGCACGAGATACAAATTCGGCCACTATGGAAGACAGTTTCTGAGTGCTGACCCTAAGGAAACACTTTCCAAATTTTGAGATAGAGTCTGGTTTGTAGGAAAAAGAACTAGTCCTTGTCTGCAGGGACAGTTGCCTCATGGGTGGATTTCTGATCACCATAACCAGTGCCTGGACCATTTGTACTCAAGTATGCAGGGAAAAAACTGTTCAGTTTAACTAAGCAGCTTCTTTGCTCTGAGCCACAACTTCCACAGCAGCTGTGAGTCCTGGGAAGGTAGGAATAATCTCCAGTGGAAACATTCTAGTGGTTAGTGGTCTTTCTTGGTAATGAAATGGGGAACCATACACCTTTCTTCATAGACCTCAAACACAAGACACACTTGGGCTTCATAGAAAAAAAAAGCACAGAAAAAGCCATCAACAAACTCAGTTTCAAGAACAGTGCACTCTGGTTTCATTTTCCTGTGCCCTGACTGCTGCCAGCTGCAGGAGGAAGCATTAGTTCTATGATCAGGAAAAGCAGCTGAAAACTTGCTTCTTCCCTGGTCCCAGCTGAACTGCTTTCACCATGAAAATTCATTCAAAACATTTGTCTGAAACACACATCTCACCTCAAAGCTACTTCCTCATTTACAACTCTCTCTTATAGAGCTTTCCTTTTATCAACACTTTAATCTCTGTTCTCTGGGAACTGCTTTGGCTGTACTTTACAGCACACTGAGATCTGCAGTTTCTCTTCTTCCTTGTCTCCAGTTTGGATGTTAGCAGGCATGATGTCAAACCTCACATTGGCACCACTTGTAGAAGAAAGGTATGCTGCCATTTTGGCTCAGCAAGGAAGACAAGGAGGTATATTCAGGTGCAAAATCTGACAGACCTCAGCAGAGGGAACCACCTCCATGGCCAGTGACACTCGACAGTGGAACCAAGAGCATCTGAGCTCAGGTGTCTTTCTTGACTCAGAACTCCTCAGGTGCAGATCATTAGCAATCAAACATTCACCATGTTCATCCAACACTTGAAGACAATACAAACACCCAAAGCCTAGGCTGCCCCCTTCCCAACAGTGCAAAAACAATCATTTTCTACACAACTAAAAGTAAACTTCCAAAACAGTTTTATGTCAGCCTGACCAGGTTAAACTCATCTGAGAGCAGGGGCACTCAATAGAGATAATGAATCCATCAGATCAGGCTGTAGACAAGATTCGAGACAGTACTTAGTGACTGATGGCAGAGGACCCAACCCTTGTGTGTGGTGCCATCCCTCTATTCTGTGTTCTATAAAAAAGCAGGCTGAGCAAGCCATGAGGAGCAAGCCAGTAAGCTGCACCCCTCCATGGCTTGTGCATCAGCTCCTGCATCCAGACCAACAACATTTGAGAGTTTCTTGGCCTTACTGCTTTTCCCGATAAACGTGTATGTAGAATTGTGAGTGAAACAAACCCTGTCCTCCACAAATTGCTTTGGTCACACTATTTTATTTCAGCAAATAGTAACCCTGACCAAGCCAAGTTGGTATCAGGACCATGGAGTACTACTGTGACAGAAAGAACCCTCTTATTTTGAGGTCTGTAAAAGGACGTTGGGAATTTGGGGAGCAAAGCTATGGAGTGTTGAGAGCTCATCGAGCTTTTCCATGGGGGCTTAGGAGATAAGAATATTGAGAGCACTGCAGATGACAGAGGCTGGCTGGTGAAGGTTCAGAGGGAAGAAAAGACTCCACCCAGGGTTCTAAGTGAAGAGTCTGTGGTAACTATTCTGCTGGAGATACTGAGGTGTGAAACTTTTGCTTTTTGGGATACTTGATGCTGATCACCTAGACCTGAAAAATTGGCAATGATTAAGAAGAGACCAGCATCATTCAGGTGAAATCTTTCGGGAAGAGTTCCCTGAGAGTCAGCATTTAGACAGAACACAGCTGTATAGCAGACATGGCCAAGGTTGTCCCTCATGCTGGCAGGTGAACTTGGTAGTATAAGAACTACCCACGCTGTACTAGTTTTGAAGGCATGAAGGTGTGATGGAGAGCAGCTGAGGCTTGGTTCTTTCACAGGACAGGAGTGGCCATTGGTGAAGGTGCAGTCACAGTGGCAGTTGAATACCTATGACTGAAGGAGTCATGCAGAGAAAATGAGGTTTGGAACAATGAAGAGAGCCTATGAGAGGCCATTGGTGAAAGTGCAGCCCAGAATTTTGAGACACCAGTTCCATGATACAGCCACCACCTACAAAAGCAGCAGTGGAGTTGAGCCAGCCGGAGCCTAGAAGACAAGCTGTGTGTGCTGCAGAGGGCAGAGCTGGAGAAGTAACCCAAGGCCCTTGGAGGAGCCCAGATGATTGTGAGTGGATCCCAGTCATTGAAAGTTGAGTTAGACAGTGCTTAAGAGCACTGGCTGCTCTTCCAGAGGTCCTGAATTCAATTTCCAGTAACCACATGGTGGCTCACAACCATCTATGATGGTGTCTGATGCCTACAGGTGTACATGCAGACAGAACACACACACACACGCACAAATCTTTTATAAGATATACAAATCTTTTTTAGAAAATTTGAGTTAGTTATACTGTTGGAGTTGGGTTTTGCTTTGAGCTGATTGTGACTGTCCCCTGCTTCATCCCACTTGCAGCAACGATGTTTTCTTTTTTTTATTTTATAGGTGTCCACAATTGAGAGACTAAATTTTTAAACACATTTTAGTTTTTAAAATAGACTTTGGATTTGCAAAAAGATTGAATTATAAAGCAAAGAATTTGAAGTAAGTGTGGGCCTTTCTAAATTTGTAAGATTGTGATATTGATATTGATGTGTCATTTGGGGATGAACAAGAAAGGAAAAGCTGTGCCTTACCAGTGATGTTTTTGAGTGTCAAGTTGTCAAGTGGAGAATTGTGCTGGCTGCTTTTCTGTCACCTTGACACCAGCTAGAGTCATATGAGAGGACCGACGCTCAGTGAAGAAAATGCCTCTGTAAGGTCTGGCTATCAGCAAGTCTGTTGGTCATTTTCTTAACCAGTGGTTGTTAGAGAATTCCCAGACCATTGTTGTTGTGTCAAAGGAGGCTGGTTGTCCTGGGTTCTATAAGAAATCAGGCAGAGAACCAAGCTAGTAAGCAGCACTCCTCCATAGTCTCTGCATCAGTTCCTGCCTCCAGGTTCCTGCCCCCTTTGAGTTCCTGCAGTAACTGCTTTGGATGATAAACTCTTATATGAACCTGTGAGTATAATTAACCATTTCCTCCCATGGTTACTTTTGATCCTGGTGTTGCAACAAAGCAATAGTAACCCTGACCAAGACACCAGATACAGGGTATCTTTGATCATATAGGCCTGTAGACATACTAGAAAGTCGATGCTAGAATGAACTTCTAAAGCAGATGGGGACAGAAGGAAAACTCTATTGGAAATGTGTTTCCCAGGGGATGCATGTGGTACTTCGGGGATGGTTTGGTAACCTCCTCTGCATTCTCAAAGCTGAGAGATGGCTGAACCCTGGCTTTCAGGGTTGTATGTACGTTACTGTGTCCCACAGTATGCATAGAAAGACAAAAGAAGACAGATCAGGCAGCAGAGAAGCCAAGCGTTGTCCTCTTTGACACCTTTGGAGGAGTTGGGTGCGCCCTGTGATCCAATTCCTCTGGCCATGTTCTCACAGGGACACTGAGGTAAGACTGGCCAGTCCATGGCAGGAAAACTTTCTGGTCACCCTAGTGCACCTCAGTCCCTCCCCGGATGTGTTCCTCTGAGAACACTGAGGGACATTCTGTCAACTATTCACTTCAGTATGCAATCAGGGGTTGTTGATGTCTCTCAGACTGTCCACATTTCAACCCTCATTCCTTCTGGTAGGGGCAGATGGAAGGAGACCCCTGAGAAATCACCAGGACTCGAGACTGATGCAAAAGTAGGAGGTTTATTTCCAATGTGTTGGGGTCCACTCCCACAGATTCCTCAAGCGAGGCAGGTGGGAGTGACAATCGGCACACTCCAAGCATGGTTTATATGTTTTTCAAAGGCAGAGCCCAGCAACAGAGTACCAGGCACATTCTATTGGCTACACAGTCATGTGGTACCAACCCTCAAACTGATTGGTGCTGGCATACAGCAAGGTTGCTGGCTCCTAGAAAATACAAGCTCAGGGTTTTAGTCAATGTGGGTGGGGGAAACTCCTAGCCCAAGGCTATCAGTCACCGGTCCATATCTTGTTTGTCCCAGAAACGGTCTTTCTTATCCTAGTTCCGGAAAACTGTTCTGAGTCACCTTGCCCCTGATTTGGGCTACAGTTTTGGTGCTCTTAGAAGCCTGACTGAAGTTTGGCTGCTTTGTTCTTGTCCTTTCACTCCCCCTGAACTAATGCTCACAGGCTTTAACACAACACCTAACACAGGTCTGCTTGAATGCTACTGGTGATGGGGATCCTAATGACACCTGTGGTTTTGGTTCCCAGTCGTGGAGAGAGCTGAGACTATGTGATGGCTAGAAACAACTGAAACGCAAAAGGCTGTTACCTCCAAAACTCCAATTCCAGTTAATAGCACTGTTGTTTTTAGTTTTCGGTCTCCCCCGGCACGTTCCGCCACAGCCCTATACCAGCCTGGAGCTGGCTGGGAAGCCGCCTGGTTCCCGCCCTGGCCAGGGGCGAGAAGAGGCAAGCCGAAAGCAGTGGGGAAGCACCGGGGAGCTGCAAGGGACGTGGGTTCCTTGGACCGCGTGGTGTCGCCTGACCCCGCTTGCTGAGAATGAACACGAGACGGAGACAGCGTCTGGTGGACCCGAGCTCGTTTATTCAAGGGGTTCTTCCCCAATAAATAACCTCTCCCCATAAGGGCGTGGATTCTCCCCTTGAGCGGGAAGTCTTAATTAGCATGGCAAGGGGAGGGGTGTACCTGGCCAACCCCCACAATATCCATGGCCTTTGCAGAGACCCAGGCGTATAATTCACCACAGGGCAGGCAGACATTTTGCCAATCTGCTTATTACGTAGTGGCTTCCTGGGCTTCAGAGGGAAGGAGTCTCCGCGCATCCTACTAGCCCCAGGGGGCGAGGAACACTCGTGCTACAACTTCGCTCTTTAGCCTGGAAGCCCTACATGGCACAATAGCTACGAGACCAAGAATCAGGACTCTGGACCAAGGACTTCCCAGCACAGTCAGAGAACTGACAAGGCTTGCTCTTCTAACTCTGGCCAGTGGCAGGGCAGCCTGCCGCACCTGTCCCACACTCTTCCAGGCCACTGGTCAGCAGAGCACCAGCGTACTCAGCAGCCTCTCCTGCTGTCAGAAAAGCTCACGCAGTCTCCGAACTCTCCCCATGGAGTTAACACCTGTCTAGAACTGGTCCTGATGGACCTCCCTTCCCTTCGGAGCCAAAGAAAACCTTTTTTGCCAGAGTCCAGCAGTGCAGCCGTGTTGCTGTACGGAACTCGACCCACCGGTGCAGCCAAGGTGCTGTATGGAGGAGCACAGTCCTAGGAGCTCTCAGGCTACTGCTCCGCGATGACCTCCCTTCTGGTCCTTGGTGCCGGCTTCGAGAACAGGACCAACCATTCTGGGACATGGACACTGGCTACGGCACAACAGGGCCCAGATGCACTGCAGCATGAACTACACTCACTTCCAGAAACCAGGACCAGCACAGAGGAAGCAAGCGTGGTCATCTCATCATCTCCGCTAGCGTCCTGACATTGGTGCTGGGTGATGAAGAGTTTAAGTATTCAAACCGTCACTGGCTGGCAGAGACAAGATGAAAGCTCTTGTTTTGGGGGCGGTTTGTGCATGCAGTTGTTCAGTTTGATGATGGTCGGGGGCAGGGTCCCATCAGAAAGCTGAGGGAAGGTGAATGCTGACTGGGGGCCAAGTATGTTCATGCTAAGACACTCTACCAAGAGCTAACTGTAGTGAGAGACCCAGGGCGGAACCTGCTGGGCTCTGCTTCAATGGATCACAAGTTTGTAGAGGAAAAAGGGGATGCCAATGGCATGGCCTGACAGGGAGGAGCTGGTCAGGTTAAGTTGGAAGACAGTGAGCTCTTGAGAGACAAATTTAAGTGGGATGTAAACAGCCAAGATAAAGAGGCATATGGCTCAGTGCACAGTCTAGCCAAGAAAGCCCAGGTCCCTGCTTCCCATCTGCTGCTCAAAACACAAACTAGAGAGTATAATCATTCTAGGCCCTGAGGAGGACAGGGCAGGACCTGAAAAGTCTGAGTGGATAGTGTCTAATGCTGCAGAAATAGAGACAAGTTCCCACGCAGACATGCCTACGGTATGTTTTCAAAGTGGGAGCAGCCTGCACATCATTTTGTGGACAGGATTGTTTTCAATCTTTGTTGGAAGGGAGCTTAGAAACAGGAAAACATTAGCAATAACTGAGAAACAATGTGGGGAATCATAAAGCAGGAGGTAGACATTAGGAAAACAGAATGACCCTTTCTTTGAAACCAAAGTATAGGGTGAAAAATCTGAGCTAACTTCAGATTTTGAGAAACTGTCAGGATACTTTTCCTCCAGGAGCTGTAACATTTCAGCCCAGCCTTGTGATATCATCCCCTCAGAGCTGTAGCACTTCCAATGAGGACACCTGACCAGCTACAGAGCTGTGTGGGCCCTTGGCTCCTGGATAGCAGGGTACCTTTCTGTGTTGTGGGATATTTTGTGGATAATATTCCTGTAAACTATCCTTGTAGCTTGTAAAGGATTTGCTTCCTACCTGTAAACAATGTAGTGGCCACCCAATTCTCCATCTGATTAGGGCATTCCTTACTTAAGGTAGATGAAGGTTAGGCTCAATGCATTTGTGTATTGGAGGGCTGGGTGGAAACAGGGAGGATTTGGAATAGAAAAGTACCTAGGGCTGGGGTGGAAAGGGGAAACAGGAGGAGAAGCTGGGAGGAAAGAAGAGGAGAAGCACAAGGAGAGAACAAGGGTGGAAAAATGTGAAATGAAGACTCTGCCTAGACACCTGGGTAACGAAACCCCAAGAACTGACTTGGACTGAAATTAATGAAAAACATTGAGGAAAACCAAAGATGGACTCCTAATAAGAGACTGAAAGCTTATTAAAAATTGGCACTGAATGTGGGGCAAGAACACACATGGGACAGAGATTCCACAAAGAAAGGACAGTCAACAAATGGCAAGAAAACACATGGGATGAGTCCAGCACAGGTTCAACAACATAATGACAGAAACATGGTATGGCAAGAGCTGAGGCAGAGAAAAGAAGAAAAGAAGGCACAGGGAAGGTAAAGTAAGCTCAAAGTAAAAGGTAGTCAATACAGAAGTTAAGTTTGTGAGAAAGGTAGAATAAAAGCAGAGAGTAAGAAATAAAGACAAAGACAAGGAGAGAAAGAAGCAGTTTAAAAATAATTGTTATTTCTTCTTGCCTCAGGAGGAGGTAATGTAGCTCCTGAGCATTGCAAAAGGCAGAGAAGTATAGCAGATACAGAATAAAAAAAATTAGCAAGGCTACCTATGGAAAGAGGAGAGCTGGAGAGAAAGAAACAGAATAAAAGGAGAAAGTGCACACAGATGTGGATTAATAAAGTTCCAAGAAAGGAACCACAGATTTGTAGACCTTCGGTAAGAAAAAAAGGTAATGAGAATGTCCTTTAGAAACTGCGAAAGACAGTAAGACAAAAACAATAAAGGAAGTGTACACAGAAGTAACTTGAGGAAGGGGAGGATAAGTAAAAGTGGGAAAGAAAATCTTTCTGTGTAAAAAATGAAAGATAACACAGCACACATGGGCTCTGTACAGTTTTGTTAGGGATGTCTTAGGTATGAAAGCAATAGATGAAGAGATAAATATTTCAATCGAGACTGATAATGGTTTTTGTTATCCTGGGATTTCAAATTGTATTATCAATAACCATCATGGCATACTGTGTTCTTGCAAAGAAAATTGTCAGAACAGAAAGAAAAGGGAAATCTCCTAGCCCGTTACAAGACCCTGACTTAGATATAGGAGATAAATTGAGAGCAAAATCAGAAACTTTAAGAATGATGGAAAGAAGAGCAGAATCTACTTGCTTGTCACAAGAAGCAGCCTTGAATAAAGAAATAGATGTGAAGTGGAATGCAAAAAATGCAAGCCTTGGTAGCAAGATTAGAACATTAGATGAAAGGAAGTAAATACCTCAGGTAGAGAATTCAGAGCCTACTGCTCCACCTTATAATGAAATGTGGCAGCCGTAGACTGTAAGACAATCAACTTTGGCTTACCCAGTAAATATACAGGGGATTCTGGCTAATGATGGCAATCCACAAGGTTATGATGAACTTGGATGGCAACCTACAGAAATGGTAGATTTAGAGATTTAAAGAGGCCATAGTAGCCTAGGGAATGCACTCTCTTTATGTGAAACAGAAACTGAATTATGCAACAAGATTGGAGGGACTTGGTGAAAGCTGTATTAGAAGCTGCTCCTCAGTTACAAAGGCTGACATCGTGGAGAGAAGAACCCTTGGTAATAGAAAAAAGCAAACGAGCTACAGGAATTAGTATTCTAAGAGATCAATTGATAGGTAAAGGTTAATATGCTGAATTAGAAGTGCAGATTCGGTTTGATGACAATATTTTGGCACACTGTCGTACAGCAGCTTTAAATGCTTGGGATATAGTTGAGCCAGGTAAAAGGTCTGACTCATTTACTAAAATTGTGCAAGAGCCAAAAGAAGCATACACAGATTTTTTTACAGAGATTGACTTCTGCTGTCCATAAGACAGTTTCCAACTCAGAAGCAAGGGAATTAAATCTCTGCTGTTTGAAAAATACTAATTCAGAATGCCAAGAGGCAATAAGGCCACTAAAAACAAATTCGACTTTCCTGGATGAATGAATTAAAATTACTACTGGTATTGAATCCAGTGCTCACAAGTCTGCTTTGAATGGACAAGCAATTGTTCAAGGTCCTAAAAAAAAAATCAACAGATCAAAAGCTTTGGCTGTGGAAAGCCAGGTCATTTTTAAAAGGAATGTGGACAAATGGATCTTGCAAATACTCTTTTGAGAATAAGCAAAAAAGAATATCTCAAGTTCCTGGAATTTGTATAAGGGGTGGAGAAGGCAGACACTGGACTAATGAATGCAGATCGATAACAGATATTCAAGTTAATTCATTGCTGTGGGAAAAACGCCCTAGTGGGCTTGGCTTAATGTTCCTATCACAGAAAACATGAGCCATCTGTTTCTTAATAGCAATGAATCAATACACCCTCAGACAGATTAAAGCAGGTAGTGCCTGCTGCAAAAGACAGCACTGCTCTAGCCCTTGCTATCAGGGACAGAGCAACTGCAGTTACTAGAACAGATGAATTAAAAAGTACTGAAAAACACATATTTTGGCAAGAATCTATAAGTGAGCAGAGACCTAATTTAAAATTACAGATAAATGGATTTTCAATTACGGGACTGATAGATACAGGAGCTGATGTCACAGTCATTCACAAGACTCCTGGAATCCAAACTCGCCTCTTCAAGAGGTATGTATGTACTTAGCTCCTAGGAACTGGAACATTTTCTCAGATGAAACCAAATTTTACAGGTGTTAAATGCATAAGAACAGAAAGTTGAATAGGAAATATAAAGCCATATGCAACCTATCTAGCTATAAATGTATGGAGAAGAGACCTATTAAAACAATGGAGTGTACAGATTAGCATTTCTTCAATATCAGAGACAACCTGTAAGATTGGAAATGCTACAGATAATAGAAAATGTTATCAGAAACAATCATAGGCTGTCCAGGTTGTCCATAAGCAGGACATAACAGGTATTAATAATAATTCTCAGCCTGTTAAAAGGTATGAATGAAAAGTCCTTGGCCAAGAGTTCACAGACAGTACAACCTTAAGTCATTATTTTGTAGAAAAGCCAATGAAAATTAGTATCTGGTTTAATGAACCTACCATTGGGTTAAGTACTCAAGAGCTAAGTACTTCATTTCAAGCACTGAATGGTGATTCAGATTTAAACTGTTAACAACAGCAGAAAAGGAGTTAACTCAGGAAGAAAGCAGAATACAGAATGCATATGTAAATTGCCTAGACCCAAACATTCATTGTATGCTTTCTGATTGTTCCTCTACTGAACTCATGATACAAAAGGAAGACAATATTCTAAAATGAATCATTGCTCATGTCAACTCAGAAACCTTGGGCAGAATCTACACTGCTTGGGTGAGTTTTTTTTTTTTTTTTCTCAGCATCTCTTGGATCTGGTGGTTAAATAACCAGCACGGCTATGTTCAGGAGTGTGAACAAAAAAATTCCACCAACTGGTACTGGCCCTCAAAATATTTGGTGTCTGATTTGCCAAAAGGGGTGGGTATGCTTTTGTTTATGGTCAATGTTGGAGAAAGTCCCAGCGTCCTGGGTTTGTCAGGGACTAGAGAACCCAAAAGGCACTGTGGTTCCACGTGTGTGGTTCCTGTTATAAGCCACACCTATGACACCTGAGGCTGCCATGCTGAATGAGTGCTCAGTAGGAAAGGGATAAATTATTGGATTTTAAAAATAGGCATGCTAAATAAAACTTCAGCTTAAATTTAAAAAGAAAGGGGTATAGGGTGTATCTATAATTGGCTATTTTAACCTGAAATCAGAAATTTTTAAATCTTAAGAGATAATGGTTCAGCATTTCTCCTCTAATAATAATATCCTGGAGTGTGGAGACTCCACCCCGTGTTGGGGAAAGTTGTATTTTTGTCTTTTCAGAAATGAAACATCTAAATGACAGTATCCAGAGACCACTGGGCTGAAGAGAGACATCAGAGAGTGTGGGTTACTGTCCAGCCTTCAACCTCAATAGTCCCACGAAAATGGACCATTGAAGGCCTTCCTAGCTGCCTTGCTACTGTGCTGCTTAAAGGTCTCCTTACAGCATTGTGAAAGATAAGAGGCCATGAATTATAACTATTTCCCTGGCTTAATACAGAGGCTGGCAGTCAGAGATGGGAAATGAGAATTATGACATGGAATCTCCTGAGACAAGGTGCTGATCATGCTATCAGTAATCCAAAGGCAGGTCAGATTCATTGTTCATTATTTCTCTCCTAACCCAGGCAGTCTCCTTGAAAAGGGGAAATATGGGAAGCTATTGGCTTCATAAAACCATCTTATTCTCTGAAATCATCATGGAGATGACTGCAGCTCTGCAGCTTACAGGGAGCTTGTTTAAATTGAGGCAGCTTTCACAGTGCTCAACTGTGCTGATGTAGATGCAGATACCTGCTGATTATCACCACATTGTCTCCTGCTACAGCTGATTTTCTCCAAAGACATTTGAACTACACAGTATTATTAACAATTGGTGAACTTTGGAGTTGATGTTATGGGACAGTTACAATCATCAAAGACATTTGAATTGTACGAACAGTCTGCTGCTTATTGTAAACATAAAGGTTGATTTCCATCCAATCAGAGGACACATTTGGTGGGGAGTAAAGGAACCTGAGCTTTCTTGTTGGTCTTTGAGTTGCCACCGAAGTAGACACAAGCATGGCAGTAATGTGCTCAGGACTAAAATACAGGAATTTTGTGATCGTGGATTGCCTTGAGATGCAGGAGTCATTTATTGTTTTGGTTTTTTTTTTATTGACTGGCGCATGTTTTTAATGTTTAACTGTATTGAATACTTCAAGTTGGATGGACGTTCTTTGGGAGGACCTCAGTATACATGAACAGATGAGCATAGCACACAGGGAAAAGACTGTCATAAAGAATGAAGTTTAGTTGCTTTTCTACTCAAGGATAAAGGTAACTTGCTTAATGAACCACCTGTATCTAACACTGAAATTATGAATTAGGTAATAAGCATGAAGCACATTTCAGTTTCCACCAGCAGTGCTGGCTGCCTCTCTGATGCAGGAGTTAGGAGCCCTGGACCTCAATAAACCAGGCCTTCACATCCCTCAAACATAAGTGTCTCCACCTCTGGTTCTCAGCTACTTGCTTTAATGTCTGGGGCAAAAAACATAAGAACTGGCTAATACAAAAGTATAAGTGATGTCTTAGTGAATCTTGCCTCTTCCCAGTAGTACTGAATTTGAGGTCAGTGAAATCTAAAAAGTGGACAGCAGGCTGGGTGGTTTGTTCCATCTCACTGTTTTTCTAATTCCCAAGGTCAGATACTTTACTACGCATGCTATAAAAAGATAGTTGATGCCCTTTAAGCACTAAGATGTTCAACTACTAAAGCAATATTATTTGTTTTGCTAAGCTGTACTGTTTTTCATCAAGATTGGAGGGGAGCTGCCCAAATGAACTTGCTATTACAGCTGAGTGTGATTACACACTCCAGGAATCCAGTACTAAAAAGGCTCTAGGAAAAAGATGGCTCAATGTGAGTTCAAGGCCAGTGTGGGCTGTATAACCAGTTCTCCAGCATACAGAGCAAAACCAAAGTTCACAAAGCATCCAACCAAAGAATTGTCTTGGTAAACATTAGTTTTTCAATCTGAACACTGCTCTTCCAGTTAACAGAAGGCTATTTCCAATCCTCTAATGTACCATATTCTATAAAGTCTACATATAAGGTACTTATAAGCCAATCGTTAATTTCTTATATTTACATAGTCTGAATCTCTACTACTTATAGGAATTATAACTAAGATTCAATCCCCAGCACCCTCATGGGGGCTTATCACTTCCTTAGGCACCAGGCACGCATGTGGTACACAGATAGCTATATATTCGTAGACACAAAATAAAGTATATCTACAAAACAATGAAAAAACTACATTGATTAAAGCTGAGTGTGGCATGACTTTAGACCTAGACCTCACTCTATGAGTTCGAGGCCAGCCTGGGCTATATAGTGAGATCCTGGCTCAGGACTGGGGATGTAGCTCAGTTGGCAGAGTACATGAAGCTCATATAGCTCAGGTGACAGATATGCACAAGAGCCTAGGTTTTGTCTTCAGTGTTAGGATTCTGCAACAAGCAGAGTCTACAGGAGGGCTCTGTGCTGGAGAGCTCTGCCCCCTACCTCTGACCACAGACATAGCCCACAGCTCAGGCTCCCTCTGAGAGGTTCTGCGCCCCTTCCCCCCAAACCCCCCCCCCCCCCCGTCAACAGCGTGGGACTCCCACTTCTGTGAGGAGCTCTGACATGCCTTTCCACATTCATCTATAATCAGCCTACACAGCCCTATGAAGGAAGCTCTGCCTTAGCTCTGCCCCCTTGCCGGGCCCAACTCCCAGCTGTCTGTCAAACAGGAGGAGGACCTGATTGAGGACTGTGCTTGCTCCTGGATGACCCCCCCCTCAGATGGAACCTCATGGCCATCTGTGTTTCTTCCAAGAGGCAACGTCACCTTTACCAGCAAACCTAGCCCCTCCTGCTATCCAACTGCTATTCAAAATTAAAGTTTTTCTCCTTCACCACCCTGCTAGGGACTCTGGGGGCCCAGCCACCATTCCTTGTACCCAGCAGGAACCCCAAATGGTGCAAAAGACTACTGAGGACATATATTTCCCTTTTGGGGGAATCTAGCTGTGCAAGGCTGGGGAACTCTGGGACTTGAAACCCCTCATAAGCTCCCCCCTGGGACTTTCAGGGACACCACTCCCATCTGGCTATGGAGTTAGCAATCTGACAGTACAGGACAGAAGGGGTCCCAACTAACACAAATGACCCTGCGCTGGGCCACCCTCTCTGGACTGTGAATTCCACCAACCGCAGGCCATGTTAATAGCTCCACCCCCTTCAGAACCCTTTAGAAAGGACTGAGCAACCTTCAGCTTTCACTGTTTCTCAACTGAGCGGAAACAGTCATTGGCCTGCTGAGATCATTGGACAAGAGAAGAACAGCTCTCCTGGATATTTGCCTACAGAGCTGCAACATTGGGAACACCTGGCCAGAAGCTCCTCGGTCCTATTGGGAAATTTCTCCCTTCAGGACTGTATCACCTCTACAGGGAGATTTCTCCCTTTGGCACTGTGTGGTCCCTGGGCCATCACAAAAGAGCTTCACTTCTGCATCTGTTTTCTATCTCTGCTCTATATCTTTCCATCTAGTCCACCTTTTGAATAAAGTTAAAAAAAAAAAAAAACCCTTTACAACAATGATGCTGAAACCAGGGATAGGTTCCCCTGGTGTGTGTGCTCCCCACTACTTTTGGGGATTAGAGCTGCACCAGGACCCTACCTCCAGTCCATCTGAAGCAGACTCACCTTCCTGATCACCGATCGCTCAACATTCTCATCCATCAGCAGGAATTAGGTAAGATTACCCTTCTGGCTGGTGTAAATGCTTCCCTGGGTCCAAGGAAGTGACTATTGAGTGTCTGGCACCGCTCTGGTACTCTTGGAGGTGGAGGTACCCCCAGTCACAGTCTTTAAGGCTACGGCTATTCTTGGAGCTGCAATCCTGAAGTTTCCTTAGGCACAACTGGTATATTGCATCCCTTCCTGCTGTTTTTTTCTCACCTCCCCTCTGGAGCAGTCTATATCCCACAGCTCCTCTAGGCCCTGGTGGCTTTTCCAACCCTGTGCCTGACACTCTCCCGTGGATGAGACCCCCCTCCTAGAGCTTGGTTTTTCTTGCCTTCTGGCCTTCTTGAAAGCCCTGGTACCAGGCGCCGAGTCTCCCCAGGCTTAGCCAGGCTAAACTTTGACCCCCCACCTTGAGTAGGGTTATGATCCACTGAACGGCTTCTATCATTCTTCCTGTCCTCCCTGAGTCCAGGGACACCCTTGGCTGCAGGCTGCAAGGACATCTTCTCCACCGCTTCTCATCCATGGCAACGGTGTCATCCATACCCTCTCATTTCCCCCTTGAGATGCCTTTTAGAAAACCTCAAGCTTCTCTACCTGGCACCTGACCTGAAGGGCACTAAACTTATTAAGCTTTGCAACAAAATTTGTTGTCCAAATGGCCGCTTAACGACACACTGGATCCCAATATTATTCAGGATCTTCACAAACACTGTGAGCTTTCAGGGAAATGGAAAGAGATCCTCTACATCCAGGCCTTTTCCCAGCTCTGTGCCCCTCCAGTTTCTCGTTTCTCCTTCCTCAGCAACAGGGTAGGTCCTCCAAATACTCCACAGGCAGAAGTCTTAAATCTGGCCTTTAAAGTTTACTATGAGAGAGATGACAAGGCACAGAAGATAAAGTGCCTGATGCTACCTGAAGACATTCAGCCAGCAACAAATGCCCAGCCTCCCAAAGCTCAAGAACCTCTAGGTCCATGTTTTAAATGTGGACAAGAGGATCACTGGGTCCAGGACTGTCTTAACCCTTGTAAGCCAACTCAACTGTGTCCAAAGTACCATCAAGAGGGACACTGGGCCATTGACTGTCCTCAAGCTCCTCAAGGTGCAAGGACATCAGTCCAAGAAAAACCCTCAGGTCATTTCCTAGCACTGGCAATAGATGAGCTCCCAGGGCATGATTACCACTATTTCTGACAGGGAGCTGAGGGTAGATGTCATACTATCAGGGCAACACATCTCCTTCCTTTTGGATACGAGGGCCACTTTTTCTGTCTTGACAGAGTTTTGGGGACCCACCTCTCCCTCCTGTTCTCCTGCTGTTGGAGTAGGAAGACAACCTTACAAAGCTCATAGAACTACACCACTTAGCTGTATGTTTAGGGGTATTGCCGTTACCCACTAGTAATACCTACTAATACTAGTAATACCTAGTAATACCAACATGTCCCACCCTTTTGTTAGGAAGGGACCTCTTTTGATGGGAGCCTCAATTACTTTTGCTCCACCCATCTGTCCGAACCCAGCCTCACCAGCTGTTCCTCTCCTCCTCCTCTTCCAATACAACATAATATACCTTTTCCCTTACCAGCTTCCCAGGTGGATGCCCGAGCATGGGATCTACCATTCATCATATCATACCTGGTTCTACAAACTAGAGACCACCTCTTCAGCCATTTTTTCTTCTCCACCTGCCCTTTCTGCCTTTCTCTCCCTTACATACCTAGTAAGTGTCCCCTCTCTGGCTCCAGGAGCCTATTACGCCCTATGGGGCACCCACCACATAGGCAACTGTCTAGTTACTAAGACACTTACTCTCTTCCTCTCTATGCCCTCCTGGGCTTCTCCATTGACCCTCAGCTCCCACTTGCAGCTTACAGAAACTTCCTTCAGTGAAGTGTGTTTTGCGACCCTTCCACTCTTCCTCCATGGACTCAGATTTTATTATAACATCACTATGTCACTTACAGCTTGGCCTCAGTACAGCTCAATGGCCAAAATGGCTTTCTCTATTGTCCATGGTGGGAACTCCTGCCACTGCACAAATGGTCCAAAGATCCCTTAATGTCCAAGAGGCCCTCCCTCCAACTGACAGCTTTAATTTCTGTCTCTAGTCTCTATTTGTTTCGGATTTTCACTCTGCTAGCAGATGCTGTCCAGAAATCAGCTGCAGACTGCAAATCGCCTCAAATAACTGTAAGCCCTGTATTGTCTAAAAGCTGATGGGGACCAGGCCAGCCGATGTCATTGCTCCCTGTCTCTTCAGTTGGGTCAACTAACCCTAACCACGTCTGATAAACACCCCACTGACTTTGACACCCCCTTTCAGCAGGAAGTATTCGAATGATGACATCGTCCCCTTTCCAATCTCTAGCTGTTTATCAGAAGTAAACAAAAAAGGGGGAATGTTAGGATTCTGAAACAAGCAGAGTACACAGCAGAATCCTGCCATAACTATTTACTTGGCCTGCCTCTCTGTCCCCCACTTAAGTAATTAGTTCTCTCTCAGGCCTTATTTTCTAACCCTCTAATCAGAAGCTGGCATGAGAGGGAAAGGATGATAAATGAAACAGGGTGGTGGCATGCTGGGAGCCCCAATACCCTGGGAACGTGGTTGAAGTCTGTTTTGTGAACCCATTTGTGGAAAAGGCTGGATCCCTCCACAGTGGTGCAGTGAACAGCTGAAGCGAAGCAGTCACCTGGGAGCCAGGAGCAGCAGGAAGTCCACTCTCAAGCCCAGACATGGGGATATTTATCTATCTCTCCCTCCCTCCCCTCATATCCCTCTCTCTCTCTCTCTCTCTCTCTCACACACACACACACACACACACACACACACACACACACACACACACACACACCTGGATGTACTAAATTGCTGGATGGTCAAGAGCCTTGATAACAGACAAAATAACATTCGTCGGTGAGGTTGCTGCAGACTCTGGTGGAACAACAACCTGGCAAAGACTGGTGAACCAGGAGACAGGGAAGAGACTTACAGCTGTTGCTGTAAGTTGAATCCTACGCACTAGTGGGGGAAAGAAGGCACTGATATGTGTAGTCGATCAGTGCCTGCCATGGTCTGCTGTGGAAACAAACCAGCCTCCAGAAATGGCTGTTGCACCCCACTGCCTTTTGGTGGAGCAGTACCCTGATAAATATCTCTTGGCAGCCAAGCTTTGGTGCTTCTGTCTGCAGTCTGGCTCCTTGTACACTCTCAACAACTGTTTTGCAGGCAGACAAAGCTGCTGTCTGGTGCACATAGGGTTTAACTCTTAATTCTCCAAGGAGGCCAAGTCACATGCAGTCTGCCCAAGCCAGGGACTACTAGTATATCAAACCCACAACCATACTTAAATACAATGAAGGATGCTTTGCTCCCTTCACTG
The DNA here is from genome assembly GCA_026225945.1 of Cricetomys ansorgei. Classification (NCBI taxonomy): domain Eukaryota; kingdom Metazoa; phylum Chordata; class Mammalia; order Rodentia; family Nesomyidae; genus Cricetomys; species Cricetomys ansorgei. Next base: position 5,561,838 of record JAMJFZ010004240.1, on the reverse strand, counting down.
TAAAAAATTCTTAAACAGGTAGGAGGCAGGGTACAGGCCCGTAAGCCCTGCAATAGCAGAGGCTGGGGCAGGAAGAATGCCACAAATTTAAATGCTACCCTAGACCACATGAGTTCAAGGGCAGTCTGGGCTACATGGCAAGACTCTGCTTCCAACAATCAAAAGCTAGGTGTGTGGGTCAATGACGGAGTGTTTGTCTGGCATGCTCAGTGACTGGATCTGGACTCTAGAACTGGGTAACTGAGTGGGAGTGTATGGGTGGGGACTATAAAAAAGCCAGATGTCATACTTCAGATGTGTAATCTAAGCACCTGAGTGCTTAGATATAGAGGTGGGGGTGGGAATGAGGCTCACCAGTAACAGACTATCTCTTTCTCTCTCTCTAAGGAATCAAGAGGGAGCTGGAGAGATGACTCATTGCTTACAAGCACTGGATGCTCTTTTAAAGGACTTGGGTTTGATTTCCAGCATCTACCCAGCTCACAACCATCTGAAACTCCAATCCCAGGGAATCCAACAACCTTTCCTGGCCTACACAGGAACCAAGCATGCAAGTAGTGTTCTTACATGCATACAGGCAAAGCACCCATATATATAAAATTTATAATAAAAATTATAATAATAACAATAATAACAAAGCAGATGGACCAGGTCAGTGGGTAAAAGTGCTTTTCACCAAGCCCGATGACCTGAGTTTGATTTCCAGAATCCACTTGATGGGCAGAGAGAGCCAACTCTCCTGGGCTATCCTCTTGTTGCTTACACACGCCCAACTACGGTTTCATTGAGTCTTGGGTACTTTCAGGCCTGACTAAATCAAATGGATGATCTAGCCTGCATCCTGTTAACCAGTGGTCTCTGGGTTGCTCTCTCCCCCCCCCTCTCTCTCTCTCTCTCTTCCTCTCCTCTCCTCTCTCCTCTCAGCAGTTTTAAGTTTGAGTTTATAATTCTAATATTCTACCAACCATTTTCAGTTATCATCAATACTTTGCATTAAAGCATTGACTCAAGGGCTAGAGAGTTGGCTCAGTGGATAAGAACTCTTCTTCTTACAAAGGACCCAGGTTCAATCCCCAGCACCCACATGGGGGCTCACCACTTCCTTAGGCACCAGGCATGCATGTGGTGCACAGATATACATTCACACACACAAAATGAAGTATGTCTAAAAAACAATGAAGAAAAAAATACACTGATTCAAGCTGGGTGTGGCATGACTTTAGACCCGGACCTCACTCTGTGAGTTTGAAGCCAGCCTGGGCTATATAGTGAGCTCCTGGCTCAGGGCTGGGGATGTAGCTCAGGTGACATATGCACAAGAGCGTGGGGTTTTGACCTAGACACCACATAAACCCCAGCATGGTGGTCCACCCCTACAGTCCCAGTACTTACCAGGAAAATGCAAGAGGATCACAAATTAATTCAATGCCATGTTCAGCTACATAGGGAGTCACAGGAGAGCCTCAGCTATAGACCATGTCTCAAAAACAGAATAGAATCTCCTGTGACTTGCCTATTCTTCCAATTCTATCCCCAATACTAGAGCAACAAATTTTTTTATTTTTCTGTCTCTACAGTTTTGTCTCTTACAGTCATTGGACTGTCACATGCTTGGAATCACAGTACATAGACTTTATAACTTTTTACTTACAGCTATGTGATTAAGGTTGCTTCCTGTCTTGTCTAAGTTTGATGGCTGCTGCACACCCCTTGGATCTCAGCACTCTGAAGGTAGATACAGGTAGATCTCTGAGTTTGAGGACAGTACGGTTTACACAGTGAGCTCCAGGACAGCCAGGACTCCACAGAGACCCTAGCACCATCAAGAGCCTGAAAACTAGTGTGCCATCTCTCTGTCTCTCGGTCTGTCTCTCTCTCCCTTCCTCCCTCCCTCGATGGCCTGCCTCAAATATGACTGGACCATCCCTTCTGTTATCTAGCTGTACTTTAGCATAGTGCACTCTTGCTATATACTAGACATGAGCCAGAGCGATCAAAAGGGAACTAAGAACTGGGGTATTAGTTCTTATTGCTTTTTCCTTTTCTCCCTTCCTCCTCACCACCCCTCCTCAACTTGTTTCTTCTCTTCCTTCTTTCAGAAAGTATCTCTAGAAACTAAAAATAATTGTTTATTGTTTTTAAACATGGTCTATTTTTTTCCCTCCCTTCACTCCCTTTTTACAAAGGTATTTCTATTTCTGTGTAGCCCAGGCACACTTCAAACTCAGTTCTATCAGACTTCCAAAGGAGTCAGTTTTAGTAGGGGGCAAAGTGGCACATGCCTTCAATCCCAGCACTCAGGAGACAGAAGCAAGCAGACCCTCACTATCAATTGAGGATAGTCTGATATAAAGAGGGAATCCTAGGACAGACAAGGCTATGCAGAGAAACACTATTTCAAACTATAAAGACAATCAGGTTTTACCTTTAAAGAACTTTTCCCATCCATCCATCCATCCATCCATCTATCTATCCAATGGCTCACTGTGCTGCCCAGCCTGTCTGGCCTCTAACTCCTAGGTTCAAGGTCTCCTGCTTCAGCCTTTGAAGTAACTGGGATTGTAGATGTGGGTGTGGTACAACTTTATCTTTAAAGAGCTTCTACCAAGAGTAAGGTCACAGTGACCTTACTCAAATGACAGAATCAACTCACATTAAGCAGTAAGGCAGACCTGGTGAAAGGCTTGGCTTGTAGACAATAGCCATTGTGATACAGAGCTTTGTGGAAGTCTGCAGAGAAGTGAACAAGGAGAGGCAGACACTAGCATGTGGAGGGAGGAGCCTGGGTGTCTGGGTATTGTCAGCTTTCAACCCTGTGTCCTCTCACCCTGTGTATGGATAAAGGGAAGGAAAGCTCCAGGACTTCCTAACAGTTAGCCATGGGGGAACTGATGTCATTGTTAAATTCCATCTTAGGGAGTGCTGATGCTTTAAAAAATCTGTTTCTTTGTCTCTGTCTCTCTTATGAAATTTACTTTAGGAGACTTTTTCTTTTCTTTTTTCTGGTTTTTTTTTTGGGGGGGGTAGGTTCTCAAGGAAGGGTTTCCCTGTTGTAACTCTGGCTGTCTGGAATTCACTCTGTAGACCAGGCTGGCCTTGAACTCAGAGATCTGCCTGCCTCTTCCTCCTAAGTGCTGGGATTAAAGGCATGAAACAACACTATGCAGACAGAAGAATTAAAAAGGAAAAACAAACCCTGAATCTCTCCATCTAATCCAGGCTACAAGAAACTCACCATCCTCCTGTCTCTATCTCCAAAAGCTGGGATAATAGGTGAGCATTGTGAGGCCGGAGATCCCCGGCCCTGGTCATTAATCCTAAACTCTTAACAGGAACTTAGGCTTTCTCTACTCAATACAATAATTATTGAGTACTTTCCAGAACTCCCTGTTCCAAGAACTAGCCCACCCCAGAAACCATAAAACAATTATTGTCAGGCTTAATTCAAGGGCACTGTGACCCAGCCCAAATTCCTAAAACTAAAGTATGAGAGGCAGCTGCAGCCGCTGCCTAATAGCCTTGGGCAAGGGACTTTCCACGTTGACTAAGACCCTAAGTGTACATTTCCTGGTGCCCAAGACCTTGCTATACACCAGCTTCAATCAGCTTAAAGGTTAATTGGCCCTAACCTATCAAAATAGAAAAACAATTTGGGGACCAATCGACTTGTACCAAATCGGTTTATGCCTAGCAACTGTCTGTATTTTGTATAAAAAGTTTCGTTTTCCGCTGCTGGGGGCTGCTTCTATCCTGCGAGTTAGAACGGCCCCAGCGCTGGTTAATAAACCTCTTGCTTTTTGCATCGATTATCCGACTGTGTCTCTCTGTGGGCGCGTCACCAAGTTGGGGTCCAGTTCGGGAACCCAACAGCATCACCATCCCCATACACTGTGTGTGTTGAGTGACATATATCCATTTTGCCATGGTGACCGATCTCAGTGTACGGTACTACTGTTGTACATCACCACTATTTGTCTCTGGAGCTTTCAGTTCACGCCAAACTAAAACTTCCCCCCCTATATTAAGCACAAACTGCAGTTCCTCCTACCTAGCAACAGGCTCCCATACTTCTACTCTGTCTTCCATGAGCTGGATGGACTGAGATGGCTTCTACAAGGGGGATCATGACCCATTTGCCCTGTCTGCCTGAGTTGCTGTGAGCCACAGACATACTGCCATTTTATATTCCCAATAACACACACTGGTTCCAATTTCTCCACATGCTTTCCAGTCCTTACTCTTATAAGCTGGTTTTCCCACTTTGGACAGTTGTAGGAAATATGTATAAAATGTTAAAATCCTTTTCCTACCTTTGTGGAAACTCTGCTCTGATTTCTGTGGATGCCACCTATTCATATGCAAAAGACCTGCTAAATACTTAAATGCACACCTGCATTCACTATAATTGCTCATCTTTTGTTTTGTTTTGCAATGGGAAAGATCTGGCCCAGCTCTCAAGCATGCTACACAAGCCCTTTCCCATCAAGCTGTATCTCCCTCCACCCCTCATCTATACTTTATTCTTTGCTGCTTATTTTCAAGTTATTGAGCTTTTTTTGGTGGTAAGGACTGAATCCAGAGCTTCATACATGCTTCTGTCCGACCTCTGAACTACTCACTCTGCTGCCTCAAATCTTAAATTCCTTTCCCTCTTTAACTTCTTCTTCATTTTCATAGGTATATGATACGTACATGTGTATGTACATGTATGCAGGTGTATGTGTTTGTATATGTGCATAGAAACTGGACATTGATATCCAGCATCTTTCTCTATCATTCTCCATTTTAATTCTTTATAATTACTTTTTTTTTCTTTGACACAGGTCTCGACGTGCAGTCATGGTTTGGGCTGGAATTCTCTATGTAGACCAGGTTGACCTCAACCTCATAGAGATCCTCCTGCCTCTTCCTCTCAAATGTTGACAATAAAAAAAGATGCTACTAGTGGTAGTGGTGGTGGTGGTGGTGACCCACACCTTTAATCCCAGCATTCAGTAGGCAGAGGCAGGTGGATCTCTGTGAGTTCAAGGCCAGCCTGGTTTACAGAGTGAGTTCCAGGACAGTCAGAGTTACAACAGAGAAAACCTGTCTCAAAAAACCAAAACAAAACAAACACCACCACCAACAACAAAACTAAACTTCAGAGGTTTAGTCCATTATCTTCATGGCAGGAAGTATGGAAGTATGCAGGCAGGCATGGTTCTAGATGAGTACAAAGAGAGCTACATACTGATCTGTAGTCAGAGATAGAGAGAGAGAGAGACAGAGAGATAGACAGACAGACAGATGGAGAGACTGGACTGGGCCTGAATTTTATAAACCTCAAAGTCCACCCCCAGTGACACACTTCTAACAAGGCCACACTTCCTAATTCTTCTCAAATAGTATCGCTCCCTGGTGACTAGGTATTCAAATACATGCGCCTATGCTGAACAGTCTCATTCAAACCACCACAAATGGGGAGTAAGTGAAAGGCCATATCAGATCTGTCACTGAACTTCCTGGTGTGTGAGACTTGCCGTGACAGCCTGAGCAGTTCCTCCTAACCTCCTTTCTCCTACTTTGTTGACCCTGAGCGCTCCAACGAGCCTTTGTCCACTCAGCTGTGGGCAAGGAGACCAGAGTATCACAGTGGAGCCATCCCCTCACTGTGAGTGTGTTATGAGCTTTGTGTGCGATGAGAAATACTGTGCTACGTGTACTCCTAGCTTCCAAAGTTATAATGTGCACACACTATTCATCCGTGCAGCATCATTGTTCTAAATGTTTTTACATTTATGGTGTGTGTGTGCCTGCCACATGTGGCGGGCAAAAGACAACTTGCAGGAGGTGATTCTCTTTTTTCACCATGTAGGTCCCAGGGATTGAACTACAGTTGCTAAGTTTGGCAGCAAGTGCCTTTACCTGCTGAGCCATCTCTGTGAGTGTGTGTATGAGTGTGTGTAGGGGGGTATTGTAATGTTTTGAAACTTGTTTTAAAATGTGATCATATTGCAGCCGCCCTTACTTACAGCAATGGGGAAGCAGGCACAGACAGATTTCTGTGACTTCTAATCCAGCCTGGGCTACATGCTATAACCTGTCTCAAAAAACAAAGCAACAAAACAAAACAAACAAGCAAACAAACAAAAACCCATGCAAGGTAATGAATGTTGGAGGAGATAGTGGCCTATTCCAGTAAACCTAACACTTGGGAAGGAGAGACAGAAAGGGCTCAAGTTCAAGGGCAGCTTGATCGACATAGTGATATCCTGTATCAAAATAAATGAACAGAAACGAATGAATGAATAATCTGGGGGCCTGGGGAGATGGTGAATAAATAACCACACAAATAAGCATGCAAACAAAAATAGCAGTGGGCACTGTCAGACTGGCAGCTAGGAAGATTACAGTGGCTCCCGTACTTAGCAACAACACCCAGAAGCTTACCTAGAGCACATACCTAGAGCACCCACAAGCTCCCATGGCCTTACCAAGAGTGAGTGTCAGAGACCTTTCTGATATTGTGCCATCTGACAGCCTCAGGGAGGAAAGTATCTTCTCATTTTCATTTGCTTTTTCCTGCTTGTCAGGAAACTGACTCTTTGTGCATGGCTGCTTGCGTGGGCCAGGTGGGATGAGCACGACAGTAGTTTGCAGCCTCTGCCTGGTGCTGTGCTTTATTGCAAAGGACTTGGGGTTCTAATGACAGTCCATCTTTTCCATTCTGACTCTGGAGTTCCATGTCTTTTTGTCCGACACATTATTTACTCTCTGAGTCCTTCTACTTTAAGAACACACAGAAAATTTACATGCTGTTTGTCTTTTTATTTTTTTAGTCTCTTCTCAGTTACTCCTTTAAGGCCAAAACCTGCTAGGACTTCCAAAGAAAAAAAAGTATTTTATTCCACACTAAAGAGGCCCAAGAAGCACTTACACTCATAGGAAAATGTAAATGTCTTATCTTAAACCCCTTTCTTGTGATAAGTGAAGACTCAGGGCAGACAGAGCTGAGGTGTGTGTGAAGGACAGGAGAGTAAGCCCCAGGACTCTAGTCTCACTGCCTTGCCTGAGGGAAATTCTGCCATCCTCAACTGTGCAGGGGGCTCTCTGCATACTTGGCTCCTATTCTGCCTGACAGAGCTACAAGGAGAGTCAATGGGATGCAAAACAAACACCTTCAACCATCTGAGGCCATTTAATGGCCTCTGGTGCATCATTTGGACATCCTAACCCGTGCTAACAAGAGGCTTGTTTTGGCCAAATTGGCACATCTAGAAACTCTTCCAGGGGTGGGAAAAAAAAAAGTGTCTGTCTGTGAAGACAGCAGCTGTAACAAGGAACAAAATACAGGCTGGCTAGCTGAGAGAAAGGCACAGTCAGGCCCTTTTCTGGCTTGGGCTGAGAGAGGTACTGAGCTCACCTGGTGCTCCTGAGATGCATTTATCAGACCTGCATGCACCAAAAGTACAGGAGATGCCAACTGCAGTAAGCCTTGCTTACTCACCTACTCACCTGCCTTTAGCCCATCCCCAGCCTGGGAGGTAGGGCAATTCCTGTAAATGATGGGGCCCAGTGTAAGCCAGGATGCTTTCAAGAACCTGGCCTCCCACTTCACCTTGCAATCCTATAACCCGCAGTGCTGGGGGGCAGAAGCAAGGCTTCCTGGAGCTTCCTGGCCAGTCAGCCTAGCCAGCGGTGAGTTCCAGGTTCAGTGAGAGACAGTTTCAAAAACATAAGATGGAGCCAAGTGTGGCACCAAAAACCTTTTCTGTGAGCACTTGAAAGGCCAGGCAGGTGGATCTGTGAATTCTAAGCCAGTTTGGTGTACTTAGGGAGTTCCAGTCTCACCAGGGCTATATATAGTGAGACCCTGTACCAGAACACATAAGAAAGTAAGGAAGGGGAGGGGGAAGGGAGGGAGGGAGGGGAGGTGGTGGCTGGTAGAGGGGCCCAAGGGCTTCTATGTATGCACACAAACAACACAGACAGCTGTTTGTTTTCTAAGAATGAAAGCAATCCATGGAGAAAGATATCAAGAAGGGATGGACTGTCGAGGTGGCTGAGTGCCTGCCTAGCACACCTGAATCCCTGGATTCCATCCTCCCACACCACATAAACCTAAACAAGGTGTAAACTTATCAGCCTAGCACTAGAGAAGTATAAGGAGGAAGATCCTCCAAATTCAAGGTCTTAGCCAAGTATGGAGACACCCTTTAATCCAAGCACTCTGGAAGCCCAGGCAGGCAGATCTCTGTGAGTTCAAGGCCAGCCTTGTCTACAGCATGACTTCCAAGACAGCCAGGGCTACATAATGAGACTATGTATCAAAGGTGGTGAAGGGGGAGAGGCTGACTTTCCAAGAGACAAAGGCTTGCTGGAGTCAGGAAAAGGAGCAGTGAAGGATGCTGTTCAGCTGGGGTCTTCTACACCCACACCTGGGCCTCTCTGCCTGGGGTAGAAAAAGATTCTGTCAGTATGAGGGCAGATCTCTCTGCCACTTTTCTCAGTGTCATTCAGTGGTTTGTGGGCATATGGGGAGTCTATGGTAGCCCCTGCCTATACGACAGGACCTCTTTTCTATGTCTCACCCCCACACTCCATGAGTCAGGTCACATGGCCAACACTCCCCTCCTGTGTGTGCACAGGCACTTTGCGTGCATACCTGCATGTGTATGTGTGTATTTGCATTCATGAGCTTGTGGGTGTGTCTGGGGGTGGAGGGGGTGGGGAGGAGGATGAACAGAGGACACCCTAATAGAGCTATAAAAGGGCCAGTTTCTGGTTCCCCGAGGCCCTATGGAGCTGAGAAAAACATAGCCCCTTCCACAGTTCTTCCTGCTCTGAGAAATCACCTGTCTTTGGCTTTACCAGGTGCTGTTAGCCCTTGTTGGCTATGTTCATACAAGTGAAAATAGATACACTTCAAGTTCTGTCTGTCTCTTGTTTTCCCAGGCTGTATAGAAACAGGGCCAAGAACACAGGAGTGGCCACCAAACAAATCCACACTTACAAGGGGACATGAACTCCTGTCCAGAGGGACCTCTTGAGCACCTGCCTCCCTCCGTCAACCACTGGATGAAGACCTATCTCTAGAAGCCTGTTTCACGTTTCCTTGGGAGACTAACACTTATCAGATCAGTGGAAGAGGCCCTGCGTGGCCATAGGAGGTGAGCCCTGGAGACCTGATGGACCTTTCCTGGACCACTCTGGGGAGTTGTGATGATTGTCACCTTGATTGGCTTGAGAGACTCTCAAGGAGATAAGTAAAGCACACCTCTTGGTGTGGCCAGGAGGAGATCCTGAGGACTCTGACCTAATCAACACAGCAGTTCCTTGAGGATTCCAGTGAGATGGCAGGATTGAGAGGTGCTGAAACGTAGTGTTGGACCCCCAAAGGCCCAAACCGGAACGCCGCACCCCCACAGATACTCGCAGTTGGGGAATCGATGCAAATAGCAAGAGGCTTTAATGAACCAGCGCGCTGGGGTCACCCTCACATAAGTGAAAATGGCGACCCCAAAGAACAAACTTCCATCAATTTTATACAGTACAGAGGCAGTATCCCAGATACAGGTTGGGTGGGTACATTCCGATAGGTTCACCGTAATGTTGAGCTAGTCCCTTGAACAGGGAGGGTCTGGAAAGTATTTTTTACTTCCTTGTTCCTGGTGTTGACTGCCAGGAATAGGAAACTTAGGCCTAGTAAAAGCTGACTTACATTCCCTCACATTCTTTCACATTCCTTCACACAGTCATTCGAATATATTCCCTGGACTCAAGAACAGGGTGGGGGGAAGACCCTTAGCCCGAGGCCATGGGCTGTCTACATGGGGAAACTCTTTTAGCCCAAGGCCGTCTTGTTTGTCTTACTTCAGTTTTGGGAACTGCTCTGGGTCACACTGCCCCTGCCTTGGGCCTACACAATTTTGGTGCTCTTAGAAGCCTGACTAAAGTTTGGCTGCTTCCTTTCAGTAGGAGGTAGGGCCAGTCAGAGGAAGTAGGTGGCTAGGGTGGGGGGTGTCCCTAGAGGCTCTATCCTCCCTCTGATGGTTTCTTCCTGATACAGCTCTGTCCTACCTCCTCTCCAGTGTGAAGGGAACAGTCCAGATCTTGTTTTACGTGTAGGAGTGTTTTGCCTGTAGGTGTAAATGTGGATTACCCATGAAGGTCATAAAAGGTCATTGGATCCACTGGAACTGAAGTTACAGGTGGTTAGGAAACAGCATGTGGGTGCTTGGGAACCAAACTGGGTCCTATGAAAGATCAACAAGTGCTCTTAATGCCCAGATCCTCCACATCCTTTCCTGACTTTCCCAGACCCTCCCCAGCCTTACAAGAAACATATAATTGGATGTGTTCTTTGACTTTTCCTGAGCCTTTGTCTGGCGCAGGACAAGACAGAGGAGCCATAATCAACTTGAATAAAATGGAGGATCGTATCCAGGCAAAGGGGGGAACAAAAAAGTTTGGAGTGGGAGACAAAGGCTGAAGAGATTTTTGTGGTTGGAATAAATATGCTTTAAAATACATCTTTTGGTCCTTTATGTTTAGTTAACAGCCATTTTCTCCTTCCCAACAGGAAGGTTCTAGTTTGGACTGTACCTGTGAACAGCCACAGAAGCAGACCTGGAGGGGAGAGGGAGATGGAACCCTGTACCTGTGAACAGCCACAGAAGCACAGACCTGGAGGGGAGAAGTGGGGGAGACAAGGCACATGAAGGAAATGCATGGGAGTTTCAGGAAGCTGATAAATCCAGGCTAATGGAAATTACTATTGACCAGCACAGAGTCTTCTCATGGCCTGACTTCCAATAAACTGTTTCACTGGGTGGCTGGAACCAGGGAGCTGAAAAGAACACTGTGGTCTCCTTTGATGTGTGAAGTTGTTACCAAATGACAAATGCCAAAAAGTACTGCCTGTACACATGGAGTCTTTTCAAAAAGAGAGGGTGGGTGCTCCACAGAGGTCTGTTGTGAAACACTCACTGTGGGGACGGACCGCCTAAAGGGAAAGCACATGGTTAGGCCACCCACATCAAAGCTATTTATTTCTATTATCTGTGGGTTATTTTAAGTTGGAGTTGCCATCTTTCTTATTTGATTTATGGACACTGAAGTTTATTTACTGAATTAACTTTTAATGGACCCTCGACTTTGTTCCTCTGAGTTACCTTCTAATACTTGGGACTTTTTTAAAAGCTAGGCCCCCTACAGGCTCTGTGATCAGCTTGCCTTTGTGACCCTGGAGGTGAAGAGCTCAGCCTCTGTTAACTCCTCGACTGCTGGTGTCTTTTTTGTAGAGCTACTAATCACCTCCTTTAGATCACTGCCAAGTTCTCAGGTTGAAGGAAGGAAAAAGGACCTCTTGACCATTCTGACTAGCTTTCCACCTGAGCCTGAAAATGACAAATTTGAAACAACTGCGGGGCTGCTTTGGTCTGATTGATAAAATATGCCGACCTCAAGCCACATCCCCCACCCTGCCCTTTTTAATCTGTTTCAGATTCACAAATTAAGCATTTAGTCTGAGTAATAATTCACGGTGGTTGACGAGGCTCACCCGAGACAAACAATTGAGAAAATGCCAACACAAACCCTTGGAAGCAGCAGAGTCGGGAGCTCTACAGGCACTGGAGTATCTAGGAGCAGTCTCACGCCCCAACAAGCCTCCTGTACCCACACTTTGGGGGGGGCAAGGTGGAGTGTACAGATGAGCAGCCGTAGCTTAGGCCCACACTCCTGGATCCTTCCGTGAGAACCTGGTATATGTACCTGGCCTGCCCCAGTTCTAAGCAACTTGGCGCCCCTGCCCTACCAGGGAGCTGCTGCTGGCAAAGGAGACCACCTCACCCCCCACACACAGTGGTGAGCCTATTAAGTCTCTCCTGACAAGCAAGGAAGGATTGATCCTCTTCCCCTACTCTCTCCTATCCGGCCTTAAAGATTCCAAGACCACACTAACTAAGGAAACAAATGAGTCCAAGCCCACATGTGACTGCCACCAAGCCTGAGACGTTAATACCTCTCTGCTCTGCAATCTTTCCCCTGCTCCATCTTTCCAGGTTTCAAACCTAAGTAGCCACAAACCTACTTTCAGATTCAAATGCTAAGCAGATGGCGCCTTGGAGTGGCTAGAGGCTTTACAGGAGTTGGGAAGGGGACCTGAGACACAGACAGAACCCGGCCCCACTTCAGAAATCCCAGACCCGGCTTTGGTGACCACGCAAACTGGAGCGGCTTTTATCTGTGCGTTTCCCTCCCTCCCGGGATCACCTATGAGAAGTGGACCTAGACGCAAGTTTTCGAGCCAGTCCCAGCCTAAGACATTGAGAGACCTCAGAGAGTAGCTCTGGGATCACCTAGACTGGGCCTTTGGTCGCCCTGCTACATACTCAAGTTCCCTAACGACTGGTGTTCTTGATGCTATCACAGGACAACCTGGCAGTACCGCCCAACCCGAACCTACAGAGAAGGTACAAAAACAATTCTCCCAACCTGCAACGAAGCACAAACGTTGCCCTTCCTCTTTGGGGGGATGCTATCTGCTTCTCTCCACCCACAGCCCCGGGGCCCCCTCAGGGCCCTCCACTTTGTAACTCCCGGCTGAGGAGGCGACCAGAGCCAGTGCGCACAGCGCCCGGGGGCCTTGGCCCGGCCGAAGAGGTCGGGGTAGAGAGTCCGGGAGAAAGGAGGGAGAGGATTTAAAGGTTCTCATGGGGAAGCAAGCAAGGCACCGACCTGAGAGCCGCCGCGGTGAGCGCCGCGGAACTCTCTTGGGAGGAGTCCTCGTCAGAGGCCATTTATTTCTCCCCAGAGTGGGGGCTCGGCTCCCACACCTCCCCAGAGTAACAATAGCAGTGAGCAGCAGCTCTGCACGCATGCGCAGCAGTGCGTGAAAGGACTGAGGAAGAGCCTGCGCTGCACTGCGCTCCACTCCCACAGCTACTCGAGGGCCCCTCCCTGCCCGCCACCCCTGTCGCCTCGCTCCTCCGGCCCTTCCCGCAGCCCTAGTAGGGAGCCTCCCTTCTCCGGGGTTGGGGGTTCGCAAGTTGGGCCCTATGGCGCCTTCCCTCACTCACCAACACCCCCCCAAGCCGTCCCAGGGCCTTGGCACCTCGCCAGTGATGTCATTAGGGGCTGAAAGGACACTAGCCTTGGGGGCCTCCCGACCAGACACCCCACCCCCGCTCGCACCCTCTCTCCCAGCCCTGGAAGCTGGCGTAAGTTTATTCTCAAGGAGTTGGACCCTTTTTCCGCCGCAGAGACCGACCCCATGCGGCAGGGGAAGGGGGCCTACCGGAGGGGGGGGAGTCGGGGCTCCGAAGGGTTTCACCTGCCCTAAAGCCTAGGGTGTTCCCAGGTGTTCGCCGGCTTTCAGCCCAGCCCATGCCCGCTGAGCCACAGCGGATCCTAGCATTTGGCAAGCGCGCATGAGCTCTGGGTACTCGAACCCCAGCCCACGCGGACAGCCAACTTTCGGGTGGGCGGCAAAACAGCACGCCCAGTTTTTTTCCACGAGACTAACAGTGTCCTGAGCGTTGGGAGAAGTCCACAAACAGCGAGGTCAGCCGAAGTGTGCCTCTTTGGCTCAGCATAGGAGATCGAATAAAAGCTCCCTGGCCAGTTTCGCCATGGGCCAGACAGGCAAACTCTAGCCCTAGGGGAGGTTCCTGTCACGTAGTCTTGGAACAGTTTCTACTAAGCAATACATTCCCCAGTCTAACACTTTGGATTTTTAACTTGAAAACTTAGTCTGGGGGCTGGGAATGTAACTTTGTGGATAGAATACTTGCTTGTTATGCACAAAGCCCTCAGTTTGGTCCCCAGTACCCCACAAACTGGGTATGATACTGTAAGTCTTCAATCCTAGCACTTGGGGAGGGATGAAGGCAGGAAGATCAGAGGAGATTAAGCTGTATAAGTATAAATCATAGGAAATTGTGTCACTTTGAATGTTTTGTATTTAATGATACAAGAACTCAAATACCAGTCAATAAATTTCAAAGGCAAATTATATATATATATATATTCCTGCTATGAAGATATGTATCAACATAGTAGTTGACTATGCTTTTCAGAGCTGTTTTTAATGTGACTCTACAATGTTTCATTCCAGATGATGATTGAGAAGCTAGTAAAAAAAAATAATGTACCAGGTATCACAACGATAACAGAACTTTCCTGTTTTCTGGGATTTTTATTTCATTTTTTAATGGAACATGCTAGATGTCTCTACATTTTATTCAGATGACTGTAGAACCAAGAAAGGCATTGTTGCTACTGATGCTATTATTGGTCATATATAGATATAGATGCATGCATTTACATTCACATTTGAATTTTTGAAAATTCAAGTTCTGCATCAACTTTGAAAGAGTATGCCAGTTTTATGTAGTGAGTTGGCATAGTACATAAATAACCACTTTGGTGTATAGGTATTAAATTTTCCCCATTTGTTCAAGTTTAACATGCTGCATAGAGATCAATTCTATGTGGGTTTGATTACAGACACTAAAATAGTCTCCAGATAAGGAACAAAGAAAAGAAAGAAATGGGTTTTTGTTTTGTTTTTGGAGACAGCATTTCTCTGTTGCAACTCTGGCTTCCAGAAACTCACTCTGTAGATGAGGCTATCCTTGAACTCAGAGATCCTCCTTCCTCTGCCTCTCTAGTGAAGAAATGTATTAAAACAGCAACTTGTTTACTTCTTTACATACCTATTAGGAATTAAGCTTTTGAACTCCTAACCCCTAAGAAGTCATGTGACTTTCAGAAATAGGACCTTTATATAATTGGGTTTATATTGAGATTGGCTTTCACATGATACAATTAGTGTTTCTGTAAAGATAATATATAGGAACATGGAGAATAAATACCATATGAGTATCATAATGGCCACCTACTAGATCAAAACAGAGGCATGGAACAGATCAGCCCTCACAGTCCTCAAAAGAAAGTAACTACCAACACTAATTTCATACTTCTAGCCTCCAGAACTATGAAGGCAATATACTACTTGGTTCCCCCCCCCACAATTTTCAGGTGTGTGTGGTGTGTGTATATGGGTATTTTTGCACATGTAGATGCATGCATGTCAAAGTAAATGGCGGAAAACATTCTCCATCCTTCCATCTTAATCACTGATGCAGGGTCTCTCAATCAAACCCAGAACTGATTGATATGGATAGTCTTGCTAGCCAGCTTGCTCTGGGAATATCACTCAGCCTTCTGAGGCTGGAATTACATCCAGGCTGCCATCCCTAACTAGTATATAAGTGGATCTCTGGAGATCTGAACTCTGATCCTCCCACTTACACAGCAAGCCATCTCCTCAACCTTTTGCTTAAATGTCTGTAGCATATTGTTAACAGCAGGAATAGCAAACTAATACATCATCACACTAGACCTCATTCCCATCTCTAAAGTACTCACCAGATAATGTAACAGTCTGAAATGACCATAGGATTTTCATTAGACAGAATAGTGCAGGCTGGTACAGAAGGGGAACAGCTCTCCAGAGCTGCCTCAGATTCTACTCTTGAAGTGCTTATTTGTTTCCGAGTTGTTTGTATTCAGTTCAAGTTTTTCTCTTATCTCAAATGTGTTGACTTCCAGAGAAACTAGCCATATTTTCAAGATAACTGCCAAATTTTACTTTCGAATTACTAATTTGCAGGTGAATTACAGTATTGTAAAAATTTGTGCCGGGTGGTGGTGTACCTTTAATCCCAGCACTTGGGAGGCAGAGGCAGGCAGATCTCTGTGAGTTTGAGGTCTACAGAGTGAGTTCCAGGACAGAGTTACAACAGAGAAACCCTGTCTTAACTTCCCCCCCTCCCAAAAAAAAGAATTTGTTTGTAGCTGGGCATGGTGGTACAGTTGGGAGGGAGAAGCAAGAAGATGTCTGAGTTGTGGTAAGCCTGGTCTACATAGGGAATGAATTCTAGACCAGCCAGGCCTACAGTGAAATTCTGTCTTTAAAAGAAAAAACAAGTTTATTGTTACATTTGTTTGTTCTTGATACAGGAGCACAATACATAGCTTTGACCTTGCTTTGTAGATCAGTTTAGCCTCAAATTTATGGTGATTTTCCTTCCTCTGCCCAAATGCTAAGATGAAAGATGTGAGACACCTCATCTGGCTGAAAACTGATTCTAGAGTACATTACACATCATCATTAAAAGAAAAATTTATTTGTTTTTATTTGTTTAGGTGCTAGGGATTAAACACAGGATTTCATGAATACAAGGCAAGTGATCTTACCTCTGAGCTTTCTCTCCCAAGACTTTAATTCTGTCCCCCAACTCTCAGTATTTCTGTGTAGCCTCGAACTCGTGTCCTCTGCTTCCATTGTAGCCTTGGCTGCTTTTGAACTCCCTATGTAGACCAGGCTGTCTACATATATTAAGTTTGTTGTTTTGTTTGGGAAGGGGTGGGAAGGCATATGTGTATACATGAATATCAGAGGACAACTTTTAGAAGTTGGTGCTCTCCTTCTATAATATGGGTTACACAGTATCTTTGTTAGGTTTTCTGTTGCTATGATAAAACACCATGACCATAAGCAACTTGGGGAGAAAAAAGTTTAGTTCATCTTACAGTTTGTAGTCCACCACCTAGGGAAGTCAGGGCAGAAACCCTATGCAGAAACCTGAAGGCAGGAGCTGATGCAGACGCCATGGAAGAATGTTACTGGCTTGCTGCTCATGGCTTGTTTTCTTATAGCACTCAGGATCACCTGCCCAGGGGTGGCAATACCCACAATGGGCTGGGCTAGGGTCTTCCCACATCAACTATCAATTAAGAAAATGACCCACTACAAGCCAATATAGTAATGGCATTTTTTCAATTAAG
This sequence comes from Cricetomys ansorgei, assembly GCA_026225945.1. NCBI lineage: Eukaryota > Metazoa > Chordata > Mammalia > Rodentia > Nesomyidae > Cricetomys > Cricetomys ansorgei. The sequence continues at coordinate 5,545,002 of JAMJFZ010004240.1, read as the reverse complement.
ATTATTTCTTCTCCAATTATCTTGTATCAAGTTGACAAAACCCCAGCACACTTAGGTTCTCAAAGCTTAGGAATAATCAATCACCCTATCTGCTAAGTCATCTTGCTGGCGCTAAATTATTTTTTTTTTTAGATTTTTAAAAATAATTTATTTTTATTTTATGTTTATTGGTGTTTTGCCTGCATTTATGTTTGTGTGAGGATATCAGATCCCCTGGAACCAGAGTTACAGACAGTTGGGAGCTACCATGTGGGTGCTGGGAATTGAACTTGGACCCTCTGGAAGAGTAGCCATTGGTCTTAACTGCTGAGCCATCTCTACAGCCCCTAAATTAACATTTTTTAAATAGAGTCAAAGTAATTAAGATAGGGACAGATTTAAAAAAAAACTGAAGAATTATTACATTCCAGGATATGTCAAAGTTACTACAAATGGGGAAGTCTTTTATGCTACCTGTGATAACTGGTAATATATGAGGGAAAAAAGAAAGCCATTCTCCATTGCATTTTATCTATAAAAACTCAATTCCAGCTTTATTATATACATAAATGTAACAATAAAGCATTAAAAGTTTATTTAAAAAATAAAAGAATATAATGCCATGAGTTTTAAGTAAGAAAGGATTTCTTAAGACAGATAAACTCATAAAGAAAGATATGGTAAAAATAATGAAAGCTGTGAGGGTAGAAGGGTGGGGATAGAACCCTGTTGATGGGATGCTTGCCTAGCATTCACTAAGCACTTGGTTTGGTCCTCACCACCTTGTAACACACCCATAACCCCAGTATTTAGAAGGTGGAGGCAGGAAGAGCAATGTTCAGGGTCATCCTCAGGTACAAAAGGAGTTGAGACTCCTTTTGAGAAACTTGAAGTAATTAAACTAGTACATGGATATCTTTTCTGAGAAAAAAAGGAAAAAAATATGGTAAAGTAAAACACAATGAGAGGGAGAATGGTAGACAGTGAGATTTTCTTGAAAATCAAAAACATTATGTATGGATTTTTTTTTCTTTCTTTCCCAGCACTCAAAAGTTGAGACAGGGGGATCTCTGTAGTTCTTGGGCAACCAGGGCTACATAGTGAGACCCTGTTTCAAAAAAAAAGAATTATTGATGATAGTGATGATGGTGGTGGTGGTGATGCATGCTTAGTGAGGGTGGGTCATGAATCTAATGGCTGGTTTCCCTATAATAGTATCATGAGAAGTCTAAGTTAGTTAACTATAAAGCCAGGAGACAGATTCCAGAAACTACCCAAAGTAGGGGAGAGTCAATGAGGGAAACACTGGAGCCTCAACAGGAAGTACCACCCTCCTGATAACTTGATGGAAGACCATACTAAAGGATGGAGAAAGTGGTGTGGACCAATCCCAGAAGGTGTGTGAACTAGTAGGAGATGGAATCAAGTTTGAGGCTGCAAGAAAGATCTGATATTCCATGACAAACAGGACTTCTATGGGAAATAGCATCTGAAAACCAGGCATTTTGCTTCTCAAAACTTCAACTTCCTAACAACTCCCAAAGGGAGCCATCCAACTAGGAAGCCTGGAAGTATAGGTGTCCACCCATCCCTCACTATCATACACACTGGGGAAAAGGTAGGTCTGAAAGCAAGCCTGTAAGTAGTAGATGAGGCAACTCAGCAATCTGTCATGACACTGACCATGGGGATCAGGGATGGGAAGAGCTAGAGTGATTTTCCACCCTATGGTTACCATTTAGTTTTTAAATACTTTTCTTTTTCCAAAACATTTGGAGCAAACACGGCCAAATGTGAACATTTTTAAATTTGTAAGACAGGTGGCTATATGTCCTCTATGTTCTTCTCTGTATCTTTCTAGATGATTGCAATGTTTCTAAGAAGAGATACTATAGAAAAGGTGATGACACAGATTAATGGCAATAGGGTTTTTCATGTCATGACTCCCCATTTACTATCCCATTCCCAGTGATGTCCTTTGTTGATTTCAGACTCTTCCCCTACCAGCACGACTCTTTGGCGTGATGGGGTAAAACAAGAAAGGGCCACAAAAGTTACAGGGAAATAGAAAGAAGAAGTAAGAAGATTTTGGAGGAGGAGGGCATCCAATTGCGTTGAGTTCTCCCTGAGCACTTTCCTTTGAAACATAGTTTCAGCCACTTACTACTCAGGGACCTCAAACAAGCAAGTTCTTGGCTTTGCCATGTCTCCACTGCTTCCCATGTGAAATGTGAATGATAAGAGTTGGACACAACTAATTCACTCATTCAAAAATCACTTCAGACTGTGTTGAATATGTTTGTTACTCTTATGATTTTTATTACTTTATCTTTATATACTCAAATGTTACCAGAGTTCCTGGTTTTTGACAAACATTTGGTCAGATCGAATTAGTGAAATAAATGTCCATCTGCTTCTCTGAGTCACATTTCCTTGCAACAGTCTGTCCCTGGTTCAACAGGAGGATTTTAAATACAGCATTACCTAGAGCACATCAGGGAGGCTTGGCTGATAGGACTCCAGGAGTGAGATCTTCCTCAACAAGTCAGCAAAGACAGAATCCACCAAGCAGTCTGAAGATTTAGCTTCAATATTCTGCATTGAAGGGATATTCTTCCATGGTTACTGTCCTGCATCAACAAGCATGGAGACAACATTACTGCCATCTAATAGCCTTTGGTTGTTTTAGACAGGGCCCCAGGTACCCCAGGATGGCTCTGAACTCTATGTAGTGGAGAACAATTTTGAACTTATGCTCTTCCTGTTTCTCTGAATTCATCCATTCTCATGCCCTTATGCATCTGCTGCAGGTTCACTGGCCTCCTTATTCAAGTGCCTTAAGTATCCACTTACAAATTACAAATTACAGCATTTGCCCTCCATGCTGTAATTGCCAAGAAAGGTATTCTCCTAATACCACATGGTACATCTTTCACTTCTTTCAACAGTGACTTTATCAGCAAAACCATGCCTGGATCATCACATATAAAGCATCTATTCTGCCAGGATACATTACTTCCTATACCCTTTACCTACTTTATTCTTCTCTGTGGCATTTGTTATTGTCTGACACATTCTTAGAGTTACTTCTGATATTCTAGAACATAAGATTGGAAAATATGTAGTTTGCATAGTGTGATGTGTCAAATGCCTAGAACATGCTAGCATATAAAGCATTACAGATAAGCCATTAAGTGAATGAGTTAGTGGATGAGTGCTTCTATGTCCTCAAAGGAATAGCATGTTCTTTCTTAAAATAAAGAAAATGAGCAGCAATTGACAGTTATGACTTTCCCTGACTCATTTTACTTTTTCACATCTTCCAAAAAATAGTATTTGAAGATAAAATGTTATCCCAGATGTCTTCCAACCCTTCCAGCTAATCTTTACAACTTCGTCAATCTCATACATAACCCTACCCCACTTACTCAGGCAGTAGGCAGACCCTCCAATTTATGTTGAAGCCGAGGATAGTAGCCATCTCCTTATCACTCAACTGGAAATCAAAGACCTAGAAGGACAAGAGTCCCCAAGCATCCTTAGCAAGGAAAGGGTTGGTACCCTAGGCTGTGGGCATTCCTCTCTGCCCACACATAGGTTCACATGGCATACAAATCATTTTCTAGATTGAGAATGAATTATTTGTAGAGTTTAGTTTTCTGAAGAGAGCTTTTAGTCACAAAAATCTAAATTTATGCAGTGTCTAATCCTTGAGGAACACATGGATTCCAGAAGGACATTTCTTAAAGACTAGTCCATACTCTTCTCCAGCTAAAAGGTTGCTGTTTAGGCCAGGACAGTCTGCGCTTAAGCAAGATAGTCTATGGCCCTTGACCTCACTGCTCAAGGGAAGGATGGGTCTTCTCAGTAGCATAAGGTACACCTGTGCTCAGAGATGACAGGAATTCTCTAGAACCCTCCCATTTGTGGCTCACTAATGATTCATCTCAGTTCTATTGAGCCAGCTCCCTGGCACAAGAGTTCACAAGATGATCAGAAATTAGGGAAGACACAATGATAATGCAGGAATGGGATGAGAAGCCTAATGAGTCTTCCCATTATATATACATAGCAAATGATCAGCCAGGATCTTACCTGAAAATTCTCAATTATACGTGCTGGTGTCACAGACTTGGGGATCACCACCACATTCCTCTGGATATGGAACCGAATCAGAATCTGTGTACAAAAAAGTAAAGTCATGTGTCTATTAAAAGAGGACTGTAGAGGTTTGAATGAGAATGGCCCCACGGGCACATATGTTTGAAAATTTGGTCCCCAGTTAGTAGAACTGTTTGGGAAGGATTTGATGGTGTGACCTTGTTGGAGAAAATATGTCACTGGGTTAGGGTTAGGGTTAGGGTTAGACTTCAGGGCTTATGTCATTCCCAGTGTGCTCTCAGCTTCATGTATGTAGATTGAGATGTGAGCTTTTATCTGCTGCTCCAGTACCAAGCCTGCCTGCCTGCTGCTATGTTCCCTGCCATGATGGTAGACTCCTATCCCTCTGGAACTGTAAGCTCAAAATAAACCCTTTATTCTATAAGTTGCCTTGATGATGATGTCTTATCACAGCAATAGAAAAGTAACTAAGACAAGGACTATCGTTGTAGCTCCCTATGGCTTTAGCTATAGCAATGAAAACTGACTAATCATTCACTATTAGGTACACTTGCCATTCCTTCTTTTATCTTCCTTAATCCTGAAAGCAACACCATGATTTCTCTAGTTAGGAATGAGGACTTGGCAGGAAGCTGATGAACACAGGTGGTCCTAGTTTGATACCAGCTATATTTCCCAGAGATGACAATAGACTTGCAGCTCCCATTCCTTCCTCTCCGAAGGATTAAAAGAAGGCAGCACAAAGAATAAAACACAAGACTATAAGATTGAAATAAAGGATTTTAAAAGGAGAAGGCACCATATTTTACCTGGGCTGAGGTTTTCTTATGCTTTTCAGCAATCTCTTTAATCTTGGGGTCCTCTAGTAGTGAAGGATCCTCTGGCTTGGCCCTAAAGGCAGAAAGATAGCTAGAGTGAATACATCACCAGGGCCACTTCCATGACAGTATCAAGGCTGAGCATCACAGCCCTCTCCATCTGCAAAACAGGCATTTAAGCCACCTGAAAGCTTTGTGTCTTTTCTGTGGTCCCATCCATGGATTCTGGAGCCTCAGCAATTTGTAAAGGTTACTCCAGCATCAAATAGCAGAAATGGAGCTCTCTTAAGAGGTAAGGCATCCTGTCTTTTTTTTTTTTTTTTAAACATTGTGCTCTATCTTCCTACTATGCTATTTGGGTTTGTCATATATATTGCTACAGACACATTTTATTCCAGGTGCATAAGAAATTCATACCAATACTAACAAACTATAAAATACTAATTTTAAGAGTGATAAAAGAAAGTCACCATTCTGAAGCCTCACCAAGGCCTATCTGGAGAACCCAGGGGACTATAGGCAGTGACAGTGATACCCTTGGAATGACAGTACTGGATCAGTTTTTCCTGAGTGAGGTATGGGTGACACTCGACCTGCAAGAGAAAACACCTTTGTCACTAGGGAAGTAGACCTTTCTGAGTGGCTCAGAGAGAACTTTAGGCACAGGAAAAGACCAACACAAAGGCCAAATACAACCCACTGGTAGATGTGCTATAAACTAGACCCAAAAATCTACCTCCCACCTCCCTAAGCATCCTGAACTACAGACACCAGAGGTGAGACTCAGTAGACAATATTGAAGTTGCCTTCCAATGTTGAAGCAGTCACAGAGTAGGACCCCAAACAGGATTTACCTGGTTGTTCACTGGTTTATATTTGAGTCCTGGCTTGTTCAGGATCCTTTCAATCTGGAAGTGGTTGAAATTGGAGACACCTAAGGCTTTCACTAAACCTTCATCGACCAGTTCTTCCATAACCTGTCCCAGTAAAGAATATCATTTAGATGGTTGTAGGACTACAAGGATGCTGGATTTGTTTAGTCCTAAGAGAAGAAGAATGGATAAACAACCCTCCAGGTTACATAAGCTGTAACACTAAAAAGAAATGTCCAGACAGTGGATTCTCATCAAGGAGTAGATGCTACTACAAGTATATGCTTTCTATCTTACCTCACCCAAACCTGAGTAACCTGAGAAAATAGGCTCACTTGTTCTTGTCCTCTTTCTACCCACACCATGTGCATGTTCATGTATGTGTATGTGCAGTGGAGAGAGAGGTGGGGAAGATATTAGAAACTGACCCAAGGCCATTCAGGTACTCTACTATTGAGCTACATCTCAGTTGTTTGTTTTTGGTTTTTTTTTTCAGTTTTGAGACATGGACTCTCTAATAATCCAGATTAGCCTTTAATTTCCTCTGCAGCCTAGGCAGACCTTGAACTTTTGATCCTCCTGCCTCTGTCTCTGCCTCTGCCTCCTGCACCTGGATTAAAGCCTGTGTCATCCGAACCAGCTCACTCTCTGGGTTCTAACTCCTCTTTTCTCTGCCAAATAGTTCCAGTGGAGAAACATGCAGACATATCAGACCCTGGCAGGGCACACAATGTAAGGTTAAGTGGGTCTGAAATCTTGCCAATTAATCACTTGTCACAATCATGACTGTGCATTAACCCTAAGAAAGAGTATTTAAAATTCATTTATTGTATGTTCCTGCTTAGGAGTTTGCAGAATTTAAAGTATACAATGTGCTTCCTTCAATGCACCATCAGCCTTCATGCTGAGGCTGCTTGGGCTCATTTGACAGTTGGCATAACCCTGAACATCAGTGTAGTAATGAAGGATCTGCATGGGTCCCAGAATGACAATATAAGTAGAGTTTAAGTATGACAATATAAATAGATTTGGGCCTGAAAAAAATAGTGCAAAGGAGGGAACTCATGAACACACTGGAAAGGAAGGCAGAAGCAAAGACTAACAGCAGAAACCATGGTATGTGTTCAGGCCACATAGTTTTCTGTTTCTCAGTCTTGGTGTAACTTAGAACCCTCTGAAAACTAAAAAGGAAAAGGAAAAAGATGTTGCTGGGTGTGATGGTACACACCTTTAATCCCAGCAGCTTGGAAAGAGGCCACTGATCTCAGTATAAATTCCAGGCCAGCTTAATCTATATTGAGTTTCAGGCTAGGAGACCTTGACTCAAACAAACAAAAAAAGTGTTGAGAGTAACAATGTTCAGGCCCTATTCGAGCTTCTTACTGACTTCCTCTGGGATGCAGCACACGAATTAGGATGTGCAAAAGTCCCCTGGTAGTTTTAGTATACAAAGTTGAGAGCCACCAGGGTGAGTGGGGAAGGAATTTACTAGGCCGGATTGTTTACTATTGATAAGACCAGAAGGTCCCTGAACTCCCCAGTGTGGAATGAGATAATTTAAATGTTTATGTGTCCTAAGTGAATTTAGTTTGCATGTATGCTCCATCTTGCCTTCTTTACACTCATTTCCCCTACCTTCCTCTGGGTTTCACTCAATGAGGCTTCTATCAGATTGGTTATTGTTTCAAAGAATTACCGAATGCTGACATGGTCAATCCTGCTGGTATTTAATCAGAGTGTACAGCTTGTCTATTTATGCCTGTAAAAGGTTCCATTTAGCAACAATTCTTAGATTCATTCATAGGACATAACACTAGGCAAATCAGGGATGATACCCTTATGTATCTGACTATGAAAGAATTGCCATAGTTAATATGGTATAAGAACTAAAGCTTGTGTAGTTTCCACATCTCACCCTGAAGTATTACTAAGATATATGATGGCCATCCTGTCAAGTTATTCATAATACACTAATTTCAATGCAAAAAATGAATGGTGAAATCTTAGGCTGTCTTGGGAATTTTGCTACATAGTTATTCATTGTTGACTCTATGCATGTAAAACCACTATATTGTTCATTAAGCCACCAATCAAGCAAGGTGGGTCTTTATTGTTGCTGGTTATTTGGAGGCCTTTAATTTTTCCCTTTTTCATCCAAGTCAGAAAGCAAAGACTGTTGTGGGATATTTCATCATACTCCTGTCCATTGTTTAGGGGGAAGGATGCTTCCTGATGCCTTGCAGCATGTAAAGGTCTATCTGTTACTAATAGGCCTAGCTTCCTACCTGTTACTAATAACAATAGAGTAGCCATCCAGATCTCCACATGAAGAGGCCATTTATTTACCTTAATGCAGATAAAGGTTCCCTATCACCATTAATGTCTGCAGCTGGGTGATCAGAGAAGACTCTGACTCACCCCAGTTTGGACCCCCCACCGGGATAGGTGACATGTCTGCTGGCAGACTTTGAGAAGTGTTAGGTTCCATTCATTTTTATAATGAAGGCCTGTGTGGGGAGAGGGGTTTTGAAAAGAATAAAGGAACTGGGAGGAGAATAAGGAGGAGAGCGTGATGTGAGAAGGCAATGGAGTGAGCTCTCTGCCTAAGTCACCTGGGTTGGATCCCTGAGAGTTGTCATGTTATTGATATGTCGACATTGTTTTAATAAATAATACTTTAACAAAAGACAATCTTCAAGATCCACTATAGAAATGTGGGCAGATTTTTTTTATTATATTTTCCTACTGGACCCAGAATCTTGTTCTTAGGAGGTTCTTAAGAGGTAATGTTAGGGCCTCAGGATTAAAGTTCCTACATTTTCTGAACTCCATCTTAGTTGCCTTAAGTTCATCTTAGTTACCTAAAGTTTTAGTTTAGTTGCTTTAAGTTTCCCCTACCAAGGTAACAGGGCCCTCTACCAAGGGAAAAGGGCTCATTACCAAGGAGAAAAAGTAAGTTTCTGCTAACCAAGGAAACGAGAAACATAACCTGTTCTTTACCCCTCACCTGCCAAGTAGCAAGGAACATAACATATTCCTGGGCACTCATTAGCCAATCAAAATAAAGGTCAGTTGCCGTTACATTGTTCTGCCCACCACGCCTGGCTAATCTGGGGAAAACACCTGTTCTTTCCTTTATAAACTATGAAATTTACCCTCAGGAGTTATTGCCTCATCTGCATGACAGTGATTACTCCTGATGCATCAGTGGGTGCCCTTTCCTCTCTCTCTCTTCTTTTTGAATGCTGAATAAACTTTGCTTTGGAGTGAAATCAGGTGTGTGAGAGTTACTGTCTGGTCACGAACCCCAACAGTAAGACCTGACCACTGAACTAAATCTACACCTTCTGATTGCCCTTAGACTTTCTTGTAACCAGTTTTCTGAGGCTAGCAGATATAATTAATAATTCACCTGCCAAGAATAATTCCTTTCAAATATATCTCTAGGTGTTGTGTTAACTTTTTCAGGAGAGACATAAACATCTATTCAGCTCCAGTGGAGCACCAACAATAGACCAAAAGTGACCCAAGTCCTTTGGGTTTACCACTCAAGTCTAAGCTGGTAAAACAACTAATTTAACTGGGTTTCTCAGAAGACCATGAGTGAGGAGCTACTATAGGAGCAGGAACAACTTCTGGGCTGCTACACTACCACAGAAAATGTCTCCCCAGCAACCACTAGCCTCCTACATATCCACATGCAACAGGAGGGGCCTTGTGTGCTGACTCTTGAGCTGCTCCTAAGCCCCCCCCCCCCCCCCCCCCCGTGCTCTAACTCATGATCCCTGTGCGCCTTCTTCCCACCCCCATTCAATGAAGGAATGTTAATGGGTTCCGAGTCTTATTAGGGTCTCATGTAGATAATCACAGTCAGTCTGATAACAAGGAAGCAATGGCCATGCTATGGCCAGAGCACAACATTCCACAAAACTAGGTCTGCATCCATTATAAAGCATTGACCACTCTACTTCCTTCTCTTTTCCTTCCACTGTCACACATGTTTGTTCTCTATATTTTCTTGCCACCTCCAGTTAAAGTTCACAGTAGCAAGAACACTGTGCTGATGAATAAAAACTTTTGGATGAACTAACCACAGAAGACTTACATTTAATGTCATTATATAAGTTCTATCCTTTCAGGAAACCAGTGTGAGTCATTTTAAGTAGGAAGACAACACAAATTCAGGACTGCCAGACAAGTAGCACATAAATTTGTGGACTCTTTATCACTGTTTGGTTATGACTAGCTTGTTCACTTTGTCCTCTGTTGACATTTGCAAGACCTTTTAGGAGGAATGCATATCTGAATTCACTTTTGAACATTAATTATGAACATCAAGTATTGGTCTGGGTTCTCTAAAGAAACAGAACTGATAGAGTGAATTGTTTAACTTTAAAAAGCAAGGTATTTGTTTTTTGTTTTCTTCTGATGTATAAGATATATGTCCACTGTTGACCAAGCACTGTGCTAAAGGTTTTGGTAACTGGACTTGTGAGTCAGAAAGGTCTGTGTCTAATCTTATTTGTGTCACAGCCCTGCTTTATAACATGACAACTTCCCAATTATCAAGATTATTTGTTTCATCATTTGTACACAGGGAAAGTAATGTTCCCCCATAGCACTGGTAACTAATGTACTATGCTGAAGCTTTGGATATTAGCTCCCTTCATTCTTATCACACCCTAAGAATATATTATGTGAGTGTATGCATTGTGTGTGTGCATGTGTTCCTGTGTGTATGCAGATATACATGCCGTGACAAATTTGCGAACATCAAAGGACAAACAACCTCAAGTGTTGTTCCTCACCTTTCACCTTGGGTGACACAGGGCCTCTGTTTTTCATCTCTGTATGACAGAGTAGCTGGCCAGAGATCTTCCAGGGATAATTCTGTCTCTCCCTCCAATCTTGCCATATGAGCACTGGAATTACAAACATGCTTCCATACCTTTTGTGTGGTTCTGGGTGCTTATGCTTGTGTAGGAAGCACTGTACTACTGTGTTGAGGGCCGATGATACCCAGGCTGTGGACATATTCAGCTTGACAAAGATCCTGGGTTTTCCCTTTGCTAGGAGTCTGAAACCCACCAATTGCTTTGCCCCTTTCTCATCTTTACTGTAGCCTGTTCAAAAGTCTCTCATCAATAATATTGTCTATTTGGCCTAATAGTGAAAACTCAAATCAGTTCTTGGGCTGGCTGGGAGAGGAACAGTGCCATCTCAACTCTAAGTAATTGTCTTATTGGCCTTCAAGTTTTTGGCATGTGTGAATACTATTTATGCTTTCTGTAGATATATAAAAAATTATTCTTGCTAAAACTGACCTTCCCATAGAGACAAAGCCATAGTCAAGATCAGAAACAAAGTCTAGACAGTATGTCAGCAAGCTTGAAAAAGCAATTAGATAATTCACCCCTGAATGCCTGCCCCCCTTTAGTGAAGCAAGTGTACAGATCTAAAATTCAGCTATTCATTAATAGACTACTGTGTTAAGGCTACCCACTAAAATTAACCTTGAAGATTAGAGGCCTGCAGCTAGGAGGGATGAACACCCTTGCATTGATGTATGCCTGAACACCTGCATTTTGTTAGATAAGAAGCTGACATTTTGCTATTTTAGCTAGAGTAAGTTCTCTGTCTGGAGGGGAGTCTTGTAATTTTTCCCCAATGTGCACATTGTTAATTTTACTCTCTTAACTTTTCTAACTTCTAATTTCTTTATTTTTATTATTAAAAGAAGTTCACATACAAAAGTGTGTCTATGCATGTCATTTAAGGAACATAAAGTGTTAGTCGCCATAAAAGAGTGAATTACTGTGTTCACTTGTCATAACTTTGCTGTTTATCCTCCTTCATGGAGACTGAGGAACCCCATGTGGACTAGAGCTGGACTCAACTCCCACACTACTGGTCCTTCTCACCAGCTTGATAAGAGGAAACTGGTTTGAAAGCATTAAAATTTTTCCCTAGGCTAGCCAGGCAGTGGCCCCAGTACATGCCTTCAGTCCCAGCATTGGGAGGCAGAGACAAGCAGATCTCTGAGTTCCAGGCTAGCCTAGTGTTCAATGCAAGTTTCAGGACACCCAGGGCTGCATAGATAAACCCTGTACTGAAAACTAAAAGTAGTAATAACAACAATAATAATTTTCCCTAGGCTACTAAGCTAATATGTACAAATCAATGCAACATTCCTGTACCAAGTACCTGTCCTTAGTTTCAAAATAACATACATTTACCACAAACTGAGGAACACTATATTTTCTGTCTCAGTTGAGGTCCTAATCTTCACCTTAAAAACACAGATACTTTTAATCCCAGAACTCAGAAGGCAGAGACCAGCGAATCTCTGTGAAGTTCAAGATAGCCAGGGATACAGTGAGATCCAGTCTCAAACAACAATAACAATGACAACAACAAAAGGAGATGATGCCAGATGGACCCTAAATCCAAACATGGCAAGGAAGAAGTAAGAAGAACCAAAAAAAAAAAAAAAAAAAAAACCAGACACAGAATTTCTACAAGGCACATGGGTCTTTTCATACCATGATGACAAAGAAGCTGGAACCTACCTCCCAGGCATCCAAGAATGTTATTTTACTGGTGAGGACGTTGCCTTTATTGTCTTTGGGGAATAACTCCTTTCCAGACTGCAAATACAAAACAAAACACTCATTAGAGTCTGCACCTGGAGACCTGGGCCTATGAAGCAAGGCTCCAGGACAGTGAAATACCAAATACCCACACCTGCCCAGGACTTGGTCAGGTTCTGGAGGATACATTTGCAGACATCAGCTTCTCCATTCCAATCTACTGTGCTAGGTAAATCCTAAAATTCAGAAACTGCTGGACTGTTTTCCAAATCTGTTATTATATGCCATATTATGAATTTCTATCAACATAGAAATTAATGCAGCATATCCTGACCCACATAAACTTGGGGGAACTTTTAATTCTGAAATCACTAGGCAAGGGCTAGTTCTGAAGGGTATAGCTTGCTGAATATAGAAAACAGATCGTGTCCTTGAAGTCCAGAACTGGAATAGCTACGAACATCCTAGCTATTTATGAGGGGAGCACATTGAGAATTCACATCCCTCAACTTCTCAACAGCAGGAGCAGGGCTCCAGGCACTGAGTGATGTTATTTGATTGGTTTGCTTTTGTGTGGATTGACAGCATCATCATCGTACTTGGACTTTGCTCTGGGAAGCCACTCACTGGGCATACTTTATTTGATTGTCAGAAGTATTGAACTCTGAAATACAATATGCAAGAATATCAAGACTTCTTCGGAGATGGGATCACATGACAAGGAATCAACAGGAAGTTGACAGTCCTCCCCTTATCACAACTCTGGCTTAGCTGCTGTTTTCTGGCCTGGTCTCAGCAGCAGATGGTTAGTAGCAAGCAGCTCAAACCTGAAGTCCCTGTGGCCAGTGAATAAGATAGAGGTCCAAATAGTCCAGCTTCAGATCTGAGAGGGTCTTCTGAAAGGCTTCCTTTAGAAGTTTTCTCTCAAAGCATGTGGGCCACAACTGCAGAGTATGACAACAAAGCATTAGGAATTGGAGAGAAAAAGCCATATTACACTCACCCTCCCCTGCTCTGATATTTACAGTCTGATCTAATCTCAGGACAGGCTATTTATATTTAACAAAATTTGCATAATCTGATATGTGAGGTCCCTAGGACTCAGTGAGTCAGGTCATTTCCTGTGTGTTAAGGGTGATTTGTTTTTCCATGCTTGTAGCGTTCTATGTATTTCTCAGATGACTTAGCATTCTGATGTTAGATACCAGGCCCTAATGGTGAATTACAAAGAGTTTCATTGGCCACTCTGTGTATTGAATCTGTTTCTCACACCAGATGCAGTTTCCAGTTGGGTAGTGTTACAACTAGTTATACCCACAATGCTCTCCTTTTTTGTTTATTTTGTTTTGTCTTACAGCATTTAATACATAATTTACCCTTCACTGAACTGAGATGAAAAGATATTCCTATGTAACAATAAAATTTAAAAAAAAAAATGTTCTCACCATATAGCCACTGAGAACACAGTACTTAGTGGTATATGGCTGAGGGCCCATCCCTTTAAAAAAAAAAAAAAGAAAGATTTATTTTATTTATTATTTATGTGTGTGTATATGTACACATGTATGTGAGTGCATGTACAGGCTAGAAGAGGGTGTCAGAGTCCTTGCAGCTTGAGTTATAGGAGTTGTGAGCTACCTGATATTGGTGCTGGGAACCAAATTATGGTCTTCTGCAAGAGCAGTATGCACTCATCCTCTGTAGCCTCAAGACCCATCCTTGATGGCACCTCTAGCTTCTGATTAGGTAGAAGGATCATGACAGAAAGCATGAAAGTAAAGAGCACTTGAATTTCAATGGAGCCATCTTTGTTTATGGAAACATAGGATAGGCCAACAGCAGGATCTTATCAGTACAGACATGGAGGGTGGATATTTACACTCACAGATATAACAAAAGCATGGAGGAAGGGTAGAAGAAAGATGGATAGGGTTCTTGGGGAGATCAGTTTCTTCCACCAGCTTTGAAGTCATATCCACCAAGTAGACTTCTGTACCTTGCTGACAACAAAGAGGTCTTTCCGCTTCACAACTTTCTCTTTGATCTTTTCTTGTATAGCTTCTCCAACTTCATTCTCATTATAATATGCATATGCACAGTCAATATGGCGATATCCAGCATCAATGGCCACCTTCACAGCTTCCTTGACTTGGCCTGGGGAAGACTAAAAGGCAATAGAAAAGGTCATCTGATGTTCTTATACCAAAACCTTTCTCAACAGACTGCACACAGCCCAGCTTCTCAAAACCATAGCACTGCTGGGGAACCCTGAGAAAGAAAACAAACTTTCTAAATGAAAAGAAAATGTGAACTGTGACATTTATCCTTCCCATGTTCTGTCTTAGCTAAAAGTCAGTTCCCATCTAATCCAATTGATCTTAAAAGATCTCTGGTTTCTGGGGTGACGGTTGATTCCCACTGCAACTTGCTAAAAGCCAAACTCAACTCTGAAGTGTCCGAGAGGAATTTCAGCCCTAGATCATGATAAGAATGTGGAAAAGTCATTGCCTGATAAATTCAGAGTCTACCACACAGCAATATATAGGGCTGAGCATACAAATGAAATATAATTAACTTAAAAAATAAAAATTAAAAAAGCCAAACCACTGGATGTGGTAGTCCAAATGTGTAATCGCAGCATTTGGGAAATAGAGGCAGGAGGATAGTGAGTTTGGGGGTAGCCTGGGGCACATAGTTGTCCCTCAAATAAAATAAAATGCAAAAACCTTTCAATTAACCAAACAATAACGACAACAAAAAAAAAATCTAGAAACATCTTATTTAAGTATTAAACATAGAAAAGCATCAGAGATAAATAGTCTGCTTCCCTGAGACAAGAAGTAGCCTCTAGCAGTTCAGAAGTACTAGGGCACTACCCCAAAAAGCATACCTGCCAGCATTTCTACAGATAAGAACAGACTCTTTCAAGTTAACACTACCTCCTTATCTTGAAAACAACTCCCTGGTCAAGCTCTGCATCTAATTTTGGATTTCTGAGAGTTACTTCTGGTAAGAGTGATTATCTGCTTGGTAGAAAGTGAAATTTCTAATTTGGAGCAAATTCAAGTAAGATTTTTTTTCTTTTTCTTTCTTTTTTTTTCTTTCTCTTTTTTTTTATTCCTTCTCTAATTCTCTGACCCACTTCCCCTCACTCCATTTTACCCCTCCCCCATTTCACCTTTTCTCCAGTTTCTCTCCCCCTCAGCTTCCTGTTAGAAAGGAGCTGGCTTCCCAAGAATATCAGCCATACATGGCGTAACCGGATGCAATCAGGCTAGGCACTAACCCTCTTTTTAAGCCTGGATGCAGCAACCCAGTATAAAGGAAAGGGTCAGAAGAGCAGATAAACTGGTCAAAGGCACACCCACTCCTACCCTTAGGAATCCCATAAAAACACTCAGCTATCAACCATAACCTATTTGCAGAGGACCTAGTATAGATACAGACTCTGTGATTGGCCTCGGTGAGCCCTATGTGAGCCCCTATGAGCCCTGCTTAGGCCGTATTCTGTAACCAGACAAGGCTTCCAGTGGTGGAACTGGGTCACCAACCCAGCAGTAAAACCTTCAACCAACACTTTGTCCTTCCTAAAAAATGTACTTGGTTAGTGGTGGTGTAGAACTAGGGGGAATGGATAACCCAGGACTGGTCTGAGACCCATGCTATAAGTAGCCCAAGCCTGACACTGCCTGGATGCCCAGGAACCAGAGGCTGGATATTCCTGAGACCTAGGGTAGAACCAAACAGGGCTGGGAGGAAAATCATTGAAATGATCCCTAATGATATTATGCTATACTCATAGATAAGTGCCTAGCTCAATTGTCACCGGAGAAGCTTCCACCAGCAGCCAGTGGGAGGAGATAGAGTCATATAGTTGAAAATTAGATGGGGAGAGAGTCCAAATTGGAGATCTCCATGGGATGCCTCCCCTCAGAGCTTGGGGAACTCCACAGACAAGGAGAAAAGATTATAAGAACCAGAGGGTTAAGGCCATCAGGAGAACATGTCCCACATAATACAGTAAGATTTCAATCAAGTACTGAAACCATTATGAAAAAGACAGTGCAAAGAATAAGAAACAGAGGCTATGGCTAAGCTACCGGAACAGAAGACTCAGACTTCATAGCTCCTGGAATTGGCTCACACCTATAAATTACCTCTGGAGGCTGAGGCTGGAGGATTAAGTTCAAGTCCAACCTAAGCTAGAGTGAATTATAAGGCAGCCTAAATTCAAGTGTAAGTCCCTGTCTCCAAAAACCAAATAGAAAGTTCCTGGAAATAAGCTAGCCACTGTCATGTTATCATCAAGAGAAATGCAAAGGTAAAGTTGGGAGATGGGACAATGTCAGACTGGTCTCAACAGAGGCTAGGGAATCTGCTTCACTAGAAAACGGGATAGACTTTGGGGCATTCTGCCAGGAGGGTAACACTGCCAGGCAGGACCTGAACTACTGACTCCTAGCCCAGATTCTGTGGTCTTCAAGCTTAGATTTTAATGTGCACAAGAACCAGGTAGAGTCTTGGTAAAATCAGTTCAGTAACCTAGCCTGGGGTCTGAGACTGCCTTTCCCACTGGCTTTGTGATGCACATGGGCAGTGAGGGGGAGCTGAGCTGGATCATTTGGAATTCAGTGTCCTGCCTCTGAATGACTCAGCAAGAAAAAAAAAAAAAAAAAAGTCAAGATTTATAAAATGTTGAGTGTCTCATAAGTTCAGGGGAAAGCTTGCTAAAACAGTAACTGCCTGGAGCTTGAAACCTGACACTTTTAAGGAAGTAATATCACTGCTGGGAAAAGCTTGTCAGAGCTTTGAGGCCTGAAGCAGCACAAAAGCCAAAAGCAACTAGGGTTCCAAACCCCCAGCAAATGCTGTGGAAAGAGGAAATGCCAAGGCTCCCAAGATTGCACACTCACCTTCCAGGTGCCCAGGCCCACAATGGGCATCTTGGCTTTGGTACTGAGCTCCACAAAGGTGGCCATGGTTGCTGCCAAAATCTTTCTGAGAGAGCAGATGTCTGTATCCCGGTTAAAGAGGCTGGTGAAAGCTTTATGTCCTAGATATCCTGGATGAAGAGGCCGGCTCTTACTGCTTGAGCAAGCAGCCACACCCAGGGGAGGGCACTGAACAGGAAGTTCATCCCAGTCTTTTGTAAAATAAATACTGTGAGTGAAGATTTGTCATAACCCAGCGGGGAGTTTTCCTGGTACTGACTGTGAGTTACTTTGGGAGTACTACTTAGAGGTTTATGAACCTAAATAATATGGGATGACAAATCCTTCAAAGATACATTGGTAAATTTGTTTGGGGCAGGAACATCGCATGGAGAATAGTGAGCCCTATAGGTATTTCAAGAGGTTGAAGCAAGTAAAAATTTTCAGATGCAAAATGAAGAGCTTACGTAAATTATTTTGAGACAATTGTTGTTGGTAACAAAAAAAAAAATCAATGACAAAGGAATGCTAGTCTGAAATTAAAAGAGAGTTGGGCAAATGCTGCAGTAGAGAGAGTGGAGGGCTGTTAGGGGCAGATGGAAGGAGATCGCCCCCCCCCCGGCCCCCCCCCCCCCCCCCCCCCCCCCCCCCCCCCCCCCCCCCCCGCCCCTAGAGAAATCACCAGGACTCAAGATCGATGCAAAAGCAAGAGGTTTATTTCCAATGCATTGGGGTCCATCCTCACAGGGCGACCCCTAGCACATTTATATTGCTTATATAGAAATTTCAAAGGCAGAGCCTAGCCTAGGTATTAGGCACAATTCTATTGGTTACATAGTGATGTGAGTATTAACCTTTAAACTGATTGGTGCTGGCATATAGCAAAGTTATGGGCTCCTAGAAAATGTAACGTCAACTGTCCCTATCTTGTTTGTCTTAGAAATTGTTTTTCTTACTCTAGTTCTGGGAACTGTTCTGAGTCACCTTGCCCCTCACTTGGGCCTACACAGTTCTGGTGCTCCCAGAAGCCTGACTAAAGTTTGGCTGCTTTGTTTTTCACCCCTTCAGGGGAAGGAATTCAAGAAGAGTCTTTGAGTAAGACTATGATGTTCTAGAAATGTCGGTTTCCTAATCATCTTTTTTTTTTTTTTTTTAAGTTTTACTCATCTAATTGCTAGAAAATTGTAAAAAACAAATTTCCCCTGTTAACAATCTCTCCCTCCCAGCCCCCTCTCAAATTTGAGATTGGACCAGTTCTTCTTATACTGAGCTTTTGAACTCTTTGTGCTTACATTAAAAAAACAACAGACTTTTGTGATTATAAATATTATGTATTACTAAGGAAAATGTGAAAAAGAAAAACAATTTTAATATGGAAACATAAAATGCCTTTATTCCTGCCACTCAAGATGCCATTGCCCAGTACTGTTACCTCAGATCTTCTTTCTCTGCGTGTGTGAGTCCTTATGCACTGTAGTCACATTGTCAAGGTTGACACTGTAAGACAAGCTTTTCTACACATTTCTATTACATCATTTTAAAATTGTTTTTATGTCAAGCATTTTAATATTGTATTCTGTTTTGTGATCATTTGTTCTGCCATTTCTACTAATACAAAGAAGAAAAAGAAAATCAGAGCAAACAGAAGATTTTGCAGGAGTTGGAAGAGAATAAAAATTGTTCATATTTCCAGTTTAAAGATGATTATCATTAATGATGTTGGGGTGTATCCTGAATACCCAGCTGATTCTAGATCATAGGAACACTGTACCCCATTTCCCAAGGTGAACCTAGGCCAGAAATATCAAGCTCAGGATGGAAGCCCTGACCCCAAGGATGTTCACAGTGACAATGGCAGGTAGTCAGGTGTGTGCCTAAGGCATCTTAAGTGTATCCCCAGAACAGCACAGAAAGAGGAGCTCAATTATCTGTAAAAGCTGACTGAAAGGAGACAAGGCTGGCTTAAAAATACTATATAGTCAGCATTGTTAAGGTTGTGTATATAATGTGTATACAACTTAACATATTCAAGAGAGATAGAGTCAAGGTACAGGCTCTATGTTTAAGGATTTGATAGTGATATAGACATTTTAGTAAGGTTGATTATATCTGAGGACCCAATGAATCAATTCTTAGGATGACAAACTTCAGGTGGATGTCACAGACAAGCTCAATTCACATCGTGACAATTTTTTACGTGCTCCTCCACCCTATTGAAATCCCACTAATACCTATTGGGAGAAAATCCTAAATATAGTAGATTTTTAATCCATATATAAAGGGAAGTAAAAATGAAATACAAGTGTTAGCAGTAAACTAAACTGAAGAAGCTGTGTTCTAAAGGTGTTCTAAAGTTGCTGCTGGCTCTTTCATGTTGGCTAACTAGAACAATGTTGTAAATGAAGAAATGTTGTGAGTCAAAAGCCAGAATTCCTTGGGCTATCTATAATTCTATTTACAGTCTATTTCTTTATCTCACCTAACTTCCAGACTTCTAGATAAAACTCTAGGTATCTCAAAGCTTGAGACATATCTAAGATCCAAACATCAGCCTCAGAATGGACAAAGTCACATCTGACTCCAACAGAGAAGTGTACTCTACCTTGTTGTATTCTGCATACATGATGCTTCTACCAGTATAAGTGGTAGTGCTGACTAGTGGGTTTCTTCTTAGCCTTTCCTCTTATTCCCCCTTTCTCTTTTCCCCTTTCCCTTTTCCTTTCCTCTTTTCTTCTTTAAAGGAAGGCAGCCAAGGCCTGCCTCAAACTTGCTACATAGCTGAGGATGACCTTAACCTTTTGATACCCCTGCCTCTCCTTTCTGAATATTAGAATTACAGGTTTGGATTGCAGAAGCTCCAGTTTTAGGTCTTCTTTATTTCTAGTGTGTTCCAGGCTGGAGAGATGGCTCAGTGGTTAAGACCATTCAGCATCCACATTGGGTGGTTCATAACCACCTGTAACTCCAGATCCAGGGGACCCGACATGCTCTTCTCACCTCCTTGGGTATCTTCACTCATGTACACGTATCCACACATGTACACATAATTACAAATCAAATACTTTAAGCCTTTCTAGATTGCCATTCCATAACTATGTACACTCAGGGGACCTCTGTTCTATTAGTGGCTTGGAGATTGATTCTGTTTCCCCAGGATTACTGTTCCACTGTCACAGGTACCACAGTTTGCTTATCCATTTTCTTATATAAGGTCATAGAGGTTTCTTCCCTGTAAATTTTTCTGTTGGCTCACCATGAGTCAGCAATTTAACTACAGCTGACTGTTGGAAGGCTACTTAATGTAAACAGAAACTTAGTCACTGGGAGAAAGAAAACAAGGGTGGGGGAGTATCTTTTTGACTCATTGAGTATTTCCAGAGGAGAGGGAAACAGTGAAGTCTTGTCTGTAAAGATTGTCATTTTAGATTCAGTTCAAGTGGCGTTGGAACAGTTCTGACCTGACTGAAGCCAGCTATAACAGTAATCCAGGGAAAATGACATAGCTTTACCATGATGTGACATCATTTTGGGTAAACATAGCAAGGTCTCTCTCTCTCTCTCTCTCTCTCTCTCTCCCTCTCTCTGTGTTAGTTTTGTTTTAGATTTATTTATCTATTTAATGTGTATGGGTGTTTTGCTGTGTGTATGTCTATATCATGTGACTGTCTGGTGCCTTTGGATCCCTTGGGACTGGAATTACTGATAGCTGTGAGCCACCATGTGGGTTCTGGGAATCCTGCCTCTCTAAAGGTGTTGATGTTGATAATTGAATTGGGGAGCTACTGAATTAAAGATCATGTAGAATATTATCTCCTTAGGAGGAAATTAAGAACATTAGGATGTTAAGTGTAGATTAATGGTTTTCTTTCCAATACTGAAGATTGAACCCAGGCTTTATTAATACCAGGCAAATACTTTATCAAAGAGTTGTATGACTGGCACACCCCACTTTAAAGTTACTATAAAAGTATAGGCAAGTTTGTGTGGAACTATTGGATGATTCAACTGTCTGTTTAAATCTAAACAGATATCTTCCTGTGTATTTAAATATTTGCAATCTATATATACACTTAAAAAATTATTTGAAACAGGGACTCACTGTGTAGCCCTGGCTGTTCTGGAACTCACTCTATAGACAAGTCTGGCCTTGAGTTCAAAGAGATCCACCTGCCTCTGCCTCCCTAGTACTGGCATGAAAGACATGGACCACCATGCATGGCTCTGTATGTACATTTTGATGTCTTCTGATTCAATGTTCAACAGTTCACAGATGCTGTCAAACTAACAAAGATTATTTCATTGTAAAAAAGATTAGCAGGTCCAGTGAGATGACTCAGCTGACAAGCAGATGGCCTGAGTTCATCCAAAGAACCCACGTGCTAGAAGCAAAGAACTAACTCACAAATTGTCTCAGATCTCCACATATATGCCATGGTGCTCCCCCCCCCCCCCGCTCTCCCACCCTCTGCAACACATGAAAGGACAAGACCAAAGCATCCAAACTTCAGTCAGGCTTCTAAGAGCACCAAAATTGTGTAGGCCCAAGTCAGGGGCAATGTGACTCAGAACAGTTCCCAAAACTGAAGTAAGAGAAACAATTTCTGTAAGAAAAACAATTTCTAAGGCAAACAAGGTATGGACTGCTGACTAATGGCCTTGGGCTAAGGATCTCCCCCACCCACATTGACTAAGACCCTAAGTTTACATTTTCTAGAGCCCACGACCTTGCTATATGCCAGCACCAATCAGTTTAAAGGTTAATATTCACATCACTATAGACTCGTGCCTGATAATCTGTTGCTATGCTCTGCCTTTGAAAAACATATATAAATCATACTCAGAATGTGCTAATTTGTCACTCCCACCTGCCTCGCTTGAGGCATCTGTGGGAGCGGACCCCAACGCATTGGAAATAAACCTCCTGCTTTTGCATCGATCTCGAGTCCTGGTGATTTCTCAGGGGTCTCCTTCCATCTGCCCCTAACACACACACACATAAAAGTGTAAAAGAAAATTCTTTAAAGGCCATGAACCTACAATTTCAACAGTCCTGGAATTTGCTTAAGCTTTTATTTTCTGAATTCAGAAATGTAACTTCATAATGACACACATGACATGGACCTTGGATTTGCAAGATCCCCAAATGAGTCTCAAGTGGGGTTGATTTGTTTTCCAGAACGTGTCTATATGATCAGGAAGTACAAGGCTTCAACTTGTACTCCCTGTGTACCTGCAAATTGATGCCTTGTTCCCCCATTCCTTAGAAAGGCATGTTGGACTACTAGAGCTAGCTCCCTTTTTGTAACAGCAGGGAAGCTTCTTGTGGGTATAGGATAGTCCAGGATGCAAGGGATGGGTTAACAATGAAAGGGTGAGATGACACCTCTCTGTTTTCCTTGTGCATGCAATATCTCTAGATATGCAAGAGATCTTCACCTTAACTTTTTAATCATTGCTCCAATCAATGTAAGGGGAACTTTATTGAGGTATTGTGGAGTGTGGGGGCCCAAGAGTCTGTAGAAGGCTTTATTTGATTTTCATCAGGTAGCAGAAGTTGGTATGGTTACCCTTCTTGTGGCACTTGATGGCACACAGCACAGTCAGCCCTAACACTTTCAGCAGATCTTGTGGTAGTTTTAGTTCTGGGAAAGCTGGTGCTGGGGAGGGGGGCGGCTGGATGGTGCTACTGTGCAGGCATAGCTCTGCATGTTGTGGTACAAGGAAGTGCTGTTGTTCCAGGCTGCAGGCAGACAAGCATTTGGCACTGCCAGTCAGGTGGGGTGCCTGTCTTGTCTTGGATTTTGGCTTGGACATTCTCAGTGACATCACTGGGCTTGATCTCCATGGGGATGTGTTGACCATCTCAGTGTTAACAAAACTCTGTGTCTATTGAGTCCACTCCCTCTATTCAGTGGCCTTATTCAGTGAAGATCTCTTGGCTAAACTAAAAGGAAAGATTTTGGGCACTACTAGAAAGACACTAACTTTGAAGGAGGATGGGTGGCATAGGACAGAGCAGGACTGGGTCTTTTGCTCTTTTTGTTCTCAACAATGTGTCTGGGTTTGTTTTTGTTGTTGTTGTTGTTGTTTGTTTTTGCTTTTTGCTCTTTTCAGTCTGTCTTCCCAGGGTCACGTTGTCTTGTGTTGTTTGCTTTTAGCCTTTCCTGGCTCCAAGCAGCCAACACTCCCCCTAGTGGCCAGCTGGTGAATCTGTAGCACCTGAGTCGTTCTTTTTCTGTGTGGAATCTCTACTGCCACACAGAGAGGATGCTGCTTTGATTGCTTACACGTGGTGAGGTCACCGTACTCCCTTGGGCTTCCATGCTTGTTTGCCATGGTAATCTTAAAGGAGAGGCATGGAGCTAGAATTCCAAGCTCTAGGGTTTGTTGATGGCTCTGTCAGCTCTATCTTTGCTGACTTAGCTTGGAGACAGCCTTACTTGAGTACGCCAGGGTGCCTGTATTTAAGATAAATGCTGATGGATGTCTGTGGTTCTTCTCCTTCGTCCAGAAAGCTGCTTTTGCCAAACTGATGTCTTTGAGGGTGAGGTTGTTGTGCCCACGTTCAGATCCCCAATAACCACAAGGAGTCCAATCTGATGCAAAACACACGGGGTCTCTTTAATTCAGACAGACTCTAGCTGGGGCCAAACGCCTCTCTGACACAGCAGGTGCGGCCGCAACTGCCCTCCCACCCCACAGGAGGAGTTGAGTTTATACAGGAAAAGAACACAAGCAGGGACTTACATGCCTTGGATTGGCCCCAGGGGGTTGACCTCTAAAATGATTGGTAGGTATTGACCGGGCCTGGTGACCAATACCACAAGGGAGGGG
This sequence comes from Cricetomys ansorgei, assembly GCA_026225945.1. Taxonomy (NCBI): domain Eukaryota; kingdom Metazoa; phylum Chordata; class Mammalia; order Rodentia; family Nesomyidae; genus Cricetomys; species Cricetomys ansorgei. Next base: position 5,520,856 of record JAMJFZ010004240.1, on the reverse strand, counting down.
TGAGGAGGCAGGAAAACTAAAATGTCTGGTGTTTGCACAGAGAGGTTGGGAAGTTTCTGATAAGCCTGTTCTTAGCAATGGGGTGGGGGTGGGGGGGCGGATAGCACTACTGGACTCGATGTTCCCTAGGGGAGAGGACTGTGAGGAGTTGCAATTAAGTTTAGCTTTCTAGCTGACATTTTATTCTTTGTTCTCTTTTAAGGACAAGGAAGCAGAGAATTCTTGATTGAGTCTTCTCAAGGTGATGGTCTGAAGTTACCCACTCCTGATTTGAAGGAGCTTCATGCTTCCTAATAGAATGAGGCAGTTTGAGCATTGACCCAGGAATCATCCATGAGGTATTTATACTTCGACACTTTTGTTTGTTTGTTTTAGTTTTGTTTTTTTCCTGTCAATATGAGCCTTCACTTAGTCTCTTGAGCTTTAGTATCTCCATCTGTAAAAATGATGTTCTCAAGAGACAAGAGACGACATATCAGACAAGTTGGAATATTATTTCAGCATATATGTTGTTTTAAGGCTTTTATTGCTAAGAAGAGACTCCATGACCATGGCAACACTTATAAAAGAATGCATTTAATTGAGTCTGGTTTACAGTTCAGAGATTTAGTCCATTATCATCATGGTGGGAAGCATGGTGGAATGCAGCAGACATGGTACTGAAGAGTTAGCTGAGAGTTCTATATCCATATCCTCAGGCAAAAGAAAGAAAGAGTGAGACACTGGGTCTAGCTTGAGCATCTAAAACCTCAAAACCCACCCCCAGTGACACACTTCCTCCAACAAGGTCATATCTATTCCAACAAGTCCCTATGGGGGCCCTTTTCTTTTTCTTTCCTTCCTTCCTTCCTTCCTTCCTTCCTTCCTTCCTTCCTTCCTTCTTTTCTTTCTTTCTTTCTTTCTTTCTTTCTTTCTTTCTTTCTTTCTTTCTTTCTTTCTTTCTTTCTTTTTGTTGTTGTTTCCAGACAGTTTCTCTGTGTAACAGCCCAGGATGTCTTGGAACTCACTTTGGAGACCAGGCTGGCCTTGAACTCACGGAGATCCACCTGCCTTTGCCTTCTGAGTACTGGGAATGGCCATTTTCATTCAAATCAACACAGTATATTTTTTCTTGTCTATCTTGAGGGTTATAAAACAAAACTCCAAAATAATAGAAACCCTTACCATTCAATATTAAAAGATCAAATGCCAAAGCAGACCTAAGGCTTGGTCTCCAGAACTTTTTCTATAATCGTAAGCTGTGTTAAAACTCAGAACGTGTGGTCATCTAAAAGTTTTTATTGAATGGGCCTTCCAGAATACAGGAGTGCCACACCAACTCCAATGGAGTCTGCGTGACAGGGATAAACTCCTGCTCCGTGGATTGAGGCTAAAGCTTCAAGGAAGCTGGTCTCCTGGAAAATTTGGCTAGCGCCCCTAGAAACAGAGGGATGTTCTCCTGTTGTGCCCTAATTACGATTGTTGGCTGTGGTCTGATAGCTATCGTTTTCCTTCTCTTTATTCTATTCTATGGAGCGTGGCTGCAATGCTCTCCAGTGTCCACTCACCTAAGATGGATGTGAAAGATGTTGAGCAAACTCCAAAAGTCCCTGAAATTGTAACTCCTGACTTTGATCTTGATCTCAGTTTCAAAAAATAGGTACCTTCTGTTGCAAACCAGTACAATTAACTGGCTTCTAAAAAATTATTAACCACAGTATACTTATTGATATGCCAACCGTGACCACATTGTCTTACACATTGTAAGGTATGATCTGTTCTCACATATTGTATCCTTTAACCGCATTTCCTTGAAAGAGGCCTGGCGTATTTTGACACAATTCGCAAAAGAGGCCTGACGTATTTTGGCACAATTCTCATTATTGTGTGATTATGTTTCCCTGTATTAATAATATATATAAGTCTGATGCTCACTGCTGAAAATTACACTCAGATTCAACACTTTCTTGTGTCTCTATCTGTTTGTCATTTCGCCGACTCCTTGCCCACCTGAGTAACAGATTCCTGATTCTCCCCGGACTTAGGGGACCCGGCAGGGTCAGTCCACGGCACAGGAGTGAATCTTGTCCCTTTCCTTGTTTAGTACAGCCAAGGCAGTCTCTCAAGTATGATCTGAAAACTACACCCTTTACCAGGTAGGTAGGGGATCTATTGTGTAAATGTAAGTTCTGACCAGCAGAGGGCAACACAGACCACTGGGCTGGGGTTTCAAGACCATAACTTAAAGCATATCCTGGGGTCCTCCTTCTGTTTACATGAAATTAACCATGCAGAACAAAATCTGGAACTCAAGCCTAGGCCCAGAGGAGATGAAAGCAATTTTCAGATATAGGCAAATGTCTTTGAATACTTATCAGCTCCTGTTCTGTGTGCTTCCACTGCTTCTTTAAGTACAGTTGGAAGGTGACAGCCTCCATGGTGTCTGGGAGTATCAGAAAAGTGGGGTTTCAGCCCCAGGCATACCAACATAGAATCTGGATGTTTAAGATATTCTAAGGTGATTCTTGTTCACAGAGAATTTGAGGGGTTTGACATGACCACCCTCCCCTCTAGATGTCTGATACCCACAAGCTTCCATTTTTGATACCCATCCTTTCCCACCCCTGCACCCTGTAGCAACACAGGAGAATGTTCAGGCTGGTTTCAGGCTTCAAGACAGGAAGGCAGTTTGTGTGGATCTCAGTGGAAAGATCTGACATTTGTTCTGCAGGAGACTCCCAGTCCCTCACAATGTGCTTCCAATCATTCAGCAATATTTGCCATTGGATGATGGCTGAGCAAAGGAATGCTGGGGCAAGATACCTAGAAGAAATCATTCATATATATATATATATATATATATATATATATATATATATATATATATATATACACACACACACACACACACACACATATCTCCATCACTGTAGTGAGACACTTTGCCAAAAAGTTTTTTGTTCTGTGCATCCTTCCTTATGGTTATGTGAGGCCGGAGACCACTGGCCCTGGGCATTAATCCTAAACTCTTAATAGGAACTTAGGCTTTCTCTACTCAATACAATAATTATTGAGTACTTTCCAGAACTCCCTGTTCCAAGAACTAGCCCACCCCAGAAACCATAAAACAATTATTGTCAGGCTTAATTCAAGGGCACTGTGACCCAGCCCAAATTCCCAAAACTAAAGTATGAGAGGCAGCTGCAGCTGCCACCTAATAGCCTAGGGCAAGGGACTTTCCACGTTGACTAAGACCCTAAGTGTACATTTCCTGGTACCCACGACCTTGCTATATGCCAACATCAATCAGTTTAAAGGTTGACTGGCCCCAACCTATCAGGATAAAGAATACTTCGGGGACCAATCAACTCGTACCAACTCGGTTTGTGCCTAGTAACCATTTGAACAGTAAATAAAAAGGCTTGCTTTTTGCTCCTCGAGCCGCTTCTATACTGTATGTTGGAACGATCCCAGGGCACTGGAATAAATCCTCTTGCTATTTGCATCAATATCCCGTCTGTGAGTCTCTGTGGGGGTGTGGCGTCCCGGTTTGGGCCTTTGGGGGTCCAACAATTACATGTCACTTGGACTTCTGAGAACAGCTTAGGGGAGCTATTTAAGAGAATGTGTTCAGTTAGAAAAGTCAGTTGGTGACAGGGGAGACTGTGAGTTCCAGAAGTTGGTGACAGGGAAGGCAAGCAGAAACAAGGCTCAGATAAAGACAGTTAGTTCCAGAGAATAAGAAAGAAGGCAGACAGTTGCTGGGAAGCCTAAGACAAAGAAAAGTTACTGAAATAACTGGAAAAGCAGTTAATGGAATAGAATGTTAAATTAAAGTTTGGGCGCTTAATGGAGAGTCCAGCGTTGACTTTTCCAATTCTCTTTATTAATCACAAACCATGTCAAATCTCAGGGAATTCTATACACGGGCAGCTAGGCAGAGTCTTCATCTTTCTTCCCCCAAAAGACCTCCTCCTTCCTCCTGCCTTAGCTCTTTTAACTTTTTCCCCCACCCCCTCTATCTTTTAGGCCTTCATTACAACACAATGATCCTAGGCTGGGGGTGATCAGAGTCTTTGCTCGTGATCTCCTCGTGACCTCCTCGTGACCTGCTCGTTACCTGCTCATGACCGGTCACCTTCAATTGTCTATCTGTTCAGATCTCAAGGCTAGCACAAGGGTGTGACTAGGTAGGAAGCAAGGCCTGTACTGCTGCAAGGCATCTGGCTTCCCAGCTACAAGGTATCAAAACCAAAACAGCACACAATAGTAAAGTATCCCACAACAATAGAAAGTATTAGGTGTTAGTTCAGTTCTCCAGGCTTAGACAGATAAAGACAGCCAGAGGGGAATGTAAAAGTTTCTTCTTCTCTCTCTTTTCCTTTCTAACTTTTAGAGCTAAAGAGAGTTTTAAAAAGTTACAAATTAGGAATTTTTCTCAGTAACAGCCAACAGCCGGGAAAGATGAACAAGGAGGCAGAGTCCAGTTATCAGTGAAAAGTAACAGTTATAAAAGGCTTCAAAGCTTATGATACAGCATTTAGAAATGGTTATAGCCTTTAAGAAAACATTTACAAATCACAGACCAAAGCTAGTTTGTGTAAATCCACAGTGTGTGATTGACTTTTCAGTATAAAATGATTATTCTCTTTATTGCATTTGTTAGGTAGCTGTTTGAGAGAGGATAACGAGAAATATAAGCACTTTGGGGGACTTTTGGAGCCTGTCTGGGGCTTTGCTCTTGATGCTCAAATCTGTGAGGAAGGACTTCTGTGCAGAATCCCATCTCTCCCTGATCAAATATTTGGGTTCTAGGGAAAGTGCTGTCAGTTTGCTATTGAGAAGGGAAACATCAAGCAAGTATATCTTGGGTGGGAACTGAGTGCTGTGAATTCCTTTGGCAGCTAAGAGACTTGGAGTGTTGCCTGAGTTGTGGTGTCAGAGTCATCCCAGGGTCCTCTGATGGTACTTACCAGTGGCTTTGTGGGTCCTCTGGGAAGAAGGACTGTGTTTAGGCATGCCAATGGACAACTTGGATTGAGAAACAAGCTGCCTTGCAGTGAACAATCACAGCTCACAAGGAGAGGGCACCACAGTCTCAGGAAACAGGTAACAAAGGCTGGGCCCTGTCATTCACTGCCTTTAGTCATCTGTCCCTGCAATTCTTTATCTCAGTCTCTCCCTCCCCCACCTTCTCTGCTTCCTACCCCATTCCCCTCTCTTTCTGCTCAGCCTAACTAGGCACTTCCTGATTTTCTCTGTGCTAAGAATCAACTGCACTATTGCACACTGTATCCCCAGGACTTCCTTGGTCTGCATATTCCACAGTTCTTTTGTCTCTATTGCTCTCTAGGCAGTTTCAGATCTTCCTTTTCCAGACCCAGGCCCATGGATTCTTTACTCCTTTCTTGTAATTAAACCCACTAAAAACTTAGACAGAGTCTATGCTTGGCCAAACTGGTCAGGTTTCTGAATACCTCATCTGAGAACTTCCTGGAGAATCCAGTTTGGCAAAGAACTCTGTGAAGTCTGTTTAGTAAGAACTCCTTGTCCTTAGTATCTGTTCACCCTCTATATCTGATTAGCTTTCCACTCTCCACCCATTCCCTAAGGGGTCATGTCTGAGTACCCTTCCTCAAGAATCCTGTTAGATCAGCTGAGCCAGAGTCATCCTTACAGCCTCCACTTCCTCTTAGTAATTTTCCATCCGCTATTTCCATTTCTTCTAGGCTACCACTTCCCTCAACACTGTATGCAGTGTTGAGACTGCTTGCTCTTCTACCTAGTAGAACCTTTTTCTGTGTATATGTGCCTTTTGGGATGGTTCTGGAAAAATCTTCTGTTCCATACTTTAACATGTATCACTAAGATTTTCTTTAGCATCATTCAACTTAAGCTAAGTAGTCTGTCAGAGAGCACTGTGCACAGAGGCTGTCCTACAGATTGATGTCTCTGGATGGTAACCACTGTTTCCTTCCCTGCTTAGGCAAGGTCTTCCCACACATTTGAGTCTGTTCCCTGTGTCCCTTTCTCCTTCTTGAGCCCTCTGGGTGAAATCCTTAATAGGACCAATGCCTTTATGTTTGATCAGCTTTTTACTCAGGCTGGCTGTACTATCCTTTTTCCCATGGAATCTTCTGAAGAGCAAGTACCAAGCACAACTGACTGCACGGTTTCCTGTAAAATCCATATTATTTAATAGCATTCATTTGTGAGCTAATGAATTAGCCAGTAAATGAACAAATATGGTTCCTATGTCAGGGACAGTTGAAAATGAGTCATAGATAGATTCCTACCATGTGAGAACAAGTGGATGCAACTTGGAGTAGAAAGTTAAGAATTCTATTAGTACAACCAAACTAAGGTTCTTGGAAATTATTATAGATACTACTTTTAAAGATGGTTACTTTTAATGAGGACTCCAAGAAAGTGTTATATGCATATTTGGGGACCTAGTAAATACCAATCAACCAAGCCCAGACCCAGGGCCTGCTTCATGGAGTAATAAGTCAGCTCCCAAACAAATCCGTAGTGGGATATTTTAGGGGCAATAGCCAGTTGCACAACCAGGACTTCTTCCTCAGGTTGAAGGAAGAACAGCCTCTCTTGGCTGTCTGTGCAGTGAGCTGAACAATGATTTTCCAGCAAAGCAAAAGTTTTTCCATAGAAAATTCAAATAAATTCTCATTTGATGCTTTCTTCAAGTGAGTGAATGGATCTTTTAAGAAGCTTCTAGAATGAACAGTAATGTTAACTCCAAATTATATTTTTATTAGGCATGAATCTTTTAAAAATGTTTATGTGTATATTTCTGTGTGCATGTATGTGCACATGTGTGCAGAGGCCAAGAGAGAATATCAGTCACTTTGGAACTGGAGTTACAGGCAGTCATGAGTCACACAACATGGTCTATGAATTGAACCCCAGTCCTCTGCAAAAGTAGCTAGTCCTCCTCTCCTCTGAGCTCTGAGCAGTCTCTCTAGTCTGGGCATGAATCTTCTAAAAGAGATTGCTAATGAAGGAAGCCAACTGGATGCAACTGTATGGTTCTATAGTGTCACTTTCCAGAATTGATCTCATTAAAGAAACAGAGAACTATACAACATTTTGGCAAAAAGATACTGTGTACATTAGTATTTTTATGAATGTTGTATTTTAAATACATACTACATAAAATGTTATTTATTTATTAAACTAAATACAAGCATATATATATATATATATATATATATATATATATATATATATTCAATGATGGAGGAATAGAGGGAATTGATGAATGAATGAATGAAAAATTCAAGTTAAGGAGGAGATGCTAGCTGGTCAGGGAGCTGATTCTATCCTCTAGGTTTCTCCTTCCTCTTTGGGTTCCACTAAACATGTCCATCACTAAATGCTCAGCTATCCCCAAGTTCTATTTGCAATTCCAACCAAGGTAGAATAAAGATACCCTTTCTTTTGGATTCTCTTATCAAAGGTAAGCGAGGCAAGCATTTAGAAATTACTGCTGGCTACTAAGAATTGAAGAGGGGAAATAAATAGTTCTAATATTCAAACAAAGAGAATAGCACCTGCAGTAACCATCATGTGTTCATACACCAACCAGCACAGAGCAATAACACAGAACCATCTCACACACACACACTAGTTCACATCCACAAGATTAAGTTAAGTGTTATTAACAGAGAAAACATTATTCAAGGATAGTTATTAAAACACAAAGAAGAATGTTCTCAGAACCACTCCCTTGGAGTCCTACAGTGGAAGAAAGATAAATCCTGCATAGGCAAGCAGAAATTTAAGACTAAGGAGAGATGCAGGAACCAGAAGATGGATAGTTGTTAAGAGGAAAACACCATGGATACAGTGGATCATGACTAAGCTAATCTAAGCACTGGAATGAAGATGTGTGAGGGTGACCAAGTATGACCTGAGGGATGGTGGAAGATGAGAAGTGTGATCTGATTTCAGGGAAGAGAGATCTATGCTAATTTCTACAATTAGACTTCGTGATAAGTGCAGACAGTGCACTGTTTTAGACAAGTGAAGACTCTGTCTTGGCTCCTTTTCTTGTTCTCTTTTGGACTTATCAGGGCTTGGCAGCAGGACTTCCTTGAGGCCATTCTGAGCTTTGACATCCAGGGACAGTAGGGACTGTTCTACCATGGACACTGAAAGTCTCTGTTCTACTTTCTTTTATGTTGGTATGATAATATGTTCTTTAAAAAATAACTTGGAGGGTTTCTGTTGTGGGATATTTTATAGTTATAGAATCATACTCCTGTATGCTGTTTAGGGAGAAGGGTGCTTCCTGATGCCTTGCAGCTTGTAAAGGATTTGCTTCCTACCTGTTAACACCTCTGTGTTAAAAACAATGGAGTAGCCACCCAGATCTCCATATGAACAGGCCATTTGTTTACCTTAATGCAGATGAAGGTTCCCTATCACTGTCAATGGTCTACAGCTGGGTGGTCAGAGGAGACTGTGACTCACCCCCAGCTTGGACACCTGGCTGGTCTACTGGCAGATCTTGAGAAGTGTTAGGTTCCATTCATTTGTATAATGAAGGCCTGTGTGGAGAGAAGGAGGAGTTTTGATGAATATAGCACCAAGGGGCTGGGGCAGTGAGGGAGAAGCAGAGATAAGCTGGAGAGCCAGCAGGAGAGCTGTGTGAGGAAGTGATGGGGTGAGCTTCAGGCTATTATAAACACACATGCAATTTGTTGTTAATAAAAATGTTAGCAACACAACAGTAAATAGTTTGCAAGATACTTCATTAGTAACAACACACACACAGACACTCACAAACCTTCATGAAAGGCCATATCACCATACTATGAATCCCTGTTGCAGACACTGGGAGCAAATTTGAATAATAGGATCTGGTGGGCTGGGTTTTTCCTGGTACAAGGTCTGCCTCAAAGGAAATGGTCCGTCTTCAGTGACAGTGAGTGGGGATACACTGATAAACTAGCTACCACTTGCAAAAAGTAGCCAAAGATGACATAACACACAGCACCACTGTGAAACACAAGACCAAAGGACACAGAAAAGGTTATGGTGCCATTATGAAATTTTCATCCTCTGATAATTTAAACCTCTTTGGGATCAAAAACCCATTCAAAGATCTCAAAGAGAGTCTTGAATTCTTTTATGGGTGAATGTACATAAAAATATACACTCCAAGCTGGTGAGATGGCTCAGTACGGAAAGGCACAGGCTGTTAAACATGACAACCTGAGTTCAAGCTCTGGACCTACGTGGCAGAAGAAGAGAACTGACCTGAAAATTATCCTCTGACTTCCACCATGTATACTGTGGCATGTGTCCAGCTACTCACATACATACCACAGGAAAAAAACTAACAAAAATATAAAGTAAAATATCTATACACTCCAAATTATACATATAATGGGGAACTTGTAGGCATTAGAAATGCATTTTCCTAACAAAAATTTTATATGTAATAAAATGGTTTGTGGTTAACCTTACAAATAGTGAAGTTGGCCAAATTGTTTTAACAATGACCTTTTCTATTATTTTCCAATCAAAGAGAATATGTCCTGAGCCCAGCCACGTGCTTCCAGGCCTCTGCACACTCAGTGATTTTCTTTGGTGTCTGCTCTCATTCCTTGACAAAAATATCTTGAAAAAAAAATGATGGCTCAAAGTCCTCATTCTGATGAAACTGATGACTCTCACAACAGCCAACAAGACTTCTTTCATGAGTTTCATTTCCAGAGTACATGAAAGGCCTGTTATGAGGCTGAGATAGCCCGCCCTTGTTCCCACTCAGTCTTCACCCCAGGTCCTATTTAACTCTTTAAGTGCTATGATTACACCTGAAAAAACAGTGAAAGGTGACGAACAAAGCCTTGGACCTCTGAATTGTGAGTTCTTCCACACAGAACTTTTAGAGAAGCAGAAGGGCAAAGCACAAGGTCTTTGGACTTCTCTGACAATGAGTTGGGGGAAGACAAACAAATTAGATGTAAGCGCTGGTTAATAAAGCATAAACTGCCTAGTCTCACTAAGGATGGGACTCATCTAAAGCTCTTCTCCATGATTTACCCATGTTCTCCTTGGAGGAGCAGGACAGAATGCTCTTTGTCTTTATAAGTCTACATACTACTTTTGAGCTAGAAAAACACCTGCATGACACATCAATGCTTTAGGGGATCATACAGCATGGAATATGCCATTAACATTGATCTGGCTTTGGCACTGGCATTATGGTCAACGCTGGCATGCTTGGCACATGAGAAGAGGAAGAGTGGTGACACTGATGGTGACCGTGTATAAGGCAGCAGCAAGAATCATGACACCCTGTCTCTAAAAACAAGATGGGTGGTACCTGGGGAATGACATCTGAGGTTAACTGTCATGGTCTCTGCACACTGTCTCACACACACAAGCACACACAATGCTAAGATATTCTGAAGTAAAAATCATTTGGTTTTGCACCTGGCTTAATGGACTCTAACACTTCTGCTCCCACTGAAAGACCAGAACCCCCAAGCAGTAGGAAATTCTGTCAGTCTTACCAAGCTGTTCCTAAATCAGGGTGTATACTGTTTTCTGGTGCAAGACCTGTTTCCCTGAACCATGACATAAGTCTCTTCTCTTGCCACTAAGCAACCTTGGGTTTCTCAGAAGTGTCAGATACCTGAGGTTCTCAGCCGCAGATCCACAAGACCTTAGAGCATTCCAACAGTTGTAAGACCCCCAGTTGCCTACCTCCAAAGTTAGAGTAGCCCCCAAGTCGTCTCTGTTGGGCTAGTGAAATGGTTCAGTATATAATGGTACTTGCCACTAGGCCTGACAACTTGAGTTCAGTTCATGTAAAAGTCATGGTGGAAGAAAAGGACTGACTACCACAGCTGTGTTATAACTTGCACATGTACACCATCCTCCCCATCAAAAAACAAAGATTTCATGACCAGAGACTTCATGACTAGAAGCTGAAGAGAATAGTGCAGACACATCCAAGTATCAACTCTAAGTAACATAGCAGGCACAAATTACTGCCAGTGAGTAATGTTTTCTTGTTGCCAATAGCCCTCCCACTGTCACTCAGTTCTTATTCCTTTTGATGGCCTAGATGGCACAAGGTTAGTTTCTTCTGAGATATTTAAAGGGTTAGAGGAAGGTTCACAAATTTCAATAATCAAGCCAGGCATAGTGGTATACACTTGTAATTCCAGCAGAAGGATCACAAATTCAAAACCAGCTTGAGCTACTTAGCAAAACTGGCTTAAAAATCAATCACTCGCTCAATCAATCAATCTTTCAATTAAAGCAAAAAATAAAGACGAATAATGTTGTAATACAACTCTAAAAATCTAATTCAAAAAAGATCCAGGCTGAATAAAATACCAATGTTTCAAGAAAAATGCATTTAATAACTTATTGGGGCAAATTAAATCAACAAATCTCAGTGTATTCATGCTGCAAATATAGGAAGGAATATAAGTAGCAGTTGTCTCTGTGGGAGATTGTAACCCATGTGAAGCCCCTGATGCTAAGAGGAATGGAGCAAACAATGAATGATATCATCCACAAAAACTTATTACAGTCAGGGTAAGAGTGACAAAATTCACTTGTTGGTTGGTTCATCCGCTTTCCTTTTTTGTTGTCTTTCCCTATCTGTTAGGAGTAAATAATACTAACAGTTAACTCAATGATGTTTGTCCTCTAAACTTGGCCCCACAAATGTGAACAAATATTGACACACTGGAGCCAACACTCCTACAGACCCATTTCCTATATCTTTGACTCTCATCTCCCTCAAGGTTGGGGCTAAGGCCCTCTGAACACCCTGTGTCCTCTACCTTCCATCTCTTTTGCCATGCCCTGTATCTCTGTCCTAAAAGACCAACAAGGTCTTGGGACAACACTGATGGATGAGTGAAAGTGGAGGGGGAGAGAGAGGGAGAGAGGGAGAGAGGGAGAGAGGGAGAGAGGGAGAGAGGGAGAGAGGGAGAGAGGGAGAGAGGGAGAGAGGGAGAGAGGGAGAGGGAGAAGTATAAGAAAATCACTATATTAGTTACTTTTCTTATTGTTGTGAACTACCTGACAGAAACAACATGATGAAGGACAGGCTAATTTGGGCTCATAAAGATTTCAGTTCATCACATTGGAGAAGGCATGGTGAAATAGCTCCATCCAGGCAGCAGAAGTATGGGGTGGTAGTTTGCCAAGATGGAGCAGGAAGCAGAGAGGGTGTCTTAGTTTGATTTTTATTGCTGTGATGAATACTATGCTCAAATGCAACCTGGGGAAGAAAGGATTTATGTCAGCTTACATTGTGAAGGGAAGCCAGGACAGGAACTCAAGGCAGGAACTGAAGCAGTGACCATGGAGGAGTGCTGCCCACTGGCTTGTCTCTCATGGTTTGCTCAGCTTCTGTGTGTGTATATATATTCCAGGACCACCTTTCAGGGTGACACTACCTGTAATGGGATAGGCCCTTCCACATAAATCATTAATCAAGAAAGTATCCCACAGACTTGCCCATAGGCCAACCTGATGGAGACATCGTCTCAATCGAAGTTTCCTCTTCCCAGATGACCCTGCCTTGTGTCAACTTGGCAAACAAACAACCAGCACAGAGAAAAGCCAGAATTCTAGACAGGAACAATCTATCCTCAAAGGCCCATCCCTGATGATATACTTCCACCAGCCAGGCCATATCTTTTAAAGGCCCCACAGTCTTCTGGTTAGCTCTACAAGCGAGGCACCAAGTGTTCAAGACCTCAGTCCATGGTGGACATCTCATATCATTCCTGGAGTTGTCATCATGTCCCTTGTGTGATATTGTTACAGCTTTCCTTCACATGAGTTAAGACCTCAGGTGAAATCTGAAGTGAAAGAAGGGCAAAGATTTTCAAACTATGGGCAGCAGTTCTTCATTGGATTATGAAATCTCATTTCCTGAATGAATTAGAGCTCAGCACTGAAAAAAAAGAAAAAAAGTATGAAACACCAGAATGTACCACACATGTAAAGAATAAACCACACAATAAAGAGGGCAAGTGTTACGTACTTCTTAAAGTTTCCTGAGATTTTGTTTATCTTTATTTTATGTGTGTGAGTGTTTGCCTGAATGTATATGTGTGTACCATGTTTGTTCAGTGTCCAATGAGGCCAGAAGAGGGCATAAGATCCCCTAGAACAGAAGCTACAAATGGTTGTGAGTCACCACATAGGTGATAGGGACTTGGCTCCTCTGGAAAAGCAGTCAGTGCTCTTAACTAACCACTGGGCCATCTCTCCAAACCCTCTTTAAGTGTCTTTACTCACACTCTCTCTATATTGAATTATGAGATATAATTCTTGCTGTGAATCATGATTTAACAAATTGAAAGTCACTACTATAGTAGTTGAGATCCTGAGTTCTGTCTTAGTTTGCTTTTCTTTGATAAAATGCTCTCACAAAAGAAACTTAAGGAAAAAAGTCTATTTTAGCTTACAATTCAAGGTGGTTACATCCTATCATGGCAGGAAAATCAAGGCAGCAGGAGCTTAACACAGCTAGCCATATTGTATCTACAGTCAAAAATCAAAGGATGATGAATGAACGCTTGTGTTAGTGGTGCTCAGGTCTCTGTCTCCACATTACAGCCAGGATTCCCTACCTAAGGAATAGTTCTACCCACAACTGATGGGCCTTCCCACAACAATATAATCAAGAATAACACAAATTGTAAGCCTCCTGTGGGTTCTAGGAATGGAATTTAGTTCTCTGCAAGAGCAGCAAGTGCTCTTAATTGCTGACTCATCTCTCTATCCCTGGTTATTTTTGTTATTGGTTTTTTGTTTGTTTGTTTGTTTGTTTAATATATATGGATATTTTGCCTGCATGTATATATGTCTAAATGCCACATGTGTGCTTGGTGTCCTCAGGGCCAGAATATGGTGTGGGCTACAGATAGCTGTGAGTCTCTGTATGGGTACTGGAAATTGAACCTGGATTCCTCTGGAAGAGTAGCCAGCGCTCTTAACCATTGAGCCATATCTTCAGCCCTAGAGGTTGTCTTTTAATTGTAAAAAGTAATGTGTTTAGAGCCGAAATAGTGTGATCAAGGGTATCCTCATTTCCTATGGCTTCTTGTTGAGGGTCTATGATAGCTAAGCAGTGGAAGTAATCAGCTTGACAAAGATCCTGGTTTTTTCCTTTGCTGGGAATCTGAAGCCCACCAACTGCTTTGCCCCTTTCTCATCTTTACTGTGTGGTGACAAAAGCCACTCATCAGTAATATTGTCTATTAGGCCTAATAGTTTAAACTCAAATCAATTCCTGGGCTGGCTGGGAGTGTGACACTGCCACCTCAGCTCTAAGTAATTGTAAACTAACCTTCAAGTTTTGGCATGTGAGAACTATTCATGCTTTCTGTAGACATATTATAAAAACTTATTCTCAGTTATCCTGACCTTCCCAGGGAAACAGAGCTATAGTTGTGATCAGAAACGGAGAGTCTAGACAGTAGGTCAGCAAGCTTGAAAAAACAAATAGATAATTCACCCTTGAATGTCTGCTTCCTTTAACAGTAAGTGTGCAGACCAAAGATCAGCTATTCATTAGTTAAACTATTGTGTTAAGACTACTCACTAAAATTAACCTTGAAGATCAGAGGCCTGCAGCTGGAAAGGGATGAGCACTCTTGCATTTTTTATTTTTTATTTTTTGATGAATGCTTGACATAAGCAGCCTGAAGTTTTTTGCTAAGGGAGTTAGAGCAAAATCTTTGTGAGAGAGGGAAGCCTTGTAATTTTTTCCCCAATGCGTACATTGTTATTTTGCTTTCTCTAATTTTTCTAAGTTTTAATTTCTTTAATTTTTATTATTAAAATAAACTCTTTATTATACATAAGCCGTGTTATATGCAAGTCTTAAAAGCACTATAAGTGTGTCATATATTGTCCCACTAGAAAAATGAACTACTGTGTTCATTTTTCTTAATCTGTCTTAATTTTCCTTCAACAGTCCCTCATCTTCTGAGGATAGTTCGTGGAACTGCATTGTGGGTGAAGATGGGTCAGTAACCCACAGCTTCTTTCTCAAAAGTAATATACCTTTTCCTCCTGCTTGTCATTAACTCCAGTTAAATGACTTTGTGTCTATTTTTATTTTAGCATCATATAAAATACACTCTTCTTTGTGTCTATACTGTCTTCATTTTTAATGGCTAAACTTTATTTCTTGCTATTGTTGGACATTTTCAGACTGACTTTATGTGATTACATTGACTCTTTTATGCAAATGCATGGATGCCTGTACAGTGTTAGGGCTAAGTTGTGGCAAGTAAAATGCCCTGGAAATAAAATTCCAGGCAATACCCACCTCTCTTATAAAAATTCACCCTATACCTACAGTATAGTGTTCTCTCTCCTCTCTCTTCCTTTTTCTTCTTCCTCTTCTTCTTCTTCTCTCCTCCTCCTCCTCCTCCTCCTCCTCCTCTTCTCTCTCTCTCTCTCTCTGTATCTCTCTCTCTGTGTTTCTTAAGTTATATTCTGAAGAAATAATCCCTGTGGTGGGAGTTTACTGTCAGAGTATTTTAAGCTTCCTAGTACTAGAATGTTTTACAGAAAGGTTCCTTTAAGGAGTTTTCTACAGAACTCACAGAGATCCACTTCCTCTGCCTCCCAAGTGCTGGGGTTAAAGGACTGCCCTATCATGCCTGGCTAATATTCTTCTTTAAAGAAAAATGTGATACATACACAATACATTTTACAAAGATTATGGAGGCAACAGGAGTTACCAGGAGAGTACTGAAATAGTGTGTCTCAACTTTAGCACTATGATTTCTAGGAGAATTCCACAGGTGTATCTTTCCACATTTGAATAACCCAGGCAAAATACTGAGTTTTAGACAATCAAACTGTACATTTAGTTTATTCTAAAATAACAAAGCTTTTGATACATAGTTCATTTCCCTAACTGGTTATGACTCTTTTGTGTATACCACCTGTCACTAAAGATAAATGTTTTGTTGGTGATTGTTGGTATTGTTGGTATTGTTCTCTTCATCTTTTGAGACAGGATCTCATTAAGCAACAAAGCTGGCTATAATGTCTCAATTCTTTTGCCTTAATTTTCTGAATGCTGACTAAAGAGACGTGGGCTGCCACACAGAGCAGGCACATTGCTTCACAAGACATCAGCTCTTTGTGTTTGGACCCAGGAGGTTCAGATGGCAGAGCAGTCTCTATGCCAAGAGGGATTTCACAGAGAATGAGTGGTAGGCCAAGTCATCTGCTATTTCCCAGCACTAGATTGAAATACAAATTCTATTATTTAGGGGGAAAATTCCCCATGCCAACAAGCTCTTTTTTGTTTGTTTGTTTTTAAACAAAATTCAAGTGGAAAATATCTGTTCTTCATAAACTTTCACTAGGATGGGGGTGGAGGATTGTCACTTTTTAAGAAGACAGACTGGAAAATCACCAGAATGGGACTTAGAAAGGTCGGGTTCCTGACTCACTGGGCAGATGCAGTTGCCCATGTTGCATAATCAGGGGGTCATTGGAGCATGGTCCAGGAGAAGGAGACTGGGGTGAAGCAGAGCATCACCCAGAGGGGTGTTGGAAGAGTACCAAAATTGCCTCCATAGTTCTTGGGGCAACTTGGATAATTTTAGAAAAAGTCTGTTTTTCTGCTGAATGCAACTGATCAATTTATTTAGTGCTTCCTATTTTGGAATCATTGCACTGTGAAAGTGGACTTTTCCTTCTATGGAATTCTGCCTGTTCACTTTTCTTATTGAGTTTGGCCACCTTGCTATACTGGAACCTGCCAATTCAACAGTTTTACTTTCCAAAATAATGTGCGCGTTCTGTATCAAGCTTATGAGGTTTTCATAACCTCAGTGGTTGCTGGATTTTATATCAAGATTTATTGAACCAAACTGAGCATGTGCAGATACCAGTAGTGGTAGAAAGCTACTATAAACTGCCTGCGTAAATATCGTAATATTCTGTAAAACCAGTTACAACATTTTAATCTAAGGGGGAAAAAATGCACACTTAAGCACACCGGAAGCCTATCTGCTCCATCAAATTAAAAATAAGACGTGTAGGATTCCAGAAGAGTTTCATCCTGGGATTGGAAAAGACGAAAACGTTTCTGCTGGGTTCTAAAATGAAACCAGAAATTCTCCCAGTCTCCTTATCTGTTCAATGCCGGTTATTTTCAGAGCATTCACATGCCGGCACTACAAAAGGCAAACACTCTGCCACGTGGGGCGCAGGCAAAGCAGCTGGAGAACGCCGCGCAGCTAGGACCCAGCAGGAAAAGTATCCTTGTCTACCCCAAGGACCGCCACAACGACCAATCAGAAGGCGCCTTCACTCAACCATCCGCCAATTGCAGGCGTCCTTTCTGCAGGCCGTTGGGACTATTTAAAGGAGGCACCAGAGCCGGGGCGGGTAGGGGGAGCACAATTGCCTGCCTGGGTGTGTACGCTTTGGAAGTCATGGCCAGCCATCTGGAGCTCAACACCGGAGCCAAGATGCCCACCCTGGGCCTGGGCACCTGGAAGGTAGGTGCGCGGAGGGCGCCCCGCCCCTCGCTGGGGACCCCGACGGCACGCCCGGAGCAGCGCTCGGGTCGGGGGGGGGGGGCCTGCCGTGCGCACCGCGGCCCTGCGAATGGGGCTCGGGGCTGGCAGCGCGTGAGCTCGCGTGGGTGCTGCAGGTGGAGACACACTCTCGGGAGCCCGGGCGAGAGGTTCAGAAACCGAGCACGAGTTTTGTCTGTAGTCGCCTCTGGCGCCTCAGCTTCACGTGTGGGTTGTCCCCGCTTGGCCTGGATGTTGCTCTCTCGGGAATAAGCCAGTTGGGCCAATGGGCCTGAGATGATTAAATTAGGAGGCGAGCGTTTTCCAGGAACCCGCCTGTTTCTCTGTCCCTGAAGGCGCTGCCAGCGCTCAACCCTTAAAGATAACGGAACTCCTCAGAGAATCAATCTGGCTTCAGCATTGCTGATGCCTCCCACACTGCTAAAGAAGAGGGCTCCAGGCCTAACACCCCCGAAACCTCAAGACAGCACAGAAAGGTTGAGAAGAGGGCCTGATACTTCAGAGTGAGATACAAATGGAAAGAACCAATTTGATTACTTGATAACTGAAGAACCTGAAGGTGATATTACTTACTGGAGCAGAGAAAAACCTAGTTCTTTAGCCACTTGTAGGGTACTTGTAGGTATTGTATGTTACATCCCACTACTGTGACCTGGGTCTTAAAGGAACCTTGAGTATGTACCTGGGCAGTAAGCACTTAAGATGCAGTGAAGGAAAGAGAAAAGCAGGCAGAGTTGAGTTCAAATCGTTTGAAAAAGGGCACAGTCAGTTTCTACCCAAACTGCAGTTAAAATGGATATTGTATATGGTGAATAAGAAAGAGGGCATAGACTTGCCTTTCTCTGAACATGCTTCTGGGCCAGTAGATCACCGTGTACAGCTTGTATTTCCTTCCAGAGAGCCCTTGGTAACTCTAAAGGTGTGATTGAATTACAGCCATGATGCCAGGTTGAATTCCCTGCATTGCAATGAGAAAGGTGGTTTCCCTGCTGTAGTAAACACAGCTACAAGACACAGCACACACAGGCATATGTAACTACAATAAAAATTTTGTAAGTAATACATGACTCACAATGGCTGGGATTCTGGTACTCTAATTCTATCCTGTTTCTCCAAAAACCCTGGTCATAATTTTACAGTATTATTTCACAAGGCAGCATTTGGAGATCAGTTCTCAGTAAAAGTTCCTAAGTGAGTTGCTGGAGCATACAACAACCCCAGAGAGCTGGGTGCTTGTTTAAAATAACGTACATTTGTATGTGAAGATCATTCTGGCTTCTTCACAGATAATTCCGATCACTTCCCACAGTGCCTGGCTGGTAGAATGGATCCAAAAGACATGTGTTGGGTTAAGGTAAAGAAGTAAATTATAGAGGAAACTGTGTAGTGAAAATGCTCACTTCAGTTTCTGGGGCCGGGAGAGGTTGGTAGAGAAGAGTGTGGAAGGGAAGAGGGGTAGAAGTGAAACAGATGAGGTCAGTAGAGACTTTGAGTATATTTCCCTTTTTAAAAAAAGAATATCAGTCCTTTCCCTTGTATGTTCCTTCATAGATGACAAACAGTCTAGTCATTGTGGCAGTCACAGGAGAGGGCCACATGGGTACCGTTTCTTGTTCTTATGGAACCGTGTCAGTGGCTATGTGTATGGTTGTGTACCCCACAGACCAATAGCAGGACTCTGGTAGTCTATGGTCTACTTTTCCCTGGAGGGGCTTCAAACTCCCTTTTCTCCTCAGAGGTGAAAATTTCCACGGTTGGGAGACACTCTTACTTACATGGAGTTTCTTCTTGGCTGGCTTGCCTTTCCACTGGACAGTAAATGCACCCATAGTATTGTATGGCCAGGAGCCTTTAAGACAGCACTAGTCTCTGATACAGACCAGTGTCCTAATGTTAATTAGGTCTCCCTAAGGATAATGTTTTGACCTAGATGAAAGTCTTTGTAAAAACATGGCCGTTTTCTTTTCTGCGTATAGACTAGGAATGGAGAGTTAGTGATATTTCCAGTCCTTTTCCAGTTAATTGCCTTGTGTGCCTCCCAAACATGAGTCTTTTGAAATATTTTTTGGCCTAATTGTACCCCAATCAGATTTTGATACCTCAGGTAAAACTGCTATGTAGGTGCATATGCCCTGTGGCTCTTTAACAGGGTCCCATGCCAGTCTTAAGCTGTGACAAGTTTTCTTTGCTTCTAATTTTTGCCTCTTGAGGTAGTGCTTGACCCTAGAAGAAAAATGTGAAGAGTCTTCCTGCCATTACCTGAATTAAAGCAAGCTCCCATTTACAGTCCTACATCCCGGGATCTGGGAGCCGTGCTAGGGTCATTGAAGTAGAAGTTTGGTTTCCTGGTTGCTTGTCTAGTTACCATGCTATGTACCTCAACCTCTCCATCTTCAAGATAAAAAATAGTCAAATAAATCCTGCTTGTGTGGGGCCAGTCCTGGATCCAAATCTCTATAGAGTAGAGATATGTCTTAAAATCAGGCTAGGTTTATTGACTTGTTACAGTAGAACAGGTTTTATTAGTGTTGTTGTCAAACCAGGTTATGGGCTTTCGGGAGAAAAGGCTGGAGGAGAAGTCATTCTTGAGGGTTCAGCCTTTATCTCTTGGAATTACTGTTTAAGATTTTGAGCTGTAAGTTGAACTTACCATCAAGACAAGCGAGGTTGGTTTCTCTGGATCCAACAAAGGAGAGTGTGCTTTGTGGCGACTGTGGGCAGGGCATGAAAAGTGGCAGGTACATTGTAATCATTCTGTGGGTTTCTGACTGAGGCTTGTGAAAGTAGCAGATTGAAGCCTTGTTTGTTTACTAGCTGTCAGGATTCTGCCTTGTGGGGAAGGAAGCCTCTGGATGCAGCAATTATTTCTTCTTGACCTCTAACCTCTTGCCCTTCCAGCCTTTATCTGTCTTTGTCTTCCCATGAAAACATCACGGATTTCTGTTGATTTTAGTTTGGTGTCAGTTGTCCGGCAACCTTGATGAATGTCTGCTGCACTCTAGTTCCAAGGAACAGAAAAATCAAGTTAACCCTAAGCAGAGAACAAGCACAAAAGTTGTGTTAGGGGTGGGAGTTCATGGGGCTACACCCATGACAATCACTAGAAGATTCACACTTGGGATTCCATTTAGGGTTATAAATTAGATCACTAGGATTCAGTCATTCTTGACCCTGTTCCCTCAAGGAGTTGTAAGCATTCTGCCAGCAAAGGGCTCCAACTGAGAAGAGTTACTTAGCAGATAAGTGCAGGTCCTGAAACGGAGTCTCATACCCTGGGTCAAGTCATGTTCCTTCCTATGTATGAGTGGCTGTGATAGATGTTGTTTGGCTTTGTCTAGCCTGGACCTTGTGCCCGGCACTCTATCCAAAGCCAGATGCTGCCAAGCCCTAATCAGGTCCACTACAAGGCAGAAGGACTTAGAAGCAGAAAGGTTTCTAAGAGAAGAGTTAGTGAAAGTGCCCTAAATCCCAGCAAAAGTTCAAAGGAGCCATGAGGTAGAGTCCAAACTCATTAAACTCACCAGGCCCCTCTTGTGTTATCCTTCTCAGGAAGAGATATGCTTTCCCTTCATAGCTAATATCAGCTATGGCTATGTCTGGGTGCCCCAGGGAGTGGTCAGGGAGTCCTTTCCTGAATATGCTGAGATAGTTCCTTTAGCCACAGAAAGGTAGAGAAGCCACAGGTGCATTCTTAGGTCCTACAGGGATGTGAGATGGTAAAGGTAACTCACACCTAAGAATGGCATGGTCCCTCCAACGGGCGGATTGCTCCCCTGCTGGGTGAGGAGCAAGCACCACTGCCAGCAGGTGCTAGTAATAGATTTGTTCTAGTATACCATATTTTTTCTCCCAGACTGTTTTTTTTGCACAAGACTCCAGACAAAACAGATGTTGGCAGCTGCCAGTGACCCTGGGGAGTTTTCCTTTTCATTTGCTTCTGCTCCAGCTCTACAGAGGAATGGTACTTGTTCAGCTCTCCAATTCAAGCAGAACAACCCAAGGAACAGAACCTTGTGAAGCCCAGAGCCACGCAGGCTCTTCCTCCTCCTCAGAGGCCAGGCTTCCTGTTTGTTCTGGAACTCAGGTGGCAATCGTCCAAGGTTCTAGTCTTCCCTTTCCACCTCCCTGATACTTCTGAGGTACCATCTCTCTGTGTCCATATTCTAGACCAGGTTCTCATTCACTAAGTCAGCAGCAGTTGAGCTCTTGCTGTATGATAAATACCTTGAACTATTTGAATTGTCCTTTATTACCTAAGATTTCAGCTGAAGATTTTTTGTTTGTTTGTTTGTTTGAGGTATGGCCTCTCTGTATAGCTCAGGCTGGCCTAAACCCCACAACTCTTATGCCTCTGCTTCCAGAGTGCTGGGATCATACCTATGTCCCAGACCTCAAGTAATCTGTGCTGCTGGCTAGTGGCTATCAGACTCTGCGAAGGTGAAGGAATATGACGATGTTCCACCTCAGTTCCCCTGTCTTGGGGACTGACTATGGAATGTTATCACATAAAAGCATGCTAGCCTGTCTTGGCCCAGTCAGAACAGGAGCCTGATCCAAAACCACTGATTTCACTGTTTTTCCTTAGCTTTGTGCAAAGTCTACCCTGTTTTGTTTTTTAATTACATGGCTTATATTTCATCCTTTTCAGTCCCCTCCTGGCCAGGTGACCGAGGCTGTGAAGGTTGCTATTGACATTGGGTACCGCCACATTGACTGCGCCCAGGTGTACCAGAATGAGAAGGAGGTGGGAGTGGCCCTCCAGGAGAAGCTCAAGGAGCAGGTGGTGAAGCGCCAGGACCTCTTTATTGTGAGCAAGGTACCGATCTTTGAGGATACTGGGATCCGATTTACTCTTAGCCAGGCAACCCAGCTACCAGTTAGGTCCACATTTAACACGAAGGCAGTTAGATCTGGGTAGGTGATTCTTTCAGGTCCAACTCAAGGCCACAGGAGGACCTGTTGCTTCTCTACTTATATATATATCTGTTGGACCTGTAGATTAGAGCCCTGTGTTATTAAGACTAATTGGGGGTTGACTCTCTTTTTAAGGAATGACTTCAGAGACAAAACCTAGTTCCCCTTTACAGTCTGGGTTTCACTGCAGGCCTGTATTTTTAGCTGGAGGTTATGGATACACAAAGGAGCCCAGATTGGAGGGTGAGGCTGGTTCTATGAGGCAGGGTGAGGTGAGGCAAGGAAGTAGACCTAGAACATGTGTTTAGCACCTCCAGTTCTATAGTTGACCTGTCCATTCTATAGTTATGCCTTATTTGGTCTTTGTGAGGTACCCTTGATCTGACCATCTCACTTGCCTCTGGAAAGTTGGTTTCCACAATATGAACTGGAAACTCTCCAGCCACTCCTAGCATCATAGTTATGGGGAAAGGAGAGTGTGTCCTCTGCCTTGGAGTTGTCTGGCTCCTAGCCGGAAGAGACATTTGCACGGCAGGGGTAAGATGTGCCTTTGCTGGCTTCAGCTGTGGTGCACGTTCCATGACAAGAGCATGGTGAAAGGAGCCTGTCAGAAGACACTCAGTGACCTGCAGCTGGACTACCTGGACCTCTACCTTATTCACTGGCCAACAGGCTTCAAGGTAAGGGGCTTGGTGGGTCAGAGTCCCTGTGGCTCAGGTGCAGTCTTCTTCCTGATTAGCATATTATGGATAGTTGACTCTTCTTGTCTCTGCTGCTTGAAGTGTGATGCTGAACCAACATCAGTATCATCACCCAGAGTGTATTAGAAACTTGTCTCATGCCTCTCCTTCACCATCTGAACCCAGATTAACCTTTAGGGGTTTGGGGAACACTGCTATTTTCACTCAGTGCTTCTAGAATTTAAAACTGGTGGTGAATATGGCAAACATGGCTACTGTTTTCCCTATTGCACATGGCTGTAGGTGAAGTCAGCACCACCTCCCCAATACCCTGCCTTTTGCCTCCAGGCATATGTGCACAGTGCTCACACATACGGGAATGTGTACCTCCATTGTGCGTCATTCTCATTTTCACTACATTTTCTGCTTCTGGTTCCTGGCTTGTTTTTCTTCATGCTTACTCAGATAGAAAGGATATACATTTTATCCTACAGATCAGTTTTAGCTCACTGTAGTCTCTTGGAGCCTGAGGGACTTGATTTTTACCCTTTTGTTGTTGTTTTATGACAAGCCAGAGAGGGATAGGCAAAATGATAATTTTAGAGGTCTAAGAACCAGCTTAGATGTAGGCCCCTGAGTTTTCAGTCTTGAGTGTGTTCTCTGTCTGTATACTCTTCTCCATGGCAGGATTAGTCTCAGAGACTTGGGTGTGTCCAGATCTCCATCTGACAACCTCACAGTTCCATCATGACAGGGACCTCCATCGGGGTCGCTTCTGGTTTCCTTTTCATCTTGGCTGCCAGATAAACCTTTTATCATCCTCCACAGTGTTTGCAATACTGCAAGATTAAAATAGGTCTGTGAAGAACTGTTTCTGATCATTTTGTATGTGTGTGCTTATTGTTAATGACAGCCTGGGCCTGATTATTTCCCATTGGATGCATCAGGAAATGTGATTCCCAGTGATACCGATTTTGTGGACACTTGGATGGTAAGATGATCCTGACCAGGACCCTTATTTATTGCTGGTGTCCTGTTCTTATATGTGGCCAGATGTAAGTGGTCTGCTCTGCCACCCCTTGCCGTGCATAAATCATCCTGTCTCTATGCGTGTGTGTTTAGTTTCATGAAAGTTAGTCCAGCTTTCGTGTCCTCCTCTTGGCTTCTGGAAGGTATAAGTTGCTGGCCATGAATGGGGAGGGTGCAGTCTGTTAAGCTGCCAGACTCAAAGATACTTCTGGTCATTGTGTTTTGGGGGTTCATTTTAGCACCTAGATAGACCTCTCTTTTCTGTTTAGGCCATGGAACAACTGGTGGATGAAGGTTTGGTGAAAGCAATTGGTGTCTCCAACTTCAACCCTCTCCAGATTGAGAGAATCTTAAACAAACCTGGTTTAAAATATAAGCCTGCAGTTAACCAGGTAAGACTCTGACAGGGTGTGCTATTTTATTAGTCCCTGCTCTTACCTGTGGTCCACATCACCCAGGGAGTGGCTAGGAGCTCAGTCCTGGGATCTCATTTATCATGATAGGCACATCTGGAAGTAGAAGCTTTGCAATGATAGGATTTGAGGCAAAGAATAGCTTCTGACATGGGTGGTGGGCAGCCAGCAAGGTCTGCAAGCTTTTATCAGTTGATAAGTGGCCAAGGCCAGAGAAAACTGTAAAGGCTTATTGTAGATGTAGAACATTGGTAACAAATTTATTGTTCTTAATGTGAAGGCCAAAAGCTGGGAAATAGAGAGTCGTTACAGCTTATCTGGGAGGCAAACATTTCTGTGTGGGAGAGAAGGGACATTGACCATATCACATTAATTTGTGTCCATGCTACAGTTAACTCTCCTGCTTGTGTTGCAGATTGAGTGCCACCCATACCTAACTCAGGAGAAGTTGATTCAGTACTGCCATTCCAAAGGCATTGTGGTGACTGCATACAGTCCCCTTGGTTCTCCTGACAGGCCCTGGTAAGCTTCATGGGGTCACGTTAGAGATGAGAAATCACTAAAAGGAATGATTAACACCTCAGAGAATGCTTTTATGCTGCTGTGCTGAAGCCCTGTGCTCCAGGGCTCTGGGCTTCCTGGGAGGTTGACATTTCTAGGAGAATGATGAACACTCTTTTTTTCAAAGGGTTAGCAGTTAGATCATAATCCAGCTTTGGCCTAGGATCCTTGCCAACCACCCAGAAGTCAATGGGTGGGTCAGGGCTAGTGTGGCCAGCTTCCTTAAGTGACAGTGGTGAAGACTGTGGATATCACCATCTCTTTGTTCCAGGGCCAAGCCTGAAGACCCTTCTCTCCTGGAGGATCCCAGGATCAAGGCAATTGCAGCCAAGTACAATACAACTACAGCCCAGGTATAGCCATTTCCAGGTACTCATGACTGTTGCCTGAGTTCTACACTCCTGGTGGTCTCTGGTAGTCAGAAGTGAAGGGAGCTGAGCCCAGGAAGCCCTTCTTGATAGTGTGGTTTGGAGTCTTAGAATGCAATATTAAGGGTGCAGATCTGGGATTTAGAAGATTAATTGCCTTGTGATCTTGGAATAATAGTGTCTGTCCCTGCTGCCTTTATAGACAGTGCAGACATTCACACACTATTTACTAGAAGAGCTCTTACTATCTGCAGTGTGGGAGATGTTCTCTCTCTCCCATGTGTAGTGTGACTCTAAGGCCTGGTGATATGCCTGGAGTCACTGATTAGAGGAGGACTCTAGAGTCCAATTTGGACCTAGTTTTAACCACAACTGGTAGGTGTCACTATACATCCCTGAACCTCTTTACCTGTGCAGTTGTAGCCTGTGAGATGATAATACAGTACTTGGTGTGTGTACACATTCAGCACTTCTGGGTCCACAGGTGCTGATACGGTTCCCCATACAAAGGAACTTGGTAGTGATCCCCAAGTCTGTGACACCAGCACGTATTGCTGAGAACTTTAAGGTAAGATCCAGCTGGCTGGCCCAGCCCTTCCTCCGTGGTATGCGGGGGTGGGGATTCTCAGGCTCCTCTTCCCATCTCAGCTGTGTGATTTTGAGCAAGTTACTTGACTGTACTCAAATAAAATAATACCTGTTTTGAGGGCTATTGTGAAGCTTAAGTTCATAATATACACACAACACTTACAGTGCCTAGTTCCACAGTAAGTGCTCAGGAATCATTGCTGTTTTAGTGGTGAGTTCATGGACTGCTCTGCCTTCCAGGACACACACTGACCAATTGGCTCTGTAGAGTGTGTAAGCATCTAAGCAGTCATGACAGGGCTTGGGAAAGTCTGGGCACCAGGAGTGTAGGTATTCACAATGAGCAGCTCCAGGCTACCTTGTAAGAGGGCCAGCTGGGAGAAAGAGCTGTTCCAGGATGAGCCTCTGTCCTCTCTAAGCAAAGAGACACTCTGATGAGTGGTCTCAGGTTCAAAGTGTGGCATCACCATGGGAGTATAGATCTTTATCAGGCAGCCCCACATAGTCTGCTTTAGGCAGCAGGTCATGTTTAGGTGGTTCTGATGACATAGCAAGCAGTTTATCCTACCTTGTCCCTGTGGCCATGGCCATTCCACTTACTGTGTAAAGATGTGGGAAGAAAGTCCTCTCCTGCTAGGAATGTGTTGATTCTTTGCCTCATATTTCATTTCTAAAGTATTAGAAAAGAAAATGTAGAAGGCAAATCTCAAAATGCTAACCTAGTGGACTTCCCTCCACCTCCATCTTATTGTGCATCCTTTGTATATTTTTTCATAGCCGTAATCACAGGAGTATGTAACAGAGTCTTGTCCTGCACATTCTGTGATCAGGAGCCTAGTGAAATGGTTTGTCAGGGTATGGATCCATTTCTCAGCCACAGTGCTGCCAAAGGCCATCTGGCCCAATTACCATCCCACCCCCCTTACCCTAAATTCTTCCCTGTATCATCATGTTGGGTATCTACCAGACAAGGTTTTAACCCAGTAGAACATTATATTAGCCAGCCAGCAACTACATTGGGTGTTTGGGACCCCAGTGTGGCCCTGAACCTTTCTCAGGGTGAGTTTTTAAGCACAAAACCATTTCCTGGGTTTAGACACCTCAGTTAACCAGAACAATTAGCCAGAAGCCAAAATACAGAAGCAAAAAACAAGGTTAGTACATTTAAAGACTTTCCCAGAACAATGGACTATGATGGATTAAATCTTTGTTTTCATTTTGGCTGCCTATGGGCTGAGGTTTATGGGCTGAATGGTACTTCCATCATGGAGTCAGTTGTACTAAGGTCTGGGGGTCTCTTACATGTTCTTGTATTCTTTTGTCTTCGTGGAAGTGATGCTGTTATCCCAATCTGCCTTCCTTGCTCTGTATGTCAAAACCTTAGATATTTTTAGGCTGTCTTACACACTACCTCGTTTGTGGCATTATTCTTCAGTGCCCCAGCTGCAGTGCATTGCTGGTACCTCTATACAGCCTGGAGGCTTTGTTTCATCTCACATAGCATGTCACAGATTAGTGGATGTTCCAACTGTTGAAGTGCCCCCTTCCTCTACTTCATGGTGAGTGGAAGCAGATAGGTTACTCATTAAAATTTCTTCTGGTGCTTATCACAGTAGAACTCCTTAGGAGTGTGGCAAGAATAAAATGAACAGTGTCCTTTGTGCTTGGAAATTCTGGTAGGGAAAGGCCATTTCAGATACAGCCAAAAGCATGTGCATCTTCTGGAGAGTAATTAGCATTCTGTTGAAGTTCCATTTACTCCCCTGCCCTCTGCACTCCAGGCAGTGGGAGCCATCTAGAACTGCAAGGTCTCTCATTTTCATTGCAAAACTTACTGGCTTTTTTTTTTTCTTTCGTGTTTGTGTGTAAGGTCTTTGACTTTGAGCTGAGCAGTGAGGATATGACCACTCTACTCAGCTACAACAGGAACTGGAGGGTGTGTGCCTTAATGAGGTGAGTGAGTCCCAGCGTGGCACCTGTTCTATGTCACCAAATACTGTAGAGTAAGAGGCATTTCTCCAAATTCTCTCCTGGTTCCTTTCTTACAGCTCACCCTGCTTTCACACAGATTTTGTCTTCTTATCTATGCAGAGCAGGAGCACTGCACAAAGCCAGGGGAGGATAGCTGCTAAGATTCCTATCTGAGTATCCCTTCTTCCTGCCTGGGAGCACAGTTAGCCCAACTTTGAAATTTTAGTTGCTTTTCTGAACTCAAATGATCCCAGGGGCTCATCCGATGCCCACCTTCCTAGAAGAATTTGCATCTGACTTAATGACATTGATAAGCAGTTTGGTAGGAAGACACTGATGCTGGACTCAGGATAGCCCCAGCTCTGACACCAAAAAGCCCTGTGACTCTAAAGTGTCACTCAGTCAGTAAGGGGCCTTTCAGCTTTATCTTTGCTGGTTTCTTGCCTTCCCTCTGAAATGGGATTTGGACTCCCAAGCCCCTGGGAACCTCCAAATCCCCACTGGCTTTAATGTCGGCTTTCTTTTCCTAGTCTTGGTTCTTACTACTAACATTTTATTTTCTTGCTCTTTGTTTTCTCTTGCTCTCTGCACAGCTCAGGGTATACATGGTGGCTGCGGCCTCTACCTTCACATGTGCCTTGGGCAGTAATGTCCATGATTCAGGGTGAGATTGCCTATTTACGTGTTGCTGTCACAGGGCCTCAGATTCTAAGTAGGCAATAAACAGAGCCAGCCCAGAAATTACAACCAGGACCCTTTTTAATGTTCCTGTTTATAATAACGACACTTAACCTTTTAACATGGAAATCTTTTTTTTTTTTTTGTTTTGGTTTTGGATCTAATTGGCAAGAGGGAAGTAAATTGCCTGCCTGTGGCATTCATTCAATTCTTAAAACCTGTAGTAGTCACTCAGCCTTACATTTTCCCTGCCACTGCTGGTATTTACATTGAAGCTTTTGGGGCAGACAAACCATGTGCTTTTAAACTGGCCCCTTCATATCTGCTTGCTTCCCTAGCTATTCTCTTCCAAGCTATTCTAGAAATAGCTGTGTATTAGTAGTACTGAATGTACATGGGTTGGGGTTGGAGTGGAGAAGAAGAGACTAGCTCCACTGTTCCCAGACCTCCCAGGAGGCTTTCCCTATATGCTAGCCCTCCCATTGACACAGAGCTCATGCTGCTGGTGTGCAGAGGAAGGCAGGTCAGTGGGGAGCTTATGAACGGTCTGAATGTTCCAAGAAGATTGCATACTCCAGGCCACACCCTCATCTTCTGATGTTTATCACAGTAGAACTGTGTTACAAGTATAGAAAGAAATGAAGTGAACAGTACCCTTTTGCTTAGAAGTACTAGAAGGGAAGAACTACTTCTTGCATAACCAAAAACATGTATCTTTTGAGAGGAACATAACCTTTCTTTAAATTTGATTTACCTTCCTGTTCTCCCTATCCCAGAGAACGGGAGCCATCTGGGACTTCATGGTATCATCTCTGATTTTCATTGCAGAACTTACTGAATTTTTTTTTCCATATGTGTGCATGCATGTCTGGGTGCTTTTCCAGTTGTTCCAGTGTTCTTGCCATTTTATTTCCAGTACAAGCCATTTGGCACTATTAAATAGACTGAACCTTGGTTGTGTGCCAGCCCTGGGGTTCCTGCAGCAAATGCTCAGCTGCTTTTTGATGCACATTTCACTTCAGATGACACAGAGATGCCCTCTCCTCTGTCCTGGGAGCAGTTGCTGTTTGATTTGCCTTTTGGGATTTAAGGTTGTATAGCTTTTAAATCCTTCTGTTGCTTCAATACTCCTGCTCTTTTCATCTATGATCAAAGTGATAAGATAAACTGGGTATCGTGTCACATGCCTATAATTCCAGCACTTGGGAGTTGGAAGCCGAAAGAAGGCAGAAAGATCTGAAGTTCAAGGTCATCTTTAGATACTTAGTGTGTTTGCGGCCAGCCTGGGCTATACCAGGCCCTGCCTTTAAAAACAACAGAAAGAAGATATGATGCTCTATGATCCTGCCAGCTAATCTGAGTTAGTATGAGGCAAGAATCAGGTCTTGCTGCCCAGTGTGCTCCCAGGCCTAGTGCCTGGTGCAATGCATACTGGTTCATGACATCACAGACAGGAGGAGCCTAGAGGATGAGTAGCTATCTCAGCTGTATACATGTGTTCAAAAGACTGTAAGACTGGCCTGTTGCCTCTGAGGCTCAGCTCACAATGAGACATCCATTTCCATGTTTTGGCAACTTATTATAGTCAAAATCTTTTCCTTGAGAGCTGGCAAGATAGTTCAGTGTTTTAAAGCATCTGGCACTAATCCTGATGATCAGAGTTTTATCCCCAGGACCCACATGGTAGGAGGAGAGAACCAACTCAAGTTGTCCTTTGACCCCAACATGAGCACTGTAGCATGCACACACCCCTGTATACAGTAAATAAATAACTGAACACAATTAATTTGTAAAAGTCTTTAACTTGTAAAGCACATGTGTTCTTTTCTGACAGCTGTGCCAAACACAAGGATTATCCCTTCCACACAGAAGTCTGAAGCTGCAGATGCCTGCTCTTCCCCAGGTGACTTGCACCTGTTCTTCCTGCCTCATCTGTCCTTGCAAGTGTAGTGTTGCCTGTATCCCTCTGTACTTGGCGACACCTTGGAGATCAGTCAATGAGGGTTTGTTAGTTTGATGTAAGCGCTGGAGAGCAGTACCAGTAGATGAAATGTTTTTTCCAGCCTTTCTTGGTCTTTCTTCCTAACTACATGAAGAACATTTAACACAAATACCCTTTCCAACCAAAGAGAAGCAAGATTATAATCCAAGTAGTGCCACTAGCAGCTAAATTTTAAGTGCTTAGTACTGTAATCATTTGGGTCAGACTTCTCTTTGCCTTAAATAAAAATTGCTTTTGTGAATTTACTGGTGTTCCATTTTATTCTTGTTCTGTGAAACGGTAGACCCCTTATGCCCCATTTCCACCTGCCCTCCCTTAATACCCAAGCACAGCCAGTGAGCTGTGGACAAAATAAGGACCCTTACCCTAGCACTTTACCACTTAGCATTAGGGTGGTGGGTTGCATCCTGGTGACATGGTAAGTTTTTGCCTCTGGAGACTGGGCAGTGTAGCAGGGTTATATCCAGGGATTTTAAGAGTTTAAAAGTTTTCTGAGTGATTGTCACTGCAGCCAGGACTTTCTGCTAGGGCGTAAAGCTCCTGGATGACACATTTACTTGGGTGGTCCTCCTCCCTGTGAAGGTTAAAGTCAAAAGGCAGTTCTACCTGAGGGAAGAAAGGCACAAAAAGCTGACATCACTGGATATGGTGAACACTCTATAGAAATCGGGGCCCTGGTGTTCTTGTTGGTTTCTATGGTAGTATTTCCTCATCCAGGATTTACTTGACAAAAGGCAGGAGAGAGACCGGATGCACAATATGACCTGAGTCTTCAAAAAGCCTGTGGCTCTACCTGGCTTAGTTTGTTGAATGGTTATAGACCCATCTGATCATGTCCAGTGACTGCTTTACATGTTGCTGGTATTTATCACACTCCTGAAGGTGAGTTGGATGGTGTGGGACTGTCGTAGAGCTAAGAGTGGGTCGAAGCTGGCTTGGAACCCCGCGTCATCCCAGGAGATGAGAACGTCAGGTGTTCGGCTGCTCCTCACTTTGGCCCTGGCCAGAACCCAGCTAAATATTAAATATTGCCTGCTTCACAGAAGCAAAAGGAATGTGGCTTGGTTGGTACTTATCTGCCTTGTAGCTGGAAACCTAGGGATGCATTCATTTACTGATAAGGTGTCTTCCTCTTTTTCCCTTGAGACCACACCTCATGCTGAAGGTGCCCTTGCAAGTCCTTCAGTTTAGGCTTAGACTTGAGCTCCACATGCAAATAAGTCTACTCCAATATCCTTGTCTTAACCAATGGATTCCAACCCTGGGTACCAGATACCCTCCCCTGCTTGTGGCTCTATATATGTATACTATACACTGTTTTAAAGCGACTTCAGCTTCCACCATGAGCAAATCCCAGGGTTTTTCTTGTACCCTGTACAATTCTCTGCACAGCAATTAGATTTATGCCAGCCCGGACCCATGTCCCTTTTCCTTCTTCCAAAGCCCTCTTCCCGAGTTCCTGCCCAAGATCTCCACACTCAGCCAGCATGTGTTGGGTTCCCGAGCCGGACCCCAACTTGACGCGCCCACAGAGAGACACAGTCAGATAATCGATGCAAAAAGCAAGAGGTTTATTAACCAGCGCTGGGGCTGTTCTAACACACAGAATAGAAGTGGCCCCGAGAAGCAGAAAACGAAGCTTTTTATACAAAATACAGACAGTTGCTAGGCATAAACCGATTTGGTACAGGTCAATTGGTCCCCAAATTGTTTTTCTATTTTGATAGGTTAGGGCCAATTAACCTTTAAGCTGATTGGAGCTGGCGTATAGCAAGGTTGTGGGCATCAGGAAATGTACACTTAGGGTCTTAGTCAACGTGGAAAGTCCCTTGCCCAAAGCTATTAGGCGGCAGCTGCAGCTGCCTTTCATACTTTAGTTTTGGGAATTCGGGCTGGGTCACAGTGCCCTTGAATTAAGCCTGACAATAATTGTTTTATGGTTTCTGGGGTGGGCTAGTTCTTGGAACAGGGAGTTCTGGAAAGTACTCAATAATTATTGTATTGAGTAGAGAAAGCCTAAGTTCCTGTTAAGAGTTTAGGATTAATGCCCAGGGCCTGGGGTCTCCGGCCTCACACATGGAGAACTAATTCTGGTTGGTGGGCAGCAGTGGGGAGAGGCCGGAGCCCCGGGGGAACCTTGAGGATGGCAGCAGTTGCTAGGCCTCCCCTAATGGGGAATGAGTTTCTGAACCTCAATTGGGCCAAGAACTCCACTGCACAGGCTACTGGGTGGCCCTCGGTCTGAGTCCTGCTTCTAGCATCAGTGTCCAGTTCTCCACACAGGAATAGGTAGGCCCCACCTTCTCTAACTGGAACTGTTACTATCTTGAAGTATAACAGGCCAGATTATTAGCTGGCTAATTCCCACTCCTAACTCGCCAGGTAGTTCAAAATCGGGCAGATGACATTGGAAAAACTTGGGTACAATCGATAGGAAAAGACATTTTAAGACAAAACTTTTAGCACTGTCAGTAAATGAAAGAGGAGCTGAACCCCCAGTGTATTTTAAACCTCAAGAGGAACTTGTTTACTTCTGCCAGCCCATATTCTTAAAGTGGCAGCCAAAGGTTCTGTAACTACAGTCTTTGAACTACAATTCTACTTGTTCTGACTGGCAAGTTATTTAATCTATCAGCATCTATAAAATGCTTACTTTATAGGGCCATAAGGATTAAATGATGCTATGAATATTAAACCTCTTACAAAAAATCATGCATACATCTGTTCAACATGGCAGCCAGGCCAGAGAAATGGCTTAGCAGGTAAAGCTTGATAACCTGACTTTGATCCCTGGAGCATACATGATAGAAGGAAAGAACTGACTCCACAAGTTGTTCTCTGACCTCCACATGCACACCATGGCATCCATGAGTGCATGCATATACACACACAAGTGTAATAAACATGTTAGCCATTTTTCCAGATTCATAACCGAACAGGACAGGACCAAACCCACAGTTCCTTTACAGCTCACAAATTGTACCCAGGGGGTGTAGCTTGCCTAGAGAAGGGCCCTTCCCTCTGTAGAAACAGCACCATACCTGTGGTCTGAGCTCGGCTGGAACACACCCACAGGAAGGGGAAGATCCTGATAAACTTTATTTTTCATCTCTAGGATTTTATTTAATGACACAAGGAATCAGCACTGAAAAAAAAAATGTTGCCCATGATTTTTTTTTTTTTAAATAAGGATTATTTCATAGAAATAGTTAAGTACAATCATAGGGTGTAAGAGATAGTAAGGATTATAGAGAACATCTAATCTGGTATTTCTCCAAAGCAGTGTTTTCCGTTTTATTTTTGGCAGCAGACTTTATTCTGAAATGAAATACTGCATGGACCTTCAATATATAAACTTGCAGGTCAAGACAAAGGAACTGTTCAAGTCAAGGAACTTGGGCAGGAAGCCAGCAGCAGCCTTTCCCATAGCCACCTACCCAGAAGGGCCCTGCAACACATTTTCAAAGCCTTGAGATATAGCCCTCCCTCCCCACCCCGGTGTTTTTGTTTCTAACAAACAGAGATAAACTTTCATTTCACAGAGTTGCTGGTATCTGGAATTTGGGGTGGATCTAGATCAGAGTCTCTTGTTGGTCAAGAATGTGATTGTGAGATGCTTAGCAGGGATCTAATTACAAGGTGATCCACTCAATCAGTCATGTATGGGTATAGGCAGAGGCCCTCACTTGCTCACTGCATGTACCTTTTCCTAAAGCTACTGGAACGTCCACACATGATGCCTGACTCTCCCTGAATAAGTGACCTCAACATAGCAGGGAAGCCACAATGCCTTTCATGATACCATAATCTAGAGGTTATAAAGAACCATTTCCACAATATCTTAGAGGTCAGCCAGCCTTGTGTATTGGGTACACCTTGAGGCTACCAAAATTTACAACTTGAAGAGTACATATTGTTTAGAGGACACTCAGAAGCAATGATACACGTGTACACAGTATTTTTAAAAATATACATTCAGATTAGGACCAATCAAAAATAAAAATCCTTGAGGATCAAGGGGTGACTTGCCAAAGCTTACTTGCAGTTTAGTGTAAAATAGGCCAAGAATCTGGGTCTTTGGATTTTTGTCTACTACATTGCATCATAATATTATTTATTAGATTAAAATAAAAATTCCTGAGGCTGGAGAGATGGGTCAGCTGTTAAGAGCATGTACTGCTATTTCAGAGAACTTGACTTCAATTTCCAGCACCCATATTTGTTGGTTTACAACTACCTGTAATTCCAGCTCCAAGATATCTGATGCTTCTGGCCTCCATGAGCACCTTCACATGTGCACATACCCACACAGACAGATAATTTAAAGTAATAAAAATAAATCCTTTAAAAATGAAAATTATAGTAGCTTACACATGTGTAAAACATTATCACCAAGTTCAAAGTTGACATCCAAAGTGGCAGGACATGATTATATGACCGTAGTGTGATAGGATGTTAGGATCACTGTCCGAGTCAGGGTTTCTATTGCTGTGATGAAACACCATGACCAAAGCAACTTGGGAAGGAAAGGGTTTATTTAGCTTACACTTCTATCACTATTTATCATGGAAGGAAGTCAGGACAGGAAATCAAACAGGGCAGGGATCTAAAGGCAGTATGCTGATGTAGAGGCCATGAAAGAGTCCTGCTTACCAGCTTGCTCCTCATGGCTTGCTCAGCCTGCTTTCTTATAGAACCCAGGCCCACCAGCTCAGGACTGGCACCACTCACAATGGTCTTGGCCCTCTCCCATCGATCACTAATTAAGGAAATGCCCTATAGTCGTGCCTGGTCTTATGGAGGCATTTCCTCAACTGAGGCTCCCTCCTTTGATGACCCTAGCTTGTGTCAAAACTGACATAAAACTGCCTATCACATTGAATCTATTTTCCCTCCAAACCACAACAACAAAATAATAAACAGACAAATAGCAGCAGAGGGTTACTCAATAAAACACATGACCAGTTCTCTTCAAAGCTGTCAAATTCATAAAAATAAGGAACTGAGAACAGACTAAGAAGACATGTTAACTAAATATAGATGAGGTCCTCAGATGGGAAATGAGCATCAGGTGAAAGACAGCAATATGAATCAACATACACCTCAGCCAATGAGTTTATCACTATTGATTCCCTAGTTAGGTCAAGTCAATTGTTAGTAACAGGAAAGTAGGTGTGAGGCATTTGGCAACTGGCTGTACTATCTTCACAAATTTTCTATAAATTCTAAAATAAAATGACCCATAATTGTGAGCAAAAGATCTAAATTACTCATCAGCTTTAAGGGTAGCCATACATTCCTTATATTAAGCAGATAAAATTATTCTCAGAATGTAGAACAGAATGACATCTTTACTAACCTTATTCTTGGAAGACACATATCTAAGCATAGATAAGCTGTTTATGAAAATCAGTAATGTGCTAGGCCAAAAATACCTTGACACATTGCTAAAAATTAATGTCATGTTTATATTATCTGGCCACAGTTATGAAAAACTATAAAGTTATAATAAAATTACCTGGAAACTGTCCCCTACCACCTTAAATGCATTTAGAAAATTTCAAACAGATATACAATCAAGCCAAGAATTAAAGAGAGTTGACAGTAAATACTAGCAACGGTGTCTGTTCATTACTTAAGAGTTTGACATATGTTAATACTCACTAACCCTCTAATAGTGATACGAAAGTTTTTATCCTATTTGAAGATGAAGCTGCAGGGTTCAGTACCACCAGTCCAAGGTCATATAGCTGTCATATAGCAAGGTCATATAGTGGGGGAGCTGAGATTTCCAAATAGCCTTCTGACTCCTAAGCTAAGTCTAACTCCTCAGAGTGCCTAACATAAAATAGAAAGTACAGGCAGAGATATACAGAAATAACCTGTCAGAACCTTTGCTGTGCATACATGTTAGAGGGAAACTCATAGCTGCATAACCATAAAAGAAGTTGAATGGTTGCTTTGAAATCTTTCCGTAAATGGAATGTCTGGACTAAGAACATAGCTCAGTGGTACAACACTTACCTACCATGTACAAGACCCTGGGTTTAATCCCCAGCATTCATAAAAATTCCATAATCAATGGCTTTATAGAAGTATTTAACATTTCAGGTATAGACAGTGACAATCTTAGGCAAATTCTTTCAGAAAACATCGTTCCACTTTCATTTCTCTTACTGTTATATAATATTCTAACAGAAAAGAACTTAGAGGGAAAAAAAGAGGTGTTTGCAATTTCAGGTTATTATATCACTGTGGGGAAGTCAAGGCAAAAATTTCAAACAGCTAGTCACATTACATCCATAAGCAAGCAGATGAAAAATGAATGCATGCATGCTTGCTTGCTCACTGCTCAGCTCCATCTCTCTACTATTACACATTAGGATCCCCTGCTTAGGGAATGGTGCTGCCTACAGTGAGATGGGTCTGCCCACATCAATAAACAATCAAGGCAATCTCCCACTCCAATGCCTATAGGCCAATCTATCCAGACAATTTCTCAACTAAGATGCTAGATGATTCTAGATTGTATCAAATTGACAGTTAAAAACAAATCATTGCACCGAACAAGAGAGAAGGCTTTCAAACTCATTTTATAGAGCAACACACTTTGATACTAAAATCTGAGTGGAACACCTCAAGAAAGGAGAAAAAAATCATAGACTAACTTCACCAAAGACAGACATTCTGAATAAAATATAGTTAACAAAAATTGAATAATGTATAAAATAATCAACATGATTTTATCTCAGGGATCCACTGTTGATTTACTGCTATAAAGTGATGCAATTCTCCAGATGAACAAATTATATATATTCTAGTAGAAAGATGTCAGATAAAATTCAAATGATTTTATGATAAAAATCTTTTGGTAAACAAGGAAAAGGAGAACATGTCTTTAGCATGGTGAAGGGCATCTATGTCATTATCAATATCAATCTATCATAATATAGCCTCACTGTCCAAACTGTAATCATATTCTTCCCCATGAGTGAATCTAAATAAGAAATACTAGAAAATAGTAAATAAAATTAGACAACAAAATTCCATTTATATAAAGATTGTAAATAGGTAAACTGAATAACTTATTTTGAATCTATTATAGGTCATAAAGGTCATAAAACTATACGGAAGAACATGGGAACATTTTTATTAACATCTGTGCTCAGTCTTGTTATGAGGGAGGTATGTACTACAAGTCTCTGAGGTACTGCTGATTTCTTAACCTGGGTTCTGAGAACATGCACGTTTGTTTTCAATCATCATTAATTTACTTTATTCTATTGTGTATGTAGTGTGTATAAGCATTCATGTGGTATGTGTGTGTGTATGCTAATGCACATGTGTGTGGAGATAGAAGTTGACATTTGGTGTTTTCCTTGGATACTCTCCACATTATTTTTTGAGACAGGGTATCTCTGGAACCCTGGAGTTCGTTGATTTTGCTATAATGGCCAGCAGCAAGCGCCAGGATCTGCCTGCCTTTATCCAAACACCTGACCCCAGCATTGAGTTTATACAGATGTACTGCTATGTCCTGCTTTTTATGTGGGTTCTGAGGATCTGAATCTAGTCCTTATATTTGCA
The DNA here is from genome assembly GCA_026225945.1 of Cricetomys ansorgei. NCBI lineage: Eukaryota > Metazoa > Chordata > Mammalia > Rodentia > Nesomyidae > Cricetomys > Cricetomys ansorgei. The sequence goes on along the minus strand of JAMJFZ010004240.1, from coordinate 5,482,507 downwards.
CAAGCATTTACCTACTGAGCCATCTCTCTAGTTGCTTATTTTCAAAATAGTATACAGAAAATCTATATACTATTGTATATATACTTTATAATAAATTCTTGGAGGCAACCAAGGGCAACAGCAATGTCTTATATTGTTTTGAGAGTCTCTGGGCTCCCCCAACCAACAACTCAAAGAGAGGTTTCCTAAGCTGGCACAGGGATTTTTTTTTTTTTTTAGTCTATGGGTTTAGGATGAACATCCTACTTGGCATAGATCCATTTAATCTATTATCTATCTATCTATCTAATTTATTTTAAAGTAGGCTCATATAATGTTTCCCTTTTTTCAAACATCCTTCAAACATGTTATCTATCACTCTTCCCTCCCTCTCTGACTATATCACCTGCCTTCTCCCTTCCCAGTTAAAGTCTTCTCCTCATTTTCCCATCCCTTCCCCCTTTATGGCACCTGTATCCCACTATTTCCCTACCTAGAATACACTCTCCCTTTTGCCCCCATGGTCCTTTACTACTTTTCTGATGTTTTGATGAGTTCAGGTTATATATCCAAATTTAAAGAGTCAGAGCTAGAAACTAAATAAGAGAAAATATGTGGTGTTTGTATTTCTGGTTCTTGCCTACCATACTCAGTACAGTATTCTCTGGTTCATCCATGTACCTGCAAATTTCATGATTTCAATTTTCTTTACCAATCAATACAATTCTATTGTATAGATGTACCACATATATACATTATCTATTCATTAATTGAATGGCATTTATATTGTTTCCATTTCCTAGCTCTTGTGAATAGAGTAGCAATAAACATGGCTAAGCAAATGTCCCTGTAGTAGGATAACCAACCATTTGATTTTATGACAAAGAGTGATATAGCAGCTGGGTCATATGGTAGGTCAATTTCTAGCTTTTTGAGAATTCTCTACATTGGTTTCTAGAGGCTGCATCAGTCTGCAATTCCAACAAAAATGAATGAGGGTTTTCTTCTGACATCTTCACCAGTATTTGTTAGGTTTTGTGTTTGTTTGTGTTTGTGTTTTGCTTTGTTTTATTTTGTTTTATCTTAGCCATTCTGACTAGAGTAAGATGACATCTCAAAGCATTTTTAATTTGCATTTTCTTTTTGCTACATTTCATTTGTCCTCACACCAGTCTTTTGGGATTTATGTATCATGAGTCTTACTCTACACATGAATTTAAATCAGGGAAAACTCAATGATATGACTACTCCTGTTTTCTTAACTCTTGACATAGAAAGATTTGAATGGCCAGTTGCATATAACCAAGCAAAAGGAAGAAAGCAAGCAAGTTCTTTAGACTTTATTATTTTTTAAAACTGATTTTTTTCCTCTGGCTCATCTTGGTTTGCTGGATAAGATGTTCATTCATGAGGGAGAAGCAAAATTTCCGATAAGGTAGAAGTCATTTCAGTGGTATGAGGATGTGAGGTCAGAGATGAAGCAACAGATTTTGAATTATCAAAGCCCCAATCTTGCAGGTATCTGGAACTCAGGGAAGGGAAGGCCAACCTTGGGGCCCTGCCCAGGAGTCAGATAAGTTTTGATGAATTTGGAGCACAAGTCAAAAGGGATCAAAGAATGGGACCCTGGCCACAAGGATAGACTCCATCTGTTCTTGGTTCCCATAGGAGAGACACAGTGGTCAGTACCATTTAGTACAGTGGAGAGGTCCAGAGCACAGAATGAGGTCAGAAATGGGGTAGAAATACAGAATAGAGGATGGCTGCAAGCTCAATTCACTGTGTAATCTTTCTGAGCTTATTGGCCTGGACCTGGGTACCCAAAAGAGATGGCTACTCTCTCAGTTAGCATGACTCAGCAAAGTTGAACTGGACCATTGATCTTTGTAAGAATTCCCGAGGGTATGAGGCCCTGTAAAGGAAAAGTTAAATGATTATGTCAAGGGCAGCAAGCTTGCCTGTGCTGCTGTAGTTAAGACTAGTGCTTGTTAGCCTATGGACTTTGACCCAGTATTCTTCTTTTTTCATAGGTTGCTGCTACAGGTAGAGTTAACTGTAAACTTGATTGAAGTTAGATGGATTTCTGGGTATGTCTCTGGGGTATTATCTTGATTATTAATTGATGTGGAAAGACCCCATGTACCGTGGGCAGCACCATTTCCTGAAGGAAATCCTAGCTGTATAAGCTGAGCAGCATGGCATCCATGCATGTGCCACTGGTCTCTTCTTCTGGCTGTGGATGTAATGATTCCATTATATCCAACTGCTACAAGTTCTTGACCCCTTGATTTCTCCACCATGGTGGACTGTAACTGAGGACTGTGAGCTATAATAAGCCCTTTCTCTCTTAAGTTGGAATATTTTGTCATAGCAACAGGAAAAGAAACTAAGGCCGTGTTCCATACTGATATCCTCCTAGTCTGGACACATCATTTTGGACACTCCCAATCATCAATTTGCCGCACAGTCTTGACTACAGACCACACTGTTTGATCTTCCAAATGGGAAACCACAAGGAACCCTGAGGTCTCTTCTCTGGATTAGGGGTGTTGTAAGGAAGATGGGATGTAGGTTTTTTCTTTCCCTCTCATTCCCACCTCAACCTGACAAACTCCTTCTTGTTTACTTTGGGTTCTGATTCTGTTTGTTTGTTTCTTTGTTTAGTTTGGTTTAGTTTTTGTTGAGACAGGGTCTTTCTAAGTAGCCCTGATTGCTCGGAACTCACTATTTAGACCAGGCTGCCCTCCAAAGTTCTGAAATTAAGGGTGTGCACTACCACATCCAGCTCTGTTTCTTTGTGATTTATTTGGTGTGTGTGTGTGTGAGTGCACGCATGCGTGCATGTGTGATGTGCGTATGTGTGCATGCACCATGTACTCATGCACACATGACACAGCAAGTGTGTGGTGGTCAGAAGATAACTTGTAAGAGTCAATTCTGTTTCTCTTCTTTGACATTGTGGGTCCTGGAGATTGAACTTAGGTTATCAGGCTTGGAGGCAAATACCTTTACCCACTGAGCCATCTCGCCAGCCTCAGGTTCTGATTCTTAAAATTTTAAGTTTAAGAAAAAAAAAATCTTTCATGAAGAACAAAGTTGCATGTCTTAGGACTCTGTTTACTTCTTGTACTTGGGTAATATTCATTAGTATTGAGTATTGGATGCCTAGTTATATGACCAGCTTTCTTCTGATTAAGTGGCATAAAAAGATTATTCTGTTTCTAGCATGCAAATCTAGGAATGATCCTCAGGAGTTATTTGGAAATTAGTGGCATTTTCCTTTAGAAACAGTTCTATGAAAGATGATTAACGTATGTATTCATGCACAATATTCACTATGTCCTATTTAATTGCATTTCACTTCATGGATTCTCTAGTAAAGGGTAGAAGAGACAGGCTAACATCAACTTCTTACCTTTCTACCTTACAGTAGAGGCTTCTTTCCCTGTATACTTTTAAACAACCTTTGCAGATTGTTCCCCACAGGGAAACCTGAGCCATTAACTGCTTAATGGTGATGGAGGACAGGCAATTCCTGCCGTTTGAGCCCTAATGGGACCCAGGACTATGTGGCAGGGAGGTGATCCTAACACAAGGCAAGTAAAAAATTAGTCAACATCAGGGACTCAAGGAAGAAATACATGGCCTCCACTATATGCCACTGAAGTCTCCTTCAGTGGAGCATATACTCTCTACTTACACGATTAAATTCCTCTTGGATAGGGTGGAGTACATATCCTGCTGTTTCTGTCTGCTTCTTGGCCTGCCTGCCTGTCTGTTTCATCATAACTTACCTGACAATGCCTCTATGCTCCAAGTGGACTTAACTCAAGAGCTAGGACTGGGTACCCTTTAGAAGGATAAGCCAGCATTCTCAACCTGTGGGTCATGACCTCTTTCAGGGTCGAATGACCCTTTCACAGGAGTCACCTAAGACCATCTGCATATCAGATGTTAACATTATGACTCATAACAGTAGCAAAATTACAGTTATGAAGTAGCAACGAAAATAATTTTATGGCTAGAGATCCTACAACATCAGAGGAACTGTATCAAAGGGTCACAACATTAGGAAAGGTAAGAACCACTGCTATAAGCCAAAGACAAGCAAAGGCAGAAGAGAGCCTTGTTCTTCATGCTCAGGCTATGTAAGTCAAAGGAAGTTTCCATGCATGTAACCCATGGCTTAGCTTCCTAAGCTTATAGCATGGTGTGTGCTTCCCTCTGCAGGCTAAGCATGGATCAACATTTCTGTTTTAGTGACTGTTGGGGACAGAACATTTCACATCTTACAGGGCGTTAGGTGGCATCATACAGACAGAAGAAAAAACACCTTGGAAAAATAAAATGGAAGTTATACTTTTAAAAAAGTGGAAAAGGGTAATAAATATGAATTATAATAAACACTGGGTAGGTATACAACCTGCACGAGCTGGTTTTCTCCTTCCACCATGATGTTCCCAGGGATTGAGCTCAGGTTGTCAAATTTGCTGGTAAATGCCTTCACCCATGGAGCTGTCTTGCCAGCACAAGGCTGATGTTTTAAAAATATTTTTTTAAATATTTTTGTTAAAAATATTTTTCTTTTAAAAATAATTTTTGCTATTTTAATTATATGTTTGTGTAATTCTAAATATCAGTCTATGCATGTGAGTGTGAGTCATGGGAGTCAGTGGCTTCCTATCCCTAGGAGTTGGAGTTACAGACAGTTGTGAGCTGCCCAGTTGGGTACTGGGAACTGAACTCATGTCCTCTGGAAAAGCAGAAAGTGCTCTTAACTAAAGAACCATCTCTTAACCCCAGAATATTTTATATCAATATTTTATAGAATATTTTATAACATATTTACCTTGGAGCATGCACACACACACACACACACACACCCACTTATTGAGTACATAAGGCTCTGATAGTTCCATTCTACCCTATCCAAATTTCTTTATAATACTGGTTAGGAGGCACTTAATTCATTTCATAGTCTACTGATTGGAAGATAGATATACTCACCATGATATAAACAATGCATTCTCCTAGTCTATTAATTGATTATGACTTGCAGCTTATAAAAGAACAGTGGGTTTTTTTTTTGTTTATTTGTTTTTTGTTTTTCTTTCTTTATACTGGGTCTCACTATGTAGACCAGGCTAGTCTTGGACTTACAGAGATCTGCCTGCCTCTGCTTCCTGAGGCCTCATCTTAAAAGCATGTGCCACCATGTTTGGCTTTAAAAAAAGATTTTTAAGGGCTCTGAAAAATACATTATGAATATAGAATACATGTAGGCACTTCATAATAGAGTTGAAAACAATTTGTAAAATATAAAAAATCCTTAAGATATATAAATTATAAACAATGATAAAATATAATTTTTGTTGATTAAATTAGCAACATTGATAAGGGTTTCTAACACTAGTGACAATATTGTAAAGGTGTGTCATTAATGTGGTTTTGTGTGTGTGTGTGTGTGTGTGTGTGTGTGTGTGTGTGTATGTATGTATGTGTACTCTACTTCAATTAAAAATAAATTTGAGTGATTTTATGTACTGATATTGCCAAGCATACATAATTGATTGTAGAATCTATTGGTGCATTTGAGAAGTAATTTGGTACTCCATTTGGAATGCCATGCAAATGTTCATATCCAAATGTAATTCTACTTCTGGGAATTTGTCCCAGTGAAGCAATCCAGTAAAAATGAAACATCTCTACACACAACTTTTTTATATCAACAGTTAAATAGTGAGAGATGAGAAGCCTTCTAAATAGACAAGAATAGCACAATATTTAAATAAACACACTACATCAGCTCAAAATATTTTGTTATCCAGTCGAGAAATTATAATAAATATCCAGCAACATGGGAAAATGTTTATGCTAATCAATGCAAAAGTTATGAAAACAAACCCTTTTTGCTCCAACTACTATGGCTGTTTAAGAACTTACTTTAAAACTTGGTGGCAGGTCAGGCCTTACTGAGTACCAAAGGCTAGCTCCTGCAGGTCAGAGTTCATGAGAGGATGGATGTGGAGTCGGCAAAAAAATCACTCATGCACACGTTTTCCTTGAATGGAGATTCAGCTTTTCTCCTTCTTTATTTGTTGATCATTCTTTTCTTTTATGATTTTCACACACCTTATATACCCTTATAATAAAACTCTTTTGTATTTGGTTACCATGAAAACAGCCATCGATGACTAAACATCTTTCATATGTTTCACTTCTATAGTAACATGTATTTCTATAGTAACATTATACATAGTACATTGAAGGAGTAAATCTTTTACTAGGAATTGACAAAATTTATGAGAGTCAAGTAGTTTTCTTGGCAGGCTATTGTTTATAGTAACAATCAATTATTTTATTATTATAATAATTAATACAAGCCTAATATAATTTTATTAGGGATGATTAGAGAATTACAAACAAAAGAATTTTTACTTTTTACATTATCTTTATGTTCTTGGGGTACATCAGCATATTTAAAATAATAATTGTAAAACAAGGAAAATCAAATTTGACCAAACTTAACAGTGAGCATTGAAACTCACCTGTCATCATTAATCACAGACCTGTGGGTCCCAGCAACTACATTCTCTATTAGCTTCCTGATCTATCACGCCCTCAGCAGCCAAGAATATGTTTTGCTTTACCCAGGTAACTTTCCCCATAGCAGCTGGTAAGTCACACTGATCCAGTCTCTTCAACCATGCACATCTCCCAGTTATTCTTTCTGGAGTTTCAATTGAGTCATCAAATTAGCTGAGCGTAATATTAGTTCAGAAAATCACCGCTGTTGTTATGAATAGTAGTGAGAGACTGAAGACCCCATTGAATTTTTGCAGCACAAGAGAGATAAAGTGATTCTAATAGCAGTCATCATGTCAAAGTCCAGCAGCAGCAGCAGCAGCAGAAGGGGCTATTCAGGAGACAATCCCCTGGAAATGGTGGGCTGTACTCCTTAAGCTCCAACGCTGGCTGCATCCTTTCACATGGCTCTCAGCAGCTGAGACCTTCCCTGACAGTTGGCTAGAGGGCTATAAGAGGCTCTGGCTTTTTCAGGACATCATGGCTGGATTACAAGAGCAGAAGTCTCTAAGGAGAGAGAGCCAGGCAGGAACTGATTCAGCTCATGCAACCCCATTCTTGACAATTATATAGATTCACTTACACCTCTCTTCGATGAAAATCACCAAGTCCCATCTGGTTGCTAATGCAAAGGAAAAGCAATACCACTTCATGAAGGAGAGTGACAGATTCCTAGAAGGACTGGTGGGTTGTGGTCATTTTTAGAAAAATAAAATATAATGCAAAATGTATCCATTACAGTCCCATAAAAGTCATAAAAGTATTAGAGCTAGGCCTGTAGGAAATTAATGCTTTATTTTTAAAAAAAAATTGTTACTGTTTTGAGCATGATTTTTTTTTTTTTTTTTTTTTTTTTGCTCAATGAGTAGACATTTATTAATAAAATTATATCAACAAGAAATTACACTGAAAATGCTTCAGGAATTATTCCTAGGGTGACCCCAACCTTCATTTACAAAATTACATTGGTCTTACTTACAGTTGACAGTGTTTAATCTATTGCATCAGTTATATCCCACCCATTTATGAAAGATGGCCAAGGTGAGCCCAAGCTCCCTAGTTGTTAATCAAATGTTGTCTTCCTAAACCTATCTCCTGGCTTCCTGGAACCACACTACAGTCTCTCTCCTGGCAACCCTGATGCGCTCCCCTCCTCCAGTCACTTGCTCCTGAAGCTCCTGCTTCTTGCTTTATGTCCCCCAATCCCATTCCCAAGCTAAGTCAAAATTTCTCCACATCTTCTACTCTTCCCACTGTGAATCCTCCATGAAATTCAAAGGGTTACACCTTAGATATACAGAATTAGAAGTAAAATTTTACATAAGGAGGGCTGGAGAGATAGCTCCACAGTAAAGAACATTAGCTGATCTTGCAGAGGAAGAGGTGCTGGATTCAATGCCCAGCACCTACACAAACAAATGTAACTCTGGTACCAGGAATCAATGCCCTCTTCTGAGTTCCACAGGCAACCAGAGACCCATGTGGTATACAGATATGCATGTGATATATAGGCATGCATGTGGTATAAGACATGCACGCAGATAACATTCATATGGATTAAATTTTAAAATTAAATATAAAGTCTATAGCTTGTGCAGTTAACTTCAAAAGTTCTTTAGATATTTAAGTCTTTCTTAGATTCAAATTTTCATCCTTTTTAGTTGCCAAAGCTTGGCTCCTCTGGAAAAGGCTCTTGGCCGTGAGTATCATAGATGAGTCCTCTGGGAGGCCTCCTTGCTCTCCAAATTGATGAGCTTTTTCAGCTCCTTCACTGTGTCCTTTTATAGCCCCTGTCCTTGAACCTCTATCTGTCTATCCTGGGCTTAGCCAGGCTGTTGTGGACCAAGTGATGTTTTGGGCTGATGAAACCTTATTTTGAGTGTCACTAGCAGAAGAATTCTCTGCCTCCTGCCCCATCCTCCAATTTCCTTGTCTGTCTCAAAGGCTTTATTCTATTTCCCTATGAATGAAAATTCCTGAAAAGACCCCCGCCTTCCGCAGAACCCTCTACAATGTTAATTAACTGGCTCAGTGATTGTGGAAAGAGTGGGATGTTGCAGGTTCAGAGCCTAATTACAGTTTATCTTGGGGTTGCCTTTAGCTGCCAAAATAGCCACTCTTTGCCCCGCCCACCCTTGTGTCTACCCTAACATACTATGACTAACAGATAACCAACAGGCACAACTTTCTGGAATGCTCCCACCAGCCAAAAGGCTAAGAGTGTAATCAGACACCATCCTAGGCCTATAGCAGAGATTTCCTCCTTCGCTTTAACCCACTTAATGTTTCCACCAGTGTATATAACTTTCTTTGCTCTATGACCATAAACACTTCATCAAATTGTTACCACATTGGAACATGGAGTTTGGGGTAACCTAAATCTGTGCTCCCAGGTTGTGGTCACTCATACTTGACTCCAAATACAAATCCTCCAAAGAGGATTTCCTATCCTTTTTGAGTTGTGTTTTCCTGTTGACATTCCTTGTGCCACAATTACCATTTTCTAGTTTCTACTTCAGCCTTAGAGACAGGAAAGGCCTTGTTTTTCCTGAGCAATAGAGGAATAGAAAGGTAAAGGAGTTTAGTGAATATCTTGACCTGAAGAGTATTGCCCCACTCATTTTTAAATGTCAAAAATGAATATCAGCTTGGCCTTTTTCTAAGCAATTTTTCTGTAACAAGTTCTGATCTCTTCTCAGACATTTGGCTCCTAAGGCAGCCTATGTGTAAAGGTCATATGCTGAAAAAGACAAAAGAGAAAAATTGCACACAGTTACAAATTACCTCTCTGTGTATATTCTCACAGTTCTGTCTGCCCCAGCCACAACAGCTTTTCAAGTTCTAGCTTTTTGCATCAAATTGCCTGTTACATATCTGCAATCTTCTCTAAAACCAAACATTTTCTTCTCTCTAACTCTATTCTTTTTCCTATATTCCCAACATCAAAATTAAGGGAAACAAATAGCAGGAAATAAGACTCATGAATCTCCAATACCAAGGATTTTCCTCATTCCTGGGATTCACTTTTCATTCCTTGAGATTCTGAGTGGGCCAATGGGAACTAACACCTTTAACAAGCATACCTGATGCCTCTGATTCTGACTGAAGTGGCACAAAGGAGTACATTACAGAAGGTGCACATGGCAGAGCAAAACTGGCCTCATGACCAGGAGGAAAAGAGAGACAAAATGTATTGGGGGGGGGGGGAATGCTCTTAATCACCTAAAGACCTCCCAAGAGACTGTCCTCTTAAAGTTCCCACTATCTCCCAACCTGGAGACTAAGTCTTTAACACATGAACCTTGGGGAGGGGATATAGTCTATACTTAAACTAGAGCACTAGCTCTCTTATGCTTAGGTTAAGTGAAGCACAGATGGCCATGTAGAAATAATATTGCTCAAAAGAGATGTGATCTAAAGTGACAGGCTGAGGAGGGGAGAAACTCAGCAGGGTCTGCCGTTCAGATTTTTCTTGTCCTCCCAGAAGCTGCATTCCTTCCTTCTGAAAATTTGGGAGGGAGGTCATATGACCCATAATCATATGAGATTTGTCAGAGAGTTTCTCTATTACCAGTGAAAGGCATGACTGACTTAGTGGAGAAAGAATTCTGGTTTCAGTGACTCACCTTTGGGGAATGAGAGGCTTTTTGAACCTGGCAGTAGGAAGTCTCTGAGTGAGAATTTCACAGAGGAAGTAAACACAGTCACACTACCACAGCACTAGTGCTACCCAGATCTGTGAGGTTTGTCCTGAATGCACTGGTCAGAAGCCATGGTGGATGAAGTGCCTTGTTGGTCCCAGAGCTGCTGAGACTTGAGAGTGCAGTTAGCCAATGGCTTCCAGGACTGAGTCATGAATATCAGATGTAATGGGGAAAATGTGTGGAACTGGGAAGCTCCATGAGAAACTAGATCTTCTGCAGGTTGAGCAGGTCTGGGCTCAGAGGCATGAGGTTGTAATGCTCACAATATCTTAGATGGTCTATAATTTCTGCCTGATGAAAGCTCAGGCCTAGGGGTGGACCTTAGAATTTCTGCTTTTTAGAGCCAGCCAGCTCAGAGACTTCTAGGTCCTGTCTGTTTTAGACCAGTACCACATCAGCCGCCACCACCTACAACTTCCTCAAGGAGATGCTATGGCTGTGTTTTCTTGTCTCTCAGAAGCCTGGGTTCTACTCAGGAGGCCAATTGAAGAGCAGTCATGACCCTCAGACCAAAGAGAGTCCACTTTGAAGCCCCAGTTCCTGAGAAGCCATGGGAAGGCTTGTCCAGTCTGGCTTCTAAGAGGCCACACACAAGTGCCTACCAGGCCTGGCACCATGAGTGCAAGAGACTTCATCTCTCTTACTCTAAATCTCTTCATTGGAAGGAGAATGGACAGGCAGGATGAGTTGGACTGGAGGGTAGCCATGGTGTCGGCCAGATCTGTTCCTCTGTGATTCTAAAATCCACTTGGGTAGTATCAGCAGCAAAGGCTCTGCTTTACCCTCAGGAAAGGGTCTTTCAAGATTCATTTCCAACAGCCCAAGCCTTGGAAGGTCTAGAGCTGGCTCTCTTCCCCAACCTAGAAGTGGCAAGGAAAGGCAGAGGAGAGGCCTTTATCAACTGGGATACTGCTAAGATTTGAGACCAGAGAAAGATCCCCACTAGCCCTTCCTTCCATCACTATGGAAATCTACACTCTACTAGAATGGGAATTTTTCTAACAACTTTGTGCTTATTTTCCCCTCTTAGGTTCTGAGGAAAAATTCCTTTGGAAACTTCCATCTAAGCCCCAGCTCAACAAAAGGGAAAGGAGATTTTCCACAGTGCCTATGGGAAGGAGCCCAGAGCCCTGCTAGGCACTGCCTGAAGAACTAGGAGCTGGGTCCTATGGGAAGGAGGTCCTGGGAGGCCTAGAGCAAGAGCTATTGGTATCCACCCCCTCCTTTCCCACTTCCCTTCACTTTGGACAACAGTGGACTTCCCCCTCCTTGTCTTACTCTTCTTCTAGTACTGGGCAGCTGAGTGTCACTGGAGCTCTGATCATACAATAAATTGAGTCAAGGAAAGAGAAACATATTCTGCTACAATTCTTATTCCAAAGGGAAAACTTTGGACTTCTAGAATATTTTTTTCATCCCGCTCTATCCCTAAGAGTTTCCTCTTTATTTTTGATTTATTTTTAAAGGATAAATTAATTAACCTATAATAAAATATGGTACAATTTGCCATTTAAAGTACCATTCCTGAGTATTAATGCCATTGTTTCTCCCCTCCGACTTCCTATCCCATAGTCATCTCCCATGAAATATAAGAAAGGACTTGGCTATAACTTTCCCTGACATGTTTTCTGAGCAATCCAAGGATGAGTCCTAAGGCCTGCTCCAGCCCAATGGCACAGATGTGCCCTTTCTGGAATTTCCAGGATATCCTATCCCTGACACTGGACTCCTGCCATGAGTAGACAGTTGGGCTCCCGATAAAGCTTCCCATATATTAGAGCTCTTCTGAGGTTCCTAAGGTCTCTTAACTCTATGACTTATGGCCCAGCAGGGAATTAAAATCTTAAGGATGGGTTGGCTAGGTCAGTGCTGGAACAGGGACACTGGTAGAGATTTCAGGTTCATATGTCTCAGCTTCTTCCTCCCACATATGAGAAAATTGAGGCCCTGAGACTCTAAAGTAGAACAACTTAGTAATGGCATCATGAAGACCAGAAGCCAGGTCTTCCCATGCCTGGGTCACAGCCTTCTCTACTATCTGATTCCTTCAACAACCAATAATAAGTAAATATACTCATTTGGGTCCAGGACTGTACTAGGTGGGGTGTGCAGGACATCAGCTTTCAGACTACCTGTTGTAGTTCTGGAGGAACTCAGAGAAGCCAGGCATATAAGTGGAAAAGAGCACCAGAGTTAGGGTCTCAGCAAGGCTGAAGCTCTGTTGTCTACCAGTGGTGTCTTTGGAACCCAGAAAATGCTGTTCTCATCAGCTCCATCAACAGCTTCCTCCCCAAGATTGCCCAGGCACCTCTATCTTAGGCCTCAGGTTAATGGCAGAATATTTATTGGCTCAAAATGCTGGGATCTTACAACTATCTCATACCAGCTTATGAGAGCTGATTTTCATAGTTATGGAAAACTTGCAAAAAGGATGATTTGGTTTAAAAATTAAGTTAATGCATTTTATAATTCAATACATTATATTAGAAACAGGCAATACATACTCAAAACATAACTTCCTAATGATGTTTCTTATATGCTACTAGTATCTATGCTCTAGGTGTTATTTGAGGTTGTATCTGATATTGAAATATTCATGTTCAGGGATGCCACACTGTGTCTTTAAACAGGCCAGAGGGAGTATCCGATCACAGGGATAGATGGCAATAGGCAAATGTCACCAATGAAAATTTTGATCTGGTTTTCCATTTGCCATACACCAACAGGTCCACAGTCGATACCATATCTCCACCTAAGTAACCTGCAAGACACCTTGAGGATCCCAATCCACTGTGGCTCCTCACCAGTCGTACTTCACAGAAACCAAGCTGAGATCATGTGGTTCTGTGGCTTGTTTCAAGGAAAGAGCTGAAGGGAGCCATTAAAAAGGAAGGCACACACACACACACACACACACACACACACACACACACACACACTGCTCATCTCCTTCCTCCCTCCATTGCATTCATCAAATATGTGAGAGTAGTCGGCCAAGCACCTTGTTGGAAGAAAGCAAATGCCAAGAACAGGCATTCCCTCCACCTTCTTTGGGGATGAGTGGAGCCCGCTTGGGCCAAGGAGTCCATTTACTTGGGAAGTCATATGACTCTACAATTCAACTCACAAGTGCTGGGATCACATCAGCACATCTGGATATAATTAATTATCTTAATGGTTTCTTCCAGTTTTAAGATACTATAAAGGCTCTTTTCCTACGATGATAAACTTTCTCTTAGCCTTCAAGATTTTGCCTGTTCTAGATATCATCACTCCTTCTCCTGTCTGTTGACTTCACTTTCTCATTTTATACAGTACGTCAATGACACCTCATGGCTGCTTATTCACTGGCTTCTAGTCACTTTTGCTCCCAAACTTAAATTGTCTGGGGCTAGGGAACTCATTAACAGCACAAAGTTCCAGTACCCTCCACCAGAACTCTGAATACGGGACAGAAATCTGCCTCTTTACTGAGCAGAGATTCTGATGTGGATAGAATAAAAACCACATTTTCAAAACATCCCCTGTGTCACTAAAAGCTGTTTCTTTTTTTCTCTCTAAAGAGGAATTATTTTTGCCACTGCATCCCACTATCTTGCTTGCCACCATTACCCACACAGTCCTTTGATGTTTTATTTAGGCTACCTGGTTCCATTAACCCTATGCTTTCACAACACAGGGCTGGGATCAGGTTGAAGCTGGACTTAACAATCAGATTGATGGAATTAATGAGAAGAAATCCAGCAGCTAAACATGTCGTTCAGAGTGTGAACGCTTGGGGGCAGGATTGCTCTACTTTCTTTCTTGTCCAGTGAGGGTGGAGTTCTGACTTGCTGCTGGTTCAGCGTTAATTTCATTTTGATCTGCTTTTCATCCTCCACAACACGGTGTGATTTAGACAGTAATACAATGAGGATCAGGTTGGCTGCAATAGAGATTGAATAACCTCTGACTCTCACATTGGGTTTTGGCGATGTGTTTTTCTATTAGCTCCCAGGCATGAACAAGGATGAGGATGAATGACAATTAAGTTGGGGATTCTAATAATGTCTTGATTTGAGGAAGTCACTTGACTACTTTCTTTCCTTAAAACAGATATTGTTTCATTAAAACAGGCCTTAAAACAGAGATTGTGCATACAGTGAAAGGAAAGAAGTCTTTAATTTTCTGATGACTTCCTTGGTGCTAACCATTTTATACACTGTTCCACTTGATTATTTTTAAAGTATCTTTAAAGGTTTATTTTTATTTTATATGTATGAGTGTTTTGCCTGCATGTCTATATGTGCATCACCTGCATATCCGGTGTCCATAGAGGCCCAAAGAGGTAGCTGGATCCAGTAGAGTTGGAGTAACAATCAGCTGTGAACCAACATATGGGTGCTGGGAACTTACCTTGGGAACCTGTGTCATATACAAGAGTAGTAAATGTTCTTAAGTGTTGAACCCTCTGTCCAGCCCTCTCATTTAATTCTTACCATAAGAACAGAAAGGAAAACTTACCATTCAGAAAAGAAAATTTTAGCCTGTGAACAGTGAAACCCAGAGAGATTTCTTCAAACCCAGCATTCTTTCTGCAGACAGTGCTGTTCAATGGTCAGCATTTGCAGTAAAGCTGATTTCCTAGTGGTTTTTTCATGGCAGACCAGTGAGTTCTATGACATCTGTTTACATCCAGGAAGGAAGGCACTGAGAACCTATCTTCTGAGTAGCAGACACAGCATAATTTACTTACATTTCGAAGGGCAGAACAGAGACAAACATAAAGGAAAGGAAGGGAAATGAAGGACTTTTTAAGTGAATGGGCAAACATAGTCCCAGCTGCAGCTAAAATCAATGAAGTAAAAATAGAATTTGAGCAAGCCCAGAATGAAGGCCTCCTGGGCTTAGAGACTCCCATCTTCAGTTTCCTAAAGACATCTACTACCCCTCTCACATCTAAAGACTTCTGCTGGGACTCCAAAGCCATTGGAGGGGCAGTCAGCTGAAGCCATACATAATAACACAAAGGACTGACTCTCCTTCCTTGCTTAAGCTTCAGAATAATGAGATACAAATACACAAATAGAAATCAAGAGGGCTAAATTTAGAAAGTGCACATTTAGGGGCATGTTTAACTGTGCAAGGGCAGGGTAAGAAGTGATGGACAATGTTTGAGCAAAACTATGAGAAGGTAGATGTCAAAGCTATTGAGTAAAAAAATGTTTCCATATTGATCCTGTTTATGCAGCCAGGCATTTTTGTACTTAATATAATTTATTATGTGTGTGTGTGTGTGCATGTGCGTGCACACACTCATATATTGAGAAGAGCTTCTTAAGATTATCAGCAGTTCCTCACTTGGTACCTATCCTATGTTCCTATGTCACATAACAGAGAATATATTAACCTACTTGCTATGTCACCAAGAGCCCTTTCTTAGCCATCCTTGTGAGCTGCACACTGTGTTTTCCTATCATAAACTGCAGTAAGTGATGAAAGAGCAACAGATGCAGAAACGAGGGAAAGAAAAGAGACTGAAAGGAAGGCAGAGTGAAGAGTGCCAAGATGGATCCTTAATGACAGACAAAGCCATCAGACCCATTTAATGATCCCTTCTTGGGCCCTTATTTTAGAAAAGCAGAAGAAAGAAAATAGAAACAATAGAAGCAATAACTTCTATTGACCTTCTATATTTCTGCCTCCCCATACATGGATTTTCTTGAACAACTCAAGAGAACATATTTCTAAAACCTTTTTAAAGTCTATTTAGATGAGTTGTTTACCTGGGGAAGTGAGCCATCATCTCCTGCTCCTTCTCTCTCCTTGACTCTCTGCAAAGCTACTAACATTCTTTTTCTTTTTTCTTTTTTTCTTATACTGCCTTTACTTGCACTCCATGTCCATGGAAGTTGAGGGTATTGATAAAGTCAAAAGTACCAAAACTTCTATGGCTAGTTTGAAAAAAAAAAACATGGTAGGAAAAGATGCTTCCCAGTAATTTAAAGCTGGAAGGAACCATTAAGATTATTAATTATATCCAGGTATGATGATATGATCCCAGAACTTGTGTTTTAAAGTTGGAAGGATGAGAGTTCAAGACCATTCTCAGCTATACAGTGACTTTAGGGCCAGCCTGGGCTACAGGAATCCTTGTTTCAAAAAACAAAATGAAAGCAAACAAAACAAAACACAAAAAGATCATGAGTCATTTTAATGGAACTGAGTGTAAGAAAAACTAATTTAAGGACTAACTTAAGAATACTAGCTACTTCGTAGTACAACTAGTTTCAGAGTCTGAGAGGAAGTCAATCAAGCAGCTAGTAAATACTGATCAATGACTATAGACCTTCTATGCCCACAAAAGGCTGAGGCCAAATTGAGAACTCACTTTAATCTGTAGGGACATAAGAAAAATCAGAAAGTACTAGTGTTACTGGAAGCATGGCTGCCTAGTTCTTGGTGCCCATGTCAAGATTTACAGTGGCCCTTACCTCCTGGATCATGGTGATTTTAATAGATTATAGAGGCATTCCTTTTTGCAGAGGGTGATGGTTAATGTAGAGACTTGTATCTGGTCAAAGGGCTGAGAATAAGTGACTGAAGAATGCTCAGCTTCAAATGAGGCATCAATATCATCATCTCTCATCTAAGGCCCACAGAATATCACAGAAAAGAGGATAGAAATAATTTAAGAGCCAGAGGATGGGGAAGAACATCATGAAGTGCTTCTATCCAGATGAAACAGCTGTTGCAACCATGGCATAAGGGTTGCAGCAGTCTTTCCTAAAAGAGGCACTTGAAAATCCATTCCTAACAAGTAACATCCCCTTAGCCAGGTAGAGAAGCATCAGTGGGACCCCCAGGCCTAACATTAACCCTGAACCTACTGTGCTCCTGGCAACTGAGCTAAAATAAAAGCTGGAGCTTTTATTCACTATTCACTATTTTGCGGATGAATCCAGATCAGCATTTAGCTCACTGGCTGTTTTGTAGCTGCCAGTCAGCAAACTGAACGGCCTGTGGCAGCCTGCTCTTCCCCTGGTCTGTTTTCTAACTGTGTGTTGTATTCTCAATACTTACATTGAATTTGATAGAATTGGATTAGAATAATGTCTGACTGCAGCTTTCCATGAAGGAAGAGATTCCTCCAGCTGGTTCTCCAGGCCCTGGGGAGTATTCAAAAGCACTCAGAACCACAGCTGTGTTCCCTTCCACACCAAGTCAACCATCCTATTTGCACACAGGTGATATATAAGCTGCACCCAAGCAAGACTTTGAATGCAGTGGTTCTTTTCACAGCTGCTTATTTGTCTTATGTTTTTGTCCCACCATTATTCTTCTCCTGGGGGATATTACTAATAGGGTTAGTAAATGAAAAATATAAGTAATGTGACTATTGAAACAGATTTTCTAGAAGTGTAATTTATCACTGGCATGTGCTTCTATGAGTTTATGTAAGAGCCTACAGAGGCCAGCAGAGATGGATACCCTGGAATTTGAGTCATAGACAGTTGAAAGCCACCATGTGAATGCTAGGAACTAAACCAGATCCTATGCAAAAGCAAGACCAGTATGTGCTCCTACCTTCTGAGCCATCTCTTCAGCCCCCTTCTTGGATTTTGAGATGGTGAAAGGGATATTGGTTAACAAAAATAAAAAATGAATGAGAAGGCATAAGCTTCCATAGTTATAGGTTTTTTACTGCTAAGGTGAATAATAATTTCAATTATAACTATTCCACAGGACTATCATGAGACTCAAATAAGATAATGTGCATATGAAAGCTCTTTGCTGGGAGGAAAGCATGATATGGGTATAAGGTGTTATTATCCTTTTAATCTTTCTAGTCTCATAATGGATAAAATTTTCCAAAGACAAATTGGGAGCTCATTTCCATCTCTCAGCTGCCTCTTGCTACATGATGTCCATGACAATTAAATTCTGCAGCAGAGTGTGGCAGAATCCAAATAAACAGCAGTGTGGAATAAATTTGTCATCCCCCTAGCACTGCTGGAGACAGGCAGAATTCTCCTTCCAGCTTCCAAGATGCATCACTGGCTGAGGCATGGATTCACATATGAACACAAATAATGTGATCTGGATAAGACCTTCACTTCATATACCCACTTTTTCTGTTCCTTCATCAAAGGCATCCTGCAGGAGAGTGTGGTCATTATCTGTGAGGGTAGCATACAACATCTTTAGAAATAGATGTATGACATCTGCTTGAACCTTCATTCTTTGCAACTGAAAGACCCATTCTCCAAGAATACTAGTTATTTTCTTGTTACTGTGAAGAAAAAAATCCCGACAAAAATATTTTAAGAAAGGAAGGGTTTGTTTTGCCTCCCAGTTTGAGGGTATAGTCTGTCACGGTGCATCATGAAGGTATGATGGCAGGATGGTCATGTTGAATCTGTAGTCAAGAAGCATAGGAAGATGAATGCTCATGCTTACCTTGCCTTCTTCTATTTACTCCAGAATCCCAGCCTCTGAATGGTACTCCCATATACAGAATGGGTATTTCCATCTTGGCTAACTCTAGAAACTCCATCACAGAAATGCCCAAAGATTTGTATCCTGTCAAATTGGCAGGAAACATCAACTACCACACCAAGGTACTAAGAGTGATGGCTGCTCATGGTTCTCACTTGAGCCTGTGCATTGCCTTCAGTCCAACCTACCCCAAACCTTAAACCCCAACTTATCAGATCTCAAAGACTGGCAGTTGTGGGGAGGCAGTCCAAGGTGGGATGTGTCTGATGGGCTACCTTAGCTTTAGTGTTCTCTGGAGGATTAACTGATGCTTTCATATTGCTGCTCAATTCGTCCCTTTGCCTGTTACTATGTTATCTGTCATTTTCAGATATTGTCCCTAAAATTGTCCTTAATAAAGTTCCTGTGTGCTGATCTCTACAGGGATCAAACTGTGATACCCTTAAATGTTTGTTGTATACTGTTACTGATCTGCAGGGGCAGTGATGTGCTTAGTCCTTGGAAGTTGGAAGGATGCCATGTCTGTCCACATCTCCAAGCCAGACATTTTATTATAAACAGCATTTTCTAGTTACCCCAGGGGTATCAAGGGAGTACTTGACAAATTTGAGGTGGGGTAATAAGAACTGGAACCAGAAAACAGTCTTAACAACAGCAGTAACCTTGTCTTCTTTATCATTCTGAGGATGCATGTCTCAATCTCTGGAATTTGAAAGCTCTTTATTCTGCAAACGAAGAGGCCCAGACACACTTCTTAGAGAGAATGTCTTCTGATGCCAAATAGCCAACTTTTGAACAGAGGTCCTTCATTCCTTAACCCTAACCCTTCCCATCTAGCTGATGGCAAAATTGTGGGATTTGCATTCATTTCTGCTAACTCTCTTGTGTATGCCTAGGCAAGTGCTTTCTTTCTTGTGCTATATAGAGGAAAAGTCACACTTAAGGGTTCCTAGAGGATGCATTCAGATACAGATAAGAAAACTAACTCCTGAATGCCTCTCTGTTGCAGAAGTTTTTTTTAGTTGTACTTAAAATATTGTTTTCTGCACTGTTGGATGAGGGTCTGCCTAGGTCTTGGTGTTTTGAATTGTCTGCAGGTGTTCAATTTGTGTGGGGAATGTTAATTGCTAATGATCTGCATATGCTACCAATAGAACACTTGAGGAGTTCTGTATCAGTAAAAATACCTGAGCTGGGACACTCAGGGTTCCACTGTACAGTATGGCGCTGGCCAGGATAGTGATTCCCTCTGCTAAGCTTTGGCAGGGCTTGCACATGTGATTGCCTCTGTGTCTTCCTTGCTGAGCCCACACAGCAGCTAATAGCTACACCTCTCTGCTGTTTTTCAGTCTGTACAGATGTTCTCAGAGATTCCATCACACTCTTTATATTCTTAAATTTTTCTCTACAAAATTAATCTTAATAGACAATGGAGGGCTAGCAATATGGCTCAGAGGGTAAATGTGCTTGCCTCCAAACCTGATGATCTAAGTTTAATCCCTGGAAACTTCATGATGGAAGAAGAGAGTAGACTGCTGCAAATTGCCTTCTGACCTCCATATATGCCCCATGGCACGTGCATGAATGTACAGAAAATATAATAATAACCAAAGAAAACAAGCCAGTGTTCAGAAACCTGTCACTTTTCCCAGATCTATGTGCCTTGTACAGATCATGATACCCATGTCCTGAACAGACATCATCCCTGAACACACTGCTTAATGCAATTCCTTCCTGTTGACTTCTGGATTCAACTCTTTCCATCCTATAACAAAGCAAGAGAAATTGAAGCATATCTAGTCAGAAGCTAACATAATCAAGTTATTGGTGTTTTGGTTTCTTGTCTCCAATAATTCCCCTTGCCTTGCACCATTTGATCAACTCATTCTATGGGGCCAGTGCCAATTGGATCTGGACCATGGTTCCAAGGAGTTCGACAAGTCCAAGAATAGAGTAACACTGCACTGCACTTCATCAGAGGCTTAATGTCTCCTGAAGGTAACACTGAATTTTGCCCCCTAAGGTCTACCCTGTTGATACTTGTTTCTCACCCAATACTACCCCTGACTCGGAGATCTGCTGGAACCAGAGCTGTGCCCCGGTCAAAGCAGGTAACCATGCTCCTCATTTGACAGGTCAGCCATCGGACTACTGGACAAAGGACTTCAAATGTCATCTGTCATACCTATTCCAGTGTGCTTGCCTGACAGTAAAATCAGGGATCAGTGAAACAGCACCTATACCTCCTACTAACTGAGGAGCCCTACCTTTCTGATGTTAAAGGAGAACTACCCAAAGTTGAATATTTCAAAGAATCTCTTCCTAATGCAAAAGGCCAGGGATGCCTTACAGGTCTATTTTTCAGAGTGTTTTAATAGCTGTGTGGTAGATGAAGCTTGCCCACCATTGTCAGCCAGCAAAAAAAATGACAGAGAGTGATAAGGGGACACTGCCATATTCTTGACTTCCACAGCCGTGCCAGTTTTTCTTAGACTCCTGGCATTCATTCTTTCCCCACAGTGCAGGTCTCTCTCTTTCTAATATTGCACATAAATCCTATGAAAAGTGAAGAGAAATAACCAGTAGGTTCAGGCTTTTCTCAGTTCCTAGATAAAGATAATGTAGGATTTTAATCTGAGCTGTTGCATTTGACCAATTAAGGCACTAAAATACCCTCTATAGGGTTGTGCTTAGCTAAGGTGCTGTGGGAAAGCCATGAAAGCTGAGCTATAACCACCACTCCCCCATCAAAGCTTAGGAGCTCCTTTGCAAAGCCACCACTCTCCCAGAATGCTCCTCCCCTAATCAGGCATATTGTTGCCCAGGGTCTCTTGAGTCAGTTCTGCTCTGATTATTCTAGAATCACACCTTACAAGCCAGATAATGCAAAGGATGCTACTCTGATGCAAATGTCCCCTGCAAACCTATGTTGAAACTTAATTACTATGATGACAGTCTTAAGAGGTGGAATCTTTAGGTGGTGATGGGGTTCTGAGGATCCTGGATTAGGGCTGTTAATGAGGGAATGGATTGATCATTGCAAAGGTGGACTCCTAGAAATAGAATATTTGGCTCCATCCCCACTCCTATCTGTATGATGGCCTCTGCCATGCTACGATATAACAAGAAGGTCCTCACTAGATGCTTCCCCTTGATCTTGAACTTTACAACCTATCCAAACAAATATACTTCTGCTTAAAATGTACACAGTCTACAGTATGCCATATCAACAGAAAATAGTGTAAGGAAGAGACCCTTGCAACCTGGTACTCAAACGCCTGGAGTGGAAGCAAAGATGGTGAACCTACAGCTCTTTGTAGATGGAATAAAGTCCACCCAGCAAAATTTGGGGCTCTCAGGAAGTGTGATGGATTCAGAGCAAACTGAAATCAGCCAGGCCAAGAACAATTAGAAAGGTGTCGTTTGGAAGCTCCAAAGCTACTGAGAAGATGTCCTCTGACTGTACCAAAGCACCTGTGAGCTCAAGACACACTGGGAAACACTAGTGACAGCATCACTAGGAGGAAGAGAGAAGAGAATGTCAGGCGTGTTGGCTAGACAACTTCTAGAATATTATCAAAACAGCTTATGTGAATCTGGCTAACCAAATACCATCAAATCACCCTGTTCTCTATTTGATTATTAAGCTAGCAGTAAACAAGTTCCAGGGTAAATATGCGGCTCACCCAAGACTTTTGGGGGAGGGGATGGAGAGGGGAGAGGGAAATCGTGCAATGTGTCAAATTTCTAGACAGCTAAAAAATGTTAGTGGGTCCCCCACTACAGAAAAGGCCTGGAAAGAGGAAGAAGTGTGGACCTTCCCAAACTGGTGAGAATAGGACAGGTGCACAGAGGCAGTGGGATACACTCAGGTTTTCAGAACTTACAAGAGAAAAGGCAATTCCAAGAAAGAACTGGGCTGATTAACACACTGCAGACTTGCAGAAGATTAATGTACAGACAAGGGGGACCAATGAGTGTCATTTATTTAGACTTTCCAAGAGCTTCTCTGCAGGAAAGCTGTTTCTAAAAGTCACTGTGGAGTTTGGAATTTAAAGAACCAGCTTTCCGAGGTTAAGCACTGGAGATACTTGTCTTCTTTAGCTGCCAGAGCTTTGTGCTGTGGGTGGTCTGTGGTGCTGGCCCTGCAGAGCAGTTTCTAAGGAGATCTATCTCTCCTTTCCCCATAAGAGGTGATCCCTTGCTCTCAGTATGCAACCTGAATTGTAACCATATGCAGTGAGCATGTAGGCTGAATTCTCCAAGTAGACTGGAACCTACCTAAAGGCAGGACAACACCTTACCCATTCTTGAATTCTGCCCTATACAACTAACTGATATTCCCTAACCCTATCTTAGAGAAGACTAGTGTTGCCAGAACCCATGACACTAACCACAGAGTCTGCAATGGCCCTGTGATGGTTTGAATCTGAACTATGCCCCATGAGTTTACATTTTGAGTGCTTGTTGCAGCTGATGGTGATGCTTTTTTGGCCATGGAGCCTTTAGGAGATGGAGCCTGGAGCCTAGTTGGTGGAAGTGGGCCAATGTAAGTGGATCTTTGAAGCTAATTATCCAGTCCTACTTTGCCTGCTTCCAAAGGAGCCTGTATCACACACTCCCACCTACAAGTTTTGCTATGCCCTACCCACCATGATGGATTGAGACTCTGACTCTCTGAAACTGAGTCAAAGTAAATCTTTCCTCCCTTAAGTGGTTTTTATTGGGTATTTTTGTTAGAGATAAACAAAAGTAACCAATACAACCCCTCTGAAACTGCTTCCCCACTCCACCACACATAACTTCTATGTCCCTTCTTGGTTGGTTAAGGCCACTGTTCATCTACCTGGCAGAGGGCCTCACTGTCTCACTTCACAGTCACGAAACCAGTCAAGTCATCCCTTGTGCCCTCATCTGTGCCCCATCTCCCCCCAGTCCTCCTCAGCCTGCCCTGCCTCACTGTACCTGTAGTAGAGGGCTTCCCACTGCTCAGACCCTCAGTGAGCCCTGGCCAGTGTACACACTGCTTCCTGACCTTCCAGCCTCACCCTTAACACCATCCTCACCCTTGTTATCCTCTCTGCCTCAGCGCTGTAGTTCTTCATACGTTTCTCAATGCTCCATACCTTCCTCCCTGCTTCTCCCCTGGAGTGAAATCCTCCAGCCCTGTACATCGCTACTCAGGGCTCTCTCCTCTGAGAAAGGTCCTCTGAACCCTTAGTATGGTTTAGTCCTTTCCTCTGTGCTTATTCATTCAGGAGATACTGAGAAGCTACTATGAGTTAAGACAGTGCAACAGTGAATACTGTAGGCGTAATTCCTGCTCCTACAGAGCTGCACCCTGTGTGTAATATGTATGTGAATGTGTGTGCAGGTGCCCGTGGAGCCAAAAGACAACTTCAGGTGCAATTCTTCAGGCACTAGCTACCTTTTTTTGTTTTTGTCTCTGTTTTTTGTTTGTTTGTTTTTGTTTTTTGTTGTTTGCTTTTTGTTTGGTGCTTGTTTGTTTGTCTTGAGCTGTGTCTCTCATTGACCTTGAACTTGCTAAATTAGGCTGGCTGACCAGTGAGCCCCAGGGATCTCCATATGTCTGCCATTTAAGCATTGGGATTACAAGTGTGTGTCACTATGATGGCTTTTTTTCCAATATGGATTCTGGGGATTGAACATGGGTCCTTATTCTTATAAATTAGCTATTTTTCTAACCTAATACTTTATAAAAAAATGTGAAAATTTTAATTGCTCAAGTAACTCTCCCACTCTTCTGCCACAGGACCTATATGTTACTCTCACCCCTTTTGAATTTTCTTTTCTTTTATCTGGTACTCTTTCATTTCTTTGGCAGAAAGACTCTGTAGGTAGGCATTATCAAGCTGAGGCTCCTGAGGAGGGTACACATGCCCTGGGTGGGGCAGGGGACACAATAATACAGTGGAAAGGGAAAAAAACAGATCTATTGAGCATGCATAATGGCACACAGATGTAATACAACCACTTGCAAAGCTAAGGGGGGTGTCACCAGTGACAGTCCTGTCTCAAAATGAGGAGAAAGAGGGGGAGAAGGAAGAGAAGAAAAGAGGGAAGAGGAGAAAGAAGGTAAAGTATCAAGGGAAAGGAAGGGAGAAAAGAGAAGATGATAAGGAGGAAAAGGAAGAGGAGGAGGAGATAGAGGAAGAATATTATGTTGAGGTTTTAGGCCAGCAGTTCTCAACCTGTAGGTAGTGACCCCTTTGGGGATCAAAAGCCCCATTTCACAGGGGTTACCTAAAACCTTCTGCATATCAGATATTTTTATATTACAATTTATAACAGTAAAAAAATCACAGTTATGAAGTAGCAATGAAAATAATATTCTGGTTGGAGGTTACCCCAACACGAGGAACTGTATCAAAGGGTCAAAGCATTGGGAAGATTGAGAACCATTGTTTTAGGCTGACTAGAAGAAATCAATCCATATTGTCATCTAATCAACAGGCTAAACAGGCTGCTTTTGTGTTTGTGGAGGGCCAGGAGCCCTGCAAATCACACAGTAGATGCTAAGGAAAAATAGCTATGTTTTTGTGCCTAGCTTGTGTTTCTTTCATGAAGTCATAGATTACATTCTTCAGTAGAAACTGACCCTCACAAAATGGGGCATGGCTTGCAGGGAGTCCAGTGAAGAAGCCACAGATTGAAGGTCACATGCATGATATAAGTACACTTACTTTTTCAGTACTGACACTGGTGCTGCCCCATACATACTCTTTGTCAACCATACCCTGATAGGAAAGCAATGCTTTAATCAGACCTTACAAGAGTTTCTCCCAAATAATACAAAAGTACTGCCTAGTCTTTTTGAAATGTGAACCTGCCTACTCTGTTGCTATGCTTAACTAGACTTGCCTATAGCTCTTCTCATCCCAGTGTATTGATCAATGTTGATAATGGATGTAGATAAATATGCATACCTTGGTGCATGTATGTAAGTATATATACTTAGGAGCATACATTTTTGGTCTATTTGTTATTTTCTCATTGAGATGTGTGGCCAAGACTATGAAAAACATTAATGAATTAAAAGATGTTTTGAGAGAACTGGGAAGCAAAAGAGACCACAGGCAACTCTGGCTAACCCCAGCAACTCCCATTGTGTCCAGACTGTGTCCTTCAAGGCTTGTGGTAGATCCTAAGAAAATATAGATGCTACAGTACTCTTTATTGCATAAGTTTGCATACTCTATGTAATTGTTTGAGAAGGGAGAGAGAGAGAGAGACAGTGACAGGCAGTGAGACAGAGACAGAGCAACAGAAACAGTGTGTGTCAGTGTTTGTGGAGAAGGCTTATAACCTTCTTCAATTCTCTAAACCTCTATGTTTTAGTAAATGTTGAGAAATTTTAATTTTCTTAAAATCCAACTCTCCTAAGCCACCTAAGTTCTTTGTTATCAAAGATATTCAACTTTAAAAATTTATTTACTTTATTTTGTGTCTCTGTGTGTGTGTGTGTGTGTGTGTGTGTGTATACACATGCATCTGAGTGTTTTCAGAGACCAGAAGAAGGATGTTGGATCCCTGGAGTTGGAGTTACAAAAGGCTGTGAGCTGTCAGATGTGGATGCCGATAATCAAACATTTGTCCTCTTCAAGAGCAGCAAGTGCTCTAACTGCAAAGTCATCTCTTCAACTCGATAAGGCTGTCAGTTTTTTATCGTCAACATAACAGTTGTGAAATTGGGATTTAGGAATTAGCTATTAATTAAATGAACAAAGATTTGCCATTATTTTCTCCTTTAGCATTTTAAGACAAAGGAAGACAAAGAAAAGAAACCACATGCAGCACGTTCCATGTCATGTGCAGAGTTATGTGGGCATCACTCCACTGATGTTTGCAAAGTTCTCCTGTGTGCCAGCACTGGCCATTCAGCCCTCCTGACACAGCGAGGAGATGGATGCCATGCACTGTTCCCTGGTGGTGAAGCTGAGATACAGCTAAGTGGCTTGATATGGCCACATGGCTGAGCAGAGCAGAAGTCAAAGCCAGACAGTTTGTCCTCAGAGTCTGTGCTCAACCATTTCACAGTAGTGAGTCTCAAAAGTCAGTTTCCTCCTATGACTGAGGGGTTGGCATCATCAGAAGATGATCAGTGTAGCCTCACAAAAAGTCCCCTCCTCATTATAACCCCTCTCACTCCTCTGCAAATAGTACTCTTCAAAAGCAGAATAGGCTAAGTGAGAGTCAAGGGGCTTGGTTTGGTGAAGGTACAAGAAGAAAACTCTGCTTTAGAAGACTGGGAGGGCAGGTTATTCTATTGCATACTCTCATATTCACAAGCATGGAGAAAATATGAATCTTCCACATCAAGAATGCAGACATGGCTGGTCATTTTCACCATATTCTCACCCAATCCATTGCTTTATTCTTTTTAAGTAAACACCTGATATCGTGTGATCTCATGGTGAGATTTTAAAATATTGTACTACCCACCTAGAAACTCTTTAGAGTTGAAATAAGAAGATTTGGATTTGAGTCTTGTTTCTATGATTTTCCATCCCTGTGCCTTTGCACAACAACCTCTCCAAGTCTCCTGTAACTTGCATAAATTATGGATGACAGCGATTTCACCTGTGATTTTAAGGATTAGCTCAGGCAATACCTGAAAGGGTAACATTGAACCTCAGTGTGATCCTGCTTCTATCGTGGCCTCCAAAAGGGCTGTGGTGATTCTTCTTAGGGGTCAAGTTGGCTAGACTGCAGTAACTGTTGTTTAATCAAAAACCAGTCCAAATGCTAGCACAATCTTAGGAGTGGTTCACATTTACCAGTAGTTGACTCTAAAAAAAACAAATTCTCCTTTGGGAACAGGGTGAGCCTAATCCACACAGTTGAAAATCTTCAGAGAAAAAACAGATTCCAGAAGAAGAAGGAGGAGGAGGAGGAGGAGGAGGAGGAGGAGGAGGAGGAGGAGGAGGAGGAAGAGAAGGAGGAGGAGGAGGAGGAGGAAGAGAAGGAGGAGGAGGAGGAGGAAAAGAAGAAGAAGAAGAAGAAGAAGAAGAAGAAGAAGAAGAAGAAGAAGAAGAAGAAGAAGAAGAAGAAGAAGAAGAAGAAGAAGAAGAAGAAGAAGAAGAAGGAGAAAGTTTTGCCTGAAAATCAGGCCTGACAGTGCAAACTTGTACTCCCAGTACTTGGGAGGTTGAGACGGAAGCATTCCAAGTTCATGCCTAGCTGGGCTACAGTAAGCCAGTGACAGGCTATCCTAAACAGCTTTGTGAAAACTCATCTAAAAACTGTGGGGAGCTGAGTGTCCACAATACAGCTGAGATTTGCTTTTGCTAGCTTCTGAGAATTAGGTACAAGCTGTGTTCCCATCCCAGGATACTGGGCATGAGAAAAACCATGTTATCTCTAAAGTCCCTGAAGTACAAAGTTCATGTACTTTGCTTGTGCACTTTGCTTTGACCAATGGAATGTAATTTCTCAATTAAAAAAAAGAGTTCTGAACCTTTGTTGGGGCCAATGTGGTTGGAGAAATGTGCTGTTTTTCTTTCAAGCCTCACTCCTCCCCCTCGAGAACCTCGTTGTCTTTACCTTCTGGTTCTGGCAGAAAATAAAGTGTAAAAAGAGGGCTGTGGGTGTAGCTCAGTGGTGGTGTGCTTGCCCAGAACACATAAAGTCCTGGGTTCAGGCCAGTCTTGGGTTCATGATGTGGGGCTCACTAGATGTCAAAGTGTGTGGCTGTGGGTTAGAATTGGCCAATGAGATCCAACAGACCATAGAGTGGAGTGGATAGAGGTCATTGTCCATTTCCATGGCCTATCTCTGGAGTCGTTCTCTCCCCACCCAGGTTTCATCTGAATCTCCATTGTACTCAGCAGTAGGTCAGGGAGGTTCCCAGCCCTGAGCACTGTCCTGGGGATCACTTTCTTCTTTACATTCTCAATTACCCAATTTGAGTGGTACTTGTTTTCTTCAAGATGCAGCTCTATAGATCTAGAGGAAGCAGTTCAGCAAAACCTGTGGTAGGTGGAATCAACCTAGTCACAAGGAATTCCAGGGAGAAAACTTCATGTGCTCATCAATGTCAGTTTCCCCAAGTCTCCAAACTGTCATGTGTAGCAGGATGTTTGGAAGGAGGTTTGTTATTTTGGTGTTTTTAAAAACACAAAATGACGTTTGGACTGTTTTTGCTCCATCCCAGGTGTAGGAGATGATGATGAGTTTGATTTAGACTATTCGCTACTGGTGGCTATAATTTGGTTATGTGCAGCTGTTTTGCCACGTATAGCTTGTCCTTATGATTGTGTGCCACTTGGACTTCTGGGAACTTTGCCTGGAGAGCCAGGGTTGGGTGTTTGTTGGTTGTTGGTGAGTTGGTTTGTTGATTGGTTTTATTGTTTAGAGGAACTTTGGTTGGAGAAATTAGGTTCAAGGATATTGAGCTGAGATGCTAGTCCAAGCTCTGGACAGCCAAGAGGGACCATGAATATTTCTTCCTTTCTCTCTTTCTTTCTTTTCTGGCCACTTACAAGTGCAGTGAAGATTTCTTTCTTTCTTTTTATCCTTCCTTTCTCTTTCCTGAATTAGAGAGTAAAAAAGCATGGTAGCAACCTTAGAAAAAAAAAGTAATCAGTATTTACAACATATGGCTTTGATCATGTTCCCAGTTCTCTGGCTAAGAAACTCTACAAATAGAGTTTGTCCACCCCAGCATTCCCTTCCAGAGGTGTTCCTAATAGGGGACTAGAGTCCTTCAGATCCCACGAGTCTGATTGATCTCTGTAACTTAGAAGGAGAGAAACAACTCATTCATTTATGTGCAGCCCTACATCTGTTCCTTCCTTCTGTCCAAAGTCCAAAACAAGAACATCTGCATCTTCTGTCTCAGCCCTTGGTTGATGCACTAGCCCAGTGTCTGGAGCTATCACAGCCTGGGCCGTTGTTTTCCCTGTCCCTCCATAGCCCACCTCCCCTCATGTATGCATGCAAAAGTTCTGTATCACTTAAATTGCCATTGTTGCTTTTAGTTTCAATGCAATTCACATATCTGGCCATTTCTTCAGCTCTCCATAGACGGTTTGCACCTTCAGCTAACTGGCTATCCTTTCATGTCCCCATTGCTCCTCTTGGGCAATACCTCCATCAACCCATTACTACCATAAATATTTATAAATGCATTCCAAATACTAGCAATATGTTTTGAAAAAAAAATGTATCTAATTTTACCAGGAATCTGAAATTACATTCAAAACTCATCACAGCCTTCTCTGCTTTGGTGGCCTATTTTGGAAGTTGGAAAATCTTCTTGTTTATAATACATAAAATAAAATAAAACCTTGACTTCTGGTTGCCAGCCAACACAACACTGTGGAAGTTGTGCATTAAGCAATTAAAAGAATGAATAAATGACAACATGGCCCTTCTGTCTGCTTCAGCAAGAGATGTCCATCTTAATGAGGTGATTTTGATTTTCCCCTGAATTCATTAAAATTAGATTATGTGTTAGTGAGCGGGTGTAGTCATAAGAACAGACAAAACCAAAACAAAGAAAAGACCAACAAACAAAGACCAAAAACAAAACAAAAAAACAAAAACAAAGACCAAAAGTCCAGGAGCTGTGGGAAAGTTAATTAAAATGGCCTTCAAGATTTATCAGCAGCAGAAAGCAAGAAGTATATCCTTGCTTACACCGACCCTTGTCACAACTTGCAGTGCACAGTGGGCCAGCATTTCTGCATCAGGAGTTTTCAGCTTCACTGGTTAATGACTCACAGACTTAACTATGATTGATCCCAGAGGGGATCTCCTGTTCATCAGTTGGAACCCTTTCGATCTCCTCTTCTGGCAAGCCTCTAATAATTCATTGTACCTTGAATAGAAGATCCTTCTTGAAGAAGTCCATCAAGTTCATTTGACCTAAAGAAGGATATTCTAATCAGTGGTGGGGGATGTAGCTTGTGAGCAGGCTGAGAGTCTACAGAAACAAAGCTTGCTAGGAAAATTGCAAGGACCTGAGGATCTAGGCTTTCAGGACCTCACTGCCATCTCATGTACGCTACAGGACACATGTGAAGGTCAAAGAACAATTTGTGGGAGTAGGTCCCCTCCTTCCACCATGTGGAACCCAAGGATTGACAAACTCAGGTCACAGAGCTTGACCACAAGCACCTTTTCCAGCTGAGGCACCTTGTCAACCCCCAAAATTGACATTTCATTTGAAAATGAATGGGTAAGTGCCCACAGACAACACAGGTGTTGTGCAACTTACCCAAGGGAACCTTGTTTGGAGACTCTAAGAAATAGTTGGAGTGGCTTCACTAAAAATTCTACCACACCCTCTCATGAGCCCAGAGATGCCTTTTGTTGAAGAGAAAGTGTAGCAGTGTCACAGAGATCAGAGGAAAGATCCTAAAGGCCATTGTCCCTCCTATTCATAGTAGTTTCTGAGCAATTCCAATATTCTCCAGCTGGCCACAGACTGAATAAGCGCCTTCTATGCTCCACACAGAACCAAAGACCAGGTATACTATACAGGCTGATTCACAAACACCCAGTCCTGCTGTCCTGAGATAATGGGGTCTATATTTCTTTTTATGTCTGCAATACCCTTTTTTTCCATTGTCAACTTAAGCACAAAATCAGCCCCCATCATTAGTTTCTGTGAGAAATTCAATTAAGCTGGGCGTGCTGTTGCAGCCCTGTAATTTCAGCACTCAAGAGACTGAAGCTGAAGGATCTCAAGTTTAAGGCCTGCCTGGATTAATAACAAGATTCTGTATGTGACCTCCCCTAGCTTTCTAGCTTCTTCCTTTGTACTCTGAAATGAAACAAAGGCATAAATAAATAAAGTTGATTCTCCTCTTATATAGAATAACCTTCCTCAGAAGTGTTGGCAACACAGAACTGCCATCCTTCAAAGGAACTGATACCTGTGAGTTTTTCAAGGCTTTTTCCTCAATAAAAAAAGACACATTTCTTCATACGATAAATGTCTGCACCAGCTCTTAAGAGGATGCATTCTTCTTTTTCATCTCATTGTACCTGGAAACTACAGCTGAGTAAAGCAAGGTGTCTGTCACAAAGACACATCCTGGCCCAGGCCTCATGGCTGACTTGGGCAATAAAAGAGCCAGACAAACCTCAGAGAGTTTTGCGTCATTGTCTCTGCAGGACTCTGAGAACACAAGCATCCTCTTAGCAGCTGTGCTATGGTGGAAGAGACAGCCAGAGGCTTCAGAAATGCTACATGTCAGCTCTCTTCCAATCATACATCAACTGTCGATAGCCACAGTGGTGACTCAGGTAAAGAATCCAAGTTTGCATGATGATGCCTTTGGAGTTGGCTCCATCTGCCACTCTCCAATGAACTAGCCAAGAGAACTGCTTTGTACGTTCCCAGTGAGACCCCCTCATCTCTTGGGTGCCTTAATGCAGTAGAGGAAATTTAGCATTATAAAAGATGAACAGCCCTACTTTCTCAGCAACGGCTATAGTAAGGTGACCCACCAGGGATCTGTGTTGGTTCTTTGTAACTAATGAGAAGCCATCCACGCATGTGCTTTGTCAGTTTGTTTCTCAAAGCACACAGAGAGTGGCTGGTCTTGCTCAAGGTTATTTAATAAAAAACTTTGAAGTAAGAAGGAAAGAGACCTTATCTAACCTGGTCTTTTCTTTCCTTCCCAGTAGGTCTTCCACTTCCCTTCCCCTCCTCTCCATCTAGACAATGCAGATATGGAGACAATTTATAAAGGATCCTTTTGTAAATCCAGAAAGAGGCAAAAACAGATAAGGATACTCCTAAACTCCCATAGCAACTTTATCCTTCCATCGTTCCCAGACCACTTAGGCAACTCCACTGATGCACTAAACTAAGCTCTCATGGGGTCAGTCACACTAGAGGCTTCTTCTGAAGGGTTAAAAGTCCAGTTCCTATAAATTTCAGAGCATGCCAGCACCTCCATAGGCTGCTGAATCGTTTAATCATTTTTACAGTGTAGAAGCTACTTTAAACATTTATTGTTCTGCCATCAGTTTTCTTCTAATCTCTTTAAGTTGTAAATAGTTGTGCCACAAATTGAGAAAAGTAAGAAGCCTACTGAAAGAGAGTTGAGAGTTCTGTGCTGTCATAAGTTATACTGGATATCAATACTATTTTGTTTCCTGTAATGATGTGTGTGGAAATAAACAGAACGGAGAAAGGAAGTTTGTACAAATGGTGATAGTTCTTGTACTTGAGTTCTTGGGTTCCAGCAGCTTCCATGGATACTTCTGCATGTGTCAGCCTTGCTTAAGGATCCAGGGCTGTCTAAAAGTCCTTCAACTTGCCTTACTTCTGATGAATCAAAACAGATACCCTGACCGGGCTTTCCCCCTCATCCCAGGAGCTACTGCTGCTTCCTTAGCATGTGGTGCTGGAGTCCAGTCAGTTTCTCAAAGGCCAGATGCTTTTATTTCAGCATCTTTTCTCTTCCCAAGAAATACAAACATTTCTCTGGATCATCCATTCTATTTACCTTCTCTTCCCCACACAAAGCTTCTGTGGTTTTCCTCTTCTGTAGGCTATTCACTATGTTAACTGTATTCAATATCTGCAGTTTTCCTCTCTTCCATATATTATGAAATTTCATTACTTATTTTTTACTTTATGTGTATTAGTGTTTTGCTGTATGTATACATTGCACCATGTATGTGAAGTGCTTTCAGAGACCAGAAGAAGGCTTTGGATCTCCTGGAATTGGACTTACAGATTGTTGTGAACTACCATGTGGGCGCTGGGAATTGAACTGGATCTTATGCAAGAGCAGCAAGTTCTCTTAACCACTGCACCATCTTTTCAGCCCCAGACATCTTATATCTTTTAATTCTTACATTGTTTTTCTTTCACAAATATACAGAATAAAAATGTCTCTACCACGTGCTAGGGTTTCTTTACACACATTAATCCCCTGATACCTATCTTATGAGAACCAGTGTCTTACAGTGATTACTCTCTTACATTAAATAATATTGGCTACTAACAAGATCTGAGTAGTCCCTAATAGTGAGATGAAAAAATTGGGAACAATAATGTCCAAGCAACTCGTCTAGCACTGAAGTAGTCTTAATGATGTAGGTGGGATTTATACCTACTCCTTTTGACTTCGAAGCATGTTTTCTTAATCTGAAGCCTGATTAGACTATGCGTTTCTGTAGTCAGTCCTGATACCTCCTCTTTTTCTCCTCTTCCTTCTGTCTTAGTCAATGTTCTATTGCTGTGAAGAGACACCAAGAGACACCATGGCAACTCTTATAAAGGAAAGCATTTAATCGGGGCTGGCTTACAGTTCAGTGGTTTAATCCATTATCATTATGGCAGGAAGCGTGGCAGCAAGCTGGCAGACAATGTGCTGGAGAGGTAGCTAAGAATTCTACATCTGAATCAGCAGGCAGCAGGAAAAAGAGAGAGAGAGAGAGAGAGAGAGAGAGAGAGAGAGACACTTTGACTGACTTGAGCTCCTTAAACCTTAAAGTCTGACTCCAGTGACACACTTCCTCCAACAAGGCCACACCACCTAATCACTGTCAAGCGGCACCATTCCCTAACAACCAAACATTTCAAATATATGAACCTATGGAGTCCATTCCTATTTGAACCACACATTCTCTGTCTTGTTCTCTTTCTGTTCCTCTTGCTCACATAGTTTTGCTACATAGCCTGTGGGAGCTTTGTATACTCTGTTCCACATCAGATATATTGGCCACAATTATTCTCAACCACAGTCCCTTTGATCCTCACATCCCACCATCCAAACTTCAGATATCACAGGGAAGCAAGCTATTTTATTTTTAGATCCCATTTATAAAATGAACTCATATTTTTAAATTCTAGCAGCTACTTTAGAAGTTGTTTGTAAATGATAATGGACTTTGTCCTTGACCAGCAAAGTCAAAATTCAAACATGAGTTTTTCCATGTCTAATCCTGAACATGATAAAAACCTTGGGACTGAAAATTCTAGAAAGAATGTGTAGTGAGTGATGTATGCATGTCAAATTCTTTTGATGGTTAGAATAGGTATTTTTGAAATAAGTAACAAAGCTCAATAAATGCACATGCCCTTACTTAGATAAGATTCAAGCTTATTTTTGGCTTAGAGTTTCACTGTTCGCCTGAGCTCTTATGGAGGACCACAAGAACCTTTTATTCTCAACATGTATTTCTGTTATTTGATTTACAGGACTGTGCATTAAATAGGTAAAAATATCTCAAGCTGAGAGTGGGTAGGTGTGACTCCCAGGCTGATGGCAATTAGTGTTTTCATAAGGTATCAGGGTGCATAAAGTTCTTTTTTATATTAATGTCAGTCTGCTCTCAAAATATCTTTTTTTCTGCATCTAGACTGTTCAGACAAATTTAATATTAGAATATTTTCAGAGTATTCTTAGCTATTTTCATTTGCTCTACAGATGAGCCTTATAATTATATTGCTGAGTCCCCTCACCAAAAAAACCACTTTGTCCTATAAGAATACTGATGAGATTTTGAAAACTGAACAAACTTTGGGAAGAATTAACATTTTTACATTGTTCAGTATTATGCTCTAGACTCTAACAGTTGACTGTATCTTTTTCAAAGGTTATTTTTAAGGTAGTGATGTTTTTTCCTTTCAAATTCTGCTATTTTTCTGCTTCCTTTAAAACAATTATTTATGCTGTTTCCTCTAACATCTTATTGCTTCTATTTTCCTAAAAATTTTTTTGTAGTTGTACACTGCCATGGCAGCTTATCAAGGAAGACAAGGTGACATTTTCATAGATGCAAAACCCTGCCAGACCCTAGCAGAGGGAACCACCATTATGGCAAGTGCCATACTCGACAGTAGAACCCGAATGTCTGAGCTCGGGTGTTTTTACTGATTCATAACTCCTCAGGTATTCTACTGATAGCATGTGGAGATCATGTGCAATAAAACATTTCCCACATCAATCCAACACCTGCAGACAGTACAAAACTTCAAGACCTAGGCAGCCCCTCACCCAACAGTGCACAAAACTATTTTACAAACAACTAAAAATAAACTTGCACACTTGTTTTATTCTTGTATTATTCCATGCCCCAAATAAAAGTAGTGTTTACCTGTATAAGTTTACCTGTTAGCACAGGTTTTGCTGCCTTCATTTCACACTGGCTATGGTTGTTTCCTTAATTATTTCCCACTTATTTTATAATTATTGTCATAACATTAAGTTATTTCATTGTTTAAGATGGTTTGTTCTTGCTTACATGTTGAGTGTTTACATTCATTTCTTTTAACTTTAGTTATCTGTGTTGGAAAGGCGATAGAAAACATGGTCAGAATAGGAGGTATCACACTAGCACCTAGCCATCATTGAGTGCTCGTGTGCCAAGTACTGTGATAAGCTTCACAAATACTTGGCAATACCCATAGAAGGTAGCTGTGTAAATACTCATATTTTACAGATTCAAAAAACTGAGATTCTGTTTGTAAGCCAGGGTGGGACCCAAATTCTCTATGTTGTTTTTTAGTCCTTATTGTACTTTCCACTCAACTGACTTGATTGAGGCTCTCCCTGGGCCTCTCCTCCATAATGCTCCACAGAGGCGTGATGAAAACTGTTTACAATGACCAGCTCTGAAGCAGTCTGTTCATTAACACTCTCTCTGCTCTCATTTGTGTTGTCTACTTAATCAAAGCCTGAGAGGGCTGTCTGCATCTCAGTAATTGTGCTGCTATCAATTTCTATTGATTGTGTCTGAACAAAGAAGTCTGTTACATTTGACAGAAATCTGCCCCATCACTGAGCCTGTGCCTACAGCCCTGTTTCTATTATTACTGTCACTAATGTGAGTCTCTAAAAATTCTCCTGCCTTTTTGTTTCTTGTGCAGTGCTGTTCTGTCCTCACCATCTCCATGGCCTTTGCATCCCAGCTGCTCCCCTCCTCACTTTACTCTGATTTCATTGTGGAGGCCTTGACTCCCTGAAAACTACTAACAATGTCAAATTACTTCCAAGTATGCCCCCTCACTTCTGAGATCTGCACTTCACCAAGCCGTGGAAATAATGCCCTTAATTCTTTCTCCTATTTTCTGCTAGAATACAGGACATAAGAGTAAGTTGGCCTTATTTGCTGGCTAGTTAGGTGCTGAGCAGGTTCCCTGCTGAGCTCTGAATTTTGACTGCAGCTCAGTGTGTCTGTGGCTCCTATCCTTCCTTCCTTCTTCTGTCAAGCCTTTTGCAACATTTTTTTTTTCCTGGAAAAAGGAGACTTTGTCTCCATCACTACCTGACTTCCTTGACCCCCTAGCATGGCCAGTAAAAGGCAATCTAGTTTCCCACAGTGCTGAAGCTCTTCTGAGCACCACATGGTTTCAACAATTTTTCTGAAATGCAGATCAAGTAGTGCACAAAATTTCAGAAGAACATTAAAACTTCTGTGCTTTCATATTTTTGGGTAAAAAAAAAAAGATGAGTACTATGAAAGTTAATTTTGGCCACAGTGATAATTTGCTGCTGAAAGATATTTATGTAGAATCCAATTTAGTTTTTTTTAAGCTGATGTTCTTAGAAGTATCGTGATTAATGATTAGTCCAACTAGCAGAGTTGGATCACATAACAGCATTGTGTCAACGTCTACTGTTATTGTATGAAAGAAAGTCCTCATTCTTAGGAAATAGGTGTTGGAATATGCATAAGAATAAAGGCATCATGTCTCCACACTGTTCTTAAACAGTTCAGCAAACAAGTGTGTGTGTGTGTGTGTGTGTGTGTGTGTGTGTGTGTAGATAAATAGAGTTGAGCAAATGGAACAAAATGTCAGTAACTTAAAAACCAGTGATTCTGGGTGATGGTTATATGGACTTCCTTTGTATTTTTTACATCTTTTTTTAAAGCATGAAATCTTATAAAAAAGAAAGAGTTTATAAATGTCATGATTTTCATGGCCTCCAAAGTATTCTCAGAATACAAGAAAAACATTTTTTCCACTTAAAAACTATTTCAGTTTAGAAACACATCAACAACATATAGTCTTCTACTGTATGTACTATTGGATGGACTTATTAAAGAAAACCCAGCTATTTTACTTTTCTGTTTGGAATTTATTTATTGTATTTTGTCTATGTATTTGTGTCTGTATGTATGCACATATATATACATGTACCAGTGGGCCATGGTGTGTGTGTGTATGTGTGTGTGTGTGTGTGTGTGTGTGTGTGTGTAAGGCAGAGGCCAACATGTGAGAATTGGTTCTCTCCTTCTTCCAAGTGGGTCCTGGGGATTGAACTAGGTCAACAGATTTTTCTGCCAAATACCTTTACTTTCTGAGCTATCTCACCAGTCCAGAATTTTGACTGGTTCCTAAACACCATTCAAAGCACTCAGTCTTGCCTAGGTCTTCTTCAGCATAGCCCTTAATCAATCCCAGTCAGTTACTCCTTGCATTTCATCTAACAACACAGACAACTACTATGGCTTCCTATGATTCTTCTGAGGCTTTGGCTGTGTTATCATTTTGTCTGAAATACTACTGAGTAACTGTTAATCACATGTGAAAACCTAAATTACATAGTTCCTTCCTTCTTGAGCCTTAACAGATGACTACGTCCACTCCAAGTTACTGTATCCCTCTGCAAGACCTTCTATGATTGACATCCATGACACAATAATCTCAAAGGGCTGACAAATTGCCTTTGTCTCTACATATTCAACATCTTGCAGAGTGACCAGAGGTAGAGAGGAACACTGTTGGTCAAAGGAGTTGAGAAGCTTGGAAGATGGCTCTGTATTCTCCATGTATGTGGATGGAGAACATGACTATTTTTTGAGGGGTGAGTTGAAAAGCTTCAGAAGAATTTGCTTTACTAATAAAGTCTCTCGCACCCCTTTTTCATAGTGTTTGAAATGCCCACATTAGTGTCATTTGCCTAAAGCACTGCTTCTAAGATGAAAAAAAAATTAACTGCTTAATGTTTTCTGCATAGTTATGACAGATTGTCATTAATAAGCACCCTATATATTTGTGAAAACCTTCATGGTTATAACTAATGTAAGGTCACTGAGAGTCTTTACCTTCTTTACATATTTTTCCTAGCCCAGAAAAATTCCTATATATAAAATAAAAAATTAGCTGAATCAATTAACAACTCTCAAATATGCTAGTTTAGAAAACAACTACAACTAAGCCCTAAACAGAGAGTGCTTCTAAGTCCAAAGCTGCTAAGTTCATTGACTAAGAAGTGAGGTAGGTAGAGCCAGAGAGGAGACTGCTCCAAACGATGGCAGATCCCAGGGGTATTCATGCTCACTCATGGCATGGGGACAAGGAGAATGTACTTCCTAAAGATGGATGGATTTACCTGGACCCCAAATAGGTACTGAGATTCTTCTTCTAGATCCTACTTGCTGGATTCAGCAAGGGGTTAATAGAAACTTTTAAGCAAGTTAGATAATTAACAGGATCAAATCTCTACCTGTCAATTAAGCCAATATATTTGAGTATAATGCTATTTAATTCTGCACCAGGAACAGTGCAATAAATCAAAGTTTACAGATGTCTTCAGCAAGCCCTTGATGGATGAAACACTGTAACTCAGAGGTGCATAGAAAATCTCAAATAAGATAATCTCCCATGTGATTAATATAGCTGTCTGCATTGGCATTGGCTCCAGAAGGTTCTAATCCAAACATGTTTAACATCACATACTTTATTGTGACAGATTTAGACACCTGAACTGACTAACCAGGCAAATGGTGCTTAATTATACTGACTCATTATGGACTTTAGCAATAAAACTGGGACACAAAATTTTGTGTTAATTCCTGTCACATGCTTATGCACAACATAAGTAGACAGTCCAGAGGGTTGTCTAGGGCATGGTGCATAAAGTGCAGGGTCACCCTCTGATTCCCCTAGAGGAATTCCTTCTCTCTGTTCAATGGTGCTTGTCCCCAAGTGTCACTGAAGCTGACTGATCAGCAAATACTTTTTACTGACCATGAAGAGAAAGAGCCATCTGACCATGAATGTCTCTTCCTTTCCATTTTTAGGAGGAGGAAGAGGAAGAAGAAGGGGAGGAGGAGGGGGAGGAAAGAATTGAAGGTCCAGTGTGTGTGTGTGTGTGTGTGTGTGTGTGTGTGTGTGTATGTGTGTGTGTGCTTGTGTGTGTTGCTTCCTTAAGAACATACACAATGAGAACACTTTCTCAAGAAGCCAAACAAATGTTACCACCTACAGCATGCTTTCTGAATGCATTTCTAAGTACACATAGTATGAATGAGAAATGTTCCCCCCAAAGGCTCACGTATTTGAGTACTTGGCCCCCAGTTTGTAACACAGTTTGGGAAGGTTATGGAACCTTTGGGACTAGAATTCTTGCTAGAGGAATTATGTCACTGGTGGACCTTAAGAGTTTATAGCTTCCACCATTTCTTGCTCTCTTTGTTTTCTGTGCATGGATGAAAATGTGATCAGCCAACTTCCTGCTCTAGACACTTGCCACCATGTCTCCCACCGGTATGGATTCTATCCCTCTGGAACCATAAATCAAAATCAACCCTCTCTTCCTCAAAGTGCTTCTGGTCATGGCGTTTTGTTTCAACAACAGAAAAGTAATTAATACAATGATCTTCTAAACATGTACACAGACTTGAGTTATGGGAAGTGAGCTAAAAACACCAGATGCAAAATTCGACTCTGAGTCCTGTTTCTTAGTGGAACTTTTCTTAAGGCAACTTTTCTCACTCTCATGAGTGTGAAAATAAACACACCACAGGTAAACATTTCAGAAGTGTCAAGATGTTTGACTTCATCTGTGCTGAGGTCACAGCACCACCATAAACTATGGGACCTAGTCATTGTGTGCTGTCTGGCTGTTAGATTAATAATGTGTGAAAGGGTACCTTAGGACAGAAATAAAGCATCAGTCATGCCTTCTACTCTCAAGAGGAGTCTTTCTTATTTGGAGAGAAAGCTTAACCCAACTAAGGATCATGGGTGCAAAATGGGCTTTATCATAGGGAAGAATTTTCTGGGGAGAGACCAGAATTGGCTGAAGTTAGGGGGAGCTTATGAAAAGGACTCGTTCAAGATCAATATTTAAGGAGAGTGTTTAGTTTGTATTTTCTAGAGAAACAGAACAGACATAATGGGCATATATTGTATAGGAGATTTGTTAGACTGATTTATACAATATAGTCTGGGAAGTCCAGCAATAGCTGTGTGTACACTGGAGAGGCTGAAAGCCTAGTAGCTGCCCAGTACAATAGGCTGGATGAACCATAGTCCCAATCTGGCACTGAAGGCATGGAGGACTCCTGAACAAATGTTGGTCTGCAGTCCACATCGAAGACTGAAGAAGCTAGGTTCTGATAACAACCAACGATGGCAGCAACGATGGAGCTCTGTGCTCACTTGCTGATACATAAGTCCCGCAAATGCTCAGAAAGATGTTGGGTAGTCTTGATGGTTAAAATTTGAAGGAAAATAAAAAATCTTTAATGAAATGAATATGTACCAAGTCTTCAAATCGATCAACAGCGGCCCTTGTTTTGATGAACTTTTTTTAAGTCTTTAAAAAAATGTGTGGATATTTTGTTTGTCTTATCACTCTCTAATTCTGTGGGCTTCGCACAAGTGGGAGCATTTTTATACCAAGTTAATAAAACTTGGGTCTTCTTGAAGAGTAGTCAGTGCTCTTAACTACTGAGCCATCTCTCCAGCCCTGGGAATGTTCACAGAGATGCTTTTGGCTAAGCACTGAGTACCCTAGTTTGGGCAATTGTCTCCTCAACCATCATCTTCCTTGTGATTCTCAATTCCCTGAGCTCAGTGCCTTGCAAGGGAAGTAGAATAGTGAAAACACTTAAAGTAAAATGGAACTGGATCTTACTTGAGTGGAAGGGAATTGGGAATAACATAGAAATGAAGTCGGATGGAGAAGGTCTGAACTCTGGATATAGGTGTAGGGGGAAGGCCCAAGATATACATTTACTGCTGAGACCCTACCAATGACAAACTGTGAAGTGTCTTGACTTGCTCTTTGAATGTGATCTATTTCTCTCTTCATTTTTAATATTTCTTTCATTCTTTGGAGCAAAGTAGATGTCAGGAAAAGTTACCTTCTAATTCTGTGGGCTTCACACAAGTGGGAGCGTTTCTATACCAAGTTGACCAAACCTAAGCCTAAGACTTTTCTTCAAAAATATTTAGATCTAGGGTAGAGATGTAGCTCAATAGTAGAGGGCTCACATAGCTTTCACAGTCTTAAATTCAATCCCCAGTATGCACACACAAAGAAATTATTTAATTAACCATCTCACATTTTACCAAAAGCTTTTCATCCTCCTGACATTATTTCATCTAGATTGTTAACAAAAAATGTAAAAGGAACCATTTCTTCAATGACATTTGAGTGATTTCATCTTCTGTACGTCTCCTCCAAGAATCCTCCAACTTTTCCAAAGTAAACTTGTTAGATATGTGCATGAATGGGTGGCATGGAGAGGGGCAATTCCTCTACTTCTTCCACAGTTCTGTTTCTGAGCTTCTTTGCTCATGTGTCTGGAAGCTTGGCTCCTCAGTATATACAGCACCTCAGAGTCCTGTGCTCACTGGGATATCTGCGCTTCTGATCAGTAACCTGGGCTCCACTTTCCCTCTTCCTAATTGTTGAGAGCTCAGCATCATAGATGATTTAGGAGAGAAGCTAGGAGGAATGACCTGTTTTGAATCTCAGAATCACTGCCAACTTGGTTGGTGGCCTTGGGTAAGTCATTTCCCCTGTGAAGATTAGTTTTCTCATCTAAAAAAAAAGAGATGATGTTAATACATTAGTTTTGTTAGGATGATTTAATTAGATAAATCACAGGAATCACTTATTACCTTTAAAAAATTATATGTATATATGTGTGCTTGTGTGTGTGTGTGTGTGTGTGTGTGTGTGTGTGTGTGTGAATATACATATATGTACACACATGAGTACAGTGACCTTCAAGGCCAAAAGAGGGGGGTGGATCCCCTGAAGCTGAAGTTACAGGTAGTTGTGAATTGCTGGACATGGGTGCTGGGAATCAAACTCATGTTGTCTGTAAGAATCATATACACTCTTAACTTCTCATCCATCTCTCAGGCCCAGGAATTCCCCTTTTTGAAAGGCTTAGCTTTCCATAGTTTTAAGTACCTATACTTCACCAAGGCCCAAAACTGTTAAATGAAGAATTACTAAAATAAATAATTCTTAAGTTTTAAATTATACACCATGGATTTTGTTCCACTTTTCTCTGACCCACCAGGGACATGAATTATTCCTGTCAGTAGACCCATGCTTTGCATACTACTGTCCCATTAGTAAATCGTATCCTCACTTGCCAGATCATTGCAATACTATAATGTTTATGGTCAAGTAACCCTTATTTAGGAACATTGGCTCTGTCATAATGTCTATGCCATTTGCCTTACTTTGTTACATCACATTATGTCAGCTCACATGATCACAAGAAGGGTGGGCACAGTTTAATAAGACATTTGAGAGAGATCATATTCATATAACTTCTATTACACCATCATATTTATTATTATTATTATTATTATTATTATTATAGATTATTACTAGGTATCATTAATATCTTGATGTGTCTAATTCATAAATTAAAACTTCATAGGCTTGTATGTTTAGAAAAAAACAGAATAGATACAGTTAAGGTCTTTTCACAGTGTTGGACATCCTTTCAGAGACTTGGGTAGGGAAGGACTGCCAATGTATAAAATTTCCTGGTAAGTAATTATAATACTGTGACAATACTATCTCTCTCCATTATATTTGCATATGGGACTAGTAACTTTGGAGTTATTTGTTTCTAGGTTCCTAGTTACAGAGGGTACTGGAGTCATATGTTAGTTGAGTTCCTCAATCCCCTTGTTTGCTAGCCTTTCAGTTCTGCCAATAGTCATCTCATAAACCAAGTCAGCTTCTGTGCTGGCTACTTTTTTGTAAATTTAACACAGGCTCTAGTTATCTAAAAAGGGGAAGTTGAGAAATGCTTCCATAAGATTGCCATGTAGGCAAGCTCGTGAGACATTTTCTTAATTGGTGATTGACATGGGAGGGGCCTAGTCCATTGTGAGTGATGTCACCTCTTGGCAGGAGGGTTGTATAAAAAAGCAGGTTGAGTAAATTATGAGGAGCAAGCCAATAAGCAGTGTTTCTCTGTCACTTCTTCTTCAGTTCCTGCCTCCTGGTTCCTGCCTTCAGTTCCTGCCCTAACTTCCTTCAGTGATGAAGCAAACTCTTTCTTCCCCAGGT
Organism: Cricetomys ansorgei; assembly: GCA_026225945.1. Classification (NCBI taxonomy): domain Eukaryota; kingdom Metazoa; phylum Chordata; class Mammalia; order Rodentia; family Nesomyidae; genus Cricetomys; species Cricetomys ansorgei. The sequence goes on along the minus strand of JAMJFZ010004240.1, from coordinate 5,438,487 downwards.
TGCTTTTACTCACAGTGTTTCATCACCACAATTTAGACAACTTCTACCTCCTAGCTCTGATGTCCAATTTTCATTTGACAAAAGGAATCCTAGGAACAAGACTGTTCTTGTTTTTTTCCAGTATTATTAGTATTTTAGAGTAGACAATATACTGAAATAATATCAAAATGAGCAAAATGTCATACATTGAATGGCCTCATTCTTGCCCTGTCTTTGTTCACTCTATTTCTCAGAACAAGTTTTCACTGATAATTATCCTTATCATTTTCTTATGTGTTTATGCTTTTTTCCAAATACAAAAGATAACACATTCCATATATTGTTATAAACCATGCTTTTTATCATCTAATAATATATAGGCATGAATAGACTGACTGGATTTTTGTTGTTATTATAACTATGTGGGATTATACTGTGTGCATTGTACTATGGTTTATTCAGCCAAAATCTTATTGTAAACATTTATGCTCTTTCTGCTCTTCCCTCATTGCAAACAATGATTCAATAAATAATTTCATACTTAAGTATTTCATATGTGTTCAGACAATCAGAAGAATAAATTCTCATAAGTGGTTTTTCTTGTCCAAAGGGTAAATGTGCTTATCATTCTGATAATTATTGCAAACTTGGTCTTTCTATGAATTCTACCACTCACTGCTCCCAGTGCCAATGTCTAAAAGGGTGAAACAAGCTTGTTTAAAACACTTTAACAAAGGATAAGTGAAGGTAAATAACAGAAGGTTAAATAACAGTGTGTAAATGGCACTGTCATGGTATAGGTTAAAGTTGGATTATTTATTAGAAATGGAAGTTATGTATTGGTTTTATTGAAGAGAGATATGAGATTTATAGTTCAAGCAGGACTTACATCACCATTTCTAATGACAACAGTGACTTACCTGTGCTCAGCACATCACAGCGTACAAAGCTCTTTATGCACCTTAGCTCAGGTGAGCTTCACTATACCACATGACACATGTGAGGGAAATAAAATTACTTGGCCTGCTTATACAAAGGCAACGAACTATCCTGGGTGATGTAGCTAGATCCTTTGAGCTGGGGTCTAAGACTCAGTCTCCCCACTCCTGATTTGGGGCCCTTTCTTGGATAAGAATCATAGCTGAAGAACAAATACTCTTGCCACCACCCACCATAAAAATTCCACTCCTCCTAAGCTCTCACACACTGTCTTCCTGCTCCTTGTGTCATTTTTTTTTTGATGACTACAACTCTCTCAAGGGTTGTGATGATTAATCTTAATTGGTAACCTGATGGGATTTAGAATCACCTCAGAGACACACCATTGAGCTTGTCTGAGAAGATGTTTCTAAAAAGGTTTAACTGCGAAAGGAAAGAACACCCTGACAGTGAGCACACCATTCCATGGACTGGATCTAAGGACTGAATAAAAAGGAGAAAATAAGCACCAGCATTCATCTCTCTCTACTTCCTGACTGTGGACACAATATGATCAGCCTCCTCAAGCCCCTGACACCATGCTTTCCCCCACTGTGGTGAACTAGGTAATTTTGTCACAGCACTGAGAAGTAGCTAATAGAGACTCCCACAGCCTACTTCTGATTTCAGCCACAGTCACACTAAACTTTTTTGATATATGATGATTCTGTGGTTTCCATCTCAAGCACCTGCCTCTTGGCTTCAGTTTTTTGCCTCAGGGCATCTTCTGGAACTTCACAATCTTATCCAGCCTGGAAGTGCAGTGGGTGAGGTTCAAAGTTCTTGTGGGTGATCATTAACCAAAGATGGGCAGAAGTTAGAGGATAGATTTCAGAGTGGCATATGTAAGGATTATTCTACACAAGTCCCTTAAAGGATACCAAGAATTGTGGAGCCCCAGATTCCCACAGATGTAATCAGCTCCATGACATACCCTTATTTCTATTATCCCTCCACACCCCACTGTCTCCTTCCTAGAATCTTCTCCCAAAAGATAATTCACACTGAAGTCTCACGCAGCTCTGCTTTTAGGTGAAATCCCAAGCAAGAATGGTGGTAGTATGCTTTGGTACACGACAAAACATCCAGGTACATGATCAGCTGACTTCCTGGGCTCGGAACATTTGGGAAGGGACAGGCAGATGCCGTGAGCTGTCCTGGGGTGGCATGGCCAGGAGTCACTCAAGCTGAGGTATGGATTTTCCTTGAATTACCATGTCATTGTCAACAAACCATTCTCAGATTCCTCATCTGTAGAATAAGATAATAAACATGTCTGCTGCCTCCCAGAGCTGTTACACTCATCCAGTCATTATTTGACCTCTCTCAGGGGCTCAAAGTCTTATTTTTTCAAAATCTGTTCCAGCCACCCTTCAAGGGATTAACTGATTGGTTCAGAAACTCACTCCTGAACCCCCATTTGAGGAAGAAGTGCTTAGGAAGAAAGCTAAATTTCCAATTTTCTAAGTGGAGTGGCTTCTCCTTAGGATTATATTGCTGGGTTGGTCTCACCTCTTCCTTTCCTCATGTGCTTGATGCAGTGAGAATTTGAGCTCCTGGTCCTTGGAAGGAAACCAGTTTCTGGTAGCCTCAGAGGGCTAGACCAATGTCCCAGGGAAGAGAGGCAACAAGTAAGCAGCTGGGGCCACAAATGCCTCAAGAAGAACCCTGAGCACTGCAAGATAAGATGGTATGTCTATGGCATGTGCTTTAGAGAGAGAGGACAGGAAAACCCTTCACCTGGCTCCACTTTCAGTCTAGATCTCAAAATACAAATGGAATCATCTGTAGTCACCCACCAAGAAGGAAGACTCCATGGAGAAGGGAATTAATTATGGTCAAATGTGTGTCACAGGAAGGTGTTTCCTGAAGCGGGAAAGGCACAAGAGTTCTTGCGACCATGGGAGCTGGGGTTTAGCTCTTTGTCCATTTCTAGGAGACACAATTAATAGTGAGAGTGAAGTGAGATCACGTGGACACTAGCCTATAGTGTTGGGAAAATGGTGCTCTAGAACCCAAATAAGGCTTTGGTGGAAAGCAGGGCAGCCAGGCCTTGCTCCTCAATGCCCTCTTTCTCTCTTAAGAGTTCCACTCTGTCAAAGGAAAATACTGACTCAATGAACATACACTAGTGAATAATCCACCCTGTGCATATGTGTGTGCATGCATTCTTGTGGGGGGTATGCATAGAGGCCCACGTCAGATGTCTTCCTCAATTACTCTCCATCTTACTTTTTTGAGACAGGTGTCTCTCACTGAACCTGAAGCTCTCCACTTTGGTTATGCAGGCCAGTAAGCCTCAGGAATTCTCCTATCTCCAGCTCCCCAGTGCTTGGAATGTGGCATGCTGCCATATTCAGCTTTTATGTGGGTATGGGGATTGGACACAGGTTCTCTTGCTTGTGTGGTGAGCACTGTCTAGACTAATCTATCTCTCCATCCCCTGATTCACTGTTCTCAATGTCTGCTGGTGGAGTTCCCTTTCTCATGCCATCACTGTGACTTCTAATGTGGGAGAGAACACAGGTATTTTGGCCTTATGGCTAAGCAGTATGGGTAATCCCCAGATCAGATAACCCTGGCCTCATCGAAGGCCATCAGTGAATGAACTTTAGAGCTAAGGGAAACTAGGCCTAGCATGAGCCTTATTCTACCACCAAACTGAGGGAAAGTGTCTTTAAAATCTGAGTCTACGCATGAAAATAACAGAAGTGTAATGGTATTCATTTATTCATTCATCATGTCTAATCTGATGAGGGATGAAGACATCTGTATTGCAAAAGCCCTTTAACATAGAGTCTCCCATCCAGCCAGTTGTGTACCAGCAATGATCCCACTGTGTGAATACCAAGAAAACCTTCTGGAAAGCAAACTTAAGTCTGAGAAGGTTTGTTTCTCTCTCAGAGCCAGGACCACTGTGGAGAAAATCTTTTACATACTTTCTTCTGTCTCATGGCTCCACTTCCCTTGCAATGCTGGGTTTAGGTTGTTGAAGGCAAGTCACTGACTGTCTTAATCTACTTCGTGTTAATATAACAAAACACTGGATGCTTGGCAGCAAAAGTAAAGAGGTTTATTTGGTTTATAACTCTGGTGACTGGAAGATCCAAATACCATAGACTAGTATCCTTGAGTGTGTCATACCATAGATGAAAAGCAGAAAGACCAACGAATGTGCAGAAAGGAAAGAGAGGCCTAGCTTTGTAATAATCCACTAGATAGATTTAATCTATTTCTACCATTCCTGAGGCACTCCTGAGAAGCAGCATCAATCCATTCAGAATGGCAGAGGCCCCATAGACTAGTTGTTTCCCAGACTTCCATTTTCCTTCTCCCCATCCTTATTTCTGCCCTCCTTCCTTTTTTTTCCTTCTGAGACAAGTTCTGCTATTTTGCCTCTATTTGCCTTGAATTCACTCTATCGCACAGGCTAGTCTCAGACTTGCAACCTTCTTGTTTCATCCTCACAAATTGTGGGGTGTGAACATGTACCATCCCTACCCAGCTTTATATCTGTATTTTAAAGATTCTATCATCTCCACTCTAATACACTATGGACCAAGCCACACACAGTTGAACGTCTAAGAAAAGAGCCACATCCAAGCCATAGTATTGCTACATCCACATTGTATCTTGTAGAGATTCAGAAAAATATTGTGTCTCCTTTAAACAATGCTTAAAACCCACAGGGAGACAACTTGCAATCTTTCCTTCACACCATAAAGATTTCCTCTTTCCATCTTGGTCCTTTTATGGAGTGGGGCAATGTCTTGGTTCAGGAAGGGCAGGACCACATAGTATCGAGCAGACAGATAGTTTGTAACTACAGGGTACAGCCTTTATGGTGCCCAGCTGTTCTCAGTGAGCCATTGAGCACAGAATACAAAGCATGGACTTAAAATTCAGCATGGAGACAGACAACTGATAGAAGGGGCTAAAGTGGTTAAAATGCGCAAGCTCTCTTGAAGGCTCTTTCAGCCATTGTTACTGATCGTCTTTGCCTACCAACCTGAGGCTGAGCAAGGTGACCCCTTAAGCTCCCTCCAGATTTATGATTTATATTATTCTGGTTCCTGCCAAGTTTGTCATTCCCCCAGAGCCCCCAAAAACCAGCTTAAAAATACACTATGAGAAAAGAAATGCTGAAGGAAAGAAAAATCAGTTCCTGGAAAATTCTACTTCCTAAGAGAGTTTTTTACTTCTATTCTTCTGACTTAGTTAATTGTAAGATGAGAGTGATGGGCCACAGTTTCAGGCCATTTCCCCGTGTTTTGCCTCCCACCTACTGTGTGCTGTGACCAACAGTCTGTAGAGATGGGTACATGTGTCAAGCATTGACAGTCTCATAATTTGGAATGTAAGATGACTTCTCCATGCCATGCTGGTAGTTTCTGTGTTCATCTGGGCTCCTCTGTTGCCCTTGCCAGAGTAAGTGTGATTTCCTGAAGATAATTCTTCAGATTCGTTCTTGTCTTCTATGCATAGATGTGGTGCTTGTTCTGCTTGGAATATGAAATGTCCACCACCGATTCGTGTACTCAGTGCTCTGTTCCCTAGCGGTGGTGTTATTTTAGGGAGTTTCTAGAAACTTTAGGAAGTGAGGCCTCATTGGAGGAAGTATGTCATTTGAAGGATCTTAGTCTCTTCTTTGCTCTCTGCTTCCTGTTCACCATAACATGCAGAAGCTTCTCCACTGCATACTCCCTTGCTACAGTGATATTCTGCCTCACTGTATACCCAGAATCAACAAAGTCAGGACTTTGGTCTGAAATCTTTAAAGCAATGAGTCAAAAATATTTTCTCCTTTAAGTTGTTGATGCTGAGCATAGTTTTGAGTGAAAAAATGTCCCCCACAGGCTCATGTTTTTGAGCAGTTGGTCCTCAATTGGTGGCACTATTTAGAGAAGTTATAGAATCTTTAGGAGGTACAGCCTTGCTGAAAGAAGTACATCATTGGGGGTTGACTTTGAGGGTGTATAGCCCCAACCCACTTTTTGCTTGTTTTTATGTGCTTCCTGTGTGTGACTGAGATGTGATCATTCCGATTCTTGCTTCAACTCCCTGCTGCCATGCCCCTTCTATCATTATGTACTCTCCCTCTAGAACTGAAAGCCAAAATAAACCTTTTCTTAAATAAGTTGCTTTGAACCATGGTATCTTATCACAGCAATAGGAAAGTAACTAGTATAGAAGGGACCAGAATTAATAGAACCAGGATTGCAGACTGGAATCTCTGAAACTATGAGTCAAAATAAAAATATTTCCTCCTTTAAGTTGTTTCAGGTGTTTTGTCACGGTGATGACAACAGTAACACAATGACCAAGGTTGCTGTCATTTTATAGGTGACAATTACAAATGATAACAGGAGAAAAACTCCTTGTTTCAGTCTAATAGAAAAAAGAAAAGCCCTGTGTGCTCAGAGACAATAATCTCAGTTCCACAGGGCTGCAAGAAACCTAACTTCTGGCAAAAGTTAGCAAGAAATTGTTATCCAAGGCTCTGGGTTGATTACAATCTCTATCAAAACATATTACTCAATGAGCTGAAATTCTGATACTGCTTATTTCTTGCTTAGTAAGCTGCTGAAAGACATAAGCTGCCTATGAGTCCCATCTTCATGCAATTCCTAATTACAAGAATTAGGGTGAACTGGGAAAGCACAAAAAGATAGATTGGCAGCTAAAGATATAAGAACTATCTTAGACTCTTCCTTGAAAGCAAAAGTTTATAGTGTAGAAGATGATGGTGGTCACCCATCTATCCTCTATCCCTTCTGGAAGTCCCCAAACGCATAATGGGTAGTTCCCATAGAGGTGATGGCAACTACCTCCAGCTACTGAGCTAATCAGTGGGGAGACCAAAGTACCAAAGTGCCAGGGAGTTAAACCCTCATGAGTAACCCACAGGCCCATCGTAGATAAAGCTGGGTTAGTTCGAACCCCAACTTCCTGTACTTGAGGAGAAACTCTCATGTCTCTTAAATAACCGAATGGGACTGAGTCCTAATTGCCCAGTGACAACTCTCACATTCACCACCATTGTTGGCCTTCATGCTTCCATTTAATTCTCCCATTTACTAACCATCCTTCCTGTAATCATCATGTGCACCCAATTAAAGGTTTGCTTCTTAGAACTTGCAAACAAAATAGCATGTCTTTTCAAACAGTAACAATATTTGAAATAATAATGTCACTCAGCATCATAAATCAATTTATCCATAGTCCTTACAGAGAAATCTCTGTCCAAGCCACACTCTTATCGTGGGTTTTCCAAGATGTACTACCTAGTCCCACCTCTATATCTTTCATAATAGTTTCCCACTCCAGAAAGAATGTTCTAGCCTTTCTCCCTGCCTGAAATCTTCAGAATGCAATGACAAAGTGTTTGTAAATTCATGGCTGTGTCGTGGCATCTGTTTTTTCCCCCTTTCTTGGCCATTATTTCAATTGAAATGCCTTACTAACTAAAAGGCCAGGATAATGATCTTATCAGAAGTTGTAGAAATGAAATCCACCTTCAGTTAACCAAGAATTTTACATATGCCTCAAATGTCAAAATCTTAGTAGCAAAATCACCTGCACAGAGGCAGCACAATTAAAACAGGAGAAAGTGATGTAGGGTGCCAACTCTTGCAAGAAGTCAAGATGGGTTTATACTTTCTATTTTAATGAAAATTGTAAGTTTTATGCTCTTGCAGAACAAATACAATTGTGCCTTATACAAGTTATGTAATTGGCTTCTTAGATTGCTGACAGTTCTATCATGTTTGTAATAAATATCTTATCTTCCATAGGAAGTTGGTCATATGGTGTTGGGAGTGGGTGGTTTGAGGAGCCTTGATTATTTTCCTTTCTTTTAACTCCAAAGGAATTACCCCTTAAATAATTTATTTGGTACTTTTCAGAATCCATCTTGCATTTTAAATTCTTTTTTCTACTTGCAAAAACCCAGCTTCCCCAGGAAGACATTCTGCCTTATGCCTCTCCCTGGTCCTGATAATTGCTAGTATATAAAAATAGAAAAATTATTTTTTTCCTTGTTATTGATGAGAATGCCGACATCTTTCAGAAACATTAAGTTAATTCTATTCTGTCTTCTAAAAAGGGATTGGCAGAACAGGGCCTCTGTGACTGCACTGTGCAGTTACTTTTCTGAGCTGGGTTTAGGTTATCTGCCTTCTTCACTTGTAAGATGGTAGCCAGATCTTCTGCTCCTGTGGAACACACTTCAAATGCCTCCCTTTCCATGCAACAAACCCTTTTCCAACACACAGGTTAGAACCCAGCAGACTAGGAATCTACTACTCCAAAAATGATTTGTTTTGAGATGTGGAAGTTACTGAGTGCCCATGCTTCATGCAGCCTCTTTGTGATGGAAATATTCAGTGATCAGAGATTGCTAAAGTCAGTCAACTGCAGAAGGCCAGTATCTCTATGTATGCATGATGTTGGGCAAGTCTAGGTCATGTCTGGTCAATGTTTAATGATGCAGAGAATGGAATTCATGGGCATCTAAAAATCATTGTTAACTGTGTGTACACTGCTGTGACTCCTGCATCTTCTCTCTTCGTCTTGATTTTCCATATTTCTGGAACTGGAAAAAACTACCTTTCTGAGAATTAAGAAATAGCTATTATACAACATTGCTTTCTCTACCCAGGAGTAGCCTTCTTCATGGCGAGAAAATGTCTTCTTTTTCAGGCATCTTCAGATTGCCATCCTGTGTTCTCTGTGGAAACCATGCACAAACGTGTTCAAGCTTTGATTCAAAGATGTCAATGTTTACATGCTAATTTCTCTAAATAAAAATGAAATGCATTTGAAAGATGATTGCTATCTCTATTCTATTACATGAATTATGTGAATATAAATCACCATGCACAAAAAATATTCTGGGTAGCTCTTAAAGATTTGAGCTAGAATTAGTAAGCACTTATTCTCAGTAACAGTGGATTTGGTCCTTGCAAGACACCATGTGTAAATCTCTCTTGCAGGATAAATACTCACCAAGTTTGCTCTGGTTCAGAAAGAACCAAGAATAGTTTTGGTTCTACTTCCATGGAAAATCCCATAGAAGTTCCTTTTCATAAACTTTTCCAGATGTAGCATATGCCCCATCAGAAACAAGAGGCGATGCTCATGCTATAACCGTGCTGGTCAGGATGCTAGTAGACAGTTTCTGAGGCCAAGTGAAGTCAGCTGAAGAAAGTTCTATGTTAGAATTTTTTAATCCAGTTCTAACTGGACTAAAGAATCTTTACTGTTAACTTTAAGTCTTAACAGATACATTATGAGCTCATTAGGCCAAGGCCTATTTGGGGATCCTATGACTAACTAGACACTAATTGGGGATGTGACAACTCTAGTGTATCTGTAGAGAAAAATGAGGATACAATGTTTGTTAAGGCCACAGACTTGGCCTTTACTCATTCCCACAAGCACCCTGCATGATTTCTGGGTTAGGTACTTTTTATTCTAATTTCATAAACGAGTCTTAGAAAGATGAAAATAAAGTCACCCAATGGGTAAAATCAGCATTAGAATCCTTCACTTTTCAACCGAAACAACAAAAAGATGCTCATTTCGAAATGAAACTTCTGGCAATACAAATTATTCCCCAGAGGTGACAGTCAAAATATTTAACCACCCATATGAGAGATCAGTGGACCAATCAGAAAGGAGCCAGCAAAAAATACCAAGCACAATCATACTTGTATATAGCACCATCATCAACATCATCATCATTAAAATATTTTTATTACAAATAAAATCTTTGATGGTGATATAAAGACACACTAATCATACAAAATTACAAAATATTAAATGCAATGTAAATGTAAAATAACAACGTTTATATCATAAAAAACATCTTTCATTGTGTTTGACTCTTTGGACTGCCTTCACCGTTATACCCACCTAATTGTTAATTCCTAAAGTTTCTGCTTTGATAGTATTTTTTGAGGAAATATCTTCAAAGTTTGACCACCATACTGTGTCTACCTCAAGAGTAAACTACTTGCCCTCCAGATGCCCACACTCTCTTCTGTGAGGCCTACCCTTCTACTCTTCACACTCAGTGTCATGGGTTCTCTTCTCACTAACTATGGAGCTCCTTGTCAGTGTAACTGTGCCATTCTGACAGCATCCCCAGTGAGACAGGTCTTACTTATGGTAAACAATAAATATATATGTGTTGAATGAACACAAAGCAACTTATGTTTAAACTATTTAACTTTCTGCTATGTTCTGGATGAGCCAGCAGGAGTACCCAAGAGGTACTCATTCATAGATCTATGAGAAGTTATTGTTTTCTTTCTGTCTAAAATAAAATGTTATAACTCATAGAAATGCAATAATATCAAAGCCATACATGTGAGACTCCGGTTAGTGGGCAGCCCTGGGGAAAGGAAGGAGATACAGCCCTCTTCAAACTCACAAACAGTAGGTATATGCTAAGTTTTAGCAGGGCATCCCCTTCCTCATGGATTAGCAGTGCATATATGGATACAATGATTCCAGCCAGTTATGGAGATCATATCCCATCTCAGCTGGGGTGTAAAAGGAACAAGTCCATGGAGCTGATATCACACACCTTCCATACCTGCACTCCAGATACCAAAAAGAAATCTATGGTGTATTTAGCCACATCTGTGAATCAGTACCCTTCCTAGTCCTACACCCTCCCAGAGGTAGCACTCCCAAATTCTAGCATATTCTGGAATCTTCAGAAACTGGCCCAGGATGACTCATCTCTTCATCATCTGCTCATATCTCCTCTTATTCTCTGAGATAATGTGTGGGTAAAAATACCTCAAAGTCAGCCAGATCTCCATCTACAGTCTAGTGGAAGATTACAAAATTAGACAGCAGATGACTGGATTCTAGGGCAAGTTTTATAAGTACATGATTGTGTTTCTTTCTTTCTGGATCAATTTTTCACCTGGAAATTGAGGTGTTTGGTGTTGAGGCATTTCTGAGCTTTACTCCAACTCATATTCATATATATATATATATATATATATATATATATATATATATATATATATATATTAGAATATATATATTCTATATATATATTCTATATATATAGAATAATATATATATGTAATGCATATGTTTACATATACATGTATACATGTATACAAATGCATACAAATGTCAGATAAAGGGTTTCAACCATACTTGATCAATGATAAGGGGAAAATATCAGAAGTCAGGTGAGATTTCAAGTTGTCCTTGAATTATAAGAGCATCTAACAAAGGCCTTAGGAAGAATAGTCCTTAATTGGGTTACAAAGCAAAATCAAAACAGAAAGGTCTGCTATGGGAGGGAGACTTGTGGGGACAAAGGGAGGTAGTAGGGATGGAATGAGGGTAAGAAAGGGCTGATGGGTGTGACCAGAATACTGTGTGTGTGTGTGTGTGTGTGTGTGTTGAATATATATAAGTATATTGAAATTGTCCAAAAATAAATTAATAAAAATATAAAATCATGACAATACAATATAATAATACTTCTTTAAAAAGAAATATAATCATTTAATTTTATGTGGCTTCTCTTAAAATATTTAAATGAAAAGTGAACAGCAGTCTTGGCACTTTAAGAAGAAAAAGAAATAGTTCCTGCTGTGAGCCACAGCCAAAGTTCAGCTTTGTGTAATAAAATTTGCTCCTCAACCCATTCCCAGAGGAGCAGGCATTCAGCAAAGCTGTTGAAGAAGATGAGAAGGCCAGGATGCATTGCATGTATGCCCATTCTTTCTTTTACTACCTCCCTTGGCTGTAGTTTGCTGTTTGGAAACTGTCTGCTAGTACTGTTTTCTGTGACGCCACAATTAGCAATCTTCTAAAATTCACTTTAATTCCCCTCAGGTATGTATTATGTTTTAGCTGTAAAATGTCCTCCATAGGCTCATGTATTTGAACACTTGGTTCCCAGTTGCTGATGTTGTTTGGGAAGCATGACTGGTAACAGCAGACTATTAAGGATGGGCTTTGAGAGTTAGCCTGGCACTACTTCCGGCTCCAGCCCGGCTCTGGCTCTCTGTTTTCTGGTCAGATAACACAATGTACCCAAGCTCCACATTGTACTGTTGTGGATTCCACCATGCACTGCCTGCAGTGATGGACCTTTTCCAACTATGAGTCAAAATAAATTCTTCCTTTCTGTGCCTCTATCTGGCATTCTGTCACAGTGATGAGAAAGGTAACTGACACAGTATGAAAAGTCTATTGTTTGTCATTAGCTCACAGAGAATGGACATTTAATTACTAACCTTTCATTTTGGAAGAAAAGGGGAGAACGCATGAAAGTCAAACAAACGCCAAGCTGGGATGAGTGGATCCTGGGGCTTGCCTCCTTCTCACCCCTCCCCACTCTGGCTTCCAGTATTCAACATGAGTCATCTGCCACTGCCCAGCCAACCATTGGGTAGTATTACAAAAATGCTCATTTTTCACACAAGGTCAGGCTTCTCCCTTCTGTATTCACCTATGAGTTTCAAGAGAGAAAAAGAAAAAGGGGGAGACAGAAATAAGAAGGAAGAAAAGGGCAGCAAACATGCTCTGGAATTAGCTGGCTCAGAAGCAGATGATTGAAATGGAACCAAGAAAAGAATATCCGTGTGCCACTCTCAAGGAACCTGATGTCCAATCTTAGGCTTCTCATTCCCAGTGCTCATATGGTTGCTGGAAGGTGCAGCATGATAATCTACAAGTCACATAATATGAATTTATTTTCTCAATTGAATTTTTTATACGTTATTGAAATGAATTTGGATTTGGCCTTTATTAAGCAACAGGGATCTGTTACAGGTTCTTCACAGTGGAAATTTGAATATAGCAGCTTAGTTTTGCTGTCAATCAGAATCATGGCAGGGCACATGGGGCACATTCTAAAGTGGTGTCCATAGAGAATTCCTATGTGGATGGGTGTGGACAAAGTACTGGGAACTCAGCAAGGAAGCCATAAGACCCGAGTGATGTGGAGCCATTAATACCTTAGAGCTGAAGTGGCTCTCAGATGGAGCTCTAGCTCGAGGTGGTAGATGGCTGCTAGCCAAAAGCTCTGGCCTTAGCAGAGGAACACACTGTGACAGAAACAAAAGAAGCTATGATAAAGCCCTGCTCTCTTTCTTCACACTCTCCATAGTCTCTTGCCGAATTCTCCCATCTACTGAACCCAAACAGAGGCAAGATGGCAGGAGCACCCACAGGTGCTGGCTCTGTGATCCAGGTTTCAGGGTCAGAGCAGGACAAGGGTAATGAGGCACTGAGTTGGTGGGCACAGAGATGCCTAGAAAACAGGCATGAGTTTCCATCAGTATAGATAGAGACAGACAGATGCAAACAGATTTTCAATCTCATTTGCTCCTCATCACAGCCCTACAGAGTTTTCACATTATTCTAATGAGACCCTCGGGCTTGTAGAGGTCAGACCACTGACACACTACAAAAAATGGAAGAAAGAAGATACCAGCACTGGATTTTGGCCCTGGCAGATGTTCATTCTGCTTACCTTTCTACTTTCTGCATTCCCTTTCTCCTCCTATACCTGGGGCTGACTTACTTCAAACCTGTATGAAGGAAGTACCTCCACTGTGCCCAGACCCTCTGACTGCCTAGGACCACAATGGTATTCTGTACCACACAGCATAACAACTGTTTATATCTTGGTTTTGTAGAGTGGTGTGGGTGGGTGGTGGTCCCTGAACTTCAGAGTCTATTTTCCTAAGGATCAATAGAGGAACCTTTTGTCATGCTGATGTCTGACAGCGCTTAGTGTATTCTACTGCTCAGCAGATGATCAATATACACTTCCTAAATTTAAAGAAATAGCATAGTAGCATTTGTCAGGTCATGAAGAATGTGCACATGTGTGTCTGGGGGCACACACATAGTGTCAGCTACAGTCCAATGCAGGCAGCAGAACTGCATTAGCTGAGAAATGAATGCTAGAGAATCAGGAACTCCATAAGTCACTGGGTGGGTAGAAGTAAGGGGCCACCTCTTGACTACTAGTTTTGAGTCAAATCACCCTGGTCATAATTGATAGGTTGGGAAGACATGATTACTAAATCACACAATTGTCTCTCACCTCTGACACGAACACCCAACATTTTGACATGGAGTTAAACCACAACATGCATTCCCCTCTAACTAACCTTGCATCCCCCTGCAATGCAAGCAGATGGCTTCTAACTACTTTTCTACTACACATGGAAGTTTGGCTCATTAGAACATCTACATTGCATCTGGAATCCCAGCTCTAACAAAGCATAGAAAGGAAGTTTGGAGAGATGCTCTCTATCCTTTTGACACTGAAAAGTCTGGTGAAGGGAAAAATGAATTGAGTGCCATCAGAATCTGGACAGTATATAACTGAGTGCACACACAGATGTGTGTGTGCTGTCATCATTTGCATATGACTATGCAGTCCTGGCTCCATGTATTTGGAGCATCAGAAAGCTCAGCAAGATGGAGGTGAGTTCTAAGGGACTTTAGATGGACCATTTGTATTCCAGTTGGTTAAAGTTGATTATGGATTTCAAGATCACCCTTGAAGGGACACAGGTGTCCTAAAAAGACAATCTATGCTGTGAAAAGAGTTGTAGAGATATTAAATCTCCCTTGAGGCCAGCATGGCTGTAGGGTAAGACAGCACCAAGGTACCAAGTGATTTTTAGGTGTGTGAACCTCAGTCTTTTAAGCAATAATTGCTCATTAAAAGCACACTCTTTAAATCTCCCCTACTCTCCTCTCCCTCTCCTCGTCTCCATTCTCAGCCTTTTTTTATTCACAGGACTCTCTAGAGGTACAATTTTCTATAGATGTTTGAGTTCAACGTTTTAGATGATAGAATACACATAAAACTTAACAGAGATGACACTGCAGTTGGAACTGGAAATCATGAAACCTTGCACCCTGTAACTTAGGAAACTTCTACCTCCCCTGTGAGGTGTTAGGATGACTCTAGCTAGTTGTTTGATATCCCAAGGCACATTTCACAATTTCTGGAGACATTTTTGATTGTCTTGATAGGAAAGACTATTATTAATATCTAGTGACAAGAAGAAATGTCAAGGCTATAATGCCCATAGTGTCACAGTTGATGGGCTCTACCTCAAAGGACTACATTAGGACTCAAACTCTTTATATTACTCACAATTCTACTTAACCTTGAAGCACAGAGAGAGGTGAAAGAACAGACAAAACTCCACAACCCTCAGTCATTAAGATGGCTATGACCAAACCAAGCAAAACACAACAAAATAAGTGTTGGTAAGGGGGCAGAGAAATAGCTACCTTGTGTACAGCTGATAGGAATGGTCAATAGTGCTCCCTCTATGGAAAACAATAAATAAACACCTTAAAGAGTGACACAAAATTACCAGCTGATCTTGCAATCTGGTCTCTATATAAAAGAACAGAAAGCAAGGGCTCAAACAGATATTGATATATTATGCTCATAGCATCATTGTTCACATTTGGGAGCACCTCACATATATATTGATACATGATATATATATATATATATATATATATATATATATATATATATATATATATGCCTTAGTTATACAATTATAACACATGCTACAACATGGACGGAACTTGAAAGCACCATGATAAGTGAAATAAATCACAAAAGACAAATATTTTTGATTGTATGATATCATAATATGGTATATGTGTAATATATATATATATATATAATTTGCAGACATAGAATTAGATTGGTATTAGTCAGAAGCTGGGAGAGAAGGGTGGAGAGTTTCTGTCTAATGGATATAGAGCTTCAGTTTGGCAAGACAAAAGGCTCTGAAAATGGATAGTGGTGACAACCTCAAAGCACTCTTGATTATACCCTATGCCATTAAATCACGTATTTGAAGCTGCCAAATAATAACCCAGATGGCAACATCAAGTATGTGATATGTATTCATGATGTGTGTGTTATGTGTGTGCATGTATGTGTATGATATGCGTATTCATGTGTGTGTGTGTGTGTGTGTGTGTGTGTGTGTGTGTGTGTGTGTGTGCACGCGCGCATGCGCGTGCAGGCATATACATACCATGACACTTGTGGGGCAGTCATGGAAGAGCTTTGAGGAGTTGGTTCTTTTCCTCCCTTGCTGAGGCAAGGCCTCTCATTTATTCTGTGTTACATACTTCTACCTAGCTGGTGATTGTTCCATCTCTACTTGACTTCTGAGATTACATATGTGTACTGCATCTAGCTTTGTTACATGGGTTCCAGGGATCAAACTCAGGTCCTCCGGCTGTGTTTTGATCATGGTATTTACTTTAAACAGGATGTTTCCCCAGCATTACCTCTAGCTAATTTACTATTTCTTCCATTTTAATGATTCTTATTACTTAATCATGTTGAAATTATAAGACAAACCTTAAAAAACCTGCTTTGTTTGGGAGTGGGTTTTGTTTTTTGTTTTTTGTTTTTCCAGTTCCAAAGTATTCCACCAGATGGCAGTGGCTCACTGAGTATGATGTGCTTGGAGTCAAACAGAACCATTTCATCCTGCAGGGACCTTAATATTACCCTCACCGTTATATAGATGAGGGGACTGACTCTCGAAGATTAAATTATCATCCATCCCCACTCCCAGGTTACAGCATTCATAATAAGCATAACTAGTTTTGAACCTAGGCTTGGCTGTTTTAGAAGCCACATTTTTCATTGGGATTACCTTTGAGAGAGAGAGAGAGAGAAGAAGCCTCTTACTACACACCTTTTCCTCTAGTAGATTGTGCCATAACACTTGCATTACTTGTAAGGCTCTGTCTTTTTTTGTCCAGCTAACTCACCCAGGGAACTGGACTGCAAAATTTCTCAGTCTGAATTACCTTCTTTTTCAGTGGGACTCAATGTGAAGGTTGGGTGTGAAAATCAGCATCACATGGGTGTCCAATGAATATTAATCGCTGCCAAACAGTTCAGTGAGGAAAGACTACATTGTGAAGCCAAGCTGCAGGGAAGACTTGAAATCCCACAGAGCCCTCAGCTTCCCTTGGAAACTCAAGCTTTTTCAGGCATGAAGGTCACGTTTGCTTGAGAAAGTGAAAAGTTCTTGGGAAAAGAAAGAGGGAAAGTGGTAAAGGAGGTGTTGGAGGAAGATAAAGGAGGAGAGGGAAGGGAGATCTTTGCAAACTTCAAAGCTCCCTAAAGGACAGCCCAAAGGAGGAGTTTACATCTTCTACAGAGAAGGTACACAGAATGGAGAACCCTAGAGGAGTGGGAGACAAGGAAATAGAAAAGCCAAGGGTATAAGAAAGTGTCAAGACTTCAGTGGGCCGAGGGCAGGAGGAACTTGGCAATTGAGCCAACTTCCTGCTCCTGGGCCAGAGTCTCCTGGACTCTGAGACCTCTTTCTGGGTTCTGAGCATTGCTCTAGTTGATCATATCCTTGCTAGAGATGGCCCTGAACAGGTAGCCCTTCGTGTTCCAATCCTCCATCCTCAGAGAAGGGTCAGAGTCTCCAGGCTGGTGAGGGTTGTCAAGATGGGGACAGGATGTTTCATTATACATGTGGATATTAACAGATGGGACCAAAGGTTAAGGTCAAGGTCTGTTGAGTGCAGAAATCCAGGAAGTAAAGAGCACTTACAGGCCCCTAAAGTGAAAGGAAGGGAAGCAGAAGATGAACACACTGTAAGGGAGCAGGAATCCAAGCTAAGGGACACAGAACAGGGCAGGAACACCAAGTAGGCAGGTTCAGCTCATGAGGAACTGCAGTGTCACTTCTTTTAGTGTGGCTGTGGCCTGTTTCAGGAGTCCAGCTAAGTACAAAGGGAGGCTAGGTTCTATGGTGGAAAGCAAGTCTCAGAAGACCAGCTCTAACAGTAGCCTCAAGTTCTGGAAGGGGTTCCAAAGCGCAGGCAGGGCACTGATCCCAGCTAAGCTAAGATAACTCACAGCTCACAGTGTATGTGTATTAGTTATTTTCCTCATCCTTGTGATAAAATACATGACAAAAGCAGCTTCTAGAAGGAAGGTCTAATTTGGGCTCTAATTTGAAGGTCAAGTCCATCACGGTGGGAAAGTCATGGTGGCAAGGAGCAGGAGGCAGCCAGTCACACTGCATCCATGGACAGGAAGCAGGAAGAGAAGAATGCTATTGCTCAGCTTATTTCTCTTTTTATTATGTTCCTGGACTCCTGTCCAGGCAATGGTGCTGCCCATGTTCAGGCTGGATTTTCCCATTTCAGCTAACATAATCTAGATAATCCCTCACAGATGTGCCCAGAGGCTTGTCTCCTAGGTGATCCTAGATCCTATCAAGTAAACTGTCAATATTAACTGTTACAGTATGCCTCCCTTAACAGTGGTCCAGGTTGCAGATTCTTATAAGTACCAGTGAGCTTGGGAAATGACATAAAAGAGTTCTTGATTGTTCTAAAGGTCCTGCCTGGCATTTAGCTGAACTAGATGTATCAATACAAAGTAACACCACTTTCAAAAAAGAACTAAGAAAATAGCATATTCTAACCCTGGGAACGTGGGATGAGGTGTCCTGCTGTAAAGGTATTACATGAATTTCTGTGGCCACAGAATAAGGAAAGACATGAACCCAGTGTTCAATAAACACGTTGGTGAGATGATCCAGTGGGAAGGCCACAGAAAAGAGAGGTCTTTGCTGTATTTTTCAGATGTTCTCTTCTTCCTTTTTGAAATTTTAAAGACAGAGTTTCCCTATGTAGCCAAGTCTGAGTGCTGAGATTACAAGTTTAAGTAGTGTATCTGGCTCTGGCTTGAATGTTGACTTAATGGCATTCTAGATTTAGAAATGCTGGGGCCTAGAGGTCTTCTAGGCTTAGTAGTCAATTCTGCAATGTTTACTCAAAAGTCTCAAAGGGGTTAGGTCTGGTCATGGGTTGAAAGTAAACAGCTACTAAAGGACTAAGGTTGTCTAGGATAATTTTGGTGCTCAACATGCAACAGTCTCTACAATCTCCTCATTTAACTCTGACAAGGTCTAATAATCTGCTGCATTTTCAATCTTTGATATAAATTGACCTCTTCTGAAAGGATCAGCTCCACAGATGCTGACAGAGACTTTTCTTACCCCCTTGTGGAATAACTGAATCCCAAGACATGAGAAAGAGAATGTAGTGGAATTGGGCAGCACTGGACAGTCTCTCTAGGACTCTGCTGCAGGAAACCCTATCTCGGAGGGAGCGGCAGTGCTGCAGGAAGGTGACAGGCAGGCTCTTGGGTCAGGAAGCGAAAGGCAGTCAGGCACTGGATGGAAGAAAACAGATCTGCAATGACAACAGACCCCTGCTCACTCTTGCCTAGTCCCATCCACACCCTCACTAGAAGAGACTTCCCTCAGCAACCCCCAGCACTGGATGACCTTCCCCTGAGGGTCCTCAGTGCACTAACAGTCAACTGACGTCTTTGTAAGAGAACATCACCCCCTTGCCCCTTTAAGAACCTGGACTTGAACTGTCTTAGGTCAGAACTACTAGGAAAGAAGAAGATGGACACAATGAGGGGGGTTATGTTTGGCCTGGAGCTCTAGAGTCAGAGTCTGGATGTCACTTCTGCTTGTCCCGTGACAGTTCTCAACTTGATTCATCTGAGTCTCATCGCAGTTCTAAAGGTAAGCTTTCCCATCCTTATGAATGAGAAGATCAAGACTGGGTCACCACAAGTTACTCACCCCAGGCTACAAACGAGTGGGTTGAGTTCAACCAACTATTTCACCATTTTGTCCATGAGGAAGTGTTTGCAGATAGATGCAAATAATGAAAAATTAGCTTAGCCTGGGAAGTGCATTGGTTATTCCATGATTATTTACTTCTTGCTGTTCGGGGCATTAAAATGTCCCTTACGGAAGGATGATGGTTGTGAGAGATAAATTAACACTTTTGATTTAATGCCTAGTTGGAAAGATTTTTTAAAAAATTGACAACCCTATGTTAGTTCTCAAAAGTTATATTGGGAACATTCCTAGTATTTGACCTCTCTAAACCTCAGAACCAGTGGCTCACATCACAGAGTATGCACAGCATAATGGGGAGACAATGAGAATGTGGCAACCAGGAAGGGGGCCAGAACTGGGCTATGCATACTGGCAGCTTGACCTCAGACTTCAGCATCCAGAACAACTAGGAAATAAATCTGTGTATAAGCTCCTGTACCACCACCCCATTTGTGGTATATTGTTATTGAAGCCTGACTGAGGAATACAAACACACTATCGGGAGACAGGCAACACAAGGTTAAGTACAGTTTTCTAAGCCTGCAGGGTTTGCCCAAAAGTTCTAACATCAACTTCAAATTGGAGATTTTCTCCAAACACACCCTCAGCTTTGATAGTTCCCTAAGACAACTTATAAAACTCTGGAAAGCAAAGTATGTACCATTATTATTTTTATTATAGCAAGATATTGGTCAGAACCCACCGAAGGAAGAGACAGGAGAATCCAAGAGTTCCAAATGGGAAGCTTCTCTGTCTTCAGGGACACATTTCCCTGTTGTCATCCAAGTGTGATGCGGAGTACTGCTGTACCAGGAAACCTAGGCAAACTTCAAGGTCTATAGTTTAGGAGACTTCATTACATAGCATGCTTAGTTAAATCATTACCCACATGTGTTCACAGCCCTGCCTTCTCATCACATGGTTGGCTCCACCTGGAGTTGCCCCATTAGCATTAATTAGTGTGATCTAAAGGATCCTTGTAAATAACAAAGACATTGTGATCACTGGGGAAATCCCAAGAGTTCAGAGTCTCCTTCCCAAGAGCTGCAACAAAGTCCAGATCTCTTTTCTGATAAAGGCAATTCTTCACTTGCCACATCTCTGTGACAGAAGACAGTCTTCTGGGACCCTCTGCCCTAATACTCACACAACAAAGGCCTAACACTAAGCCTAGTTCAGAAAAGTTGTTATACTAAGCATAGTCCAACATATTGTGGCTGAAGCATGAGACACTTATGGTGGGCTTTCAGATATCTACTGCAGTATCTCAAGTGAATACTCTAGAATGGGGCAAAACCTACCATCCTTGGTATTTCTCTAACTTTTTGGGATCCTTTGAGTCAAATCAAAGCCCCTGATCACTACTGGAGACCAGAAAAATGTCAGGTCATATGTCTTAATAATCAAAACAGCTCAGATAGGTGTCATCTCTGAGAATGAAGACGCTACAGGGACTCTCCCTGTGCTTAAGGTAAGCAGGCTTTGGTGCACAACTGGCACCTGCATGGATTAAAAATAGGCTCTTTTCTCCAAAATGTAAGGGTGTCTATTTAAAAAGCAGCATTCTTACCACTCAGACTTTTCAGCTCAATATGGCAGCTGAAGTTATTTAAAACTCTTTAAGCTCTTGAGCAACAGGGAAACTAAATGAAGTGTTGTTGTTATTTAAGTTTCAACAATCAATTCCTAATAAGTTCTAATGAATCCCTGGACATGTCACTATGAAGGTGAGAATGGAACACAGAACTGAAACTATTCCTGGTGGAGTGTAAAAATTGTCTGGCACTTACTGGCTATACAATCTAAGTGTACTGGCTGTGCACTGGAAGCAGTGTGCAAATGTCTATCTAGCAGCCCACTGAAGGCTAGGTGCCCAGCATAAACCTGAAAGCCTCAGTCTGTCACACTGAGTTTACACACCTGCTATTTGGAGACACTTCTCTCAGCTTTAATAACTATATCAACTTCCCATTTTAATGTGAGAAAAGAACAGATCCACATAGTAACATCACTTCCCAGTGTAAATATTATACAGTTGGTGACAAAACTGGAAAAATCAATAATCTTTTTATGAAGCAGATCATATCAAGACAACTGCTGCTCAGGCAGCCCCATAAAGTTGGGATCGCTGCTCTCTTCTGTACCAACAGCATCATATCACTCCCTTAACAGCTTATTCAGTCTCATTTATGTGTTTAGTTTGCCTTTACCATCTCACCATCTAACAGAAGTTCTCGAGGCAAACTGCTCTATGGAAAATAAAGGAGAACTATCCAGCCAAGGAGTCTGTTCAGACTCTGAAATTTGAAATAATGTGACATTATGATGTTTACCACCACTATACCATCTTCTAGATTATGCTACCATTGCAACATTATTTTAATAAATAATTATCCACACATTTTTTGTGAATAGGTATATGTATCTGGGTAATTAGAAGAGAATAATTACATGTGTTCTTCATATCATAGAATCCAACACTGTCCCTTATACCATATAAAACATAATGCAAGTTTTATGGCATTGCAAGGTGTTAAGTCTGCATGCACTGCATGACTGAGTATGTCACATTTATATAACCTCCTATTGGGCAGATTAATTGAGAAAATCCCTTGTTGCGTAAAAGTTGGAGTGGGTGTTCTTGAGTGCCTCCAGTTGTGCGCACAATTGGGAGTTTGAAAGTGATCAGAGTAGATTCATAGTTGTAAAAGAAATGAAATCATTGGAATTCTCCTAAATACATCGATTAAAAGACATTTTATTTTATGTGTCTGGTTGTTTTGTCTGCATGTCTGTTCATACACCACATTCATGCAGTGCCCACAGAGGGAAGCAGAGGACATCGGAACCCCTGAAACTGGAGTTACAGATGGATGTTAGTCTCATATGGCTGATGGGAATGGAACCTGGAGTCCTCTGAAACAGCAGTCAGTTCTCTTAACTACTGTGTCATCTCCCCAGCCCCTAGAAATACATTTTTATGGACATTGGCATGGGTAACCCCAGAAAGTTCTGGTTGTATCACACTCCAAATCATGTGGAGCAAGTTCTGGCTTCAGGGTGAATCTGGAGAAGCCAATAGTGATGTTACAGACTGTGCTTGTGAAAGGCTGTGTGAGCTCCATGGGCTCAGACTGCCAAAACTTCTCACATTAGTTCCTGTAGTCCACACAAAGATTTGACACTCAAAGGAAGGCTTTTCAGTCCAGCTGTGGAAGATGGTCAGCCAACAGACTCCTGCTATTTGCAACTTCAGAGTCAACCTGGCTGGAGAGAGATGGCAGGCTCTCTGAAGGTTCCAGTCTCCTAGAGCAGACCTTATCTGCTGACTGGGCTAGGCAGGGATAAAAGGGTAGGGTTTTTTTTGTAGAGCAAGTACTACTTGCTCTACAGCTTACCTGAGCAGACTGACAGTATGAGGTAAGCATCTTTCTGTGTCAAATTCTCTTATTTTTATTGGTATGGATCTCTAATAACCATTTGAAACTCAGACTTTACCTCAGCATCTGCTTCCAGAGAAAACAGTCTGAATCAGTCATATTCCCTGCAGCCAGTCAGCCAGTAACTTAGAGAACCCCTGCAACATCACCTTCTGTTAAGGGGTGGGGTGAGATTTCCGCTGCTGAGACAGGATAGAAGACAGATTTGAATTGCACTATTTGAATCCTCGTAGAGGAAGACACCAACTTCAATGTCCTGTGGAAGGACCCTGATGTAGATAGTGGATTGTGCTAGATGGCATATGCCTATAACCCCAGAACTTGGGAGGCTGGATCAAAAGGACACCAGTTCAAGGCCAACCTGGGCTGTACAGTGAGTCCTAAAACAAGCAACCAAACAAAGACAGACAGAAAAGGAGTCATACAGGAAAGTTTTTATAATCACACTTCATCATTGAGAGGAACTGCACTACAGATAGGAATGGCTCTACATCAAAATGATCAGCTTAAAGGATCAGCTTAAGGTTCCCTCCATAGTGCTATGTGTCATATGCAATAAATACTGCTCACCATAGACTGATAGGAAGAAACTAGTAACATTCTAAGAGGAAGATCCTTCCAGTGAATTTGACAAAAACTATTTGAAAAGAACACTGATGGCATATACTTAAAGAGGTCATGGTATTTCAGATTTATAAATATAAATTCAAATTTAAGATTTATAAAGGAGTTAATTTTTGGTACATGCACTAAAATTGGCATTTCACTGCTTTTTTTAAAATATATTTTTTGATATTTTGACTTTCTCTCCCTACTGACCTAAGTACTCAGTTATGTTGAGGAAGTTTATTTTTAGTTATGTTTAAAATTGTTTTATGCAGTGTTGGATGAGGGGCTGTCTACAGCATTTTGTATTGTTTGCAGGTGTTGGATTTCTTTAGGGGTTCTTTGATTGCTAATGATGTGCATGTGCTATCAGTAGAATACCTGAGGTGTTCTGAAAGAATAAAAGACCTGGGCACAGACACTCAGGGTTCCACCGTCGATTGAGTATGGAGATGGCCAGGACAGTGGCTCCCTCTGCTGAGGGCTGGCAGAGTTTGCCCTGTATAAGAACTCCTCTTTGTCTCCTTCTGAGCCACCACAACAATGAACTACTACACAGTTATTATGCAGGGACCAAACTGTTCTTTGGACCTGGATATAGTCAGGAGACTAGGATCAGAGATCTTATTTTAAATCATTTCTGGAGCTCACAGCATTAATTTAGCATTTACTTCACTTTTTACTTTGCTTCATAACAAGATATATATATATATATATATATATATATATATATATATATATATACATATATATATACACACACACATGCCTTCTCCATGAGCTCTCGAGGATAGACTTGCTTTGGCTTGTTTTTATATCAATTTCCTCAAGACCTGACACTATGTTTGATACTTATGCCCATTAGGCTTGTGTTCTTGGCAGATTTATGTCAACTTGACACAAGTTACAGTCATCTGGGAAGAGGGACTCTCAATTGAGAATATGCTTTTATAAGATTGACTTGAAAGCAAGTCTGTAGTGCATTTTCTTGATTACTGTTTGATGCAGGAGGGCTGGACCCATTGTGGGAGTTGCCACCCCTGAGCTAGTGGTCCTGAATGCTGTAAGAAAGCAGACTGAGAACAAGCCAGAAAGCAGCATTCTACCATGGCCTCTGCATCACTTCTTGCTTCCAGGTTCTTTCCCAGACTTCCCTGGATGGTAGATACAAGCTGTAAGATGAAATAAACCCTTTCCTCCAAAGTTTCTTTTGGTTGTGGTGTTTTAGCACAGCAATAGAAACCCTAAGACATCTGTATAATCAAAGGAAAGGGTGACAAACAGCAAGAAAAAGTGGAATAGTAAGAACACGAGTTACAGGAAAATACACTGTAGATGTGCATATGCCAAACCCTGGAACAAGTGCTATGAGTTGTAACAAAAAGCCCTACTTTTGCAATTAGGTAAATTCTTGAAATGTCATTGTCTATGAGCAGAGTTGATTATAGCACTATACTGGTAGGTGGCTCAGCCAAGAAGACGAGGAAGCATAATCATATGTGCAAAAGGCCCCAGACCTCAGCAGAGGGAACCGTCATCATGGCAAGCACCATCCTGCATCCTGGGCAGTGGAACCCCGAGCATCTGAGATCAAGTGTTTTTATTGATACAGAACTCCTCAGGTGTTCTACTGATAGCATACGCAGATCATTAGCAACCAACATCGCCCACATAAATCCAATACCTGCAGACAATACAAAATGCCAAGACCTAAGCAGTCTCTCACCCAACAGTGCATGAAACAATTTTATATGTAACTAAAAATAAACTTCCACAACAGTTCAGGTGTTTCTATGGGCCTGGAGGGGCCCTGCTGTAATTCCCACTGAAACTCACACAAAGCTTGTCTTTCTAGCTGATTCATCAAGTTTATGTGGTTGAAATGGGTTCTGGGGCACCAGGCACCCTCTATGCTCCTGGAAGGTGCTGGAGGTGGAGGGTACATTATGGGCGAAGTGCACATTTTCCAAATTCTGAGTTCTGGTCCAGGATACATGCAAGGATTTGAAGATATCCAAGGATGAGAGGGACTTCAGCTGTGATTCTTAACTATCATATCCCCATGTCCCTCTGTGAGGACTTAGGAGTTACACTCCAAAGTGAAGGCCTCTGAAGCAAAGTTTCTTTCTGACATTCTCCTTTCTCCTTGTCTCAGCTCTGACCCTGCCCTGTGACAAGCTATAGAAACTAGCTTTTTCCTTCCTAAGACAGGTCACAGAAACCAGAATTCCATCTTTCCAAAGTCAGCTATGAAGCCCACATATATCGCCACTGATTTTCAAAGGGAATCTGCCCCATGCCTTGAAGGAAGGAATATTGTAACCAAGATGCCAAGAGACACACTGTGCTGGTTTCTACTCCCACTCCAGGCTTTTAGGTCACTGCCTTTTGTACAATCATATTTCTGTACAGTCATTCATGGTCTATTGAACCTAAACATGAAATGGATTGTCTACCCTGAATCTTTGGATCTTTAGTCTGAGGTCTTCTGTGTAATATAAAACTGTGATCAAATAAATTTGTGGTATTTTGTGCTTAGTAGCCTGTATTGTTATAGGGTATCTGAGTGCTTGTTATGGACAGGAAAAGGATTGCCCTCTTTCTGCCGATATACAAGACAGAAAGAATTTCCATTGCTTTTTGAAAAGTGGATGTATTTAAATTCCAAGTCACAATTTCCCTGTTGTATATATTTCATTAGTAAAACATATTATTCTAGAACAAGGCACATTTTATTCAAATCCTTCCAGATAGTTCTTATGTATACACTAACATTATCTTACTGTGAAAAAATATGTATTTTGCCCACAAATGCATCTAGATCAACTTCCATGTCAATAGATAAATGTTGTCATATTTTTTCATGTTTTCAGATAGTTCTGTCCTTTGAGTATGATAATTTGCTTAGCAAGCTTTATTGCTGACATTTAGTCCATTTCTGATTCGTCATTGTTTTGATCATCCATTGCTGAACACTGCTGCTAATGACTTAAGGAAAAATGTAGGATCCTCATGGCTCATAGTTCATAAACTATTTTCTCACATATCCTATCATCAAATCCTTATAACAACCAGGTGAGTTAGATACTTTAGAAAAAGCAGGCTTGGGAATGTTGAAACTTGACCAAGTTGGGTGGAAAATTGTGACTTAAAACCAGAATTACTAACTGGCAGGCTATTTCTCTCCAACTCCACCCTAGCTGTAGGTCATCCACCTTAAGATACTCAGTTACAGATTTTTTTTAAGTGTTTGAAAATACAATTTGATTAAAAAAAATCTTTTTGCATACTACCAATTTCAGCACATAATAGAATTGTTTTTAAACATTATTGCATTTTTAGAGAATTTCTTAAACTTCAGAGTTCTTGGAAGGTAGTTCAACAAGAGTTGATTAATTTTGTAATCATTTGTTCCCAATCAATAATCTCTAGACTGTTTTACTTATAGCTGGAAGATGTCTTTACAAATAAAAATCCAATCACAAAGGCTATGTTGGACCCACTTAAACATGGAGGGTATGGAGACTTTCCTCTCTGTTCACTCACAAGAGTTCTCTGGGAAGTAAGCTCTCATAAATTTGGTCTCAGCATCTAGCCCCCTTCATGCAGACTGGAAGCAGGGTCTACAGAGCATGTGACCATGAATTAGCAAAACCTTTTGCTCAGAATTGTTTTTATTCATTGATTGGTAGAGGAACATGTACCACTATCGATAAACAAACATGGTAGTATGTCAATATTTAAAACTACATTTGTTCATATGACTTGTTATTATGTTATTAATATTATCTTTGTTATATTATTTAACAAAATATAGTAAGACTGATTTGCTATTTTATAAAATAAAAATGTCCATTTCCTTTCCTTTCTTAACTTCAGGTTTAGACCAAGGCAAAGTTGCCTTTACCCTAAACTAGATTTAGCATATTTTCTCTTCTTTCTTTTTCTAACCCTGCCCCATTGTGTGTATGTTGCACACACATGCCCATGCACACACACACACACACACACACACACAGGTGCACAGACCTGTGTATGCAATTTCTGAGACCCTGTCCTTATACAGCAAAAAGAAACAAGATAGCCGAATCGATGGGCCTCTAAATCTCAAGGGTACTGGCTAATGTTAGCATAGCTTGGCGACTATCTAGTCATTTAATGAAACATAAAGAAGAGAGAGGTGCGACTGCTATTCTATAAAGCCACAAGTCAGTGAATGCAAATGTGTCCTATTCAGAAAAGCAAACTGCTGGGAATTCTCTGCATAGTTAAGCAGAACAATTTTTCTCCTCTTTAAGGCTGTGTTTATCCTTCAGAAATCGCATATCCTGGAAGCCTGGAGCCTAGAAATGCATCATTTTTAGGACTGATTTGCTACATTAGCTGGGCTCTGTCCTTCAAAAGAAGCAACAAGAGATCCATCATTGTCTCGGGCAGCTTCTGCCAGAGTACTGAGGCTACTGAGAAAGAAAATGGGCTCCAGGACTTGCGTCTATGTCTGCAGCAAAAGACTGGTGTGTTGGATGGTCAGAATCTGGGCCTTCCTTTACCAAACTCATGGCTACATTTCAGCATATAAACAGTTCAAGAGATGATAGAACAAAGAAATGCTTTCCAAAGACTATGTCAGGGAGCAAGGAACTGAAAGGCACGAAGAGTGTCCATAAAAGGCCTCTGCGATTTGTCACTGGGCCAGTCAACATTAAGCACTTGTTCAGGAGGCTCATCTTGGTTAGGCTGCAGGAGGCACTTGCTTCCAATTTCTGTCTCCATCTCTACTCAGACCATGTTGGTTTCAAACTGTGGAAATGTACTTAGTCTAGCCCAAGCTAAAAGGGAATTAGATGAGGAATTATAAGGAAAAAACTCAGAGTGGCCAGGGGTGTGCTATGCTTGTCTGTGTTTTCTTTATGACTGATCAGTTTCTGCCCCAGTGAGGATTTCCCTTACTTCCTCTGTTCTTTCTGGCACGAGACTCCACTCTACACTCTGAGTAGACTTGTTGTCAATGATCATCAGAGAACAATTCATCTCTGATTCTCAGTTCCAAGTAAATACAATAATAAATTATAAACAAAAACAATATGCCATTAGGTGAGGTGGCACACATCTTCAGTCCCAGTACTTGGGAGGCAAAGGCAGACATGTCTCTGTGAGTCTGAGGCCAGCCTGGTCTACATAATGAGACCCTGTTTTGGGAAACACACACACACACACATACACACATACAACATCTGCCCTTTGAAATTATAGCTGAGTAGAGAGAAAGGAACAACCCAAAGAAGATGTCAAAATTTGATCACAACGCAATAGAAGATAGTATGCCAATTTACAGCTGCTGAATAATGGAGTATGAGTGTGGTTTGTAGATTGAGGGTGCTGGGAAGTACTTTCTTACTGAATGACATTTAGAATGAACCCAGAAGAAAGAGTAGGAGTTGTTCAGGAAAGGAAGGACAAAAACATCTAGGACAGAGAACCCAGTGATTTCTTTGAAGGCCATATATACCAGGATGGCTGGAAAGTGGAAGCAGAAAGTAAGTCAGAATGAGCTGAAGAAAGGCTCAGTAGCCAGACTCTGTAGAACTTGTAGAACAGAATCAGGATTTGTGGTTTTATTAGGAGTGCAATGAGAAATTGGGAAATTTAGCAGGAGCATCACGGCTTATTTTACAATGTCCTTCTATGGAAGTGTGAACTCATACAAACAAGAAACAACAACAAAAACAGGAAGACCAGTTGGCAGCTCCTTTCAAGGATTCAGAGGAGGAGCTACTCTGGCCTTGTGGCCCAAGGTTACAAGCCACAGCAATGGAGATAGAGGACAGAGAAGGAATTAGGACACACTTGGGAACTAGAAACGACAGGTGATGAGGATGGATTTTTGCAGAGGGGTGGGTGATGAGGTAAAAGCTAGTACCAAGAATGTTCTCCATGTTTTTGGTGTGAGCAATTGGCAGACACTGCTGTGGTCTAGGAAGAGGAACCCTGGAGCAGGAACAGCTGGAACAGCTGGGGCAGGAGGAGAAACTGTTCTGTTCAGACATGTTAAGCTTCAGACTTTTCTGAGACTCCAAAGCAGAGTGCTCAAGCAGGCATATAGCAATCCAGAACTCAGAGAGAGAGAGAGAGAGAGAGGGAGGGAGGGAAGGAGGGAGAGGGATAGAGAGGAAGGGAGAAGGGAGAGAGGGAGGAGAGGGAGATATGCTGGCTGTGAATCATACACTGGAAAGTAACCAGGTCAAAGAGAGCTTTTTAAATGATGTGAAAAGGAGCTGTAGAGATGGCTTAACAGTTCAGGGTGCTGCTGCTTTCCCAGAAGACCCAAGTTCAACTCCCAACACACACGGGGCAGCTCAAAACTGTCTGTAACTCAGCTCAGGTGATCTGATGCCCTCTTCTGGCCTCTGTAGGATACACACACAAGTAGTACTCTCTCTCTCTCTCTCTCTCTCTCTCTCTCTCACACACACACACACACACACACACACACACACACACACACACACACACACACCTAAACAACAAAAATAAAATAAATCTTTTAAATGATGAACATGTATGATGTCACCCTGGTTAAAACACAAGAGTGAGCCAGGCAATGGTGGCTCATGCCTTTAATCCCAGCACTCGGGAGACAGGCAAATCTCTGTGAGTTCGAGGCTAGCCTGGTCTACAGAGTGAGTTCTAGGACAGCCAGAGTAATGACAGAGAAAAACCAAAAACAAACAAATGAACAAACAAACAAACAAAAAAACACAGAGTAAAATTCAAGCAGGGCCAAGATAATGCCTGGACAATGCCAACATTAACAGTTTAGGTACAGAAAAATCAACAAGGAGCGGAATAAGAAGGCATTAAGGATGTCATCTTGCAAGGAAAGAGGGGAAAGTGGGTGCTGGAACAAAAATCACCACCTCGACATGGAACAAAGACCTTCTTATGGAGGGGTGATACTGGCCAGGACTCAAAACATACACACATATTCTTGTTCAGTAACCATTCTCCTATTTTCCTTCCAACTCCTTAATGTTTTGTGTTTCCAATAAACTTTTTACTCCAAAAATCTAAGAATAGGCATAGTCATTCATGCATTTAACCCATCTGACTAACTACCCAACCCTTTGAGTCCCAGACTTCCCACTAAGGTGCTTGGTGCACAAAGGGACAGAGAAAGGAGCCCCCTTGTTCTGTTTTCTTTCCCACTGGTTTTACAGGCTTTAAGGGAACTGAGCAAACTGCTTCTTACATGTGATGATGTCTATCCTGGAGTTCAGTCTTCCCAGTTTAATTATGTTGAGTTAGTAGCAGTAACAACGGCAATAACACCAGCACCATGATTAAAACAATCTCCCTTTTAATGAAGAGATGGGATATTCCAGCCTCCAAATCGCCCACACCACATCTTCACAGCATAGTGTGCTCCTACCTCACTTAAACCTACTTCCCCTCTGTTAACACGGCTTCTTTCAACATTTGCATTTTTCTTTCAGCCTGTCAGCATGAAAAACTTTTATGTAGTGATGCCTTAAAGGTCAGCACAGTACCTTGAAAAGACTGATGAGATTATTTTCTCAAAAGACAGGCCTGTTGTTTTCTTCCTGAGAGTGAGCCTCCTTCTCTTCTTACACCCAACACCCCATTCTGGCTCTCCTGGATCTCTGCTCAGGACTGCCTCCTTCCCCAAATGCTACGAAGTTCAATAGGTCCCTTCTTTCTTGTGTCATGAGGACTTACGTCATTTACCCATCTAGCTTCCAAAGAGCAGTTCATTTTGCTCAAGTTCCCTATGTAGATTGACATACTGTAGCGCTGGTCATCTAGGCTGTTATTTCTGAGTAAGAATTTCCGTCTCCACCTTCTTTTCTCTTTCTCTGGACTGAAGGCCGCTGACCAGCAATTCTTGTGCTGTGGCCTGTCTACTCTTTACCCCTCACCCTGTTCCAGTGATGTTCAGTCCAAACCAGACCATCGTCGCCCAAATCATCTACAATCTTTCTTTAGGGCAGTGTACTGTACAGCACTTAACTTTTTCTTTTCCTTGAACTCTGAATTAACCCTATCAGCAGATTGCCTCACAGCCCTTTTGGAAGTAGGCAGGGGCATAAATCCTTAGTAAATAGATAGAGCCCATCAGCTTGTGTTTGTTGTGGCAGGTGAATTACAGAAATTCAGCTTCCAGACAGTGAGAGCTGTTAACATAGCAATCACTCCACCAAAAGAGAGGGTGCAGAATGTCTTTCCCTGAGGGGGGCATCTTTCAAAAGGAAATTGTAGAAACCAGAACCCCTATTCAGAGACCCCATAGATTCTATTTTGTGTATATGCTCAGAGACCCTATTTTATGTAGTGCTCCAGGCCCCAACCTAAACCTGACCTTGCTAACACCCCACTCTAAGGGGAAATTATCTCATCTGGCCAGATAGCCCTGAAGACTATACTAAGGGTAATTAGCCTTATCTGGTCAGATAGCCCTGAAGGCTAAGGACCATAAAACTATCCCACTGGATCAGGTAGCCCTCAAGGCCATAAAACCAGATGCCTGATTTTAATGACTAACTTGCTACACACTGCCCAAAAATGTAGCCACACAGACATTTGTGAACTACATCTGTGCCCATTAATTAAAAAACAGACTCTCTCACCTATGTGGAAAACCTCTTTTTCTGTCAATAAAAGGAGCTGTAATTCTCTATTTGGGGTCGGTCATCTCCATGGTTTGTGACGCCAGCATGCCAGTTTTTCTCTGCAGAATAAAAGTGCCTTTGTTTTTTACATACATGGTCTCGCTGGTCCTTGGGGGGCAAATTTCACACCCAAAAAAAGGAAGCTGCTTCAGGTGATTGAAGAGGACAGATTAGGTGACTTTTCAAAATTATTTCCGGTATTGTTTTTCCGCAACTCTGCCCTCTGGTTTCAGGAACAGGTGTGGAATGGTGTTGTGACGGGCCACACCCATCCTCCCCACTCTGTATCTCTCTGTTGCCCTGATTTGTTGTTTGGTAAATCTGTCAAAAGTTATCTGAAATGTTCTTTGGAGTACTTGTTCAATCTAGGAACCCGATGTCCTTTTATGTCCCTGAGTGATGCTGCTGCATCTGTTCTCACATGTGACTATCTTATATTTGCAGATTTACTGAATTTCTTTGCTTGTGTTCATTGCTCTACATCTTCAGTACATGAGAGAACTCTGGTGTGCTGAAAGTCTCCTGAGAAATGATTAATCTGTAGAATTCTTTGCTGGATGGAGTAATGATTAGCACACAGGTGTGTTCCTGAGAAGCCTTCCGAATGTAAAAACCAAGAGGACCTCACCCTCATGCTCAACACAGGTACATGGTATGCTTTAGCAATGGTGTGTACTACACAAGCAATTCAGCTGACCCACAAGCATTTCCCACCATGGGCTAAGTCCCACCTGAGGGAAACTCCCACAGCCAGATCATTAGAGGTACAGTGGAGAATATAGTTGCCTTCCAAAGAGAGAGCCCACTGTATAACAGAGAAAGGAGGGAGTTCCAGAAACAAGGGTGAGTCTGGTTTCTGGACGTAGACAGACCTGAGCTTCTTCCCAACCCCAGCATCACCCTCATATCTCCAACCCCTCACTGAGCCCCAAGTTCTTCTGTGAAACAAGGTTAAATGTAAGACAGCTGCTAGGGCTGAACACATGAACAGTGTCCAGTGCACATTAAACAGGCACTGACTCCTCCTCCTGAATTTAGCCGGGCTGTTTTGTTTAATATATACCTCAGAAAGCTTGAGAACAAATACTTCCTTTGAGAGTGTTGGGAGGCAGAGAAGGCATTTTAACTATAGTCTCTCTTTGAGTTTGTGGCTTCTATTTCTGAATTTTGTTACAGTCAACTGCATTCCAAAGGAACTAAATGGAAAATTCCAGAAATAAGCAATTTGTTTTATTTAAATAAATATTAAAATAAATACCAAATATTTAAATAACATGTAATTCTGAATAACATAATAAAATCCTGAGCCATCCTGTCCCCTCTCATCCTGAAAGACTGACTGTTGCATTACCACTGTCTTTGTGTTCCACCGCATTTCAACTGAAATGACCACAAATGAGCGATACTAGCATATCAGACAGGCAAGAGAGAAGCAGTAAGTACTTGATTTACATGAAAATACAATGAGATATTTGAAAAGAAGGCATAGATTCATAGAACTTTTACTATGGTGTACTGTTATAATCGTTCCGTTTTAATTTTATTCTTTTAAATCAATTTTTAAGTTGACATGCAGAGAAATGGGTTTCATCATGGCATCTTCATGCACACGTGTCATTAGACTTTGTTCTTATTCATCTCTCCACCCTGTGCTCTCTTTCCTTTCCAGCTGGCTCCCTTTCTTCCCTTAGTCTCCTCTGGTTTCTTTTTATATGCATTATTTTCCTATTTATTATAATTATTGTTATTAATCTTTTT
Organism: Cricetomys ansorgei; assembly: GCA_026225945.1. Taxonomy (NCBI): domain Eukaryota; kingdom Metazoa; phylum Chordata; class Mammalia; order Rodentia; family Nesomyidae; genus Cricetomys; species Cricetomys ansorgei. The sequence goes on along the minus strand of JAMJFZ010004240.1, from coordinate 5,404,314 downwards.
TTGGTACCTAATGTACATGTCAAGCTCCCAGTGTGTGCAAGCATAGGGAAGAAGAAGTTCACAGGTCTGGTACAACCTGCAGTTGAAGGCCTCCACTGGGGGTCTTGAAGCACATCCCCTGTTTCTAGGGGACTAAAGTATACAACTGAGATGAACAGACTCCTCATCATTCTCTGTTCCTCCCCTAATCTCACTCCATATGATTACTCTAGGTCTACTTTTCTTAAGTTGTCCCTAACCCTAATCCTCAGACTCTCACCATGTATTCCTCAGTTCCCTGAAACACAGCCTATTTCATATTCCCAAAGCCAACAAGCCTTGACAAGAGGATCTCATATTGGTTTCTTGTTTTGTTTCATTTTTTTGATGGTTTTTTGGGGGGAGGGGGTATAAGCATGTGTGCATGCAGGTGTGTGTGCATGTGTGTACACACAGGTATGTGGAGGTCCAAGGTCAATGTTGGGTGCTTTCCTTGATTGCTCTCCACCTTATTTTTTTAGACAGGTTGAATTCCTCACTGAACTTGAGCTCACTGATGGACTAGGCTGACTGGCCAGTGAAACTGAAGCATCTGCCTCTCCTCTTTCCCCTAGCACTGTTGGCTTTTATTCAAGTTCTGGGCTGTGACCTCGGGTCTAATTCTTGTGTGTCAAGTGCTTTACCAACTGAACTATTTCCTGACCCAGCTCTGATTGTTTCAGAGCTATGTCAAGCACCTGTTTTCATTTCTAAGGATTCTGGAGACCCTCAGCTTGATTGAAGAAAGGTAATTTTTTCCTACTTGTATTTGATGATGATGATGACATCCCATGAGTTTAAGAAGAAAATCTATGGGAAAATCTGGAAGGATGAAGAGGAAACAAGAGAGAATAGAAGGGAGGGTTTTTCCTTTGGGCAAAATGGGCATTTGTTTAAGGTACAGAGGGGTAACTGCTCAGGACACACACCATGAAGGAAAGAAGGGACATGAATCACATGCATTTCCATGTTCCAGAATCTGGGGTCTCACCACCATCATGTGTGAGTGTGGACTTTACAGGAACCCTAAGCATAGTAAAGCACCCTACACATCTCATATTTTTCTCTCTCTGGTGTTAAAGTATTATAATTAAGTTTATTATTTTTATTACTATTTTTATTATCGGTGGGAATCAATAAAAAGCCATGACACTTTCTGATGGAAAACTTGGATGGCCAAGGCACAGGGTCTAGCCCCACATGGCTGACTTACAAGGTCCTCTTCCCCTCCTCTGATCTGCTTTTCTCTTTCTTCTAGCACATGACCTCCAGGTATTTTATTGAAAGGAATCACCACCCACCAACGCACAGGCCTTAATGCATAATGAATAGAACCTTCACAGTGCACCAACCCCGAACTTCAGCTGGCTGACATGATGTCATTTTATCAGCCAGTCAAATCCCTGCACAAGGTCTTCCTTATCCAGTGCTTAGGTTGAGGGAGAGCCCTGTAAAGTCTCTCCCTTAGCATTAATACAATTGAATGTTTTCTTAGTGGGCAGACAACATTAGAATGACAATTGTTCCAATCATTGAATAAACAATTGCTAGTGCTCCAAACTAGCATGCTTTCTGCATTCCAGAGTCCACTCCTAAGAAGCTGTTTCCAATAGCTAAGGAAGGTGACCTGGTTGTAGTTCAGGCCGCTGGATTTGAGAATAAGCTCAAATATATCCCAACATTCTGGAAACTCAGAAAGTGCTTACATCCAGGCAGAGACATAGAAGAGCTATACATAATGAAGGTCTTATGGCTGCTCAATTTGACTTCTCCCGCCAAAGCCTCGGTGAATCTTCCCTATCACCCTGCCTCTCTATAAAAAGAACACCAATGAAGTTGGTGAGTAGCGAACACCTTCCCAAGCATTGACTGACTCCATAAAAGCTTTTTATCACTCTGACATCCTTCCCTGTCATCCTGGACTATATGCTCACTCAGATATACTTTAAAGTAGACAGAGTCAGTGAAATAATGCATCCCACATACCAAGAGGTTTGTGTGGGTCATTTAACTGACTTCTCAGGGCTGGAAAGAAGACTCAAAAGCTGAAGACTTTTTTTTTTTTTTACATAAGTTTACATTTTTTTTACATAAGTTTATATAAGAAGAGTCAGAGTTTAATGCTGTATCCACCTCATTCCAATATATTTATTTTTTCCCATAACTTCACAAAAGTTTTCCCCATTTTATAGGTTTCCATTAAAACCAATTCCTTAATTAATCCTATGGACAATCCTGTATTAGTGCTTAGTAAGGTCTTTCCTCCTAAGAAACATCTTCAGAATGTATGATTTAGTATATGAGATGGCTATGTGTGCCAATCCACTATGTAAATATACATTGAACTGTCACAGTGTACCCCTATGTATACAATTATTGATTAAAAGTAAAATTAAATTAAGAATCATTTTCATAGAAAAAAAGTCATATATACCCAACTCAGTCATTAATCCATTGCTAAAAAACTATAACTCATGACCTTTCTATCTTTATTTTCTGGGCCTGTTCAGAGCAGAGCAAAGGAGGATTATGTCAGACTACAAGTCAAATATAATCATTCTGTTAAGAAGGAGATGTATTCTCTGTTTGAGATTATGGTGAGTCAGTTCTCCTCTTGGCAAAGACCCAGAGGAACTGAAGATTGTCCACTGAGGCAGACACAATAGCCAAAGCATAATGATTGATTATACAGTCAAACATGGACTGTACTGCCAAGTGAAAGACCAAAAAAGAGAAAGAAAGCAAAAAACTTGTCAAAGAAAGGGAGAGGACTTCTTAATACCCAACATCTCTGAGAATTCCCCACTGAGTACCTTAGGTGAACTTCATTGTTTTAAAAGCCTAGATAAATCTACCGTGTAAAATTTCTCACAAAACTTAGGATCTGTAAAATGTAATGTGTAGGTGCCTATTGTTTTGAACTGGCCTTGTATTGAGACCCTAGCAGACCTGACCAAACCAGAATGGAATCACTCCTGTCAGGTGCTACCTAAACTGAATGTGGAGATGTGCAGATTAAGAACAAAACAACACAAAGCATGAGGAGATTTGCTGAGTAGTGCCAGCACACACCTTTAATCCCAGCACTCAGGAGAGGAAGCAGATAGATCTCTGAGTTAGAGGTCAACTTGGTCTACAGAAGGAGCTCCAGGACAGCCAGGACTACACAGAGAAAATCTGTGTTTGTTTCTATTGTTCTTGGTCTTGTCTATCACACTAAACTCCTCAGAACTCCTGGTGTTGTCCTGTTTAGAACCACAAGTAAAAGCCAATCTAAATGTATTGTAATTGTGTCTTTTCTTTGATAAAGCAAAGCAAAGGAAGCAAATCCCCTCCCTTCTAAAGCACGCCACCCACGCGCTCCTCACTACTGAGTTACTGAACTCTCCACAACGCCAAGTGAAGAACCAAATAGGAAGAAAAACAAAACTGATTAAAAATAAAGACGAGTCCTTACTCACTGTCCAACTTCCCTAGGAAGTCAGCCCCAAAGGTCTGAGGTGGACTCTCCATGAATGCTTTCTCTTTGCAAATGAAACAGGTAAACATAAGGAGTTGCTTAGCAGCCTGGATTCCACTTGGCTTAGGCTATGCACACAAGCATTTTCCAGTTATGAACTGAAACCCTTACTCGCACATGCACAGTTCTTTGAACAATATATCTTGCAACCTATGACCCTCATCTGCATTGAGCTGCACATAGACCCTTCTTTAAACAATGAAAAAAAGTTACTCCCTGTTTTAGTTAGCTTCTTTGTTGCCATGGTAAAACGCCACAACTAAAGAAAGCTGTGGAGAAAAGGGTTCATTTGCTTTGGAATCTCCATGACAGGGAAGTCAGGTCAAGAACTCAAGCAAAAGCAGAGGCAGGAACCAAGGAGGAATGCTGCTTATTGACTTGCTCAGCTAGCTTTTTTAATGCAGCCCAGGACCATCAGCCAGTACTGGCACTCCCCACAGTAGGCTGGGCCCTCCTATATCAATCAAGAAAATGTCCAACAAACATGTCCACAGACAAGTTTGATGGAATTCCTCAGTTCAAGTCTCCTCTTCCCAAGTGACTCTAGTTTGTGTGGAGTTGATGAAAAAAAAAAAATAAAACTAATCCGCTGCCGTTTGCAACCTTTTGATAATGCACTGCTTCTATTCAAACATATCCTGGAGCCAATCGCCTAAATCTGGGCAATGAGCTGATCCAGTGTAGGCTGGTTTGGGGTGCATGCTCAACAAGGCAAACTGTGTTATTTAAGTGAGCCTTTAGAGAGAATCCTCCATTTACCAAGGTATACTTACATATAACTGAGCATGCATATGATTAAAGTCAAATGCATTATGAAAGGTATATGAGCAGTAGAGAAATGATCACCTAACAATTCTGTCAATCAAAATAGAGAACCACCTAAACTCTGCCTTTTAACAACCAAACCACTCCTTACCTTGAACCAAATAAAAGGAAAGCCCCCCAAATAATCAAGGTACTTGTGTAGCTTGCTGTCACTCTTAGTTGTATATCTGACCATCCTATCACTTTGCTTTGAATAAAGTTCTCTACTTGTATTTGCAAGTCTGTGTATTGACTTGAATTATAAGTCCTTGAATTAAAGTAAATCTGAGGTCAAGAACCTGGGAACACTTGCCCAGATGCCAACAACCAATAACACAAAAACTTCCAAAAGGCCCTTTCTTATATTTCTAATTTGACCTTCCCAAACACCATCTGGGTCCATAAGGAGATGGGGTTCCAGAGAAAGGAAATAATTGTCATTGGGAAGTTCATTGGTTCTTTTATCACTTCTTCTGCTGTTCTTAGTCTTGTGAAGGATTCTGCAATCTGGAGCAGTGCTGCAAATATAAAACAAAGCCTCAACCCTGAACACAAATGGAAACTCTATTTATTGTGTGGTTTTGGGCATGCACTTTTGTGTATGCACACATGGTCATGTGTATATGTGTGTGCACACATGTGTGTTCCTGTGTGTGTTGTATGCAAGTGTGTATATGTGTATGTGTGTCCATATGTATGTGTGCTTGTGTGTGAGCATGTGTGTGCCATGTACATTTCTCTGTGTGTATGTGTGTGTGTGTGTGTGTGTGTGTGTGTGTGTGTGTGTGTCTGCCAGAGGTCTTAGTTGTATGGTGCCTTTTTCAATTGCTTTCTGCCATGTTCTTTGAGGTGAGGTCTCTCCCTGATCCTGGAACTTACTCATTTGGTAGATTGCCTGGCAATAAGTGTCAGGGACCCTCCCATCTCTGTCTTTCCCATACTGAGATTACCACTGTATCTGACTTTTTTTTTTAACATGGGTTTTGGTGGGACTCAGTTCCTGTTGGTTACATGGCAACAACTTCACTTGACCTTACCTATCCCCTGGCCCTGGGTGCTTCATTTCTGGGAGAAGAAAAGACAATCCTATATGTTTTCTCTATCAACTAAAGTTTGAAATGTCTCCAAGGCACTGTTTCTGTGGTTGGTCCATCCCAGGTCACTGTTATCTCTATAATTGCCCTGAAAATGAAAACTGTGCCCCTTCCTACAAGGGTCAAACACATCATGACCTCATTTTCAGGATGACAGTTGTCACATGTGCAAATCTCCTGTGAAATCTCTTATGGAGCCTCTAGCCAAAGACTATGCCTGCCTCCTTCCAGTCCCCATATTGCTGTCTGGCAAACTATGTATTGTGTATTAATGAGGGAAATTAAAAAATGATGCTGATCCCAGCCAATCAGGAAGCTAGAGGGGGAAGCTTTCCAGTTCTCTTGATATGTTGGCAAGTAACAAGTTGAAGACAATCATTGAAAACTTGGGTTGGAAAAGGCATTACCAGCCATGTGCATGGCATTAAGCATCTTAACCAGATGGAAGGCAGAGCAAGCACAGCAGCAAAGCACCTCTTCTCCCCTCTCAGCTACTTTGAACAAGAGTGCATACAGCCAAGTGAGGTATATATTGAGCAGACAACCAGGACCAGAGGCTACCTGTAATTAGCAGCCAATGAGAACTGGCCCAGAGTTATAGAGTCCCTATGATGAGATCACTACTTTCTACACTTACCCAATTCTGTATGAAGATTTTGATCTATCATCCACTTATGACTTTCTAGGGGTCTTTGCAATGCAGAAAGAAGCAAGGAGCTTATAGATGTAAAATTTGGACACTAACAAGAGATTACCAAAGACTAAAGAAAGTTCTGAGAACTCCAGAACTCTGCATGCAGACCTGGATCCTGTCATGTCTGTTTTCCTCCTGTCGTAATTTTGTGTGTTGTTTTTTAGCTCTAACAATTGGAGAGAGCATGCACATACCCCAGGATTGTGGAAAGAGTAAAAATATAGAGGTTAAAAGCATGCTGCAGGGGTTAGGAAGATGGCTCAGTCATTAAAATTCAACCTCTCAAATTCATGTTTAAAAAATCTGGTCAAGGAGACACGCACTTGTAATCATGACGGTGGGGATATAGACAGGTAGATCCCTGGTGTTCACCTAAGCTACTTGGTGAGTTACATGCCAGTGAGAAACCCTAACTCAAAAAAAAAAAAAAAACCAAGGCCAACAAAACATAAGGAATGACAGCTGAGGTTGTCCTCTGGCCTCCATGTGTATACCCACACATGTGCACATACACCCCATACACAAGTGCATCCCATAAGCATGAGCATTGTTGTGCGCACACATGGACACACACACACACAAATGTGGAAGACATAAACCACACATGTAACCTGTGAGTCTTCCCTATTTGAAAAAGGTAAATTTGTTTTGCTATGTTTGCATATACTCTAGTGTCCAGGAATTGAAGATAATGAACAGAACATATAAATTCTCTGTCCTTAAGGAGTCTACATTCAAGTCAGAAGAGATGGAAAGGAAATTCTAATGTAATAATTCAATAATTTAATGATTACTGGAAACAGCTCTTAAAAATATAACAAAGTAAGGGATGGAATATAAAGAGAAGAGAAAGCCCCGAAAAGTCCTGAGTGAGTATGTATTATTGACACAGACACCACCATGTCCAGGATTCCAATGCCTCTGCCTCACCAGAGTGGCAAAGCCTTCCATGCATAAGGTTCAAGAGGGATGGATGGCAAAGCTTTCCTTAGGAATCCAAGAGTGAGTTAGTGAAATTAGCAATTTCAGTTTCCTCCTGGATGTTTACAGCCTGAGATGCCCACCAGCAGACACCTCCTATGGACACTAGCTAACCCTTCCCTGTGCTACACATGAAAAACACACTAATGCTCGGGCTGCCAGAGGTAGCAGATGCCCTTCATCAGAGGTAGCAGAGTCCCAACCAGATCCCAGCGTTGCTGGATGTGTTTGTCCTTTCTTCACCCTCTCACAGCCTCTAGTCAGGGTTCCAGCACAGAGAGTGATGGAGTGAGGAGGAGAATATTTCAGGCAGGATGACCAAGTACAGTTCCTTCTGACAAGGTAAGATAGAATGTACTCAGTGGTAGAGGACTGCAACCACACACAGAGTCCCAGGCTCTGTCCACAATACCCTAAGAACAAAAACAAACAGCCTGACATTTGAGCAACATTTGAATGAAGGGAGGAAAGTAGAGATGTAGATATCCAAGGAGGAACATTCTAAGCTAAGGGAAGTGTGAAAAGCAAAGGCTTATCTATCCTTCAGTCCCATTATGAGAAAAAGGACGAAGATTTGCCTCCTTAAGTAGAAGCCCAGAGAGGTCTAGTTTCATGGTTTCTACTAAACAAGGGTGAAGATGTGAAATATATGGCACCCATCTTTCAATGATTCAGCCTGAATGTCAACATCCTCACACCTCAGAGTCATGTGTTAGAATCCCAGTCCTGGAGGTGATGGTATTAGGGAGTGAAAGGAGGGGCTGGAGAGATGACTGAGTGTTAGGAGAATATCCTGCTCATGCAGAAGATCCAAATCTGATTTCAAGCCCCATCTTGGGTGGATCACTACTGCCTGAGCCTCCAGCTCCAGAGTATCCAAGACCCTCTTCTGGACTCCTTTGGCACCAGTACTGAATGCAGATATGCCCACATTCACAAACATACACATAATTAAAATTAAAATAAATATTTTTTAAAAGGTGAGGTTTGAGCTCTCAAGTATGAGATGAATATTTTATAAAAACAACCTAGAAGGTTCTGGAGAGATGGCTCAGCCTTGTTCTAGTTTTGTTTTTGTTGCTGTGATATTCCAAACTCCAAAGCAACCTGGGGAGGAAAGGGCATATTTAGCTCACATGTCCATGTCACAGTATATTACTGAGGAAGTCAGGGTAGGAACTCAAGCAGAATCTGAAGCAGAAACCATAATGGAATGCGCTTAATGGCTTACTCACTCACTGGCTTATGTTCAGCTAGCTTTCTTATATAGCTTTCTTATATAACCTACCTAAGGATGATATGGTCCACAGTGGGCTAAGCCCTCCTACATCAAACATCAATCAAGACTATGCCTCAGACATCCTCACAGGCCAATCTGGTCTAGGCAGTTCTTCAATTGAGGTTCCATCTTCCTCTAGGTTGTGTCAGGATGACAAGAGAAACTAATCTGCCCACTGCTCCTGCAGAAGACCAAAATGTGGTTTCTTGTACCCACGTGTTGGCTCACAATCTGCTGTAACTCTAGTCTCTGAAGAACCAATGCTGTCTTCTGGAATGCTCAGGAATATTTGTGTGCACTCCTGAGCACTCACACATATAAATAAATAAAAATAAAATGACCATTTAAAAAATTCTTTAAAAATGGCAGAAGCTAGAGGGAACACCCTTTTTCCATGTGAAAATAACTTTTATGAGAAAAGAGGCCCCTGCAACATACCCACTCTAACAGCACCTTGCTCTAGTCTCTGGAACAGTGAGCAATTCCTTGCATTGTTTACATGCCCTTCAGGCTACAGTAATAGCAGCCCAAACTGACCAAGTCAGCTAGCAGGCAATCTGACACTAGATTAAGAGCTTAGCTGTAGCAGTCTTCCAAGCTTTGCTCTGATCTGTAAAGATTCCTCTTCTTCCTCCTCCTCCTCCTCCTCCTCCTTTTTCTTCCTTTTTTTAAAAAAGGGCAAACACTGTGTGCTTCAGAAACCATAAAGCAATACCATTCTCTATCTGTACCATGCTTGGGAGTGGGCAGCAGACAAAACAAAGCCAGGTTCCTGCTCTTTACATGAAAAGTGCCCATTATCTTCTCACTAAATATTATTTCTTTCAAAGACTTTTACTAAATTACCAGACACTTTAGAGCCTAAACACGCCCCGTTGTAGTATGTGTATTATTCTTAGCCATAAAATACTTTGAGGTTTCTTGGTTTGGGAATAGGTATAAAATTACAGTCTATTATTATCATAAATTTCTTTTCATCATTCTTTGTTATATTTCTTAGCTCTAACTGAAATAACTCTTAGTCTGCTGACTGTTTGCAGCCTTCAGATACAAAGAGATGGTCCCTGAGTTCCACCCCATCATCCTTTGCTGAGCTCTACCTATTCAGCTCTTTTAATCTCTCTCCATAAATCAAGTTGTCTTTCTCCATCACTCTTGTTGTTTTTCCCCAAACACTCAGCCCATTTGTCTGTACCTGGTTGGTAATTAGGAGCTCGGAGCTGAGCACAGCGAACTGAGCGCAGCCTTCCAGGTGGAGTCTCAGCAGAGTCATCTGTTGCTCCAGTGTTGCTGAGAAGATCCATTTCTGCTTCCTCCTGGGCCCCACATTTCACTCCAGACAGAGCCAAACTGCAGACAACACAAAGGAGAACAACAGAGGATACCCAGGCCCAGAAAATGTGTCTGGGAGGAAGAGACAAAGCCAAGTTGTGTTTTATTTAGACATTAGCATAGTTGCAGGAATACATAGCATACAGAGGAAAGGGATTAATTCCTCCATCTTCAATGACAAGTGGTGTATGCAAACCATAATTTTATCTGTCTCAAATAATGGTGCAGATTATGGACCTGGATGATCAGATATTCTAACAAGTTGGTTTAAGGGCACACATACCACAGAGAAGACATTGCCTATTCAGTGTTATATGTGTGGGGCTCAGCTTCTTAGGGTTTTTCTCCTTCAAGAAGTACTAGAAATCTCCTTCACAGTAACATGACAAGGTTGGCAAGATATCTTAGCAGGTTAAGGCACTTGCAGCTAAGCTTGAGGATCTGAGTTCAATTCCCAGAACCCTTATGGTAGAAGACCTGACACCCACTAGTTGTCCTTTGACCTCAACATGCAAGCCATAGCATGGGTATATGCTCTCTCTCTCTCTCTCTCTCTCTCTCTCTCTCTCTCTCACACACACACACACACACACACACACACCCTAAAAAATGTAAAATTTTTTAAAAAGCTTCAAGGTTATAGTCAAAGTGGAGCTTCTCACCATGCTGAGATCACAACCAGCAACTTATGTCCTCTCTCTGTCTTTCATTTGTTTCATTTTTTTAGATAGTCTTGGCATGTTGCCCAGGCTGATCTTGAACTCAGTTTTTTGAGTGCTGGGCTCTTAAACTGCTTTCTTACCTGCATTTCCTCCCTTCCACAATATTCTCCCCCCCCTCTCTCTTTTCCTCCCTCCCTCCCTCCCCCTCCATCCCTCCCTACCTCTCTCTCTCCCTCCATCCCTCCCTACCTCTCTACCCCTCTCTCCCTCTCTGTCTTTCATCCCTCTCTCATCACAGAAAGGGGTACTTTCCTAGCTCCTCACTCACAGAGATCCAGAATAAATTCATTTTCTCATTAGCAGTATTATAAAGGGAGAAAGCTACACTAAGCAATTGCTTGAATTGGCTCATATGAATTAGCCTCCACTCTCTTGACAATTTTGCCAGCTCAGTGTTTACCTGGCTTAGTTACTTTTCTATTGCTGTGATGAGACACCATGACTAAGGCAACTTATAGAAGAAAATGTTTAATGGGTGTTAATTTCACATGGTGAGTCCATGACCATCCTTGTGAGGAACATGGCAGCAGGCAGGCACATCACTGGAGTGGTAGCTGAGAGCTTACATGTGATCACAAGCAAGAGGCAGAGAGAGACTAACTGGGCTAGGCAGGGACTTTTGAAACCTCAAAACCCACCCCCATTGACACATCTCCTCCAACAAAGTCACACCTCCTAATTCTTCCCAAACAATTCCACCAAGTAGGCACCAAGCATTCAAATATATTAGCCTATGGGAGCCATTCTCATTCTAACCACCACACTGACCTTATTAAATACCCATTCCAGCCTTATCCACAATGTCTTTTGTAGAGTAGGCATCTGATAGACATTCTAGAGGAAGGCCCCAAATGGTGCATTGGTATGCTTCTGAACCAAAATCCCTGGGCCTGTCACTTGGTGCTCTTGTTAGTTATGTGATTTGATAGGTTACTTAATCACCTGTGCCTCTGTTTCCCCTTATGTAAGCTTTGTCAAGGATAGGTGAGAGGTCATGAGCAAACTCTTGACTTAGGGTAGGCAGTTAGATTTTGTTGGTTTCCTCCCCTGCAAGGAAAACTCACACTGGCAACAGACTCTGGTAGTCCTCGAAATCTCCTGGGCTCACAGGGTTCCTATAATCATCTCTACATAGAGAAAGTCAGCATATGGGAAAAATTCAAAGAATGCTGTGAGTCTAATCCCTTAGCAAGACAGCAAGAAGTTCATAACCTAGCTTTGATATGCAATTTGAAGAAAAAAAATTCCAAATACTTATGGGATCTTTTCTCCCCCTTGATGTGATACTAGAGTTTAACTCCCATTAACCATAACAGGCATAATGAGTTGGCAGCCAGGGGCAACATATACTCTAGTGCCTAATGAACACAAAATAAAACATTTCCTTTTATCTTCAACATCTACCAGAGTGATTTGAATAATGATATTCATATTCCATCAGCTCAATATTGTCACTCAGGCTTTTATGGAATGTCAATAAGTATGTGTGGAGATTTTCCTGTGCCCATGTGGTCATGTGGACGATACTGCTACAGATGAGGCCTAGGACTCAGGTCAATGAGACACGTGGAAGATAAAAGCAGGCTCGCATCTTGCTCCTCAGGCCTGTGGTACTGGGTGGCTTGAAGTAATAAACTTGAAATAGGGCACAAGTCTCATCTAGCAGAGCAGGGAAACTACCACCTAACTGGAAGACAGTGTGGAGGCCATAGTAACAATGAAGGCCATTTGCTCAGATACAAGGTTCTGCCACGGGCCCTGCTGGGACTTAAGGATATTTTGAGGAGTTAGCAAAGGAGAAGAGAGCACTGTGCACAGTTCAGGCTATATCATAATCCTGAACCAAGGATAAGAGATGGCTCTTATGCAATTGTTAGAACTGGAGTTCAGATCTCCAGCATATGCATAAAAACTGGGCAGGCAAGGCAGCTCACCTGTAATCTTGGTGCTTGGAAGGCAGAAACAGGATTCCTGGAGCAATCTGGCTAGCTACACTAGCCTAGTTGGCAAGCTTTGAGTTCAGCAAGAAAAAGTGAAAAGCATTTGATGAAAAGACTGACATCATCCTCTAGCCTCCACGACCACAAACATGGGCACACACACATGTGCACACTACATACACAACATGGTCGATCATGGTGGAGAAACCATGAAGCAAGTATGTTAGGTGACTAGTCAGGCTGCGTCTGCAGTCAGGGGCAGAGTGTGGACAGGATGTAGGGATTGCAAACATCAAAGCCCTCCCTCCATTGACTCCCTTCCTCTATCAAGGCTTCTAAAGATTCCAAAATAGCTCCACTGGCTAGAGGCAAAATATTCAAACACACAAGCCTATGGGAGACATTTAAATTCAATCCACAGCAGTGAGGCTGTTCTCTCGCTCACAGTCTGTGAAATCCTTGACATAAGCATTGTATCTTCCAGGCCTTTCTATTCCCACCTCTGAGCAGAGTCTGATACTTAGAAGGAGAACAGGTGTGAGGTATTCATGCTCTTGTGAAACACTTTCCATGAAATCATCTTATTTATTCCTTGCTTCAAATCTGAGTGGTAGGGAAGAACGATACTCTACCACAAATGAAGAAAATAACAACAAAGAACCTAAATTTGATTTCAAGAATTCTAAAACCTGGTCCAATGTCATCCAATAAATGCCAGAGCTAAGATATGAAGCCAGCTCTACCTGGCACTATTGCTTATGATCTGCTAATACCCGATAACAGCACTGGCATCAGGAGGAGAGTTTAACTTGGGCAAAGGCTGTGTGTGACTAGGGTTAGGGATTGAGCTTAGAAGAGGGATGTATGGCTCTACTGACACAGGAGTTTTGCTTGTGACAGGACCTTTCACAGCCCTGGTGTACATGGCCCAGGGACCTGAGATGCTGGACCCTTATTTAATCTGGGACAGTTGTAATAATTCTTTATACCTGCAGAAAGCATGTGCACGCTGACGAGTTTTAGTGAAGGTTTATTAGTTGCAGGGGAGGGGGAGGGACTCTAGGAAGAGAAAGAGAGAGAGGAAGAGAGGGGAGGAGGGAGAGATAGAGAGAGGGAGGGGGACACAGCAGGGTGAGAGACCAAGAAGAGAAGAGGAGGGGAAGAGAGGGGGAGGAAGAGAGGGGAGGGAGAGATTGCATGGTGGGAGAGAGGCAAAAGAGAAAGAAAGAGACAAAAGAGGGAGAATCCGAAGCCCACCAGGGTTATATGGGACTGATGGCACAGTCCTGCTGATGCCAGACAGGTACAGAGCTCAGTGGGCAGTACCTGGAGACAGAGGGTAGGAGTGTCTGGAGCATGGGGGCTGGGCAAGCTCCAGGGAGGGAGCTCTGGCCAATACACAATAGTGACTCCAAGTTCATTATCTCCTTTCAATGAAATTAAAGATTTGGATTATTGTGGTAGTATTCAAAGTGGAAGCGGGTTTTATTACTAGCTACCATGAAAAAATGAGAAAAGAAAGAAACAGTGAGATAATTTCCTGAGGGTAGGAGGGAGTTCCAAGAGGAAAAAGGTCTGGGGGTTTTATAGAACAACAGAAACTGGGCAAAGGCCAAGTAATCTCTATGGAGATTAGTTAATTCTTTGGTTTATCCTGGATTAAGCCAAAGGATGGCCCCATGATCTGTACGTGACATCCTGGCCCATCCAGGGAAATGATCCTGTACTGTTCATGTGCTGCCCACCCATTTGGGAGGAGCTATAGCCTCTGTAGCCTCTGACTCCGACTGCCTGTTGTCTGTTAGCCACCCTCTGATTTGGCAGATATCTCAGGAGCTCAAGTCTAGTGATGTGTCGATTCTCAAAACATGACAGACACGGTCCACTAAACAGCTGTGGTTTTTATGAATTAGCTCTGGTGATTTTCAAAACCTTCCACCTGCTTTGGGAGTTGGGACAAGAAACTAGAGAAGGGCCATATTCTGGACCTACTACTAGCAGCTCTGCATGGTCGCTCTTTTTAGAGAACAGCTTGATGTCTCTGTTGAATCTTGCCATAAAAGGCACTCACACTCAGCTGCCTCCTCCCATCTGCTGAGTATGAAGTATGGCCCGGTCAAGCCAAGTCAAATCTGAGCAACAAATACCCAGAGAGGAGTAACAATGGTATCAAAAACAAACTACCCTCTTCCAGTAATGGGAGAATAGAGTTTTCTCATTTCATTTTGGTACTTCCTTTATTATCATTTTGTTCCGTAGCAGAAAACATCTAAAAATAAATCAGCAAGAAGAAAAAGGAAAAGAAGCATCAGTCCTGATAACACACCTTATATATAATTCAGATGAATGTTAAGTTCAGCACTCCAGGATCTCCCATGGATGTGTTGCTACAGGCGCACACAGGGTCACTAATTCAGTCAGTCTTTACTGAGTCTCTGGGATACATCAATCATTATGCTAGACACTGAAAAAACAGTACATCCCTGACTGTACTGAGCCAATGTATTAAGAAATGGATGAAAAAGTTCAAAGGTGCTTGCCCTGGAGGTGTCCTCAGTTTCAATACATTGAATATCCAAGAGGGTAAGTGCTATGAGCAAGGCAGGCAGAAGAATATAAGGACACCCAGAGAGACAGCCAAGGTAGCTTCGGGGGAAGGTTTCTAGAGCACAAGATACCTGGAGTGACATGGAAAGGGTAGTCCAGCAAAGGGGCCAGATAAACACAGCCACAGAGGCACAGTGCACAGTGGAGGCTCTGGTGCAGGTAATAGAAGAGTGAGCAGTGGGTCTGGAAATAGGAGTAAAGGGCTGGAAAAGGAAGCTTGGAGGTTTCTTTCCTGTAAATACACAAGAGACCTGTGAAGGCTTTTAAACAGAGAGAAGGTGAATCTTCTGTGAGTGACCTTAGCTTAACCACCAATCTCTCTGAACATTGTGTGTGTGTGTGTGTGTGTGTGTGTGTGTGTAACAACTGTGACTTTTCAATATGACACTCCTTAGTGGGTCTCTGCAAAAGCTTCCTGCACTGAGGTGGCTTGCTGAACTATATGGCTTTTGAGGGGTTCTCCTGACTGTTTTGTTAAAACTTGACCCCTTCAGTGTGTCTCCCTTTCCCTGGGTGATGCATCTACTGACTGCTCTCCACAAAGCTGCTCCTTCCCAGGTAACACTTCTCAGCCTACTTCATGAAATTGCGGGTGTTTGGGGCAAGGAAGAATGAACTAGAGAAACTGAAAAATTTGTTAGTAAATAGATGACAAAATGTTTCTTTTTGGTTTTTGTAAATATGTATAACTTTTTACTGTTAACTGACAAGTCATCATTGTGTTTATTTATGGGGTAAAATGTGATGGCTTCATGTGTACATTACAGAGTCAACTAAACTAATTAGCATATTCATCACCTCACCAATTTAACTTTTTCCCAAGTTTTTATTTATTTTATACTTAATGGGCTATAACCATTGCACATATTTATGGGGTACAGTGTGATAATTTTATACATGTATACATACCTATCAGATCAGAATAGTCTGTGTGTCTATTATCTGAAATGTTTTATCACTTTTTGATGATGAGAATATTAAAGATTTATTCCTTAGCAAAATTGAAATACATACTATATCCAGAATTATTAACAGGCCACTAAAACTCATTCTTTTATTCTGCCTGAAACTTTGTGCCCTTTGATCAACATCTTCCCTTTCCCACCCCTTCCCCTTCTCCCCAGTCTCTGCAAAGCTTTCTGGTCTCTGCAAATTTTCATTTTTAATAAAAATCCCAACCATCACATCATGGGAGACAGAGAAGCCATGGTGGGTTTGCAGAGTGCCTGCTGGTTTCTCCACAGTGACTAGCAACTTCCACCAAAAGACTTGAGGACACTGGTCCCCACCCAGAACACCGTACTGTAACCTCCAGCAAGCAAACAGCTCAATGACAGCAGCATGTGAACACTGTACATGAAAAACAAAAACCTGATGGCATATCAGCCAAACCTGTGGAAGACTTTTCCATGTCCGGAAACTGGTCTGGAACACACAATCCCCTGTGCCCAAAGTTATTTATTCCTGATAAGCTGGCTGTCTGATTAAGAGATCTGAAGAGCCCCAAATGAAATCCTATCCTGGATGAAATGCTACCCATTTAGGGTTATGTGGTGTCCTGACCTGACCCTTGGGAGGTCATGTTGATAAGTCCTGCATTCTTTTTCTTTACCATCTGTAAGAGCTTATCAAAATACTTAACAAAATATCAGTGCAAAAACAGAGGAGAGGCTATTTGCCACAAAGAGCTCTGGAGACACAGCTCTAAGGAAAACTCAAGCCAGGCAGACTGTGTGGTTCAGACCCCGTCTCAGCCTCTGCCTGCTCGGGAGTATGTTATTCAAAACTAGATTTCCTTTTTGGATACACACACACACACACACACACACACACACACACACACACACACACATATATATGATGGCTGGGGCACAGTAATATATGAGAGACCACATTGTAAAATATCTGACACAATGCCAAGTATGGGACTGCTGCAGTTCAACACATGTCCGTCAGCTTAAAGAATTCTGACATATAATAAAAGATCATGCTAGCACCAGGAGGTTTTGAGTAACATGTGCCAACCACTGATCTAGGCACAATAGGTACACCTAATATCCTGACATTTACTACCAAATGGAAGAGACTATCAATAAGAGCTAAACATGTAAAAAAGATTGGGGATGGAGAAACAGCTCTTGCAGAGGACCTGGGTTCTGATCCCAATACTCACAACTCATGGCCTCTGATTTCAATTCCAGGAGATCTGGTGCCTTCTTCTGCCCTCCACAGGTACCGCACACTTGGTGTACTTACGCAGGCAAAGCACTCATCACATGGAAAATAAAATGAATAAAGTTTTTTTAAAAGATCATTGATGTCATTTTGGAGAAAATAAAGCAGGGTGTTCAATAAAGACCTTCCCTGAGGAAGGAACATAGTGAAGTAGAAGAAAAAAGAGGAGGGCATGATATATACCTGGTGGAAGAATATTCCAAGCTGAGGTGGTGCAAAGGTCTTGGGGCCCTGATGAGCTGTCGCAAAAGGAGCCCAGCATGGCTTGAGAATGGTTTGTCCAAAAGAGAGCGAGCGATGGAGACCAGGAGAGAGGGAGTAGGGTCCAGGCCACAAGCTGAAGTGCACTGAGAAGTCTTGCTAGGTTCACGGGGAACCATCTTACCTCTGAGGAAGGCAAAGGTCAGTAATTAGAACTGTCATGAATGTGGCTTCTGGAATCAAACAGATTTGGATCTTCACTGATTTCACAACCTGCAGCCATTTTGGAAAGCTGTTAATGCCTTTAAGCCTGACTTTTCCTCACCCATAAAATTGATGTGATACATGAAGAATGCCTCCCTAAGTGATTTAAGTTGAATAGAAGGCCTGGCACACGGGCTCCCCAACTCCGTCAGTGTTTTCAAAGGCAATACTCTGAGTCTGTCATTTGCCTTTCAATAAATGGTCATTAAGTGTTACCATGTACAAGCATTGTGATACACACTCCATATTTTCTGTCCTTGTGCTGGCCATATAACCAGACTTTCATGAAGTTCACAGACATAAAAATAGCAGTAACCTTTTCACCTAGCAACCAGCTGACTGACAACTCAATTCAGAATTCAAGAGTCAAGAGGGAAACAAAATGCACCTTTGAATTTCCAAGCTACTTGTCAGAAAGATTATCACTAAAGCTGTAGACACAAGTCATGAAGACCTCTGCTCCTCACTTATTTTGAAGCCCCATTTTACATGCTCAGGCAGTAGAGATATTGAAAAGGGCAATGGCCAGAGACCAGGAGGCTGACAAAAATAAAAGCTACAGTAAGGGTTAGAAGAACTTAATGGCATAACCTAGGAATCTATCCATTCCCTTTGTTTATTAGGCTAGTGACCCATTCACTCTACAGATGTCTATGTGTGAGCATCTCAGCTAGGCACTTCCATTGGGAACCGAATATCATTCTTGTCTTCATGGAGCTTAAGATGTAGTGAACAATAGTCCCAGACACTAGAGGGCAGTAGCAGAGCATGAGTCAGTGAATAGCCAGCAGAGGATTCCTGGAGGAATGGGTGCTCTGTGGTATGGGGTGCTTGATTCAATAGTTTAGTAAGTAGCAGCCCACTAATAGTGGATGCTCAAACCCTCTATGTTGAGTACACAAGGTACTCAACTGTGCTCAGTGTATATTATATTTGATCAAACGGGATTTCATGGATGTTTTCAATGTTTCAAGGTGATTTCAGTACAATGTATTTCAGTTCTAAAATGGATTCATTATCTGGAAATTCTTCCTCAGTTTGTACAAGCTCTTTCCTAGTGATGTTCAATTCTCAGAGAATCACTGTTAGTCTATATTTTTTCATTGTATATAATGTGGAATATTTTTGCTGTGTGTAAGTAATAAACTTGCTTTGTTGTTATTTTAATTTTTGAAATAACTTTTTTTAAAGATTTGTTTATTGTTTTGTGTGTATAGGTGCTTGTCTAGAGGTCATGGGCTGCCATGTAGGTGCCAAGGATCAAATCCAGGTCCTTGGCAAGAGCAACAAGTGTTCTTAACCATTGAGTCCAAAGACCTATCTATCTATCTATCCATCCATCTATCTATCTATCATCTATTTATTGAGACTGGGTTTATCTACATAGCTCAAGCTGGCCTCAGACTCACACCTGTATCTTCCTGCTGAAGGCTGGGTTCAAAGGTATGAGCCACTACACCTGTCTTACTGTTGTGTAAAGTATCTGGTTATTGGTTTGTGGCCTTGAAAGTCTTTGAAAGTTATTGCTGGGCTGGGGAGATGGCTCTGTGGATAAAGTGCTTACCATGCATGTGTGACAACCTGAGCTCCAATGCCCAGAACCAACATGGAAAACCAGGCCAGGTAATGCACAATCCCAGCAAGCCCCTACTAAGAAGTGAGAGGCAGAGACAGGAGACTCCTCCAAAGCTCATGTGCCAGCTAACCTGGCCTACAGTGAGGGAACAAGAGAGACTGTCTCAAACAAGGTGGAAGCCAGGGACTGACACCTGGAGTTGGCTTCTGACTTACACAGTATGCTATGGTACATGTGTGTCTACATTCACATCAGATACCCACACATGTACACACACAAAGGGAGACAGAGACAGAGTCAGAAAGAAAGAAAGAAAGAAAGAAAGAAAGAAAGAAAGAAAGAAAGAAAGAAAGAAAGAAAGAAAGAAAGAAAGAAAGAAAGAAGCAGAGATAAGGAAAGAGAGAAAGAGACAGAGACACAAAGAGAATTAATGCTATTAATGCTTGTGATAAATACAATCATAAGCCAGATCATTAACTTCAATTAGTTTCATCACTAAGTAATGGCTTGCTGTTCAGTTGTTATAACAACAATTTTGCTATAGCAAAAAATGGAATCTACCCCTAGGTGGAGACATGAACTTTTCTCCAGTTAATCCAAGAAGGTGTAAACATACCCTATGAAGGAGGATTCATCTTAAGGTAACATACATTTTCTTCCCAGAATTTCTACCCCTAGGGGAGTCCCTATGAGCCTTCACGAGGTCCTGGTGGGTCTACATCCCACCCCTCCCACACCTACCCCACCACTCCACCCATACCCCACAGGAGTCCTTTTTCTTCTGGATAACGACTAGACCCAAGTGTGTTCTCCCTGGTACTTGGGTTTCCTTACTCTTTCTCTAAAGCTCCCCTCCCATTCCCACAATGTGGCTGACCTCTGTTCCCCCTCATCTCAAACAGCATGGTTGTTGTTTCTGTTGTTTGTTTGTTGTTGTTGTTGCTGTTTTTCTTCTCCTCTTCTCCATGCTACTGTTCCTCTCCTCCTCTTGGCAACTGTGAGATTGACAGGTTGCTTGCCCTGGGAGTTTTCTTTCAATTCTTTTAATTGAAGCTAATAAGTGTCCTCAAGCTTCCATTTGAGTCTATCCTTAAACTCTTTTATTATGAGACTAAGAACCTCAAGAAGAGATCCTGAGTTTCCTGGTATCATTTGGAGGTCAAGTTGGAATTCTCCAAAATTTCTAGTGACATACTCATTTATTTAAGTTTGTTTAAGAATACAGTGATACTCAATGCATTGCCATTTGTCAAGCAAAATATTGGAAACAACTTGAATATGCAAGAACAGGAGAGTAGTTGAATAGAAGATGCCACACTCATAAATGAAACACTAAGCAGATGTTAAGAAGGGAAACAGAACCAGTTGTGGTGTTTCATGTCTGTTATCCCAGCATTGTGGGAACAGAAGCAGAAGGCTTGACAGGGTAATTCCTGCAAGTTAAAGCCCAGCCCAGTCTACATAGCAAGTTCCAGCCAAGGCTACAGAATTAAACACTGTCTCAAACAAACAACAACAACAACAAACCCAGCAACAGTGAGACCACCACAACCAAGCTAATGCGGAAGAGTTCCAAACATAGCAAGGAAAAAATATTTGTGTTAAAAAAATACCTCTGCCTATTCACTAATGTGAGCATGCACAAAACACAGTGACAGCAATAGTCTTTAAGGATGGTGGTTAAGTAATTAGGGTTCAAGAGAAGGACACGAAATTTTAACCCAGTATCTTCTGTGCCGTTTGGATTTTGTACTATTTGGATGATAAACAAATCCATGATACATTTTTAACAAAGAAAAACAAATTTAAAAATTGGTTCATCAACATGAAAGGTTAACAACTGGGGCAAGTGTCAAGTGAAGGGTCTTCTGAGATGGCCTCCTGCTCTCTCTAATCCTGTTGCTTAGAGACTAATCAGAGGACAGACACCATTAGCCTACAGAAGGCTCAGTTTGTTCTTTACCATGCTTCTAAATGTAAAATCAGAGAACAATTTGAACATATGTTTCTGTATGTAATTATATTTGACTCACAAGTAAATGAAAAGCTGCTTAATACTCTTAATCATTAAATAAATTCCAATCAAAATCTGAATGAGAAGCATCTCATATGCATTAGACTACCCAAAGACATAGTTGTACTGACTACTTTTGTGCATTTTGACATAAGCTCGAGTCATTTTGAAAGAGGGAAACTCAATTGAGAAAATATTCCCTCCAGACTGGCCTGTGGACAAGCCTGTGCTGCATTTTCTTGACTGATGATTATAGTATTTGAATGAGAATGGTCCTCAGAGGCTCATAGGTTGAAGATTTGGTCTTCAGTTGGTGAAACTATTTGGGAAGGATTATGAGGCATGGCCTTGTTAGAGGATGTGTTTGAGGCTTCAAAAACCTCCAGTCATCCTTCAATGCACTCTGTCTTTTGCTTGCATATCAAAATGTGAGCATGTTCCTGCAGCCATGCCTTTGCTCTGCCATCATGGATTCTAACCATCTAAAACATAAGCCCAATTAAACACTTTATTTTATAAATTGCCTTGGTTAAGGTATTGTGTCACAGAAATAGAAAAGTAACTCATATAGAAGTTGGTACTCAGAAGTGGGCTATTGCTGTGACAGACCTGACCATACTATTTTTTAGAGGAATGTGGAATATTTGATGATTCTTGGACCAAGAAAGTTGTTGAATATCATAAGTGGGATTTAATAGGCAATCCTAGCAAGAGCTTGAAAGACAGCTCAAAGACAGATCAATGAGGACCACAGAAACCCAGCTCAAGAGGTTTCAGAGAGGAACAAGATTCGCAACTAAGATACAGACCATTGTGATATTTTAGTAAAGAATGTGTTTACTACCTTCCTCCTAAAAACTTGCCTGAGGCTAAATTGAAAAGTAATGGACTAATTTCTTTAGCAGAGATTTCAAGACAGCTTAACATTGACTTTGTGGCATAGTCATTTAGTCATCACTCTTATGGAGTTCTACGATGAAAAAGAGTAAGTGGGAGTGGAAGTGGGCTACTGGGAATGTGATTCAAAGGGGCCAGGCTCCATCCCAAGTGGGCAGACAAATTTGACAGTGTTGTCCATGAGGCTCTGGCTCTAAAGTCATGAAGGTAACATGAGTAAAGAGGTTGTGGAATCTCCCTCCATGGTTAAGGAGAGCCCATGAATGTGGTGGGGTTGGAGCTGGCTGGGGAGTGTCTCTTGCATAGAGACTCTGAGAAGCTATCATGTGAAGCTGTGAAAATGAAACCTGATTTGTGTTGGAAACCTCAAGATGTTGAAGATGCCATAGCATGGGATACGTGCCAAGAAGAGTTGCAGAGAGTGGAAGCAGCCCGAAAGAGAGGAGTGTGCTGTAATCAGAAAATCTAGAAGGCCAGAGCCATCTAAGCCCTTTGATATCAGATATGGATTGGAGTTTGCCCTGCTAAGTTTTGGTCTTGCTTTGGTTCAATATATCCTCACTATGCCTTGATTTCTCCCCTTTGGACAGGCAATGCATATTCTATGCCATTGTATGCTCAAAGTATGCAATTTGCTTAAGAGATTTCCTTGAGTCTGAAGAGATTTTAAACTTCAGATTTTTAAATGTGTTGAAACTGTGAAAGACTATAGGTATTTTGCATTATGATATGGCCACAAGCCTATGGGGGTCAGGAAGTAGAATGTAGTGATTTGAATGAGAATGGTCCCTAGTTGGTATAACTGGGAAGGGTTAAAAGGTATGGCCTTGTTGGAGGAAGTATGTCACTATAGGTGGACACTGAGATTTAAAAAAATATCCATGTCATTCCTAGTATAATTTCTGCCTCTTGTTTGTGAATCAAGTTGTGAGCTCTGGCTCCAGCCAATATGTCTGCAGCTTGTTGCCATCCTTTTCTCTCATGATAGGCTCTCAACTTTCTGGAACCACAAGCCAAATAAATTCTTCTTTCTGTAAGTTGCCTTGTTCATGGTGTTTTATCACAGCAATAGAAAAGCAACTAAGACAATGATTGATGTGGGTAGGCACAGCTTACTGTGGGTGGTGCTGTCCCTGGGATGGTGGTCCTGAGTGAATTTCATCCAGAAATTCACCAATCTGACTCTGAATAAATTTTAAACAAAGAAGAGGCTTTATTTAGATATTGGCACCAGGTCTATACCCTGGATTTGGGATCCCCAAAGTGTAACCCCTAATTACATTAGTCAGAAACTAATAAAGGCAGAACTCACAAGGCTACATACTTCTTGCCTTCGTACAATCAGGGGCAAGCACACATCCTAACATACTTCTTGACTACTTGTAGTCAAGCACATATCTTGTCTATGTACAATCAGCGACAAACAAGGTTGTGTACAGACATGAAAACACTTGGTTTGCTATTTTACATGAACAGCAGTTTTGTTAAAATCGTTCAAGACCAGGCAGTTACAAGAACACCCTGTAGTATTCCAGAAGTTATCTGTTCTTGGTCAAGTGAGGCTTATAGATTAGAAGTACTTTTGTTCTATAGATTTCTTAAGAACAGTAATTTAAACTTAAAACATAATGTTAGCCATTACAAGAGCAACAAGAAAGCCTGCTAAACAAGCCATGAGAAGCAATCCAGTAAGCAATTACTCCTCTGTGGCCTCTGCCTCTGTTCCTGCCTTTTGGTTTCTGCCATAAGTACCTGTCCTGACTTCTCTGGATGATGGACTACAAGTTGTAAAATGAAATAAACCCTATCCTTCACAAGTTGCTTTTGGTCATGGTGTTTTATCACAGCAATAAGAACACAAATAGAACTGGTCAGCAATGGCAAGAATCAAACATTGGTACAATCTGGAAAACTTGGAATTCTAGAATATTTTCAGAGGAAATGTAAAACAGTATAGAAGCTGTGTAAACAATATAGAAGTTCCTCAAAAAATTACACACAGAATGACCATATGATCCAGGGATTCCTTTTTTAGGTATATTCCCCAGACATTTGAAAGGAGAATCTGGAAATAGCATCTCTATATCCATGTTCCAAACATGAATCGAAACAGTCAAATGGTAGATGCAACTCAACTGTCCATTAGTGGACTGTATTCTCTGTTGCCATAACAAAATTCTGCTGGTCTGGATACCTTATAAATAAAATATATTCATTTGGCTCATGATTCCAGTGGCTGAAGGATCCAAAAAGCATGGTTTCAGCCTCTCCTTGAAGCCCCCACACTGTGTGATCACATTAAAGAAGGAGGATTAATGCTCTCAAAGACTCCATCACTTCTCAGCAGTACCACACTAGGGACCAAGCTTCTAGCACCCGATATTTTGGGAATACATCCAAACCATAACAATGGATGAATGGATAAGCAAAATATATACATAAAACAAAATATTATTCAGTCTTAAAAGAGACGTGAATTCTGGCTCATCCTACAATATGAATGAATCTCCAAGAATGTTATAGTAAGTGACATAAGCCAGACTCTAGAAGGTGAACACTGTGTCCATTTGTATGAAACGCCTACAACAACAAAGTTTACAGAGGTAGAAACTCAAATAGAGGTCGCCAGGCTGCAGTCAGACAAAATCCTTGCCTTGGGACCTGGCTAAGACAGTTTCTTCCTTCTTTTCTTCCTTCCTTCCTTTCTTTCTTTCTTTCTTTCTTTCTTTCTTTCTTTCTTTCTTTCTTTCTTTCTTTCTTTCTTTCTTTCTTTCTTTCTTCTTTTTTCATTTTGAGACAAGGTCTCATTGTGTAGCCCTGGCTGTCCTGGAACTCAGTATGTAGATCAGGGTGACCTTGAACTCACAGAGATCCATCTGCCTCTGTCTCCTAAGTGCTGGGATTAAAGGCATACACCACCACACCTGGCAAGAAGACATCTTTCTTAGCCAAAATTCTGTTCTTTATCTGTAGTAATTTGAAAAGAAAACTCCACAGTTGAATAATGCCTTTGAAGAAATCAAAGAATGAGGCATCAGGACACTAGGGCATTGCTTGAATACGGCTTATAAAACACATAACAAGATGATTTCAACTTTATAGAATAAAACCTGAGTGATATTTATAGTGTGCCTCTCCTGTGCGCAGCTCCAAGTACCCCAAGATTTATGTGATGTAAAGATAAGAAAAACATTCCATATGATAGATATGGAAAACAAGTTAAAAAAAAAGACAGATCTCTGTAGGGTTGTCAACTTGAGACGTATCAAGCAATATCCCACAGGGATCATCTTACTTAATTCTTTGTCAACAACTTGGTTAAGTGGATTTTATAAATGATTCAAAATATGTCTGAGTAGCTGGAACGAGAAATGAAACCATTTTTTGAAAACAGCCTTGACAGTTATCCCTGCTAACATCACTAGGGCAAAGATGATGAGCATTTCTATAGTACTAGGCCTTTTCCTCACATGGGGTGGGGAGTGGAATGGTGACGAAACAGACAGAGTAAAAATCCATTGAGGCTGGTTACTATCTAAGAAGTTACTATTCATTCAAAGATATTAGAATTTTGAACTCAAAGGAAAGAGAAGAAAAGGAAACACACTCCAGAAGATCAGGGAGCTTGCTGTGAGACTGTATCTCCTGGAAATGTCAGAAGCTATACCCATAAAGTCTCACCAACACAGCTGCCTACACAGGAGCTGAACAATGATGACACCATGCTAACATGGACTGGGGGAAGATGACAAGGCCTCAGTCCTACACGAAAAACTACAGGTAGCTAAGAAATGCTGAGGGTAGGAGAAATTATCTTTTTCAGGGAAGAGCACACCAATTGGTTATCCAATATCACATGGTCAGCCCTGAAAACATGCATACAGTAACATTATATATACTGAACAGGCTATACCCATATATTTAGGAATATAAGCACACATATATGTATGTAACAACAATTAGCAAAAAGGAAGAGGCATATGGAAGGGTTTAAACAGAGGAAAGGGATGGGAAAATGATGATGTAATTATATTAAAATCTCAAAAATACTTTAAAAGCATAAACAAAACACACAGTATGCCAAGCATAGTGGCACACACCTTTAATCCTAGCACTTGTAGACAGTGCTCTGTGTAGCCAGGGCTACATAGAGAGACTCTGTCTCAAGCAATAACAACAACACAAATGAACAGAAAATTTGTTTGTGTAACTGTAACCAAAATACTTGAGAGAACAACTTAAAGGGAGCGATTGTTTATTTGGGCTCCCAGTTTCAGGGTTTCCAGTCCATGTCTGGCTGACGTCATTAATTTGGGCTTAAGATGAGGCTGAACATCACGGTTTCAGAGTATGTGGAAGAGGAGTTTGTTTACCTCAGAACATATAGAAAACAGTGAGAGAGAGATTTTCAAAAATCCAAGTCTAAAGTTTCTTTTGAGACTTAAGGCACGTTCTTAAACATGAACCCTTGTAAAATCAGAAACAAGCTGGCTTCCAATCCGCAAGTGTACCGAACAGACATTCTCATTCAAAAAGTGAGGAAGGAGGCCATAGTAAGTGTGATCAGACCAAAACAATATCCAAACCCAGCAGATAAAACACCAAATCCTAAAACTCTTTGTCTGGTATCTAGGGCTTACTATGGAATCATCTGGGTTTCAATAGCCTTGGGAAGCCTTGCCTCTCTATCCCTGCAACTTGTAGCACATATTGCTTCTCTCTTTTGTCAGCTCCATTCCATGCCTGTAGCTTTCCTTAATGGATATTCTACTGTCCTAGCATCTCCAACATCCTGGGACTTCCACTTCAATTTATTCTTCACCTTTGCAGCATCATGCAATGACCTCTCAGGGCCTCCTTGCAGGGAATATGACTCTGCCAATCATTGTCCTGCTCCAGTGACTTTCTGGAACCTGGGTGTAAGATTACATGACCCCCTTCATTTTTGAGTCTTACAGACTTTCAAAAGTAGTACCACATAGAGAGATGATGCTGCCATGTTCTGCTGTCAGCTCAAGATGCAGTGTGTTCATCTTCTGTCACAGCTGTAGTGACCACTGTGCACCTAGGTGGCTGAATCTGAGAAGTATTTTCCTAGGTAGTTGGTTTTGAGCCGAAAATCTCTTCTGTAGCATTTCCAGTTCAGGCTCTCTCATTGATCTCAGCGGGTAAGGTCTTAAGCTCAGGGCATATTTCTTTGGTCCCAGTGAAGAGTAGTAGGCTTCTTACTTAGTTAATCCCTTTATCAATTATAGCTATTTTCACACTCATCTTGTCTACATGTTAAAACTCACTTGTGCTTTCTTTGAGAAACTGAATAGTTTTTATGTCTTTCACTAATGCTTTCTTATCTTGAAATCTCTCTCTCTCTCTCTTTCACACACACACACACACACACACACACACACACACAGCAAACACACACACACATCTATCATTTTTAACTCATCAACACTCAAAGACTTAGAACACAAGGTGAATGCAACTAGATTCCTTTCCAGAATGAACTCTAGCCCAGTTCCTGGTGTTCTCCTTATTCCTTTCTGAATCCCCACAAGCTAGGCCTCTCCTCTCATTTCTTCCTTCATTTGGTCACCTAAGAACCCATCGGCATGGCCTATTAATCTCTGTTTATAGTGTTCTGGAGTTCTATAGCCTGTAGCTCCTAATTCTCCCACATTCCTCTTGTAAAGTAGTTCCAGAGGCCTGAGAGCCACATGGTGATTCATCTCATCAGTGGCCTTTCCTCTGTACCAATTTTAATGTTAGTTACTTTTTTTGTTGCTGTGACAAAATACCTGACAAAGCAACTTAAAAAAGGGGGATTTATGTTGACTCGCAGCTTTTAAAGCATTCTGTTTTATGTGTATTGGTATTTTGCCTGTGTGTTATATCTTATCATACATCACATACATGCCCTTGGCCAAAAGACTCCTTCCCTGGGAAGGAGTCACAGATGATTTGTAAGTGCTTGGAATCAAACCTGGGTCCTCTTATAGAGCAGCCAGTGCTCTTAACCATTGAGCCACCTCTCCAGTCACCTTGGGTCACAGTTTAAGAAAGGATGTAGTTTCTTATAGCAGATTTTTGAAAGAAAAATTCTGTAGTCAGAGGAATTTTGAATTTTCACAAAAGAAACTGAAAAAGAAATTAGAAAGAGCAGAGTCTTGTCTTAGAAACAAGAGCAAAGAGAGCCAGTAACCACTGAGTGACCAAGTAGAAAAGATGTTGGTGGAAGGACTTGATAAAGTCATTAGGACTCTCATGAGACTACTTTCATTAATCTGGCTTTGATCTTAACAGTTTGAGAAGCTAATCGAAGGCTTTACAAAGCAGACTAAGTGACAGTAGTTAAAACAGATATTTTTAGGTGGTCAAACTACTAAAAGTCTGTGGAGTGCTCAGCCATAAATGGGACATCTCTATCACACCCCACCTGCCAAAGCTTAGGGAACATGGCAGAAGAAGTGGCAGAACGATTGTAAGAACCAGAGACTGGGGAAAGCGGAGGAGAAACATGACAGAATTATTGCTCTCATGAATTCTAGCAGTTGTGGTTGCCTGCAAAAGACTGGCTGGCACAAGATCAAGCAAGTCAACATTCTAGCATGGGTAGGGAAGGGACACAAGAGACCTCTCCCACAGCTGAGGAGCTGCCAACAGTTCGTAGCTTGTTGTTCATTTTTCTTTAGGTTTGTGGTTTCTGATAGGTTGATCATACCCAGTGGCTGGCCCCCATAACCATGAGAATATAGACTGCATTATGTGATTCAATCATAATAGAGTATATGAAGTTAGAAGGGGAACAGATGAGGGATACAGGAAGAGTTAGAGGAGGGGAGGAGTGGGGAACTATGGGTGAAATGCATTGTATGCATGTATGAAATTCTCAAAAAAAATTTTAAAGTAGACTAAGTATATACATTACTCTCTAAAGATATTTAGTATAAAAATGAGGAAGAAGAAACATAGGGGTCTTCTTCACCGGCTTCGTCTTCCGTTCCTACTCCTTCTCCTTCTTCTTCCTCCTGTTGGTGGTTTTATTTTATTTATTTATTTATTAATTAATTTATTTATTTTATTTATTTATTTTTGCTGTTTGTTTGGTTGTCTGGGTATGTTTTAGCAGGCTAAGAGTAAGGAAGAACTTACAGATGGTTTTATGGGCCTGAAGTCTCTGAACCAATGAGGGAAGGAGGAATAGAACATTCTCCAGAGTATGCTGATAAATATGCTTCTACCCTTCAAATAGTAGCCCATGGCCTAGGAGAACTGACATTATCCAGAAGTTTGTTAGAAACATATAACCTTGTGTTTCACCTTGGACATATTAAGCCAGAATCAGCATTTGAACAAGAGCCCAAGTCATCAATATGTATAGTGAACATATGAGTACTAAAACTGGGACAGGTCAAGACAGAAATATGGAGGAAGATCCAGAGCATATGCAGACAGTCAAGCTCTCTCTTTGTTCAGTAATTTAAGCCTATTTTGATTTTTAGCCGAGACTTATTAAGAGATGATTGCAACATCCTTCAAGTACTCCCAAATTTGGAGGGTTTATTTGTCTTATATGAAATAATCTCTAGTCAAATCAGAGAAAAGGCCTAGCTTTCCCCTAGGCAGAATGACCTTCAGAGGTGGTAAGAATATTGTCATTGCTTAGACATTAAATTTAGATGTCTTCTTTAATTGGTTGAAAGTAGGTCTAATATTTCTGGGTTTGTTTTTGTTGTTGTTGTTCAATAAATTTTTAAAGTCTCTCATGTGACTCTATTATGTAGCCAGACTTGAGAACCACTGAGAGTTATGGGGAGCAGTGATTTTCACCCTTGAAGTTTCAATGGCAGCTGATACCTGGTCCTACTCCCTAAGGAGATGACAGATGACCTACTGATGTCACTAATCCCAGCCCTTTAAACACTTCTTTCCCTTTCTCCAACAGTCTCAACCTCAGCTGCAGAGTCAAATCACCCAGGGGGAACTTTTAGAATGACAGTGTTCAAACACTCTGATAAAAAATGTCCATACTTAGGCTGGAGAGATGGTTCAGTGGTTAAGAACACTGGCTGCTCTTCCAGAGGACCCAACTTCAATTCCTAGCTCCCACATGGTGGCTCACAAACTCTGTAACTCCAATTCCAGATCTGATACCCTCTTCTGGACTCCAGGAACACACACACTTTGCACAGATATACATGCAGGCAAAACATCAATGTGCAATCAAACCTAATCATACCAGCACTTAAGTAGAAAGAAAGTACTGCTCCCTCTTCTTCCAGCTGGCGTCTCATAGCATTTGTTACTTAGCCTCTCAGTGTTTACTCTCATTCAACAGCAACAGAAAGAATGCATGGTGATCACCAACTATGTACATAGGCCAATGTTTTTGTGTTCTGTGTTTGTATAGTGTGTGTACACCTAGCTCACCTAGCAACTGCTAGATGTAACTCATTTATATTCTTACTTTCCACTTCCTATTATATAATAGCTACTTCTCAGAAATGTGCCACTTCATATGTCTAATTGCATCTAGCAGTGACAGTACATGATGGAAAGCGAAGTAGGAGATGGATTGGCATAACACTTTTTTTTATTTCCCATGAGATATGAGCAGCCTGAAGTTTTCTTCAAGATTCACAACATACTTGCCAATGGTTTTCCCAGTTTGTAGTCCAAAGACAGTATCAGAATCCTGCCGGGTGCATGCTCTAAATACCAATCAATGGGGCCAGCTTCAGACTTTCTGAATCACAATTTTTGTGTATGGTCCTGAACTCCGTATTTTCAATCAGCACCCCAGGTAATGCTGGTGCATTCTGAAGTTGTGAACGTTTGTCTTAAAAAGGAGAACAGAAACAAGAACTAAGGTGAAAAGAATGCCTTTTATCGGTTAAATTCAGTATTTAATGAACACTTTAAGCTGTCAAAATGCCAGCACAAGACAATATGTGCTCGATGCCTCCACAGAAACCATAACATAAAGCAATGCATTTATTGTGCTAGTCTTTTCTACAACAACCAGTAAAACAGGCCTGTCTTCCCCTATGGTGAAAGTGGAGGGCTGAGTGGGTACCCTAAATCGCCAGTTCAAGCCAAGGCTCAACCCCAGAACTTCTGGGTTCACTGTTTTCTTATAAGTCTGTTTGGAGGAATTTCTACATTCACTCAGTTTCAGAAGAGTTATCTTCAGAAGCGAGAACACTCTAACCACAGGTCTGTAATCCCAGAGTCACAAAACATTTGTAGTAATCCCAATTCAGTCTTCCTGGTACTGAACACGGACAACATTGGAACTTCAGTTCCCAGAAGGCTGAGTAGCATTGGATCACGCGAGGCTTCAGGGAAACTTGCCGGCTCTTTCACTCCTGACGTAAAACCGCGCGGTATGCTGGGACATGTAGTCTTTCTGTCCCCTGGACGCCCCCTCAGATGAATGGGGCCGGGGATCACTGTGAACTACAGCTCCTGGGCTGGCCGGGTCGGTGGCGGCTGCGGAGGAAGAGTGGTCCGGCGGCCCCCAGATGAGCCAACAGCGGGCAGTAGTGATGTTCTGTGCGGGCTTCCTAGGCTAGCGGTCTGGAAAGGCGCTTTTTCTGCAAGCTCCCTCCGCGTTCCCTGCACTGGCCATGCGCCCAGCCTTCGCGGTGGGCCTGGTGTTCGCAGGCTGCTGCAGTAATGTGATCTTCCTAGAGTTGCTGGCTCGGTGAGTGACCCTCGCGGCCCGCGCCCGGGCTCCCGGGGCTGGGCTGGGGCAGCTCGCCTTGGCCGCTTCCCCACCCCGCTGCCCAGGGACCCTGTGCAGTTCGCTACTCCACGGCCTTGCGTATTGCTCCATCCCTTAGCATCCAGGTAACAGGGACACCCAAGGTGCTACTGGTGTCACCTGGGTGCCACACTTTGGGCGTTGGAAGTCTGGAGACTTTCTTAATGTAACTGATCCAAGGTCTCAGGAAGCTGATGACAGAGCCATTTCCTTTACCAAGCCCACTCTATCCCTGCTACTCATTCAACTCTAACACTTTTCTCTGTCCTGTGAATGAATGACAAGTGCCTGACTGGAGCAAAGCTTTCTCACATGCAAAGCAGTTCCGTTTTGTACACGTCGCAAAGAAAGTTTCGTTTGTGTGTGTTGACATGTCTTGCAAAGCATTTGCTTTTATTGGTCACAACTATGGTTTTGAGTGATGTGGAGCAGATTTCTGCTGAGGTGTCATCATGGCCCCCAGCGCCACATTAAGTCTTTAGTTCAGAAGCATACACTTTGAAGTACAGCTTGAGGACAACTGTGACACTTTCCCAAAGGGAACAAGGCTGGCTTTGTGATGGTATCTTGCAAATAATGTTGGGTAATAATGTACAAAGTTCAGTAGGCAGAAGTTAGAGAAGAGACAGGAGGTGGAATAGAAAATGCTTAGGACTAAACAATTCAAATTAGTAATTTCAGGTTTGGCTCCTTTATCCTCTGGCAACACAGCCTTTTCCAGTTAATTAACTTCTCAGGCAGTTTTAATAATATCTCAGTACAATAAACTAACTGCATGTTTCTCAGTCTATATCCTGTGTCCATATACTGTGTATTTAGTCCACAAGGCTGAACAACCCTGTGATCATGAGTTGCATTGTTTGCTGAAAGTGAAACAGATGCAAAGTTGGGTGGCCTTTTCACTGCTTGTAAGTGGCAGAGCAAGAAATGGGGTCTATCTAACATGTCTGTCTAAACTCCTAGCTCAATACCATTTCAATTCCCTTTTAGTTTTGAACTTGAGCACTCCATAGTGAGATATTGTGTTTGATACTATTGGTTTAAGTCCTTCTGAAACAAGCAGTTTACTTATAGTCAACTCTGTATGGGGTTAATTTGCGGTTAAAGAGCTTACCATTTTATTTTGGAGAGTGTTGATGAAGATCAGTTGTTTTGGGAATGGTAAGGAATATGAAAAAAAAAGTTTCTGGCTGTAAGCCTGATACACTTCAAAGGAAGGAGACTTCAGAAATTGGTATATATTTAATATATTTTTAAATAAAAACTGATATATTCAAGCCAGCTATGAAGTCAAAGTCAGATAATTGCATTGAATATGCCTTTAAATTAAGTGAAGTCCTTGTTTACTAACTTGTGAGCTCTTTGGCTAAAGGACTTGGATTCAACCATCAAAGGGGTGGGTGATAGCTCCTTCATCCTTATGGCTTTTGAAGGGTTGAATGAGATGCCTGTGGAAAGCCTGCTACACACTGGTGACTGGCTTCCCATTTGTCTCTTACAGATTTGATTCGGTACAGGCATACCTTGTTTTTTTGTGATGGTTCAGAAAAGTTATGGATAAATGTATCTTTATAAAGTCTTTTCATTCTTTATAGGAACTTTTAGGATACTTCAACCAATATGTAAATGAATCCGAATTCCATATATAATCTTTTCTGTAACTGCATTTTTGCATGCAACTGTGGGTTTTCGTGAAGTGATAAAGAAGTTATTAATGCAATGTATAGTACATCAGACTGATAGCAGCTTTTTCCTGATTTGCTTAAACAAACTACAACTTCCCGTCATAGCACAGTAAGATCAGACCTGCTTAGACCAGATGGTCTTTAAATTTTCTTCTAGATAGGATCTTGAAATTTGTGGTTTTAATCATGAGGAATTACTATAGAAAGCTTCATCAATTTTTATAGAGTGGAAATGCTTTTTAGATGGCTTTCCTTAGAGCCCTTAGGTGGAATTCTAAATACAAAGGCTGAAAGGACTTGTTGAAGGAAGGGAGTGTTGATCTCTTTTCTCTTTTACTTTGTTTGTTTTAACAAATTCAGATTTTTCTTGCTGACTTTTGTAGACTTTTGTATAATTGGAACCAGTGTTAAAATACAAACCCTGTAAGATCTTGATTCCCCTATTAGTGCTTATGTTCAATTTTGAAAACATGATACATATGTATGTTTTATATACGTGCTGTATATACATACACACACAGAGCTAATGAATTAGACAAGGTATTGTGTGTCTTATTGTCATTAGCAATCTGAAATACTTTCTTTTTCCTGTTTAATTTTTCCATCAAGAACATGATGTTGAATTAAATCAGTTTTTGTTCCAAGAAAGAAAGAAAGGAGGTGCAAACTGTCTGGCCAATTCATTCTCTTTAAAGTTGCTTAAAAAAAAAAAAAAAGATTAAGAGTTGGCTTTTTGTCAAAGAAAATCCTAAGTAAGAGAAGCTGTCCGCAATTAATAGTTTAAAGTCTTAAGAAATAAAGTTTAAGAAGAGGAAAGATTCAGGAAAAACGTTTCAAATTTGTATTTTGAAACTTTAAAATGAATTATTCAAGTTAAAAGCCCCCCCTCCCCCCGCTGCCAGCAGTGTGTCTCTAAAATGTTCTTTGTATTAGCTTAAAGAAGTGTGGATTGTGGGATCATAGCAGTAAAATAGGGAGGCTTACACATCTGTGGATTGTAGGGATAGATACTTACGGAGACTTACCCATCCTACAGAAAAACAAACAAGTAGAATAAAATTATCAAAGGACTTGATGGGAGGGAGAACAAGAAAGTAATTCCTGGAGGGACTTTTTTGGATTACTCTATAGTTAGATTGTGGTGATGATTACACATCTAAAGCCTCATAGTAGTAGCAGTGGGAGTAAAAGGGAGTGTTCAAACCTAGTTCATCTGCCAGGCAGTCCTACCTAATGCAGTACCAGGTAGCCTCTGTGTCTTTAGCTATGAGCTATGGATAAATAAAGGGTGAATAACAGATATAAAGGATACAATTATAAATCTTTCCTTTTAGATTTTTTTAAATCTTTTGCACAAATGCTAATGTTCTACAGCACATTTGTTTAAAGAGAGACCTTGCCACCCTCATTGACTTGGCTTGGGTGAAGGCCAGACTTTGTGTCCCAAGAGTGAGGACACACAGATGAAAGAGATGCTGTCTAACCTCTGAGTATTTCAGGATGGCACTGTGTTCTTGCTGGCACTGGTTCGTGTTTGGCTCCCACATGCTTTTTTCCTTTTCTTGAGGGCAGGGATCCAGGTCATTCCCACTGGGAACTCTTTCTAACTCTGTAGAGTAGGCTCTCAGTAACTACTCTGTAAGTGCTTTGGCCTAAGCTTTAGTAGAAAATGGAAGGGAAAGCCTGAGAAGTATTGAGCCACTAGTGTGGTGCTTGGCAGTAGATGCATGTTTTCTCATTAAATTCTCATGACAACAGTATATAATTTTCACCTTATAAAGAGAGAAAATGTGTCCAATATTGTTGGGGTCCAGTTTACCCAGGCTATGAGATGCTTTAGCTTGACAAGGTTCCTGAAGCGATTCACTGTCGGGAACTGGAACTCCCTAACTGCCTCGCCCCTTTTTTGTCTTCACTGTACAGTGGCATATGTTCTCTCATCAATAATAAGATCTGTATAAGCCAATAGTAATAGCAAAATCAATCCCTGAGCTGGCTACTGTGGGCTGGAATGAAACACAGCCATGCTATCCAAAAGTAAATCGCAATAAAGCAACCCAGGTTTATTGCAAAGATTTAAGAAATATAAAACCCAGAAAATTCCCCTAAGTGGTAGCAGTCACATAGAAAACAGCCTCTCCCCACCACATATCAGCAGGGATTCTTTCTTCCCCGAAAACCCAGGCGCCATCCGGTCTCAAGAAGTTCAAAGGTGCCAAGCGGCTACCCCCACTCTGGTTCCCACGAACACTTGACCAACGAGGTGGAGGAACCAATCAGAATAGCACAAGCCCCTACCCGGGCGCCCTGGCGAGGGGACCCCAATAAAAGCCCTGGACAGGGGTTTCTCTCTTTCTTCTCTTGCCTCTTGCCCGCGTCTCTCGCCCGTGTGCGGCACCCGCCCCAAGCCGCTGCGCGCCCCAAGCTGCCGCGCGTGCCAAGCTCATTAATAAAAAGGCTTCGTGCAGTTTTCGCAGCGACTCAAGACTGTCTCGTGTTTCTTTGGGGTTTACCCATCCTTTGTGGAAGCAAAGAACCCCATTTCGCGGGGGCCAGAGCTGGACTCCAGGACTCCTGCACAATATGATTGTTTAAAATAACTATTGGGCTGAGGAGCTGGCTCAGTGGTTAAAGTGCTTTTATAAGAGGGAAGACCAGAGTTCAGATCCCCAGAACCCACATAAAATACTTGTAATTCCAGCCTGGAAAGGCTGAGACAGTTGATTCCCCAGAGCAAGCTGGCCGTGTCTATGAACTCTGGCCTTATTAAGAGATCCTGCCACAGTGAATGAGGTAGAAGAACTATCAAGGATGATTCTGGACATCAAGTTTGCACACATGAAAATATGCACACACACATGCATGTGCACGTATACACATAGTTGTATGTGCATGTACACATGAGCATGCATGCACGCGCACCCACACACACACACACACACATACACACACACACCGAAAAGGGGGCAGGAGAAGGACAGTTATCATTTGACTGAAGACTGAAGATCTCTCAGCCCCTTCGCTGGTTATCATGCTGGTTCTAATTGCCTTTCTGGAATGTGGCAGGCACTGTCTTAGATGTGTTTCTGGGACCTGTTCATTTACACAACAGTAACCAGTGAGATAAGCACTCACACTGTTCTCATTTTAAGGAAAATTGGATTTAGAAAAGTTGATTACTTCCACATCACACAGTGAGTGACAAAGGTGCTCTTGTGTGTCAGTGGGAACCAGTGTGGAATGCCATTGTCCTCAGCTCTGTACCACCATGAACACACACACATTCTCACATGCAGATGCACAGGCACACCCTTTTCCCATTAGGATGGATGGGGAACTTTTGGAAGTATAGATTCCTAGGGCCCTACCCCAAGACAGTTACATCAGAACTAGGAGGGTGGACCTCTCCAGGAACATGGGCTTCCTCATTCATTCATTCATTCATTCACTCACAGTACTGGAGATTGAACTCAGTGTTCCCTGCACACTAGGCAAGTGTTCTGTAATGCCACTAAGCTATAATGCTAGCCCCTTTACTTTTTTCCTTTTCATTTTGAGACAGTTTCACTAAATTCTGCCTCCCCCACACACAATGCCAGGTTTACGTGCGTGTACTGCCACAGCCAGCCTGACTCATGGGTTCCTGAAGATCAGCCAGGACAGAATTGACTAGTACTGTGTTGGGAACCATCTAGAGTTAAAGTTCTGCTCTCTTGTATTGACTAGTGGTTTTCATTTGCTTCTTGAATGTGATGAATGTCTTACACAATTGTTTATGGATTCCTACAAAGTTTAGCCTTGTCCCTTGAAACCAACTAACTCTAAAAGACAAATTGTTGAACTGCACCTAGAACAATAGGTTTCAAGAATCCTACATAGACAGCAGAGCACTGTGTCTGTTTCAGATGGCAAGCCTAGTGTAAATCCCAAATCTGATCGAGAATAAGACCACCACAATCGAGCCAAATTTGAAGCAAGCAAGCAAGCTTTAATTAACCAAATACTGACCAGAAAGATGGACTCTGACCAGGTCCATTCTGAGGTGCCCATGGAATGAACCTGTCACCTCTTGTTGTAAAAGAAATCTCACCCACACACGCATGTTCCCAGCTGCAGCTTTCCTGGCCTGGAGGAGCCATTGCAGCCACTGGCGGCTGGCCATCCTCAGGCAGAAAGGCCAGGCAGGATCATGGCATGGCATGGATGGATGGCAGTTCTTACAGAGGTTCCATCCTGTCTTTGTTTGAAGCCCTGGTGAGTCGCGAGTACAGGAACTCAGGAGACAAGTGTGTTGTAGGGTGATCTCATTTAATGCAGATTTTAGGGTGCATTTTATAGGGTACAGTCAGAGGAGGAGTCATTGACTCTAAGAATGGGACCCATTGGTTCAGACAGGGGTACTGGCGCCGCCTTATCTGCATGTAGGGGCTGTGCTTTCAGCTACAGGGCAGACAAAGCATTACCCAAGCCACATTTCTTTGCTCCTGTGGTTCTGGTCAGGCTAAGGGCAAGGAGCAACTGAACACCTGAACACCTACCGCTCATCTCTCAGGATGACACGGGGTTCCAAGCCAACTTCGACTCACTCTTAGTTCTAGGAAAGTCCCACAACCTCCAGAGCTCCCATAGAATGTGTCATGTGGCACAGGTGCTTAAAAAGGCAGAACCCATAAGGCTACACACTTCCCACCAGGTTCAATCAGTGGCGAACATCTATCCTGATGTACTTCCTGTCTGAGTTATCTCCCGCCTACAAATGACCAAGTACATCCCATGCATTTGGAGTACATCCAGTGCAATAGACTTGGGATCTAGACACTCCCTACCAACAATCCAAGAGATTGTGTCCTTGGGCAAGGGAGATTCCATCTTTTATCTTTTATCTATCTATCTATCTATCTATCTATCTATCTATCTATCTATCTATCTATCTCTATATATCTATCTATCTATCTATCTATCTATCTATCTATCTATCTATCTATAAGATAATCTTTTATCTCACCTGAACAGCCTTGCCTAGCACTCCAGGAAGTTATGTTCTTGTTCCTTAGAATTACTTAGGCAGAGTAAATAAAATTTAAAGCATAATTTTTGCTCTTACACTAGCTCTGTAAGAATGGTGTATTTCTTGGCTATCACTATGATTGGGAAGTATATTTAAGGATTATAGCTCAGTAGTAGAGTGCTTGCCTAGTGTGCCGGCTCGTTTTATGTTAACTTGACACAAGCTAGAATTATTGGAAATGGAAGAAGCCTCAATTGAGAAAACACCTTTGTAAGATAGGGCTGTAGGCGAGCCTGTAGGGCATTTTCTTAATTAGTAATTGATGTGGGAGGACCCAGCCCATTGTTGGAGGATCCATGTCTGGGCTGGTGGTCCTGGATTCTATAAGTAAGCCAGCTGAGCAAGCCATGGGAAGCAAGCTAGGAGACAGCACTCCTCTGTGCTCGCTGCATCAGCTCCTGCCTCTAGGCTCTTGCCCCGTTTGAGTTCCTGGCCTGACCTCCCTCCATGACAGTGATGTAAAGTACAAGCTAAATCCTCCCCAAGTTGCTTTGACACGGTGTTATTTTTTGTTTGTTTGCTTTTATCATCACAGCAATAATAACCCTAACTAGTACACTTGGCATGAATTTGTGTATCTTGCCATTGGTGTTTACTATT
This sequence comes from Cricetomys ansorgei, assembly GCA_026225945.1. Classification (NCBI taxonomy): domain Eukaryota; kingdom Metazoa; phylum Chordata; class Mammalia; order Rodentia; family Nesomyidae; genus Cricetomys; species Cricetomys ansorgei. Next base: position 5,365,017 of record JAMJFZ010004240.1, on the reverse strand, counting down.
CACATCACCAGTACAGAATGGTTTATATAGAACACTGAGAAAGGTCTGTTGAATTCCAGGAATATCTCTTGACTATCAGTGTACTGAAGTACCACAACATTAAGGGTTGTGGAGAACCGACATATACGTTAGCAGTGTTTCTCAGTCGTTTTTAGTTTATTTTCCCAGCCCCAGCCCATTTTCATAGTATTTCTTAATCACTCTTGCATAGATACACAATTATGTGGATTTATGTATGTATCTGTGCCTTATTAAAATAATAATCCCCCCCATCCCAAGTACTGTTCTTTGCTCTTTGGGGACACTGTCTAAAGTCACATCCCTGTCATCACCTGACCATTTACTCCTTGCCAGTAGGAATAGATAAACATTCTAGGAGAATTCTAGCGTGTTTCTGTCCTTGTGTTTTGGTGCCTAAGCTACCTCTTGAGTAACGGGGAACGTATGCACATTTTACTATAAAATTTCCTGAAGCTTACTAGAAAGGCTATCACGTGTTTCTAGGAATAAGAGGAATTTTCATGCAGGGCCTGCTACCCTAGGGGAGAGTTTCAGAGTAGAGTTTGGCATTCCCTGTGATGCACAGTGTCAAAGTGGATAATCCACAGGATGTGAGAGCCAAGATGAGGAAGGACTGGGCTACAGAAATCTATCCTGTTATTTTGGTGCCATAAATATAACAGGTTGTAGTGTGCTTTATCTGAGTTTGTGCCTTATTTTTCTCTCTCTGTTATTCACTGCACAGGAAGCATCCAGGATGTGGGAACATTGTGACATTTGCACAATTCTTATTTATTGCTGTGGAAGGCTTTCTTTTTGAAGCTGACTTGGGAAGGAAGCCACCAGCTATCCCAATAAGGTATGGCACGTTGACATTTTGTTGAGTCCTTTTGAAACTTAAGAACTGGTGCCTGGACCAATGAAGACGTATGTTTCTCAAGTTTAGATTATAGGTAGCAATGGAGCTATTAGTTTTATGAATTACATTGTTATACTCTATAAACCTATTTTTTGAATAAGATTCCTGCCCACAACATTTAAAATAACTGTGATGGAGATTATGTGTGTATGTATATAATACAGGGTTAAAAGGACTAGGGTGATCTAATAGTTATGTATTCATCCTTTGCGTTAGTAGAATTATTGATTATTCTAAGAGTGGTATCTTCAAACATCTTGAAAAACAATTGGATTTTTGAAATAAAGAAGTAATGAGTATACAGCATGGAGAATTACTAAATGTCACTGAATTGTTTGCTCACAAATGGATAATTTCATTTCAATTAAAAGAAAAAGATTGGCAACCTAAGAAAAAATTACTAATGTCCATTCGTCCAGGTTGCCCTAAGTATCTTCATGGGGCCAAATTCTTTCTCTAACACAAATTCTCATGTTGGAGAGACTTGAAATAGAAGTGTCCTCCCAGTGGCAAATGTTCAGTGGAGTGGTGTCACTCACTCTCTTTGAGGGTGACATTCTCATGTAAATGTCACCCAAGAACTCAAGCTCATCCTTGTTAGTGTTCTTTTGCTGCATTCCTTAGTACCTTGCTGAATTTTATTAATTTTATTAATATCGTAGCTTGTTAATTTAATACTAAATATTTTCCTTTCCTTTCCATTGGTTTAGTATCCCTACAAACTCTCTGTTCCTTCAGGTCAGCATGTACATCATAGTAGGAATCCTACCTTTTTTTTTTTTTTTTTTAACTCCTTTAGGTCTTTCCATTCCCTCATCTGTTTTAGATGATCAGAGTATTTGGTGGTAGCATGATGTATAGAGTAACACCCTTGCTGCCCAACTTCCCTGTCTCCTCCTACCTGTAGGTTTCAGCTTCTACTTGCGCGCGCGCGTGTGTGTGTGTGTGTGTGTGTGTGTGTGTGTGTGTGTGTGTGTAAGTAATCCTGGCTGGCCTGGAACTCAGATTGTAGGCCATGCTGACTTCAAACTCATAGAGATTCACCTACCCCTGCCTCCTGAGTGCTGGGATTAAAGGTGTGCACCAACATGCCCAGCCTAACTCTACCATTTTATTATTGCACCCTTTCCCTCATGTTTCCATTTTGTCCCCCATGGTCTTGTCCTAATTACCATTTCCCTGTTTATGCCCCCTACAGTGACTATTTTATTTTCTGTATATGAATCAGCAATCAAAATTTTTCTCAGATCCTTTATCCCCATAAACAATTTCTAGGCCATGCTATGTAAATAGCCACATGGAAGACTTGAATTAATTATCCTGAAAGACCTTGATAAACTCTGTGTCCCATTATATCTCATCACGAGGGCATCTCACCCTGAGGAAATGTGGCCAAAAGCCTTGTGAAGTGACTAACAGAATGCTCTTGCATTCCTGTAGCACTGTTCTCTGTGTTGGTTGTCAAGTTCCTCAGAGTGCTAGTGCAGCCTTGGGTTTGCTTGCCCATGGGATGTCTGTCCAGCTCCATATCTAATAAGCAACAGAAGAGAACCTAATGTGGTGCTCAGTGTTGGCTTTTTCTTCAGTGTGTAGATATAAAACTTTTGGAAATCTGTGCCCAGGGGTGGATATTTTATGAACAATACAGAACCATTGTTTACTTTTGCTCTAGTTGTCTAGGCTTAGCTTTTTTAAAAAAATATTTTTGAGTGAATCATGAATTGCTGGTATTTAATCCTTTTTGACATGCAAAAACATAATATGTTATTATGGCTTACCTTAATATTTATAAAAGACAACTTGAATTTTTTTTAGTTCAAGATGAAAACATACAAATATAATTTTTTAATCCATTTACTTACTCATAGTATGAATTTACTTAACCATAGTATCCATTTACTTGTTCATGTATATGTATCCCTTTATCTTCTATGTCATGATTATAGATTTCTTTTTTTTTAAAGACAGAATCTTATTTTGCCTTAGGTTGGTCTCAAATTTGATGTGGGGCTGAGGATTACCTTGAATTCATGATTCTTCCTTCTGTCTCTACCTCCCAAGTGCTGGGGTTATAGGTATCTGACAAGACACCCACTTTATTGGCACTGGGGAATGAACCCAGGGTCTCATCCATGCTCGGCAAGTTACTCTTGGCCAATTGAACTACATCCCTAACTCCTAGGATTTTTTTTTAATTTTAATTTTAATCATAATTTCAAGACCTATGAATTCCCAAATGACAAAGACTCTGGCTGGGCATGGTGGCACATGCCTTTAATCCCAGCACAATCCCTGAGAGTTAGAGATTACCATGGTCTATATTGCAAGTTCCAAGCCATTCAGGGCCACAGAGACCTTGAAGAAAGAAAGAAAGAAAGAAGAGAGAGAGAGAGAGAGAGAGAGAGAGAGAGAGAGGAAGGAAGGAAGGAAGGAAGGAAGGAAGGAAGAAAGGAGGGAGGGAGGGAGGAAGGGAGGAGAGAAAAAGGAAGAAAGAGAAAGGAAAGAAGGAAGGAAAGAAAGAGAGAGAGAGAAGGAGGAGGAGGAAGGAAGGAAGGAAAGAAAGGAAAAGAGAAAGAAAAGGAGAAAGAAAGGGAGCAAAGAGGAAGAGAGGGAGAGAGGAAGGAAGGAAAAAAGAAAAGACGGTTTTCAGTATAAATCTATACAAATCAAAGGATATCCTCATTATTTTAGAACCTACTGGCTCAGAGTGTGAAATTTTCACAGTAGCTAGGCTGAATGTGAGCTTGAGTTAGCAAATCTTTAGGATCTGTTTTGGTTTTTTTCAGAATTGTGAAAAATAATATTTATAGAACATATAATATATGTCCAGGACAAAAATACATATACAGGACATGTTTAAGGTAATTAACCATTTTCAGATTATCCAGAGGCCTATGAAAACTATCTACAAAGAACTAAGACAATTAAAAAGGAGTATCTATTTATTTAAAATCTCTTGTTATCAATTAGGTAGCATTTGTAAAGCCTAGTTCTAAGTCACTTGAAAGATATTCACAATGTTTCCTCAAACATATCCCAGTAATTCAGACTTTCCCCCTGCTAGTCTGACTTTGTGAAGTATTTGTACTCAGTATTTTACTTTATGTAGTAATGTTTCTCTATACTCTCTTAATAGAGAGGAATTAAGCCAAATGCTTTTTAAACCAGACGTATGTATTTTCCTCTATATCAACATTTCTTGAAAAAGTGGATTCATATGATGCTGTTCTCTCTCACTGCAGGTACTATGCCATCATGGTAACCATGTTCTTCACTGTCAGCGTGGTGAACAACTATGCCCTGAATCTGAACATTGCGATGCCTCTGCACATGATATTCAGATCAGTAAGTACTGCTGGCTCATATGTGTGTCCTCTGAACAGCATGGCAAAGTGGGCAGACCGAACATGGAACAGAAGTAGAAGGACTTGTATAAAGTCAAGTCTAGGGCATAAGAATAAGTTTGCATTGAGTCTCTCAATGAGCATGGCTTTAGCTGCAGTGTAAAACAGAGAGACCTAGGGAAGTGGGAAGTGAATGGCTTACTATTTAACTTAGGCCTAACATTTGACTAATAAAAATAAAATTAAAATTTCTCTGGGAAATAGATTCTATTTCTTTCATTTGGCTGATTTATTGTTCATACTTACTATTGAAGTTTTGTTTGTTTGTTTGTTTTTCCCTTGCCCTCTGCCTTGCAGTGTTTTGCTTTGTAATTCAGACTGGCTTGGAATCCCTCCTCTTGCCTCAGCCTCCTTAGTGTTGGGATTATGGGCTTGTCCTACCACACCTAGCAGGACAATTGTTGGTGAAGGGGATTTCTCTCAATATGATAACCTATTTTCCTCATTACTTTATGATGAACTCTCTCTGTAGTTGGTGTATAAGTAAGAATCACAGAAGAGCAGGGAGGACATCAAGGGACATGTAGGCAGAGTTGCAGCAGACCTAAAAATGGGTGGTGATGGGAATGGCATCTTGTTGCCTGAGATTTTTGTGAGATTAGGTGTCCTATTCCTACAGGACTTTCATGAGATAATTGTAATTATTGAGGTGGCCTTTAAAGCACTGATACATAGCACTTACAATAAACTCTTGTTGGTTGATTGACACCTTTCTAGAGAAGAGGGAGATCCCTGAATGACTTCTTTTAAAATTCTTTCTTCCATTAAAAATGGAGGTGGGAAAAAGCTCTCTAAAAGTTTTATACATTAGATAGATGGAAAATTTGACAGAAGTATATATAAAGTATCATCTACCCCTATTAGCCTTAGCTATCGTTCTGGCCAATTAATTAGAATTGATCATTTTTATTCCCATTTTATCTTGCAATGATTTTATTATTTCACACGACAGGTTTGGTGGTGTTGTTTTGTTGTTGTTGTGGTCATCATCTTTGGCCTCTACTCTTTGTTTTAGTTTTATTCTTTAGTTTTCATCCTTCACCCCTTGTTTTCCCTTGTCTGTTTTCCTTCCCACCATGAATCGTGATGTTTCCTTCTGTAGTGCACTAAAATTGTCACCCTTGTCTTCTTTTACAGGGCTCTCTGATTGCCAACATGATTCTAGGAATTATCATTTTGAAGAAAAGGTAACATCACACCTTCATGTTTTGTATGTGGAGGTGTTATTCCAGGCCACCTTTGTGGACTGGTCTTTTCTTTCCCCACAGTGGTGATAGGACTGCTCTTGGCCATCAGCCTCTTTCTGAGTTCTTTCTCTAGGAATCATGGGTAATGATGACTTTCCTAAGGCAGCTGACCAGGTCAGAGGCTCTCCCTTTGGCTTCCTTTGCGGCCAAACAGCTCTTGTTAGCATTGGATCTTCAGTGCATTGCCAACAAAAAGCAATTGACACAAAATTTCACCTCGAAGTTTGGTCATTGTTAGCCGCATGTGGCTCTGCATGTGAATTTACATTTTCTAAGTGAAATAAAATGAAATATTTTCTCAATTTTACTGTCACATTTTAAATTCTGATATAGCCACATGTGGCTATAGCCATATTGGAGAATGCAGATATGGAGCATTTCCAGGGAGTGGTATGGAAAGTCTGTGAGACAGTTACCCTAGAAAATGTCTTGTTGTTTATTTTATTTTTATTCTTGTCTTTCCTGGGGTTAGATCTCAGGGCCTCACACATGCTGAAAGCACTCTTATCATTTACCTGCATGTTCAGCACAGATAAGGTGCTCATCAGTGTACTGTAATGAACTAGGAAATAGTTTTATATGCTTAGAAAATTCCCAGTAAAGGCCCAGGTAGACCCAAATAAGGAACAAAAGGCTCTAGGTTTTTCTTTGTAACTGCTGCCACCAGTGTCAGGGTTGCGGTTGGAAATGGCAGAAGCAGCCAGGAATGTTTTTTTAAAGTACCCACTTCTCACTTAAGCTTCATTCCTTACCACTAAGAAGAACAGGACATTAAGGAGAGACAGTAAGGAGTCTGAATTTCTCAGGGGAAGATCACCTTCACTGTTAAACCAAAATTGTGCAAGTGATGCTATTTTTTCAATTGTCCAGTTCCTAGTTTCAGTATTAGGACTCTTTGGGCTTCAAAAGAATCTGTCGATTCAGAGATAGAACCTAAAGGGGTTTTGTTTTTGATTTTGAGATTGTTTTTGAGACAGAGTCTCATTATGTAGGCCTGGCTAGCCTGAAACTAAGTAGTAGACAAGGCTGGCCTTGAATCTACAGAGACCCACCTGCCTCTGCCTCCCAAGTACTGGGACTAAAGGCCTGCATTACCACACCAAGCTGCTCGATTAGAGCCAAAAGTTTTTAAGTAATAAGGGTCATATCAAAACAAGGACAATTGTCCTATCTTGATAGGTTCCTTATCATGCATGAATCCTTTATCTCTGGAGCTATGGAGTCCCAACATAAGTACTATTGGATATAAGTTTTTATTAGTTCTTTCTGCCTTTAAGCATACATATTAAAAGGTCAGATTTTTTGTTTAAGATGGAGACTATACTTGTTGATAGCTAGAATTCCAAGATGGAGACTATACTTGTTGATAGCTAGAATTCCTTGGGACAGACCTGTGTTCCTTTCTAAGCTTTTATTTGGCTCATAACATGATACAAAAAATATATATTAAAAGAATTATAGTCTTCTGATAGGACCTCATGCTGCCAGGGGCTCTTCTCAACATCTGTTTGCCTTAAGAGTTTATTTGGAATCTCTTGAGTCTGAGCCTTTGACCATCCACAGAACAGGAATTTCCCTAACTTTACTGTATTTATTCATTGTCCCTTACTTTCTCCCTCTCTCTCCCTCTCTCTCTTCCTTTCTCTCTCCCTCCCTGGTGCTGGGGATCAAACCCAGGGCCTTGTTCATGCCAAGAAAATATTTTGCCACCAAGCTCTGTTCCAAATTTATCTTCTTACTTTTCTTGAACACAACACTTTGGAGAATTTAAAGAGCACGCGCACACACACACCATACGCACACACATGCACATACACACACATGCACGCACACGCACACATGCACACACACACACTCACACTCACGCACGCGTGCAAACACACACCATACGCACACACATACTCACACACGCACACACACATGCACACACACCACACGCACACACACACCATACGCACACACGCGCGCACACACACATGCACATACACACACATGCACACACACACACACACACACACACTCACTCACACACACGCGCGCCCCCCCCCCCCACAATGTATTCTGATTATATTCATCCTCATACTCTCTTGTCCATCTTCACTCCTGCTGAGCCCTTCTTCCCAACTGGTCCTCTTCCACTTCCTTACTTCACTTGTCTTCAGTGGGCATCTCCTGCACCCCCTCCATGTCTTACCCAGTCAGCTCAGCCTTTGATGAAATATTATAACCAAAAGATACAATGAGTTGGGTAGAAAAGAAATGATGATTCATTCTGTAAGTTTAATTTCTTTTTCATCCTTTCTGGGGCCTTTTCCTTGATTGCCAAGACTCTGAGAGAGGGATCATAATGATACAGTTTTAGTTATTGTGAAATGTCACCATTATGCTGCCCTTGGCTCTACAAATTGCATATTCCAACCTTTATTAAACTATGCCAACATTTTACAAAATCATTTAATTTATTCAGATTTTTTTAGAGAAATACCTTCCACGAAGAGTGGACACTATTCACCAAGTTTTGATTTTTGGTTTTTGTACCTGATAATCTGTTGTTCCTCTTGAGTAGTGTGTGTGTTAAGACATAACTCTGGGCTCTTAGGAAAAGCTACGGGTACTGGTGAAGATCGGGCAGGTTGCATTGGCTGCTGGGGAGCAGAATGCAGTGTCACACGACATTTGGTGTGTGTCTGTTTTCTGGCTTTGTTTTCTTTTCCATTTTCTGATAAAACAATCCACTGGTAAACTGTTGAAGACAAGTGCTGAAGAGTGATCCTCCAGTGATACTATAGAGCAGTGGTTCTCAACCTTGCTAACGCTGCAACCCTTTAATACAGTTCCTCATGTTGTGGTGACCCCAACCATAAAATTATTGTCATTGTTACTTCATAACTGTAATTGCTATTGTTATTAATCATAATGTAAATATATGTATTTATGTAATGTAAATACATTTTCTGATGGTCTCAAAGAGGTCATGACCCACAGGTTGGGAACTGCTGCTGTAGAGCTTTGCACTTGAATCACATACTGCCTGACAGTAAATCCCATTAAATGTTGTCTCCTTTCCTAAGGTGTTCTTGTCCTTATTTTTCAGATACAGTATGTTCAAGTATACCTCCATTGCTCTTGTGTCTGCAGGGATATTTATTTGCACTTTCATGTCAGCAAAGCAGGTGGTAAGAATCAGCCTTAAATCATTTCTATTCACTACTTGTCATCAGGCCATTACCAGCTACCTATTAATAATGAAGGGAATTAGGGTACTTATGTAATACAAGGATTCAACTCTGTGGAAAGAGCACAAGGAAGTTGACAACATGAGTATTCCCCTTGCCTCTCAGCATGTTTGCAGTTCTGGTCCCTGTACTTAGCGTATTTTCTTATTTCCTAGACTTCCCAGTCCAGCTTGAGTGAGAAGGATGGATTCCAGGCATTTGCATGGTGGTTAGTAGGCAAGTACAGTAGTTACAGAAAGCTAATTCTGCACTCGTGTTTGCTGGTTTTCTCCCATGAGACATGTTTCTTGGCAAGAAGCTTAGGCTAAACAAATTATGCCAAGGAGGAGAGTAGCACCTGGGACCAATATGTCTCTGAACTTGAGTGTTTAAAAAATTAAAAGAGGCCAGTGTTCACATTTTTGGCACAATATTTTACTTGGGTCTGTGTTTCCCATGGTTGTCAGTGGTATAAAGACAGAATTTGTTATTCTCTTCAGGAGCACTGTGTAGAGAGTTTTCTGTTTTCTAGTGGTCTGTCTGCTGAGGAGAAGTACCTGCAAAAGAAGGGAACATTAGAACCTTTGACTCTTAAGCTTCCCAGGGACCCATTTCTAACTCTTGGGCTTATTTTCTTCATAAGTTAACTGTTCCACATGGCAGTGTTCCCAAATCAACTCCTATGAGAATTTTTAAAAATACAACTATCTCTGTGTGGAATTAATTAGACAACTCCCATAGGACCTTGTCCTCCCATGGATTTGGAGGGGAAACTCTTGCGTTTGTAGTAGTAATAGAAGTAGATTAAAACTGATTGGGTGGAAGAAAGGAACAGTAAAATTGTGTCCTCCTTATCTTGGCTTTGAACTTTAATTAACCCTTTAGGCTGCTGTTCTTCATATAAAAGGTCTCTGCACTATTAGGAAAATACCTACTCATGGGAAAATTCTCAAAGCATATGCATGTAGAATTCATAGGAAAAATTAATGTCCAGTGATTTTATACCCTAGTAGTCCAGTAATCATTGAAAACCAAGTAGAATACTTAATTTTTGACTTATCATATTAGCAAGATGGTAAATGATACTGTTATTACTGCAAGGGTACAGTAATATAGTCATTTTCATAAAAGCCATTAGCAGTGTAAATCAATTGCCTTTCTCAAGAAATATTGTATATTGAGTTTTTTAAAGGTCTTAAAGGTTTTTCTTGTTGTTCTTTTGTTTGTTGGTTGGTTTTTTGTTTTGTTTTGTTTTTTTTAACATTAGACTCAGCAGTTCCATTTAGGAAAAATTATCCTAAGGAAGTAATTAACATTTTAAGTATTTGTATATACTGATTTCAGTGACATAACTGGAAACCTAACTGGTCTTATTGCAAGACATTTAAGTATGGTGCAACCACATAATGGGGTGATGTGCAAACCCTAGATCACACTTGAAAACACATTTACTAAAGGACATAAAGGAAAAGTCTAAAAGAACCTCATGAGAAAAGCAAGGTATAAAATGTGTGGACAAGTTTATCCTGTCTTAGCATGCAGAAATATGTGTAATAGTGTAGAAATGGGAAACTAGGGAGGCTTACATGGTAGTGTTACGGGTTTTAAAATTTGAATGTTCATGATAGCTGCAGAACTATAAATAATAATGTCGCCTTAAGAAAATATGTCAAAAGGCATCTTGTAACCATCTTTTCTTAGGTATTGGGGCACTGACCTTTGCTCTGCTGATGTCAGCAAGGATGGGCATATTCCAGGAGACTCTGTACAAACAGTTTGGGAAACACTCCAAGGAGGCACTGTTTTATAATGTAAGCAACATCTTGATCCTTGGGACGGTGAAAGTTTCTGATTTATAACATCATGCCAAATGAAATCCTAACGTAATTGACAGATTGTACTTTTATAAGTAACGAATATTTAGACCAGTCCACTGAAGTACTTTAGACAGGGGGATGATGTGCATTTTGAGTGACAGTTATTCCTTTTGAGATTATCATGATCAATCAGATAAAACATTCAGGGGACAAAGAAACAAGGCCCACAAAGTTCCTATAGGCAGAATTGTTAAAACCAATGTTGAGAGCAAGAAAGGGAAACTAAGTCCCAAAGCAACAGATCTGGAGTGTGGGCATCAGTGGAGCTGCCTGTAGGATGGGGCTTCAGGCCTGGAGCCCCAGAAGGGGCTTTACTCGTGTGACAGTTCCATTTACTGCATGTACTTGAGTTTCTTCATTTTCAGAGGTGACCTAACATCAGCTTTCCTCCTCCCCTTTACCACTCTTAAATATGCCTGGAGAACTGCCCTGCAAGGCCAGGGCACGACAGTTCCTTCATGTGCAGCTAATCCAAATAGGCAATTTGACACGTTCACTTGGAGCTAGAGTTTGTGGCTAGGGATTTTTAAAAAGTAAGCTTTTTGTTTGGTTTGTAGCTTTCATTGAGAGCAATGAATATAGTGACAGCTCAGCAAGAGTCGCCACTACTTGATTTACTTTGTACTGTTATGATGAGGAGGGGGTAGTTGTCAGGCCTCTTAATCTTGGCTTATCCATTGTGTCCTCTTCTTCTTTTAGCCTCTTCTCATCATTTATTTTTCCTTGACCTCAGATTGTCTTCAAATCTCTTTTCTTACTAGTTTCTAAAGTCTTTGAAATCTGTATGGTCCTTATAATTTTCTAATCCAATGTGTAGCAAGTCACTGTGTGCTGAAATCACCTTTTCCCTTATTGAGGCAATGACCCTACTCCTTTGCCTGGCTTTCTCCTTGGTGACCATCAGACTTCTTAAGATGTCATGCCATATGATGTCAAGGGCACAGAGGCACTAGACACATCTACCTTAGGAAGGCTGACTTGCTTATTGGACAGCTTCGAGTCATTGTAAAGCTACTGTAACTGTTCTATAACATGTTTGCATTTATCTTTATGTGATCCATTTCTTCCCACAGCATGCCCTCCCACTTCCTGGTTTCATCTTCTTGGCCTCTGATATTTATGACCATGTTGTTCTGTTCAATAAGTCTGGTAAGTCTGGGGTCATGTGACAGTATCACCTGCCAGCTTCTGAGGCAAAGTCTCAGTTTTGCATTTGGCTTGACTGCAGCTTTATTGCACGTTCATCTAAACCTTTGCACCTTCCAGGTATCCAGATGGTGCTATTGATCAGTAGTTGCAATGGCAAGAGCTTTTACAGGCACTTTTGTATTCTCTGCAAATAAAAATATCTTCACATCTCCTTTCCTTTAGAATTATTTGTTTGCATTCGAACATGGAATGTTAAATGTTTTGAGAATGCAGACAAGTAGTTCCAGCACTTAACTGGGACTGGAGCCCTGTGAAGTTGGGTGGCAGCCCAGCTGTCTCTGCGTCTCTCCTCTCCCATGAAAGGCAGAGCAGCTCACAGATCTGAGCTGCCTTGGTGCCAAGCAAGATGGAGCAAAATGATGACAGGGCTTGTTTCCTAGCTACAGATTAAATAAACAAGATAAATTAATTACAAAAAATTAAAGAAGAAGCAAAATTTGTTTGAAATGTCTCTATGAAGGTAAGCTATTGCTTTTTAAAGTAGCTACTTGGTAATTTGATGACAGATGATCAGTCACCTAGAAAGAACTCACACAATCTGATCATCTAAGATTTTTAAACAGATAGGTGAAAACAAAAAATATTTTGAAATCAAGACTTTATGTTGCACAGACCACAGATACTGTGTTGGGCCTGCTCTATTGTGTCTGTCATTTGGCCTAAAAATATAAAAGTATATGGTAGGAGCGTCTGAATTACAAAGCATCATTTTTCATTATAATACCATGCTTGTGAAGATCCAGGAGTCCCCACAGAGCTCTGACTCTTCTGGCTGGCGTAGGCTGCAATCAAGGCAGGTAAAGGGATGCATGGCCAACTGTTTTTGTTTTTGTTGTTGTTGTTTTTTAGGAAAATAATACCAGTTTCTGTTACTATTTTTGCTTGCATAATCTTGTTCAAAAGATGAAAGGTTTAATTGTCCATATTGGCATGACTATGTTCTCTCTTCACTTCTGCAGAACTCTATCAAGTTCCAGTTGTTGGTGTGGCTATGCCTATCATGTGGTTCTACCTCCTCATGAATATTGTGACTCAGTATCCTTTAGAGTCCTCTGGCATATCTGTGTCTCCATGTTGTTTTGGCAAAGGAATATTCATTCTAACAATGTAGGGGATATGAGTTTAGGTTTTGCCTTGAATCTTCTGTGGTAAGCCAGAGTAAGGTAGATCCATTTATGGAGCTCCTTGGTAGAAGGGAAAGACAGTAATGGTGCAGAAGGTCAGGTAGATCATGCAGAGGAAACAGGACTTCATGGATTGGTTAAGAGCTAATCGTGTCATGAGATGAAATGGTCTGAGATTTCTAACAGGGTCCCTGATATCTTAGGAATATTATTTCATAGCTATTATAAGTCACTCACTGCAAAGTTCTGAAGCAAACTTCAAATTAAGACTAATTTTGAAATGATTATATTAGTAGAAGGGCCTTACCATTATAAAAGTCATGACGTCTTTGAAATATTGACACAGATTGAGGTTGACTGCCTCCTTATGAAATCAATACATAGATTTTCTATACAGAGCTCAATTTTGAAGGAAAGAATGGCAGGCCTGGGGACAAAAAGAAATAAAGGTTAGTAGAATCACCGACCTGAGAATGTCATTTCAGCATTACCTTGGCGATGACCTTCATTATGGGTTTTTAGGAATGGCAGGGACAGAATCCTTCAGGAAGTTCCACAAAGGAGGATCCTCAGAGTGGATTTTTATGTTTTCTTAGCATGTCAAGTTGAAGCCAGGAATCACACCTAAAGCTCCCTCCCTAGTAGTTTACAGAGAACAGCCTTAACCAGTCCTCCAGATACGTGTGCATCCGGGGTGTGTTCATCCTTACCACAGAGTGTACCTCCCTCACTGTCACGCTGGTTGTGACTCTGCGCAAGTTTGTGAGCCTCATCTTTTCTATCTTGTACTTCCAAAATCCATTCACTTTGTGGCACTGGCTGGGAACCTTGTTTGTCTTCACTGGGACCTTAATGTACACAGAGGTGTGGAAAAACCTAGGGACCACAAAAAGTCTGCTTCAGAAGGACAACAAGAAGGACTAAGGTCTGCCTGGGACAGACAGACCAGTGTTATGTGAGAGAGGCCTCTGGCACAGGTCTAGCCATTATTTCACTTTGGCTAATGCCAGATTACTGCAGTATTGAACCAAATAGGCTCCAGAGCATCCTCTGAAGGTTGAGACTTATCTACTCTTTCGTGGCTACCCAGACAGCTTTTGTAGACTCCAAGTAGGCATCCCTGAGATAGAATAAACAAAACAAACAAGGCCACTAGGCAGACTGTCAGATAACTTCTGCATTTGCTTTTCTATTTGTGTTTGCCAGAACATCAGAACCATACTTGTTGAATTCTAAGTCCTCAGAGCTACTAGTTTTCTATCCATGGTCTTAGATAAGACCGTAGCCCTTGTTGCTACTGATGATTCTTTGCTGTGACAGCCATCACCCTTCTGTGGCTATGTACCTCTTTCCTGCCATCACCCTCCACACTTCAGCATTTTGCAGTACATCTGATGTTCCAGGTACAATCAGGCACTGAACGACCCAGTGGACATGTGAAAAATTAGTCTCCAGGAACGATGAGCCTGGACTTCCTCCAGCGTGTTGGAAAAGAAGCAGCTGTCTCCATGAGCAGAGCCCTGGTGATATGTGAGCTGAATGCTGGTTGTGCTGCAGTAAACAGGTGGATCGCTTCTCCCACATTTCACTTCAATCAATGCAAGGATCACAGGCTTTTTTCACCCGCTGCGTCTGTACTTAGAGCAGTCCTGCAACTCCCATGGCACGTTAGAGAGGAAGAAAGATAGGATGTGGATTGAGAAGAGGGAGATTTTTCTTTCCATCTCCCATGTGAAGCTCCTTAGCCTGTTACAGAGGTGGGGATGGTAGTGTGGCCCAGTACAGCTCACTCTTTCAGCACCCTGAGAGACAGCTGCCTCTGTGAAGCCAGCCACATACTCATGTGGGTTTCAGATGTGTGTCTTTAAAGCTTGAAGGCCTGGTAACCAGAAGATACCTCTTCCTGGCACTCTAAGAGTCGTCTCTGTCATCACTTTGATGAATAGACTGATACATAGGTGTAAATGTAATGTATAAATCAGGTCATACTCCAGCTACCACAAAGTGAAGTTTCGTTCATAGATACCGGATTGTTCTTGATGGGTGTGGGCAGGTAGTTTCATATGAGCAGAACATGTTTACATATAGAAACATGCGTCTTTTGTGCTGATTGGTCTAAAGGTCTTGTTTTCCTCTCATGGGTAATCCTGAGAATTAGTAACCCCAACATATAGCACAAGGAGCTAATGTGTGCTCTTAGGTGGACTATATGTGATCGAAGAGCATGGAAGTCCATATTGTTTTATTTCCTCTTTTCTTCATTTAGTCCCAGACCCTCATTAACCTCACCTAGCTATCTGCTCCTCTGCAAACAGCTAAATCCAGTGTTTCTCTTGCATATAGACAGGGGCCTTTCATCCTTTTGCTATGTGTAGACTGTGCTTTTAAACTGAGCTGTGGCTCTCCATGTCTTCTAGGCTCACTTGTAGTTCTTTATCCCACTGTCTGGAGATACTCCTTGAAGGATCTGAATAGCACAGTAAGAAGAAGTGTTCTAATTCTCTGGGTTCCTTGGGAAGGCAATTAAAACTGCCTTGCTTTTTTGTTACATTAAATGCAGGTACTGTTTCTCCACAAAAGTCCTTGAGTTTGCAGACTGACTTGTCGTGCTGGCCATTGACAGTTTCCCAGTGCTGATAATGGTCTCTTCTCAAAGAGGCTGAATTAGATGTGAACCCATTCATAGGCCCAGAAACTCCTTAGCTTCTTTGATATATGGAGTTGCTTGGACTAATGTTGCTAAAAATACCAAGTGTTAAATGTCCCCTTAAAAAGACAGTAATAAAAAGTACTTTTTCCTTCCTGTTTAACAGATGAATTGATCCTTAGGGACTCTTGAGGCTCCATTCTGATAAATCCTAACGAATATAACCTTAAGTAACCTAGTGTTTTCTATGTTGATGAGAAGTACTATAGTTTATAGTTATCTGAGACTGGTTGGTACAGACAGGATTTAGCTAGGACCTTTAGGGTTTCAGGATGTATATTCCTCATAGTATGAATTCCTTGCCGTTTTTAGTAAAGGAGATATAGGAACAGACAAGAGGTCAGAGCACTCACACAGCAGAATGTGAACCTGCGGGAACAGAGCACACAGAGTGCTCCGTGAGCGCTGCTCGAGCACACAAGTGCCTAGCCTGCTTCCTCCCGAACTCTAGTTAGATGCAAGAAAGTGTATGCAACAGACACTAGTTATTAGTTAATTTTGTAAAATTGCTTTTCTAAAGTTTTTGTTTTAATTTTCATAGTATATCTTCATTGCACGTGGTCCTGTGGTTAGACATTTTCATATAATTGAGCACAGTCCCCATAATCACTCGCCTTCTCCCCTTACTGTCTGCCTGTTAGGCCTCTTTGTTTCTCTGGACAGTTTTGCTGTTACCTTCAGATCACATATACATCCATGATTTTATGTCTCTACACAAAGTCTAGGAACTACAAATGAGAGAACAAGAGAACACATATGGTGTTAGTCTTTTCTACACTAGCTTAATTTGCTTAATAGGATCATCTCCAGACACATCCATTAAGCCATTCTTTAAAAAATTCATTCCTTTTGGCTGTTTTTTTTTTTTTTAACCCATGCAGATTGTAAAGGTTTTAAAAGGGCAAATAAGCCGTTTTATCAAGGGCCAGACTCACTGAATGTAGAGTAATGTCTACTAAATTTAGAGCAAGAATCAAATAGTAAAGGACATTAGCCAGGAAATATCTGTGTGCCCAGTAATGGCTGATATGTTAGGAGAGGTGACAGGAGAGGACAGTAGGTGCTTGGTTTATATAATACTTGCAGATCCTTCAATATTCTGTTGTTGTAAATGCTATCTTTATCACTTTTGTTAGAAATGTGTTTTCAATTTTTGAACTTTTTTCTTACAATGCCCAAGGATCAAACCCAGGGTCCCAAAAATACTGTGGATTCTTTTCTTTCATTTTCATCCAGCCAAAGCAACCAGTAGCACACTGGATGGATTTATAGTTCAGTAGCTGGTGAGGTTTGTTGTGTGCTTCCTTTTCCCTTCTTTCTGCCCACTTGACCAAAGCACAGCACTGCAGTTTTCTGCCAGGGTGGCCAATGCTACCTGTAGCCCCTCTTCTGGGTCTGGGAGGAGCACATGGCTATTTCCAAGGGTTCTCAACTTGTGGTCATTTCCTATGCCTCTTTTCCTCCCTTCTGGGGTTGGGTTTTGTCTTTTGTACCTTTGCTCTTCCTAGCTCTACCTCATGTCCTTACTGAACCTGCAGTCACTTGTGCTGTTTCCTACTGAGCAATACCTGTCATTCCTGCTCAGCTTCTGTTCTTTGGGGCCTCTTCATACTTTTGGGGAGTTTTATAGAGTATTTATATCTGCCTAGCATGTATTTAGTATTCCTGTAAGCATCGCTAGCAAGAGTGCAGTGTATAGGGAGCATTTGGCAGAGTGCTTACAGGGAGTTTGGACATGGAACCTTTGTCTGAACTGTCTGCATAACATTTTCTAGTTCAGCCCAGGAGCAGAGAGTCCCTGCTACCTGTTCCTTCCTTTGGTTCCTTTTATCCTAGAGATGGGGAAAGGGAAGTATGAAATCAGGAATAGTTATAAACCAGTAAATTAGCTCTAGGTGGTGGACATGTTGGTGAACCAGTTTGAGTGAACCCGAGACATGTGCACTTGGAGGAAAACAACATTTTAAAGATTTGAAACCAAGATTATCTATTTGTAGAAGATAGAATCAGGGGAAACTCTGCTCCTGTTAGATAAACAAAGCATTTCTGGTCTCAGTGGCTTTTTGCTGAAAGCTGTTGACTGGATCTTGTCTGTGGCAGTTCACACTAACATTGAGAGAACTACCAATATAAATGAAACCTGATCATTATTACTATTGATTTGTGTGATATTTGTAAATAAGTATGAACAATATTTAAGTACAATATTTAAGTGTTGGAATATGTTTGCTGTGACTAGAGCTGGGGAGACTGGCCCTTCTCAACTTTATAGTATATTCTTTCTTTCTAGAAGTTTCCTTACTGTAGACATTCCAGGAACGGAAAGGCCAGGGAACATGTGTAATTCACTTCTGATCTGCCGGCTTCTGGCATAGTGTCTGACATGTGTTACATGAGAAAACGGATGCTTGCCAAGGCCTCTTCCTCCTTCTTCATAATGGTTCCTTATAGTTCTCAATCCTCATTAGCTGATTGGCAAGAAAGCCAAAGTAGGGGGCATATCCCAGTGACTCCAACCAAGGAAAGGAACAGGGAGTAGTTATTGGGAGATGGCTGTAGAATGCTATTCAGTTTTTTGCTGTCTTGATGCTGGTGGTAGGAGGGGAGAGTCTTCCTGAGGGTGTCTTAAGTGGCTGCCTGGTGACTGGCTGCACCACTCCTCTTAGAGACCCTGCAGTCAGTGTGACCGACTGCTGGCTGGAGTTCATGCTGAGTATCACAGCTCCCCTGAGCTTTGCCACAGAAATCACCACCAAGAGACAAGCAGCAAGGGAGCCAGAGGCCTGGT
This sequence comes from Cricetomys ansorgei, assembly GCA_026225945.1. Classification (NCBI taxonomy): domain Eukaryota; kingdom Metazoa; phylum Chordata; class Mammalia; order Rodentia; family Nesomyidae; genus Cricetomys; species Cricetomys ansorgei. The sequence goes on along the minus strand of JAMJFZ010004240.1, from coordinate 5,346,527 downwards.
CTGCATTTGAACAAATAAAGCCCATATTTGAGGAGAAAACCGTAACAACACCTTTGACAGATTGGAAGGTAGACTCCTCAAGCAGAGTTGGAGGCAGCAGTTATCCCCAGCACCATAAGCATGCCTTTGTGCTTCGCTTACAACTGCAAGCATTTCCATGCTATTTGCTTTCTTCTCAGAGAATGACCTCAGCCTCCCAAAAAGGACGGTTTGAAAAGTAACCAATTATAGCAGTGGGGATTTGATTCATTCAGCCTCTGAGCACTTCGTTGAGAATTACATTTAAAGAACAAAGATCAGAGAAGGAGGGAGCCCTTAGCAGCCATGTGCGTAGAACAGCCAGAAGATATTAGTGCATATTCAGACTTCACTCCCAGCCTTATGAGATATTTGAGCAGTTAAGGAGGAAAAGGAGGTTCTTTGAATAAAATGTTTTGCCAAACTGAATGTGTCTTTTTACCATCATTTCTTGTAAGAGCCATTTTTCACCTCTGAAAAAAACTCATCAGACATCTGATTTCTATCCTGGATTTGCAATCATTGTTTCTTAATAAAAGTAATAAATCCGTGCAGGTGTGTCCAATCACCGTTGCCTATCAGGGTTTTGTGTGTGGTTTCAAGAGCTCTTGTATTTTACCTTGTGTGTGGTGGTGGTGGTACGTTTCACTATGGACCATTGTCGGCAGCCTGTCTTCCCGATGCCTTGAAGAAGGATCAGTAAGAGGCTCATACATGGGCTACCACCTGCTTCTGCTTCACACATTTAAAGTAGATTGGCCTGCTCTTGGGGTTCTAGAAGATTGTGGCAAGTGTCTGCAGCAAATCTCTTCAATATATTGATTTTATAGTGATTTTATAGTGATCAGTGTGATCTTTCTCTATTACTTTTACATTACTTTTACACAAAAGTCGCAAATGCTCCAAGCAGTTTGCCATTCAGACTGTTGATAGTCATGTTCTGTAGTAGCAGCATGTGCAAACAAAAACAAATCCAAGATGGTGCAGGAAACCAAGAGAGTTAAAATCCCTCATTTTAACAGCTGTAGTAGGTTCTTGTCAAGCAGAGCTGGGTGTTATAAGTAGCTCTGGCCTGCAGTTTTGAACTCGAGTGCCTCTGAAGCCCCAACACGCCAAAGACATACAGACGTAAAACATGCTGAACTCTAGAATGTTCTGAACTGCAAGCCTGAAAAGACAAGCCTCTCAAGATGGCAAATTTTGGTTTTGTTCAACTCTTGAGCAATCTGTGTTTTCCTAAGCAGAGCACTGTTGTACTCAGTGCCTTGTGGTTCTGATGCCAGCAGCAAAACAGTTGTAGACAATGCAGCAGATCTCTGTCCCAGATGCCATTCATTGATAAAACCTACCAGGACTTATGTAGATGTCACAAGGATCCATTTTCTTTGTCCCCTTTCTTACATGAAACATTCAAGCACATATCAAAAGCTAGTGCGCATCACTGTTTTCTATTCATATAAAAAAAAGTCTCTTTACCAGGAAAAACAAACATGTAGCTATGCAGGATATGTCAACACCCAAAGCTTTTAGTGATGTTCTTTATCTGCAAATTAATATAGTCATCATTAAAATGAAGTTATTTTAATGTCTGATTGTTTCTTAATCAGCACTTCAAAGACCTAGCATATGGCTCTTTTATTACACATGACTCTAAAGCACAAATGCATTCTGAAGCCAAGTAAGCTTATGATAAATTACTGGAATTTATTATAGTAAATGAAGTGGATTTCATGTACATACATCATGTCGGTTTCCCAGAACCTGTAACATTTAGATTATATAATTGTATAACGCCATCCTCATGAAAAACCAGCAGTGTAAGGAAAATTAGTCTTTTACAAACGAGGAGACTGAGCTTCCGAAGAACTACCTTACTTACCTCAGTTGTTCATGTGTTGGAACTGGGTTTTGAGCTGTTATACTTCAGAGTCTGTGATCTAACAACTGCACCATGCTATCTCTAAAGCTCCTGGAATGAGACTCCTGTCTAGCTCTACTTGCTGGTATAGACCTTTATATGCTAAATGCCATCAATTAACCTTGGCTCTGTATTCTTAGCATGTTAGTTTTGTTGTGATTCATGTATTCTCCCAGTGCTCATACCCCATTCTCCAGTCCAAACAAAATAAAATCTCAGAAATCTGGTAGCAAGATAGGACTGGTTCCTCAGTGTTCACACCAGAATGTACCCATTTTTTTTGGTGCTCAAGCATGTAACTAACCAGCACTATAAGATGTGTAGCATAATATAGTTAAATCAGAGCTTTTATAATGATTCTCTTAACTCACTATAGTTTGCTGAATGTTTAATGTATGTGTTAACTGTTCTTTTCATTTCTCCCAGTTCTGTTCCAGAGAGCATTTTAATTATGCTATCTCATCTACCTGGCTAAGTGCTATCCCTGAATTATACTTTGATAATGAGTCTTCAGCAGTTCTACAAGGATTATTACAAGAGTTTTCAGTTTCCGTGATTCAGAATCTTTGGCACTGATGAAGTTTAATGCATTATCCATTATCCACCAGGTTGTCTGATACCCTCCATTTAAACGAGAATTAGATTAATAGCTTCTGCTTTGTCCTTCCACCCAGATCTTAGGAGTACCTGTATGTCTGCATTTCTTTTCCTGTTTCTGTAATAAAATATCCTGACAAAGTCAACTTAGAGAGAAGTTTTATTTTTGCTCATAGTTGCAGGTTATAGTCCCTATTATAGCAAGGAAGTCATAGTGAAAGGAGCTTGAAGAAGCTGATCACATCTAAACAAGAACAAAGTAAGGGATGCATGTTGCTTTCTCCACTTATGCAGTTCAGGACCCAGCCAGGGAATGTTGCCACCCACAGTTGACAGGTCTATCCACCTCAATACAACCAAGATAATCCCCCACAGGCTTATCCAGAGGTGATTCTAGATTCTGTCAAATTGATAATTGCCATCACATCAGAGGAACTCATCCAATAATTCTGCTGGCAAAGATGAGAAATGCAGATTCCAAAAGTCCCAAACTGTCTGATACAGAGAGAAATTAGAGATGAGAGAAATAAGGTTCAACTTCCCACAGGTGATACTGTATCCTTTAGCCCAAAAGTTAAGTATTTCCATTTAGGAATTCCCTACAGGGATAAACTGTTAACAATAGCATGCTTCTACCTAATATGATGCTATGGCTTGGCTATGTCTCCCAAAGTTTCACACATTGGAATTTTGCTTCCTAGTGTGGCAACATTGATGTGGTAGGCTACGGGTTGGATTTGAAGTGTCTTCTCCAAAGGATTTCATTGAAGCCTTTGTCCCCAACATAATGTTCAGAGGAAGGGCTTTGGAGAACTGATTGGAAACTGGGGACTCTGACCTAATAAATGGACCTAGCACAAAGGTTCATAAGCTCATGCTATTATTAGGAAATGGCCACTAGAAAGTGTGACCTAGTTTGGAAGAAATCAGTAATTAAGGGGCATGGCCCCACTGCTTTTTAGCCACTGTGAAATCCGTGGCTTTGCTTCACCATGCTTTCTCCACCCTAATGTTTGCTTCCTCTCAGGTGCAATTATGGAAGCCAGCAACCTGGCACTGAGACCTCTAAAACCAGAAACTGAATAAGTGGTTCTTCCTCTAGGCTTTTATTCCCAACTGTTTCATCATAGTGACAAAGTCATTCATGTGCTGGACCTTGAAAAGTGGGTCCCAGTGACAACATGTTAACTTATTGTGAGTGTCACACTCAGAAGGGAGTTAGCTCAAGAGAGGCTTTTTATAAAAAATTAAGCCTGAATCCTGAAACACTCACTCAGCTTTTGTATCCCAACCTGTGGGGTTTGTTTTTTTTTTTTTTTTAATTGTTTTGGTTTTTGGTTTTTTGCTTTTGCATTTGTCTGGTTACATTTTTATACCACACTGTGACAGAAACAGGGGGCCCTGCCAAGACATTTTGCCATACTTGAACCTTCAGAACTATGAGCCACAAACTTTTTCTCCTATTCACTGATACCTGGCTGTCCCTCATGCCAAGGGACATGCTATCATCTTCCCAGAAATTCAGAGTCCCCTACTCATCATACCCATTTCTAGTTTATCTTTTAACCGAAAGCCAAAACTAAATAAATAAAAGTTAACCACATTTCTTATTTGAGATGGAGGGAAGAGTTGTGAAAATAAAATCAGTTTGCTAAGCTCATGTTCTAATAATCATTAAAGTGCAAGGAATAAAACATGTAATTCTGAGTCTTCATTTTAAGCAGCTCTTTATGAGGTTATCATTAGTATTGATGTGTGTGTGGGTGTGTGTGTTTGTTTCAAGACGAGTTTTTTCTGTTATACCACTGGCTATCTTGGAACTCACTCTCTATACTAGGCTGGCCTCGAAGTCACGGAGATCCACCTGTCTCTGCCTCCTGAGTGCTGGGATTAAAGGCATGTGCCACCACCATCTGACTTGATGATGCTCTTATTCCACTTGTTTTATGTTTTTATTGCCAGTCAGCTCCTCAGGTGTCATGGGTCTTGATCATATGGAATAACCCCACCCTTCACTCTTAAAGAATCTGACCCTGCTCCTGCTTATAAGCAGAGGAGGAGTCCATTAGCTTTCGTTTCTGGTCATGGAAATACTATGAAGTTCCCTGAGGAATGCCTCTTGTCTCAAATATCCCTATCCACATGATGCAACAGGAAGCCTGCTTTCTCTTGACTGCTGCCTCATTTCTCCCAGCAACTACCAAAATCCTCCCCTTTGTTGCTTCAGTGATGTAGGAAAGCAACTGATGAGTCTCAGTTCCCTCTTCAAATGTTCTTTTGTTGCATTCTTTGACTCACCCCATGACTGTTGTTTCTTTGGGAATTAAAACTAAGCTGAGCAGCCTTTCAAGTTGTAGACACAAGAAACAAAGTGTTCCATGTGCGTTGTTGGGGGGTAACAGTGAAGTGTTTTGGTTTCTACCTTCTTTTCCACCTGTAGGCAAAAAGGTACAGTCTACAGGCTGTAGTTCAAACACATACCATATCTTGTAGGATTTTACCCCCTGCTTACGTTAAGAAGGATTCAGGTATCCAGAATGTATCAACTTACCTGGATCCTTTTTCTTTGGCTGCCACATAGTCAGCTGCAGATACCCATTGCTGGTTTAATCATGACTTTAATGGCATGAGGGGATTTAGCCTATCCCCATCTGTTTTTGACGTCTTCCTCAGACATTAACATGCAAATGCTACACACGTACATTTGTGATGTTTTGCTGCAAATTCCAAAAGCTAATTTTTTTCTTTCTCTTTTGAAGGCTCCCCAGACCCCCCACACACACCTTGGTAAATATGTTAAATCTAGGAAAAGATGTTATCAAAAGGAGAAAAACAGGTGGGAAAGAAAGATGAAAACACCCTGACAGTTCACTTCTGTTTTGCAGCTGTGAGAGTCATCATTGGAATTGTTACCTCCCTTACCAAGGTAATTAATTCTCTTTTTTAAAAAATAGAAGGCTCATCTCCTTCCTTCAATCAGTGTCAACAGCCAATTACACTCTTTCATCACCCAAAGTGTAATAACACAAATGTTATCAAGGGAGAAAACAGTTGGAATGACAAGATTAGCAATTCACTTCTTAATCTTGTAATCACATGGTATGCAGCAGTTTACAAAAATACACACCCAAATTTGCTAGTAAATCACTCTATAAAGGCTCTGTGTAAATCCCCCATCATATCATCTGCTCTTCATGCAGAAGAGCATGTCTTCCTGTAAGAGACACAAGATAAATTAAGACCACCTCTTCCTTGTAGTTTTTCCTCATCCATTATCCTCTGCTTTTTATGTAAAGAGAGTTGGACCCAATAGAACACACACACACACACACACACACACACACACACAATGGTTTTTAGGGGTAACAGAAAAATCAAAGGCAGCTGGCGGTGACAGAAGGTTTGTTACCATCATAAGATTAACACTTTGCTGTCATCTGCTGAAAGACAAAAGACTTCTTTATAAGGGTCAGACATTTGTTGATGTCATTTGGAATTTGTCCCTAAAGTCTTTGGGAAGCTTGATTTTGTTAGTGGTACTCCTCACCCCAGGTGTAAGTATGATGGGTATGAGTGTTGGGTTATGACAGAAATGACATTTGTAATTGACAGGGAAAACTGAAAAAACTAGCCCCCATTTTGTCAGGGTGGTGATATTGTCACACTTCATCTTTGCTACCACTCCTTCATTTCCTTTGGGCTGGGGTGGGGGATTGAATCGTGTGATGTTCAGAAAATGAAAGATTCTGAATTTCTACCCATTCTTGGTTATTGGGATTCCTTGAATCCTGCAGCTCCATTGGCTGCTACTAGATACATGCCCTTGGCCGTCTCCTTGAGTGTGTTACTCCTAGAATTTCCCAGTGTCCAAACTCTTTGACCTTAGGAGCACAAAGGATTTAAGTGGGGCACTTAAAGCCAAACAGAGAGCTTTCAATGAAGAACAGTGTGGGAAGGCAACAGCCCAGTCATGCTCAGTGGTACATTATAGGGAAGACATTGCTCCCCTGCTGTAGTGTGGATGAAAGAATGGGGGCTTGGTACAGATCCCAAAGGAGCATCCTTAAGAAGCCTAAATGTAGCCATAGTTGATAATTTATGGAAGGCAACAACAGTAAGCACAGTGCTTGACAGTCTCCTACCAAAAGCAAATAAAAATGTGTCTATTGCAAAGCAAACAGAACTCGACATACCCCTGTGAATACTGTATGCTGAGGCCACAAACTTCACTGTGACAGGTCACAAGCATCTAAAGTGCTGGTAAAAAACATATGTCAAGTGCCTCTGTCACTTCTGATACCCAGAATGCCCTCAAAGGATGATGCCAACCTTCTGTTTTGCAAACAGGAATATTTGATGATAAGTAAAAATTTAGAATAAATAATCAAGTGACCTATTACTGATGATGGGCATGAAGGATTAAGAATTGTTCCTGTTTCTAAAAGCCTGCATGGAAGCATGCACCTGTAACTCCAGGACTAGGTAGAGAAGGGGGCAGTGGGGTGTATCTAACTGGCCAGCCAGCATACACAAATGGCAAGATTTGGGTTCAGTGAAGCCGTCTCAAAAAATTAGGTGAATTATTGAAGAGAATACTTGAGATCAACTTCTGCCCTCCACATCCATGTTCATGCGTGCGCGCACACACACACACACATATACACACACAGCAGGGGAGGGAGAGACAGAATAGCTATTTTTAATATGCTATCCTAATTGACTGATTTCTAGAGACTACTAAGCCAAAAATAATATCAAGATGAAAGCATTTGGTGCTGATTTCACAGCATGTGCATCTACTGTGGCAATTCTGTTTACTGATGATCCCATTACTTAAGAGACTGCTAATAAAAAATATTCTATTTCTTTCCCCCACACACACCTATATACCACATGCCAAAATTAGGATCTGATTAAATATGCAATTCTAAGCTGTTTTGTTCACTTCCTACCTCTTTGTATGTGTGTCTTATATTTTTCAGAACCATGAATTAATGAGTGTAACAGCCTAATATGTGGGTGTTTCGTGGTTACTTAAGTAAATCCATTCATATAATATTTTCAGACTTTATTATAAGGATCCTATGGAAATCTTCATTATAAATCTGTGTTGATCATATTTTTTTCTTAGAAAATATCCCTTGAAGTGGATGCCCTGATCTACAGAGTTGGTCCACAGGCCAATATTTTGTGGGCCTTTACATCACATAATTAATTAGTCAACTATTTACTGGGCAAACTACTATATGCAAAGTGCTGGACATGAGGAATGCCTGGACCAATAAAATCAACAAGTTCCCTTGGTATCACAGAATTTATCATTGAGACCCTCAATCTGAGAACAAGGGTTTTTATAAGTTCAGAATTAAATTTCATGCAGAATTGAGACTTTGGGGTAAAGGAAAAAGAGCAATAGGAGACAAGCTCTGCCTCTCAGCTTAGCGTTTATGCACAATTCCAACAAACAAATGGTATCGTGGTGTACTACGCACCATAGCAGCTGTCAGAGTGCCCATAACTTATGCATTATGTTCAGTTAGTTAAGGTTATAGAGGAATGGTAGAAACTGAATTGACTACAAATGGTTCTCAAAGGGAGAAATAGAAAGCAATTATTTCATTTCCCAATTTAAAAATGAAAAGGAATAATTTACATGCCAAAGGGCTGTTTGTTTATTTTTCCAGCAAGTTATTTAAGAAAGAAAAAGTTAGGAACGGGAAAATTAAGAAGAAGAAAGAGCCTCCTGAGGATTTCTGTATAATGTGATGTGTTGAGCTGACATGGATGGCTTTCCATCCTGTTCCAAAGTCTGGTGAGGGATGCAACAAGGGAGGGAGGAGGAAGGAGAGATTTGAAGAAGTCAGGGCACAGAGTGAGGACAATTCATTCATATACTATACCCATGGAGCCTTAATATCCAGCATCTATACAGAACTCTTAAAGCCAACAAAGAAATAATCATTTATTTTTAAAAGGTATCAAAAGAAATGAACAATAAGAGATATTTCACAGAACAAAAAAAAAAAAAACCCAGTGATCAAAAAACGTGAAAGAACACAGTTAATAACATTAATTAATTAATTAATTAATTAATTAATAAATAATTAATAACAAGGGATGTGTCCAGAATCCAGAATGATATACTACATAACATGTTAAATATTGGCTGAAATTGAAAAGCCAGAACATGCTAAGTATGGACAAGGATTGTATCTGAAAAAGCTGTTTGAAATTTCATAATACTGAATTGATATACTAAAAATAATCTGACACTTTTAAGACAGAAAACTCTTTTTGACCAGAAATTCCACTCCTGATCATATAGAGAAATTGGACATATGTAAGACTGTCTATAATTGACCTGATTATTTTGATTATGTTTGTTTATTTAAATTGTGTGTGTGTGTGTGTGTGCACATGCATGCACACTCACACATATGTGCCTGTGGAGGCCCGAACTGGGTGTCAAGATTCCCCTGGAGCTAGAGTTATAGGTGATTGTGAGCCACCTCACATAGGTGTTAAGAACCAAACTCCAGTCCTCTGTAAGAATAGTTCGTGCTCTTAACTGTTGAGCCATCTCCCCAGCCCCAAGCTGCTATTTTTGAGAAAACAAAGCTGGAAATACCATAATTGCATTAAAAAGAGAAAAAGAAAAGGTCAAGCAATGTCCTAACCTATAATTTCAGCTATCAGCAAAGATGAACACTAAAATCTTAATACTGAGTATGAAAAAACAGACTCAGAGGAATGTTAGTGTTTTCCTAAAGCTCAAAACTTATCAATGTCAAGTGATGCCTCTTGAATGGCTCTGTTGAAATGCAAGAGTTGTGGCTGCCTCCACTTCTCTGGGCTTACATACTAATGAGGGGAAACACAGTTTACAAGACCAATAATGAAAAGTGGGAGTTGGTGAAAAGTGGTCTGGAGATGAATGAGATGGGGAAGGTGGGATGGTGATGGTCTCTAGACAGGCAATACATAAAGTGACCGAAGATCCGAGACAGTGAGGTGTGAGCAAAGGCCTGGAAAGGGAGTGAGCTCCACAGTTACCTGAGGAGAGATACAAGAGACACAAGGAGAGATACGAACTTGATTCATACTCACTTTATCAGCACTGTACAAGGAAGTAAGCCACCTCATTCACCCGAGGTTAGCTTCCCCCTTTTAATCTTATTTTTCCCTCATTTGGCTTTCTGAATCCATGTTTTGTATTGACAGTCTTTAAGGATCTTTTCCTAGACAAAGCAAGTAGAGTTGCTCTTGAGTATTTCATTGGTTTTCTTTTCTTCTCTTTTTATCTTTTTTGGAACCAAGTGTGGTACTACACATCTATGGTCTTAGCTCGTGGGTTTTATTTTATGTGTATGAGTGTTTTTCCTGAATGTATGTATATGTGCCACATGTATGCCTGGTTCCCTGCAGAGGTCAGAAAAGGGTGTTGGATTCCTTGGAACCCAAGTTAAAGATAGTTATGAGCTACCATGTGGGTCCAGCTGGGAGCTGGACATGAGTACTCTGCAAGAGAAACAAGTGTTCTTACCATTGAGCCAACTCTCCAGCCCCACAATTTTCTCCTCTCATACACTGTATCCTGACCCCAGCCTCTCTCCTTCCCGTCCTCCCAGCCCACCCCATCTTCCTTCTTCCTTAGATCGACTCACCCTGCTGCTTCCCCTCAGAAAAGACAGGCCTCCCAAGGTTACCAATCAAACAGGGCATAACAAGATGATACGAGGCTGGCACAAGCCCCTTCATCAAGACTGGATGAGGCAACCTAGAAGGAAGAAATGGGTCCCAAGGGTAGGTAAAAGGGTTAGAGAACCCCCCAACACATTCCAACTTTCAAGAGTTCTATAAGAACACCAAGCAAGACAATCATAAGATATATGTAGGGGACCTGGTGCAGATCCATGCAGGCTCTGTGTTTGCTGCTTCAGTCTCTGTGATTCCCTAGGTTTGACACCAGGAGGACACACCTCATGGAGTCACTGATCAGGACTTTTTTGTTTGTTTAAAGGTTGGGACTCATATATCCCATTGGCCTCCAACTTACTATATAGCAGAGAATGACCTTAAATGTATCTACCTGGTTCTGTTATCCCAGTGCTGGGATTTCAGGTGTGATCCACTAACTCTGGTTTATGTGGTGCTGGTGATCGAATCCAGAGCTGTGAGTATGCCAGTAAAACATTCTATCAAGCTACATCCCCATACTTACTCTTTAGGTAACTTAGTGGCCTGAGTAAAGTCTGTGTGCTGTGATTTATTACTACTGAAATTTCAGAGAAAATAGATTAGCTCTACCTAAATTCAGTGACCCAGTAAATATAAAATTTAAATATTCTACGGTAGTAATTTAGAATATTTTTGGCTTGACAATTGGTAGGAAGTACTGTGTTTTTTAGGATTTGAAGCATTAGAAACACGCATTAGGATAATAGAGTTTTCAAGAGAACCATATAAACTGGGGTGAAAATTAGATTTGGGATGTTAGTGGCTGAGATTCTAATTTAACATGCTGTGGAATTCACCTCATTGAATGACTAATCTCTCATGCCAACAACTGCCTGGGTTAATAAAAAACCCTAAGCTGTTTCCATGTTAATAAATAAGAGAAAATAGAAAAACTGCAGACCTTTCTCTTTCCTGAGTGCAAGCTGTGTGTGAACCTAAAGGAGCCACTTGAATTTGATGGGGGCATTCTAATTAGTAGATCATGATGCTCTCATGGTTCATAGGTACATTTAACAAGGCTACTGCACGTGCCTTTAAAGCAGTGTTCCTGTAGATTCTGTCTGATGCTGAGCTGATTACTATAAGGATTAGATATTCTTCAGTGCCCATTTTATCATCTTTCTGTATAGCTCCCTTTCTAGCAAAATGGCTGGGGACTGGGCTATTTTCATTAATCACAAACTTCAGGGAAAAGTTTTCACTCATGAGCACTTGTCAAAAAAAGTATCAAAACGGTAACTTCACAAATAAATGAGAAGACTTTGTCTAAGAGGTGTGGTGTTTAGCAGGTCTGGCATGGTTTAGAAGAGGGTAATTCCATGGGAACTCTGTTACCTTTTATCCTGCCAGGGGCTCTCAGGGGCCCTGTGCTGTGAAACCATCTGACCATAGCCTTCTCTGAGTTGTTGCCTGGTTTTCAAGTCTTTCCATTTTCCTTCCAAGTTTTGGTCTGTTTTGTTAGGAAGATAATACTATGTACATGTAAACAGAGAAGTGTTTGTTAGGGACAGATCTGTGTGTCCTCTGAGTTTCTCCTTGCTTTGTTTTTATTCATTTTTTTTCATGTATATTCATTCATTCATAAACTGTTTAATTTTAAAGGCCATTTTTCCTTTAAGATTTATGATTACATGTCCTAATATAATACTTTGGAAATACTAAGTTTGAACTTAGGAAGCTAATGCTTTCACCTGATCCCTCATTTAGAAATTTTCTACACTGCAGTATTCTTAATTAGAATTTTTACCTATTTTTTTTATTTTTCGGTTTGAAAGTCTTAGATTGAAAAAATTTTCAATCCTCAACTATCTTATTTATTCACTTGTATCCTTGTGAAAATTTATTTTCTCACACATGTGAACATAATATGGTTCCATATGAATCAGAGAAGAGTAATATAAATTCATCTCTACATGTTTCAAGAGTGAAATGGAAACCTTGTAAATTATTTTACTGGGACAGCAGGCTCATTTGGGATAACACTAGGGTGCAGGACCACTTACCTCACAGACGGTATCTGGCTGAGTCTTTCCTGTGTTCAACATCCCCGGGCACTGTATATGTGGTAGTATTTCCACAACTCTCTAGTCGGTTATTTCACACTTCCAGTCACCTCCTCCCCAATGCAATTATAAAAATAGCCAAGGACAATGTATTACCTGGCAAGTGCTTTTCCTAAACAATTCTGGGAGGAATGTAGTATAAGTTTCTCTTGAAAGTAGACATAATTTCTTCCGAAACTGAGGTAGAGTGGCTATTCATAGTCTGCCTTCCTGTGTGTCTAAGTTTCTATATGCACAAAACCTAGTGGTCTTGGAGCTACAGACATGGTTCAATGAGGAAGGTGCCATGCATACAAGCATAAGGACTGAGTTCAAATCCCCATCACTTACACAAAATCCCAAAATGGCGTGGCCCTGTAATCCCAGCATCTGGGGAAGGTGGAGATAAAAGAATCTCTGTCCAGCAAACTCCAGGTTCTATAAGAGACTCTGTCTGAAAATTAAGGTGGAGAATAGTTGAGGGAGACTTCAGCATCAATATCTGGCCTCTAGATGTATTCGTGCCAATGAATATAAGGCTGTCCTCCTCAACATCTCTCAGTAGGGTACCATCGTAGAAGGGACAACTGGCCAAGGTTTCTCAGCAGTCCTACACAATTGTTAGGACAACGTGTATTTATAAGAAGTGGCCATGATCGGAATCTTGGCAGGCTGTCAGAGGCATTGACTTTGCTCCTGGTAGCAGAATGGAGTCTCCTGCTACATGCAATTTCCTGTAGTAGTTTACTATTGGGTGGCGCATCAAGGAAGACAAGGAGGGATATTCATAGCCAGCCTCAGCAGAGGGAACCACTATCATGGCATGTACCATACTGGACAGTGGAACACTGAGCCTTTCATCTCAGGAGATTTATTGATCCCTAAGTTCCTTAGGTGTTCTATTGATAGCACATGCAGATCATGAGTAATTTATATAAAGCCAATACCTGTAGACAATACAAATGCCAGGACCTAGGAATCCCTTTTCCCAACATTGAACAATCATTTTAAACATAACTAAAAATAAACTCCTACAACATTTCCTCCTTTTTGTATAAGACAATCAAAATATTGCCTTATCTCTACAACACAATTCAACACCACACTAGCAAAACTATTTACAAGAACAACAATCATGAGGGTTGCTAGGATGCAGAGAACCATATGAAACCAAACATCTATCAGGCATCTCAAAATGTCTTTGGACAGCAGAAAAACATTATCAATGTCCAATTATCTGGAGTTCATTATCTTCTGTGCTCCTCCAAAGGGCTTGGGTCACTTCTCTGGCTCTGAACTCTGCAGCATACACAGCTTATTCTCCAGATTCTGGCTTGCTCCCCTCTACCTCTGCTGCTGTTCTTGGTGGTCATCCCATAGTACTGGCATCTTCAGAACACTGGGGTCTTCTGCTGCAACTGGGCTGCCCTTTCACCAGTAGTTTTTCCTGGGCTCTCTTTATGGTGCTAAGCCTCAACTTCTCTGGTGAGGACCCCTTCAATCTGGGTTTTCAACTGCCACTAAGTCTGCACTTTTACCATAGCCTCTTCTGGCCTCTCTTAGTGCCAAGCCTCAGTTGCTCTCCATGACTCTTTCATGCCTTCAAAACCAGGACCACTTGAGTGACTCTTAGAGTACCAAGTTCGGCTGCCAGCAAGAGATACAACCTGAGCCAGTTCTGGAAGATAGCTTCTGTGCACTGACCCTAAGGAAACACTTTCCATATTTTAAGATAGAGTCTGATTTGCAGGGGAAAAAATCTGGTCAGTTCATGTTTGAGCTCAAAGTTTGGTAGAATGTTCCAAGGACTTCTTCCTAACACAGCAACCATTAGTCCTAATTCTGTTAGCAGCTTTTTCATCTCAGCATCATTGCAGGTGTTCCTTGTCTGCAGGAAGGGCTCCCTCATGGGGTGGAGTTCTCATCACCACAGCACATGTGTCCTGTCAGGACCACCTCACTGGTATCTAGAATACTTGTAGTCAGGCTTGCCGAAACAAAGAAAGAAAGAAAAAACCTTCAGTTTAAGTAGTTTCTCAGCTCCAACACCCCTTCCCCAAAACAGGGGGTCCTGGGCCCATGGGAAAAATCTCTGGCTGCAATATCCTGGTGGTTTGTTCTTTTCCAACACCGGTACAGGAAAACATACAACCTTCTTCATAGATCTCAAACACAAGACCTGCTTGGGCTTCACACACACACACACACACACACACACAGACACACACACACAGACACACACACACACACACACAAAGCTATCAGCAAACTCAGTTTGTAGAACAGTAGATCTGGCTTCTGTTTCCATCACCTTGGTTACTGCCAGCAGCAGGACTGAGTGTTGGCTCCATGATCAGGAAAAACTGTTAGAATTTTGCTTTCTAATACTTTGATGGACCCCCACACCAAGGTTCTTGTACTTTACCAGAAAGACTTCTCAATTTTTTTCAGTATTCTTTATCTGTACATAGCTCTCCCTTTCTCTAGAGACCTCTCTCTGAAGTTCTCATTTTTGAGCTCTCTTTCTCACCTAATTTTCAATTTTAAGCCTAAATAGAGGCTTATTTCCTTCCTCACTCTCCTCTTCCTTCAGGCAACTTCTACTAATTATCTTTTTGCATATATATATGTGTATATATATATACATATATACATGTATGTGTGTATATATATGTGTGTGTATATATATACATATATACACATATATGTACATATATGTGTACATACAGATATATATATATATATGTATATCTATATCTCCTCTGGGAATTGCTCTAAGCATACTTTACCAGATTCTGAGATCAAGAGTTTCTTTCTCGTTCTTTTTTGTCTCCACATAGGATGTAGTTGGTATGATGACCCGCTCTACATTGGTGCATCACTTGTAGCATATATGCTACTGTGTGGCTCACCAAGGAAAACACGGAAGCATTTCATAGATGCAAACCCTGCTAGACCTCAGCAGAGGGAACCGCTACCATGGCAAGCACCATACTGGACAGTGGAACCCTGAGCCTCTCATCTCAGGGGTTTTAATTGATCCCTAAGTTCCTCAAATGTTCTCTTGATAGCACGTGCAGATTGTGAGGAATTTACATCTTTTACATAGAGCCAACACCTTCAGACAATACAAATGCCAAGGCCTAGGCAGCTCTTTTTCAACAGTGCACAAAACAACCATTTTAAACATAACTAAAAATAAACTTCTGCATCAATTTCCAAACTCTCTGTTTTTCATTATGAGGACCTGATAAAGACAGCTAATGGAAACAGCAGCCCTAGTAAGGCTTCTTGCCTCTGCTGAGAACCTTCTCTGAACAGCTATAGCCTTCGTGGATTTCCTGAATTGGAGGGATCCGTCTGCCTGCTCGAGAGACCTCAGCTGCCTCTGAGGGACAGCTGGTCCCTTAGGGCATTTACCCCACCATATTTTATCAGATCTTATATGTATGCCATCATTTTACGTTCTACCAAGAAAGAAAGACAATGCCCTCAGTTCAGCCATGACATGCCATTAATTTTAAAATGTTTCCTGATTTTATAGATATTAAAATAATGACAAATGTGTCTCTTAGAATCAGGAGGGAAATACTTTTTTCCTTCACATTTCATACCACTTGATTAATAATTCTCTTTCAAGACCCAGCCAGGGGGTTGGGACTTGAAGCTGGGGGCCTACTTGCTATTGTTTAATCTGAGTCATTATAGCCCCCCCCAAATTTCCCCCACCCCTAGTTCTACCAAATGAAATACCCATCAAAACCATGACTCAGTCTAACACTGAAGAGGCAAAAAAGCAAGGAGATTGTTTAAATCAAACTTGGCTGGCACAGGATTTGAACTCAGGAATTCTCTCAGCAGTCTTACATAGCAAATCATTGTAGTACATCATGTCATACTCAGATACAGCCTCTCCAATAATGGCTTTGGTGGAGGTAAAAGGAGAGTCATGATGCTTATATTATACAGTCTACATTTGAGGAAGTGGTGAGAAATACCTTTGTCTGTTTCAAATATATAGAATGCCGAAGCTACCAAGAATGTGGTGAACACATTCACTCAGTGTCTACTTTGGGAGAGATGGGAAGGAAATGCCTCAAGTCATTCTCAAGGAAGACAGGGCTGCTTCTACAGCCACCTTCTGATTTTATCTCACAGTCACTAGAAACTGTCAGTGGGACCTTACTCCCTTCTTTGCTAATAACTTATTTGATTGAACGGAATTTGCCTCTGTAAGTGCCATTAGACCTTTCTGGAAGATGGCAGATAAACATACATTCACTCACACATACATGTATCTTTATGAACTTTACAAACTCAATGTTCTTTAGGAATTGAAGCATAGACATCTAGAGTCGCAGAACAGAGTGTGAACACCTGCCCATCCTATCCGTGAGTTACTGATTTCCCAATGAACACAGTATCCTAGGCGTAGCAGGAAGAAAGCTATCCTGGGAATGGAAAACAACAACAACAAAAACAAACAAAACAAAACGTGTCTATACCTGTTCCTTCTCTCTTGCGCTGGAACAGAGAAGTCAAGTGAACTTCTTCGGTTCTACAGAAGTGCTTTCTGAAATGTCTCTCTTCCTTCATTCTCTTCTCTAGCTCTAGATACTGGAGCCTGGGGAGATGACTTAGTAGGTCAAGTGCTTACCAAGAAAGAATGAAAACCTGTGTCAGGATCCCTAGAACCATGTAAAAATCCAGGCAGATGGAACATGCCTGTGATCTCAACGCTGGGGAGGTGGACTAAGAGGATCCCTGGGGCTCGCTGGCCAACCAGTATAGCTGAATTGGTAAGCTCCAAGTTCAGTGAGAGACCTTGTCTCAAAAAGTATGGTGGAAGCCAAACATAGTGGTATATGCCTTTAATCTCAGCACTCAGGAGGCAGAGTCAGGTGGATTTCTGAGTTTGAGGCAAACCTGATCTATATTGTGAGTTCCAGGACAGCCAGGGATGTCTCAAGACATCCTGCTTCAAGAGAAACCCAAAAAACCAAAACCAACCAACAAAACAAACAAAAAAACAGTATTATGGAGAGCAACATCGGACCTCAAGTTCTAATCTACACACACACACACACACACACACACACACACACCCCACCACCACCCCACCACCACCACCAGATACACAGAAAGACACATAAAAATGAAATTAGCTTTAAAAGAATTTGACAATGAAAAAGTAAAATAATTAGTATTACAATAAACATTGAAACTACTGCAGAGTTTAGGGAGGAATAAAACAATACAAATATTTAATATAAACCAATACAAATATTAATATAAAAGAGGTTTTAAAGGTCTACTTGGGAAAATAGTTAAGTCTGTAAGTCTTTTTTTTTTCCCTTTTTTCTGGTACCATGGATTGAACCCAGGGCCTTGTACATGATAAACAATCATGCTACCACTGAACTATATCACTAGGCCTTTGGTTTTTGGTTTTTTTTTTTGAAACAGGATCTCTCTGTGTGATACAGACTAGCCTTGAAGTAGTTATGTACCCTAGGCTACCCTCGATTCCATCAGTTCCCAAGCAATAAGATTACAGGTATACACCCATACCGAAAAGAGCCTATAATTCTTAATTTTAGGACTGTGAAGAAGAAATAAAGGTATTTTAATTTACATGACACATAGCAGTATAGTGAAAATATACCTTCTAAATTTCTCTAAATTAAAGGAGCAATGTGTACAGCAAAAGACATAAATTAATCACTGAAATGGAAAAACTAAACAAACCACCAACCAGAAAAAAATGCAGTCTTAGCAATGTTAAACCCATCTGAAAATGTGCAGCAATAGATAAAAATGGGACTGAATTTCTATTAAAATTAAATTTAAAGACATGTTCCATAATTGAAGTAAATGGAAGACTTGAGTTTGGTTAAAGAAGAAAAACAGGCAGACCAAAATTAAATCACAATCAAAGACTTAGAGTAAAAGGAGAGGTGAATCAAGCAACGAATACGAGCACAGGTGGTACTATTATCAAAGGGAAGTTCAAAGCAAAACTATTCAATAGAACAAGGAACAAAAGGGCCCTTTGAAACTAAAACAAGATGAAATCTATGAACTCATAATAATAGTTCTGAGCATTTGTGGGCTGATTAACATAACATCAAAAATGATATAACAAAAACTATTTTATACATAAGAAAAAAGAGACAGAAACATAATTATTATTGTAGCACTAAATACTGTTATCATGTATTCTACAGCAAATTGATAGAAAAAATTAAAGATGAATCTGGCCATTTAAGTAGCACAATTAACAAACCTTAATTAGTAGGAATAGCAGTATTTTACATACTAGATGTTTCCTTCAATTCCACTGATGATTTTTTTTTCAAATCTTTAAGGAAATGGCACATAAAATTGATAAAGATTTTAAAAATAAAAGCTATTTCTAAAAGCATTTTCATTTACCCATAATCTACCAAAAAATTCTGAAAGTAATTATAGGGACCCAAAGAGTGCAACTATGATGAACTTTCTAGTGTTAGACTTTTCAATATGGCAGCCACCAATCTCATGTAGCTATTTACATTTGAAATAATTAAAGTCAAGTTCAGTCAGACTTGTCACATTCAAGTTCTCAATAGCCCCTCTAATAAAATGGCTACTATATGAACAACATAGATATTTTTACATATTTCAATACAGAATGCTTTCTTGGACACTAAGTATTGCTTTTTAAGAAATCAGAATTCATGAACACACCAAAGTAAACACTGCGTGGAAAACAGACTCATTTAAGGTAAATACAGCCTAATAACAAATTGAGATATATAGGTATAACAAATGAGGATGACATAATTAGTATTCACTAGACTAGTTCATGAAAACTGTAGGAGAAAACTCTAATATCTTAGAATATAAAGAACATGGATATGAACCAGGGGTTTGACTAAATAGTAAAACTAATAAAAATAAGTATATAAAAATAGTGAATCTAGGGGCTAGAGAGATGGCTCAGTGGTTAAGAGCATTGGTTGCTCTTCCAGAGAACCTGACTTTAATTCCCAGCACCCACATGGTGGCCACAATCATCTGTAACTCCCAGGGGATCTGACACCCTCTTCTGGCCTCTACAGATACTTCATGCATACGGAGCATAGACATAGATGCAAGCAACTACCTACACACATTAAAAAAAAATAGCCTACTCAATAAGTTAATAAATTTCCAAATACAAAATCGGTAATGATAAAACAATTATGTTAATAATATACTTGATGCCAATGAGGATGTGGTGAGAGGACTATCATAAACTACTGAAGGCAAAGATACCTTAAAGTTCTAGAAAGCCCCCTCTAAACTCTGGAGAAGTGACTCCCAAACATGGCTATTGGACTCACTCTGGAGACACAACAAATGAGGTACCTGAACCTCCATCCCCAGACACCTTTATTAATTGACACCTTTATATGGATGAGACACCTGACAACCTCCATTTTAATTGGCTTGAGATAGAGTCTGGGCGTTGGTGTTTTTCATGTTATGGAAAATATGATACACAGACCAACTACTGTGCCAGACGCCCAGCTTTAGGAACCAAGACAACCCATTTGAGTGCAGGGCGTGGAGAATGGGGGCATTCATAATCTGGATCCCCATCTACAGCTCTACCAGACAGCAGGATGACCTAGCAACCAATACATCCATTTGGTGGGAAGTAGTCAAGGAAAGGTGACGGAGTGTCAAGGCAGAGGACAAGCTGAGACTGACCCCAGACCAGGGAGCATTCAGCTTATTACATACTTTTACGAAGTGAACTAAAGTTACCTTTAAAAAAAAAAGAGTTGATACAATTGACCTGGAATGGTAGAAATGATGGGGCTATGGGGATAGACTCTGTCAAATAGGAAATATCCAAGATCGAGTTCTTGCAGGAGCCAGATGCCACCTCCTTATACCTTGGGCAGTGTGGCTTCCTGGAAGCTGTATTTGATTGAAGATGAAAAGCTAGAGAGGGAAAAACCTCAGATGAACTGCAGTTACTCTGAATGGACTAGGGTATAAGATTACCTTTCCTTTGTTTTAGGGTTTAAGCTTGTGGCATGAGGTCATCTTGCTTAACACATGCTATGTTGAGACATGCTGGAAACTTAATCCTCAGTACAGAAGTGCTAGCCAACGGAGATATGATGGGATGGAGAAAGTTCTGCCTTCCTGAATAGATTGATGCTGTCAGACAGAAAGTACTCTCCCTTAGGCCTAGGTCAAAATGGTTGTTAAATTATCTAAATTCATCAGTTTTTGAAATAGCAAGAAGTCCATACAAACTGAAACACTTCTGACCAGGGATGCACCTTGGAGAGTCAGAGCAAGCAGTTGTGATTATTGTGGGGCTTCCTCAAAGCATCTGTGAACAATCTTTTCTTTCAAGGCAGGAAGGACAGTAAGGGAGAGTCCAAAAGTTGCCAATTATAGTGAAATTGTCCCTCCCCTAATCAATATATTTCCTTAATTACAGGAAAATGAACATCAGAAGAACAACTTACAGATGAATTTATAGATATGAACTTACAGATCTTACCATCAGCACTGACAGCGATTTAAAAAACAAACAAACAATGTTTAACATCTTCCCAGCACCCCAGGAAGAGGTGGGTCCTCTCATGTATCTCAGTACCAATGGATGAGACACGGAGGAGCACCTCATTACTGCTTCCCACATGGCTGCTTCCAACACTGTAGAGAAAGTTTCAGTATTCATTACTTCAGTAGTGAAAGGCTGGCTTTCACTACTGTGAAAGTCCCCTCAGGGTCTGATCTACTCCATGGGGGTTAGTTATTTGATGAGCTATCAGAAAGTGATAGACACTTAGTTGGTGGGACCCAGTAGAAAGGATTAGGTCCCCGGATGGAATACTCTTGAGGACCATATCTTATCCCTGGGCCTTTCCTTTCTTTTTCTTTGCTTGCTTGTGACCTTGAAGTAAACAACCTCCTTTGCTCCAACCTCCTGCACCCACAGTATTCTGTCCTGCCTCAGGCCCAAAACAATGGAACCAGATAACCATGGTATGAAATGGAAACCAAAATAAGTCCTTCCTCCTATCAGCTGCCTATCTCAGGTGTTTTGTCTCAGTGGCAGATAGGTGACTAATACAGACTATAATTTGCTCCAGTTTAGGAGCAAGGCCAGATGGAAGAAAGGACCCAATCATATTAAAGCCAAGTTTCTGTTATGGAGAAGTTATTGGCAGGACTAATATTTTAAGATGGGGATGTCATTAGATAATAAAAATAGCCAACAATAACTGCAGTATATGCAGAGGGTTTTGGTCTCACTGTCCATCAATGCTTGGAGAAGATAACATTTACCAATCCAGAGGGATATAGTTCACCATTTTCACAGTGAGTATGGCCTTATGGGCACCGATTAAAGGAATAGCAACTTAATTTTTTTCCTGCAAAAAACGTGGAGTGAAATAACAAGAATAATTAAAGTTGTTTTAAAATATTTCTAATAACAAGCAGTATATAATTAGTTTAGAAAAGATGAAATAAAATAATTATGATTTTTTTTATTCCTTAGTGGTATTAAAGAGCTCCCCGCAATTGTATTTATTAATTGTCTTTGAGAGATGCAGTTGATATCACATTGGTCACAAGTTAAGTGGTGCTCTACCATCTTCTCATAATTAGAATAAAAAAGTTAATATTTTAAATGCATCATCAAAGTCTCAAAGTCCTGAAAACCTGAATCATACAATCCCAGTTAGATATACCAAAAGATCACACTGTGCATAAAATGAAAAATGTTGGGAGATTTTTGCATCTTAGATCTCGGAACAGATAGCAGCTGGAAAAATCAACAACTCAAATGACATTTTTTAAAGTTAAAAATAACTAATGTTCAAAACAAAAGGATAGCAAATAGAAGGTGCTTTTCAGAGAATCACAATATAAATTGAGAGGCTTAAAATCTTTCTTTGGTCCTGAGTTGGTTGCACGAGAAATAGCTGAGATCCATGGCTGGGGAAGATGAAAAGACTGGACTTTGTTAGAATAAAGTTTCCATTTTTCACGTTCAAAGCTGATGACATCAGTGCTGGTCTTTTTGCAAAGATCAGAGATCATAGATGGTCTATCTGTGGCCATATGGAATTGGAGGAAGGATAGGTTTGGTGTTGAAACCCGGGAAACTTGTTGTTGCTATGGACTGTCTTTTGTGCTGGGTAAGTATTTTTTCTTGTAAAAGTGATGGCACAGTCCCCACTGTAAAACATAAAGAGAAAAGATAGTACATGCAGTTAATCCCTTGGTACACAAAGAAAATAGGTTTTGAATTCCTTCACTACAAAATATCGCAATAAATACCATCCTAAGATGAGATCAGACAACTCGTGCACACAGTTTGGCAGGATTAGCTTGTGTAGCCTTGCCCAGTGAACAAAGCCTTTGGGGAAAGAAAAGGCAGTACTGGGAGTTAAATTCTGGCATCATGTGTGTGAAGCAAGGGATCCATCACAGTTTTTTAAACTTATTTATTTTAATTCTTTTAAGACTTATTTTGAACTATTTCCTACTGACAGAACCAGGGAAAAAGGAGAGTCACTGCCTTCAATTGTGGACCCACTGTGACCCCACCAGGCTCTAATGGATAGTTCTAGTTCAGTGATCACACAGATATATCACAAAACAAAACCGAAGTCATGGATTTGGGAAAGGAACAGGTAGTGGAGGCAGAGATGAGAGAGAAATGAGAGAACAGTCAGCCTCTTGGATGGACTGAGATGATGATGTCTATTTTTGGCTGGCAGATGCCTGCTTTAGTCATCCCTTCCTTTAGGAAGCATTCTGTCATCTTGAGGCCATTCTGTCTCTACAAGGACATGCACATTCACATGCATGTTGAGGAGCAAAAAAGAGAGTGAAGGGGAGGCACTGGGTCAGATCCTTCAACACTAAACCCATCAGAATTCTGCCAACTCCACCTCCCTCATGCAGGAGCCTGGACAGCAGTTTGAAACCTTCTGTGCTTCCCTGATATCTCCAGAAAGCACGTGTCCTGGCCCAGAGCCCTGATAACAATTGCAGTGGCTTCTACTCTAACTTGCTTTCCAACCTTTCTGAACTTTATCCTCTATAACAGTGGGGCACAAAACTGCACAGGGAGCCACTGACTTGAAACAGATATTTAATTTCTAATCATTGGGAAGGGTCAGAACAGTGGGAAACATAATTATGGCAGTATGTATAGATCTTACATTTACCTTTTAAGGCCCGGTCTACTTCATTGTCACTTGCTGATGATCCTGGACGTGAAGAAACCCCTCCCTCTGGAAGCTGAAAAGGAAGTTCTCTGGCCCATGGACAATTGTGAAATATTGTAGAATATTTCATAGAAATATAGGAATCCTTGCTATGAAAAACATGAAAAATGAAAATGGTTTTGAGATTCAAAACTTCTAACTGCCATAACACTTACACCCATGACTTTATGGTTTACTTTTATCAAGTAAGGTCAGTAGTTTACAAACATACTTCCACTGAGCTAGTTCTAAATGGTATCTGCAGCAGGTACCTAGATTAATGTATCCTTAGTATTGTATATAACAGCAAAAACTCCTTATCCGTTGTACCATAATAGTTCAGAATCTGTAAAGAGTAAAGCATGGGCATAACTGCAGGTGTGTAAAACAAGAGAAGCAAGCCACAGATCCTATGTCTAGGAGTTTAGAAACAAGTGCATTTTATATGTGCATGTGTGTGCGTGTGTGTGTGCGTGTGTGTGTGTGTGTGTGTGTTCATTTGGGTATGTGGGTGTGAGAAATAAATTTCTGTTTTTATATAATATCCGATCCATAGTGTGTTGTTATAGCATCCTCAATAGTCTAAGATATAATCAATTCCCACAAGTGAGATAATTCATCCCATAGTAAATATGTTTTCTTAGGATTTTGATGTAATTATCCATGCTGGTTAGTTTGACACAAACTAGAATCACCTATGAAGAAATAACCTCACTCAACTGAGGAATTGTCTCCATCAGATTGGTCTGGCATATCTATGGGGTATATTCTTGATTAATTGATGTGGGAAGGCCTTGTTCACGAAGGGAGGTATCATACTTGGCCAGGTAGTCCTGGGTTGTATAAAAAAGCAAGCTGAGTAAGCCATTCAGAGCAAGCCTTTAAGCAGAACCTCTCTATGGCTTTTACTTCAGCTCTTTTCTCCAGGTTCCTTCTCTGGCTTCCTTCAGCCATTGACTGTTATCTGGATGTGTACGCTGAAATAAACCTATACTGGAACACTTGGAAGAAGTTTTTGTTATTTTGGTTTCTTTAAAAAATCAAAATGGCGTTTTGACTAGGTTTCTGTTTCCATCCCAAGTGCAATGAGAGATTGTGAGTTTGGTTTGGAATGCTCGATGCCATGTAATTTGGTTAGGTGCAGTTGCTTTGGCACATGCAGTTTGTTCATGGATTTGCTTGCCACTTGGGTTTATGGGAACTTTTGCTTAGAGTATAAAAATGTCTGAAGCCCGAGAGCCAGGGTGGGTGTTGGTTGGTGGTTCACTGGTTGGTTTGTCTGTAATGTGTTGATTCCTGCATAGAAGACCATAGGTTGGCAAGATTGGATTTACAGATAGTGAACTGAGACGCTAGTCTGACTCACTGTCAGCTAGTCCTCTCCAATCTTAGGACAGCCTAAAAAGGCTGTGAAAATTTCTACCACTCTCTCTTTCTCTATCAAGGCTGCCTGCAAAAATGGTGAAAGTTTCTTTCTATCCTTCCTTTCTCTTTCCCTAAATTGAGGGTAAAAGATTATAGTTTACTACAGCATAAACACTTTATTTTCCAGAGTTGCTTTTTGTTGGTATGTTATCACAGGAACAGAAGCAAACTGAGACAGTTTCAAGCTGATTTCCAAAAGGTTGTGAAATTTTTCCCCTAACAAAATCTAGGCCTGCTCACAACCCTCCCTCCCCTCCCTCCCTCTCTTTCTCCATTCTGCTTTAAAAATAATTAATAAGAGTCTTTGCTAACTGAGCAAGCAGGGAGTGTTCCATTACTTGAAACTTACAAGCAAGATTGAGCACTATTCTTTTTATGTATCTACTAGCCCCAAGCCCACTTTCTTTGTAAACTATGTATAACTTTTGCTCACTTACTCGTTAAGGACTTTAGAATTTCTCAAATCACTTTGCGTGAACTTTTTATTAATATTAAGTGTTCTTAATCAAACCATTTTTGCCTCCCCATCTATATGTTTTCATATCCCCAACAACATTTTAGTAATATTAAAATTCCTTTTTTCTTGTGTGTGAGAGAGATCACATATGCATACATGCATGAGCCATGGAACATATGCGGAGGTCAGAGGACAATGTTGTGGAGTTGTTTTTCATGTTCCACCTTTCTGTGGATTCTGGGGATTGAATTCAGGTCATCGGGCTTGCAAAATAAGTGCTCTGCTAAGCCAGTCTTTCCAGCCCTTAATGACATTTAATTTTTTTTAACTTGTGTATGTGTGAGTTTGTGCATGTGTATGTGTGCATGTTTATGTGTGTGCCTGTGTGTGGTACAGTACAAATACATGTGTGTGTATGTGCAGGTGGAGGCCAGAAGTTGATGCTGACATTTGGATGTCTTTTTCAATTCTTCATCCTATTTTTCTGAGACAGAGTCTCTCACCAAACTTATTTGGCAAGACTGACTGGCCAGCAAGCTTTGGGAAGTCTCTTGTCTTTGATTTCTCAGCTGTGGGATTACAGGTGTGCATTACTGTGCCCACTTTTGGTGCTGGGGATCCAAATTCAGGTCCTCATGGTTGTGTGGCAAGCACTTTATCCACTAAGCCACCTCCCAACCCTCTCTAAAATTGTAAACAACCTGTTGTATGCAGGTTTTGTACTGCCTTTTGATATATTAGGAGATTAGGACCTTGAAATGCCCTTTAAATGTCAGCCATCAGTGGAAAATGCACTAATCAGCGATATTGGTTACAAATCACAGGCACTGATCTGGCTCACTTGGATATTAAAGAGGATGTTATTGAAAAGCTATTGGATGACTGCAGAAACAGGAAAAACCAAGAGAATTATGTAAAATACTTGGCAGAGACAAAGGTAAACCAGGAGTCAAGATCACGGCTGAGTCACAGCAGGAAGACTAGAGGACTATCCCCTTTGCTCTACCAGAAAGGATGCCTACCGCACTGCCGGAATTCTTGTTTTATCTGCTGCTGAATGAAACATCTCCACTTGCTCTGCCTTATCGTGTCCCTCCCTCAAAATGCAAGGAAATTCCTCACTGTGAAGGAGACATCTCATGTGCTCTCTACAAGGTCTTCTTCTCACACATATTCTGCATATTTACAGAATTTCTCTGAAGCTTAGAGATGAAAACCATGATTTTAACAGACCTGCAGTGGGGAAAAAAATTGTTTTGATTCAACTAACCTTATTTCAGGGTATGGTCCAAAGGGAACTTTAAAGGAATCTTCACTGAGCTCAAAACTTTTCTGTAGTTCCTCTAATGTTGTAAAATACTGTTGGCCACTGACAGGAGGTATTGGTACTGGACCCCTGAAAGCAAAAAGTATTCTATAGTGCTATCAAGTATACATGCATTCAAAAACTAAATATTGACCATTGTATCCACAGAACAATATATGCCAAGAGAATCTACTTGGAATCACTCACTTCAGAACCTGCCTTAGATAGTGGTATCATTGCAGCCTAGTTTCAAGATGAAACACATGTATTGTTGGAAACAATCCTTACCCATTAAATTGTTGTTATTGGTAAATTACCTCTCTTGCAAATTGCATGCACTCTATTTAGTCCATTTAGTCTAACCATATAGCAATATACCAATTGCTAGGAAAATTGAAATACATATTTCCCTATTTTGTTTATAATGTAATTCTTTGAAATAGTCTTTGAGTAAAACATTTATAAAAATTCTAATAGCATACTCTTAATTAAATATAAGTTATGAAATTTTTTTAATCTATTCAATTGTGTAGGATTTATATGTCTGCTCCCTCAGATTGCCTTGCAAGAAAAAATAATCATTACCCATGAATAAACCCTGCTGCATTCACCTCATCCTTGCTAGAGATGCTATTTACACAGCAATCAAATTCCACAGAAATACATACAGTTCATAGCATCTATCTGCCTGTGATGGTCCATTTGGAGTTCATATTTAAAACTGCTTAGGTCTTCTGACAGTGGATTTGAAGAGGCATGGTATCTGCTGTTCAGTGCTCACAGAGGCCTTACCTTCAGATGCAGTGGAGGGCACTTCAAGCTACCATTTGTTCAAACCCCCAGCAGAACTTTGCATGTATCATACAACCTTGTATTCTGAATTGGAACATCCATAGATAACATATGATGTGGAGAAAATGATACTTTCTTTGATGTTATAACAAATAGATAAAAATCTAATTTCATTTAAACTAACTAAAGATTCCCAACAAAAGAGACAACATTGAGAAAACTTCCAATAGCTTTTAGGATTCAGCTTCCTCGGTTCTTGAATTCTTAACTTTACTAAAAACATTTTTGAATGCTATATTTGAGATTTAGTTATTGATCTTAGCAATTTCCTACAACCTGGGACTTTCTCCGTTTTCATTACTCAGACATTCTACACTTGATTCCAGCCAAATGGCCAAGACATGGACATTACTCAAATATTCTAAAAGGTCACATAAAAGGGAGAATTTATAACAGTGAAACCCAAGGCATTAATTGGAAAATAACCCAAAATATTATGTAACTGACTAGTCATTATTATGATCTGACTAGTCATTTTGAGTAAAACTTAAAAAGGCTAAGTGTGCCTTTTCATACACAGTAATTAACAGAATAATAACTGTTACAGCCATTAATATCTAGGATGCTCTCACATTGTAACAGGCACTAAGTAAAATAATTTATACTCAGGACCAAAAATTAATGGGTTAATAAAGATGCCATGGTCCTCACATTTTGGGATTTGTGGCCTGTATGAAAAGGAAACAATGAACAAAAGGCCTACAGATAACTGCCATTGTTTGTACAGTGATGACTGGCAAGTACAGGGAACTCCACAGGATATAATTAATCTTCAGTCATGAACAGCCATGGTACAGGCAAATATTTATATTCAAACACTACTAGAAATGTCATTTTGTTTTCAGTCAGTAAAGAAACATCAATTTCTAGTAGCTATAGGCATAGCGTGCTTCTTAAAACAATATGTAAGTGAAGATCTGCAACTTTCAGATAGAGTTTAATACTGAACAACAAGCATGCATTTGGGTACAGAGATTTCTGCTTATATTGATGATCGAGGGCTTGATCGGTATACGTATGCCCTGGAACATCAACCTAAGATTGCTCAGGCATCAGCCAGTGTGACAAATCACTACCTTTGAAACAGGAGCGTGTGACCACGGGGAGTCTTTCCCATGAGTGCCTGCCGGGCTGTCTCATGCTGTCTATGGAGAGAATCTCTTTCCTAGGCAAGATATACCATCAGAAAATTAATGTAAAAAAGATGTCAGATGATCAAAATAGTATAATCATTTTCTCCTTACTAAATAGAGATTTCCAAATACATGAGAGGAAAGGGGGGAGGGGGTAGATAAAAACAACCGATACTTATTTACTGGAAAGATAAAAAACAAGTCTTATAAATAAGTCAAATACTTTGTAGATACTAAAACTCAAAACAGAAATGTTATTTGACATTAATAATGTCAAGGTCTTTAATTGTAATTTTACTTTTTATCCATTTATTCAGAGACAGAATCTCATGTACCTTAGCCTGGTCTTAAACTAATTACCTAGGCAAAGATGACCTTGAACTTCTGTTTCTCATTCTTCCATTTCTCAATGCTGGGATTATAGGTGTGTGTCACCATGCTCAGTTCATGCAGTGCCAGGGATCAAATCTAGGGCTTTCTGCATGTAGGCAGACACTGTACCAAGCCCATAATATGATAGTTCTTAATAACATTCATGATCACACGTTTTATGCTTGTCTGAGACAAGGTCTTGCTATTTGGTCCTGACTGGCCTAGAAGTCAGTATGTGGTTTGTAGTGACCCTCCTGCCTCTGCCTTTCAAGTGCTAGGAAAACAGACATTTGCTATCATGCTGGGCGTTGAATTAAACAAAGAAAAAACCTTTTGGGGCTGGAGAAATGGCTCAGTGGTTAAGAGCACTGGCTGCTCCCAGAGGACCCAGGTTCAATTCCCAGCACCCACATGGCAGCTCACAACTGTCTGTAACTCCAATTCCAATGGATCTGACACCTTCACACCAATGCATATAAAATAAAAATGTTTTAAAATATATTTTTAAAATTCTTTCTTAAGCGATTATGGACCTTTGAAGGGCACAGGGTAGAGTTGACTTTTTAGATCTTTTCACATGAAGTACTTGATTGAACCAATATATTCAACCTTAATTAAGTATGGTCTGGAGATAGTAAAAGTTGAGAGTTCTTTCTTCTGTATTTCACCTTCATCATTCTCACTATAAATACTTGGGAAACACTGGGTGGCAATACAGGGATATAAAACACACGTTTGTTTGTTTGTTCGTTTCATTTAAGAAGTTCATGATTTTGGCAAAACGGGATCTGGAAAAACATAGGAGGGAGAGAGAGAGAGAAAGGGAGCATATATGCTGCTTTATAAAAACTACAAGTGTTTATAACCAGATTCCAGATCCTCTGATGGAATGTGACCTGTTTAGCAACTGTTCAAATACTAGATCACCACCTCACTTTAAGTTTCCAGATATAAAATTCTCACTTTACTAAACAAAAACTAGCAAGTGTTTGTCTTGCAAAAAAGACTATTTTTTAAGAAGAGGTATATTGTAGCATCTACTTTAACAGCAAGTACATTTGAAATGCATTAATCATTGCTTGCAATAACTTAATCTGAAATAAGCCTTGGTGCTTTGATTTTTCATTTCATGACCAGACTCCACTGTAAGTTGGATTTCACTTAAAACTACAGAGAAAACAACAGCAAGCAAGCATGGCCATGGTACAAACCACAGTTATAGTAAGTCTTGGGAACTGCCATGGTTTCAAGTGTTTTAATGTCTTTGGAGGGAAATTTTTTAAGATTAAATTTTTTGGGAATGACATTGATGTGGTTCTAAAAATGTTTTTTTTTTTTTTTATTACAAGCACATGCCTGTAAGAATGTCTCTGTTTTGTACTAATGTCAGAATTGGCACTCTTCAACATCTCTGCATACGAAGGCACATCCTAGAGACCAGATGTCCCTTGGGTCACTACTGTTTATGCCCTGAACACAGCACAGAGTGGAGGCATAATAATTATCTTTACTGCACAGCAGAATGGATAGCATTTCCCTTTTAAAAACAACCTGGAGTGGAACTTTCTGTCAACTGCTCCTGTCTGGAAAAAGTTGGGGTTAAGTGTTTGAATTTAAAATTAGTCATATAGTCTGGTTTATGAGAGTTCTCATGAGTTCACTGGGCACAGGCTCTCAGGTAGACATTTGTTTACCAAGACCATTTCCTCTTTCCTCTCTCTCTGGACATGTGCTCTGTGTCTCTTAGAAAGGTAGGAAAGGAGAAAATGTGTGTTGAGAGGTCGAAGGAGGCTGCCACAAGATGAGGAAAGGAGAATCCCTATTCAGATCCCACCATGTAGAATCAGTGACCAACTCCGGAACATGCGCCTAATCACGTCACATTGAAAAACCTCTGTGATTATTTTGGTTCTAGAATTATTTATTTACTATTATGTTTTAATGTATTACTATTTAAAGTATCATCAAAGTCTTTAAAGTATTACTTTAAAGTATTATTATGTTTTAAAGTATTAAAGTATGTTGCACATGTACATGCCATGGGAGGGGAAGGAGTATGCCACAGTGCACATGTGGAAGTTGAAAGAAAACTTTTGTGGAGTTGGTTCTCTCCTTCTATATTTTTTAATTTAAAAAGTTTTCTTTCATATAATATATTTTGATCATATTCTTTTCCCTCCTTCAACTTCTCCCAGTTCCTCCCAGCTCCGTATCCATCCAACTTCATGGTTTTTATTTCTTTCTCTCTCAAAAAAATACAAAAGATGAAAATACAAAAAAATAAATAAATAAAAGGAAGCACATAAAAAACAAGGAGTTCATTTTGTGTTAGCCAATTACTCCTGGGCCTGGGGCCTACCCAGGAGTGTGATTGATATACTCAGCCATACTCTATCAGAGAAAAGTGATTTTCCCTTTCCTAAGAGGTATCAATTGCAAATAGGTTCTTGGTTAGGGGTGGGACTTTGTGTCCACTTCCCTTTCCCTGTGATGGGGATTTTGTTTCGTTTGGACCTGTGCAGGTCTTGTGTGTACTGTCACAGGGAGAGTTCACATGTGCACCAGTCCTATTGTGTATGGAAGATACTCTTTCTTTGTAGTTATCTACCATCTCTAGCTCTTACAATTTTCAGCCTTCTCTTTAACATAGATCCCTGAGCCTTGGGGACGAGGGTTTGATGAAGATATCTCCTTTAGGACTGAGTGATCCAAAGTCAGTCAGTCAGTCAGTCAGTCAGTCTATTTGTCCCCCCCACCCTGCTCTTTCTCTGAATGTTGTCTAGTTGTGGGTCTCTCTTTTCCCATCTATTGTAAGACACTTCTCTGATCATCCAGAGAGCCAGTCATCTCCATTTCCACATTTCCAAGAGTTCCAGAGACCAGATTTAAGTCACTAGGCTTCTGCAGCACATGCCCTTACCCACTGAGCCATCTTGCTGGCTCCCCGTTTTGTTATTCAGTGTCATGTGAATGTATTATTCTTTCTCCTTTCATCACTCTATACTCAAACATTCATTGCTGTGATTTCACTTATGCTCTATTTTATTTTGATCATTTGATGCTTGATTTAAACTACATCATAACTGGGAAGATAATTCCTCCCAGTGGTATGTCAACCTGGTTTTTATTTTTATTTGTATTTTGAGGTCTAGGGATAGAATCTCAGGTTCACATGTTAGGCAGGGCTCAATCTCTGAGCTAACCACTCTCTACTTCAAGTTCCAAAACAATTTTTGGATCTCCCACAGACTCCACATAAAAATACATAGCAACCATAACTTCCTACCCACACTCATACAAACAATTCCAATGCTACTCAGTGGGCCACACACACCAATTACACGTGGAGTAGGTGACAGACTTGTTACAAAGAAGAGAGGCTTTGGTGGGAGAGGGTGAGGGATGAGAGGGGGGAATGGGAAAGCATGAAAACTATTAAAATTCAACATATGCTTATATGAAACTGTCAAAGAATAAAAAATTAGGAGCCAAACAGCAAAATCAAAGTCATCTCCAAAAAGTTAAAAGTCAGGTGTCAAAATATCTCTTCAAGCCCATAGCTGAAACACAGGAGGGGTGTCCCTACTTTACCAGGAGGGGTGTCCCTACTTTACCAGTGGGTGAGGATGGACTTCCACAGTAAGTTAAAGGAATTGAATCAGCTAAAATTTTTAACTGACTCACTGGAGTCCTTTCTGAGGACAGCTCGCACATTGTATTAGTTACTTTTCTGTTGCTGTAATAAAACACCATGACCAATGAGAGGGTTATTTGGGCTTATGGTTACAGAGGGTTAGGGTCCACATGATAAGAAGAGGGTGGC
Source organism: Cricetomys ansorgei (assembly GCA_026225945.1). NCBI lineage: Eukaryota > Metazoa > Chordata > Mammalia > Rodentia > Nesomyidae > Cricetomys > Cricetomys ansorgei. The sequence continues at coordinate 5,313,574 of JAMJFZ010004240.1, read as the reverse complement.
AGCAGGTGGCAGACATTTGGTGGGAAGCTGAGAGCTAGGGGCTCACATCTTAAACAACAAACAGAAAGAAGAGGGGGAGAACTGGAAATGGCACATGGCCTTTGAAACCTCAATTCCTGTCCCAAGTGACATACTTCCTATACCAAGGCCACACTTCCTAAACCTACCAATAGAGGTGTTCAATTGAGGACTAAGATGCCTGAGAATATGGAGGACAGCTCAGTCAAACCACCAAACATGCCAGAGAAAGCTGAGGAGAATGGAATACAAATTTAATAGTTAGAGTCAACAGAGAACAAAGGGCTAGACCAGTGGTTCTCAACCTTCCCAGTGCTGTGACCCTTTAATACAGGTGTTGTGGTGACCCTCAAACATAAAATATTTTTGTTGCTACTTCATAACTGTAATTTTGCTACTGTTGTGAATTGTAATATAAATATCTGATATGCAGACGGTCTTAGGTGACCATGAAAGGGTCGTTTGACTCTCCAAAGGGATTGTGACCCACAAGTTGAGAACCACTGGTCTAGACTAAGGTGGAGCTCAGGAAGTGGACAGTGCCAAGAGATCTCAGGAGGGGAAATGCAGTATATTTTAGAGTTGTTTGACAGAACCATGTTCACTTCAGAAACTCTGAGAAAATTAATTTCATGTAAGTAGGCAACAGAAAGTACCTATTCAAATTTCATATGTAGTTATCCTGAAGAAAAAATAAAGGTGAACACCACCCCTTCAGACAAAGTTTACATATAAAACATAAAATATGTACTCTACTGTTTCAAAGTAAATACAGAGACATACGTAAAAGACACAAGGCATTGAAGAACAAATAATTTATAATTAAAATCCCACAAATGAGGTGTCAGAACTTGGAAACGAACTATAAATACAAGAAGAAAGATTACTACAGAAACAGCCAAATCAAAAGAAATACAAGAATGAAAAAGAGAAAGAAAAATAATAGCTTAAGAGAAATCCAAAAGTAAGAAATAGGTCAAAGGATTTGGGAGAAAAAAAAAAGAAATATTTTAGATGTGGAGGTCCAAAATACAAATGCTAAGCACATGTTATAAAAATAAGGAAAACTATAATATTTCAGAATGGAACAGACTAATACCAGCCTACAAGAACTCAAGGAATTATTTCAATAGTTCTTTCTGTATACAGAATAAATTCATACAAGAACTGGATACTAAGATTCTAATGGAGAGTCTTAAGGATATGCACATTTGAGAATTAATACAAAAGAATACAGAATGACAATGTGTTGTTGTGCAACCTTAAATAGCATAGTGGAACATGAAAACCACCCACCCCTAGCTCAGAAGATACCAGCAGTTGACAGCAGCTGGGAGAGGAGAGTCTTTAAGGGTGCAGCTCTGTGGTGGGCTGACTAACCTCCAATGAAGAGCACACACCCAAGAATATATGGGCAGAACAAACTGTACTTACTAGGTTTTGAAAAATAAAAAGTATTTTGAAAAATAAAATAAAAATAAATTTAAAAAAAAGCCTCTATAAACAGAGGACACAAAATTAGTTGGGTGAGTAAAGGGGGATAGATCATGGAGGAGTGGGGGAAGGGGCGAATTGGGGATAGATCATGGAGGAGTGGGGGAAGGGGCGAATTGATTAAAATGCTTTCTATGAAATTCTCAAAGAACTAATAAAAATGAGAAAAAAAGAAAATGATATTAAAAATGTTTCAGTTTTCATAATAGGAGCTGGTTGTATTAGTATTGTTATTCAGAGGCTGTTCTCACGATGTGGGGATAAAGCAGAAAAATAATTTAATAGGCTATCATAATCCTATCATCACCTGGGTCTTTGAGAAGCCTTTGGGAAGGATTCTCAGTGTGGAAGAAAGATAAAAGGTGTAATAGAAAAAGAAAAACTCACGAGGCCCTGAATTTTAATTAGAAATATCAGGTTGAACTCATGAAATATTTTATGTAGCCAGAGGGTAGAGACTCTATAGCTCAGTGGTAGAAGCTTGCCTCGCTTGCCTAGCATGAACAAGGCCAAGGGTTTGGTCCCTAGTGTCTTTTCCCCTTAAGAAAGTTCCAGAAGTAATGGCTACCCCAATAGCAACTGGCATCCCTAATGACAACAATGTGTTGGACAGTGACATCTCACTTAAGGAAATCAAGACTTAGTGTAAAAAGAGCTCTGAGTTATCTCAGTTACTTTTTTGTTGCTGTGATAAATTTCCCTGACAGAAGCAATTTAAGGGAGAAAGAGTTTCCTTGGCCTTATGGTTCCAGAGGAACATAGTCCATTATGTTAGGGAAAGGACACAGCTGCAGGCAGAGAAGGCATGGTGGCAGGAGCTGGGGGCTGGCTGGTCACAATGTGTCCACACCAAGGAAGCAGAAAAGGGATGCAAGTGGGGCCAGGCGATAAAACCCAAGACCTTTATCGGTGACTCACTTCCTCAACAAGACTTCACCTCTTAAAGATTCCACAACTTTCCCAAACAGCTCCACCAGCTGGAGATTAAGTGTTCAAACAGCCTCAGCCTATGGGGAACAGATCACACTCAAACCACAATATCAGATCTGGGCCAGGTAAAGTACAAGAGCATGAAATAGCTTGACATGCCAGATGGCAAGGTGCCCATCAAAGACTCCATTTCAAAGAGGCCAACTGGAAGAGGTCATCACTCACCAAATAGAAGTCTGATACAGATTCTAAACGTAAGGCATAGAGGTGTCTTTCAGATATGCTTAAATTAAAATATGCTCATTTACATTACTGTACATGATGTACTTAAAATTTGACACACTCGGATTTCCAGTTTCGGACACTGCAACTAATGCTATGAAAACACGCCTGCACTCCTCTTCTAGGGTGCATGCTTCTCTTCTCTGTTGAGTATCTGTTCAGAAGTGTCATGACTGAAGTGTAGGGTCTGTGTGTGTTCAACATTAGTAAACAGGAGCATCTGCTGTCTACACTGTTTAACCTCCCAGCAGTGTCTTACTGTCATGTGTTAGAAGTCTGTTTTATAATTTTAGCACTTTTAGTTTATTCTTATAAGCATCTCATTGTGATTATAAGTCGCATCATCTCGTGGTCATATGTACCTGTCACAACATCACTGGTCACTTGGGTATTTTCTTTGTAAAGATTTCCTGTGTATTCCCTGTTTTTCCTTAGGAACCTGTAAGAGCTCTTTATATATTGTGGATACAAATATTTTGTCACATAAACCTCACAAATATCTCTATGTGGTTTGCCTTTTTAAATTTTAATGCCACTTTGATTAATAGAAGTCCTTAATTTAAATTTTTATTACATTTATTGATGTAGTATGTATGTATGAATGTATGTATGAATGTATGAATGTGTGCATTCATGCATGCATTCCTCAGGGCACATGGGAGTTCAAAGAACAACTTTTAGGAGTCAGTTCTCTCCTTCCACCATATGGATCCCAGGTATGGAACTCAGCTCCTCAGGCTTAGTGGCAGGCGCCTTTACCCACAGAGCCACCTCCCCTGCCCAGAAGTTCTTAATTTTAATGTAATTCAATGTTTCCAGATTCTCCTTCGTAGTTAGCATCATTTGTGCTTGTATTTAAGAGACTACTCACCATGTCATGCTCATAAAAAGTTCTCTAACATCTTTTAGAAGTATTGTTTTGCTTTTCACATTATATAGAAAATTCACCCCTTAGGTTTTGTCTCTGGTGTAAGATTGGGGTTTCCTTTAATCTTCCATTTGTATGCAGCTCATTCTATGTGAAGACCTCATCTTCTTCCTGTTCATCAGCACCTCCCTCTTCATAAGTCAGCCCATGCCTACAAATGTTTGACTCAAGGCACTCATTCCGTCTGTTCTTGTAGTTCTGTGATGTGCCAGCATTTCCATAAAAATATTAAGATCATCTTGTCAAGTTTCACAAAGAATTGTAAGAATTTTTGACTGTAATGCATCATATCTGTAGATTTGAAGAGCGCTGGCATGCGCACAGTACAATTCTTTTAATTCACACATGTGTCTTCTTCCTTCACTTAGTTTTTTTTATAAATAATATTGTTATATGTAGAGGCATTATACATCTTTTTATCAGGTGTATTACTAATTTTTATTTTTAGATTCTAGTCAAAACATATTTTAAGGGGCTTCAGAGATGGCTCCAGCGTTATGAGTGTTTGCTACTCTTGCAGAAGCCCCGGGTTGGTTCCCAGAATACACATGGCAGCTCACAATGAAGGATCTGACACTTTCTTCTACTCTTCAAAGGCAATGCATACATACGTGCAGGCAAAACACCCAGACACATGAAAAAAAAAAAAAAAACAGAATTTCTTTGTGTAAAACTGGCTGTTCTAGAACTCACTTTGTAGAGCAGGCTGGCTTCAAACTAAAAGATACACCTGCCTCTGCTTCCTGAGTGCAGGGATTAAAGGCACGCACCACTATGCCTGTCTTAAAATGTCTATTTTATTATTGTTGTTGCTTTTGTTTGTTGTTGTTGTTTTCGAGACGGGGTTTCTCTGCTGTAACTCTAGCTGTCTTAGAACTCACTCTGTAGACCAGGCTGGCCTCGAATTCACAGAGATCTGCCTGCCTCTGCCTCCCGAGTGCTGGGATTAAAGGTCTGTGTCACCACTACTGAGCTAACATGCCTATTTTTAAAGGAAGAAAAAATATTCTTTAAATTTAAAGATATTTAAAATTATTGCTACTATGTTGAAATTCTATGTAATTTTTTATACTTATTGAACATCCGATAAATTTGTCAAGTGCATTTCTTTACTGTTTCTGAACATGGTACCATTTATTTCATATTTATTTGTTGCACTGGCTAGTGCTGACAATATGACGCTACACTATTTGTTATTATATTCCCTTTGACAATTAAATTAAAAGCTATATTTCTCTTAATCTTCTTTTAGTGACTTTCCAGAAACTAAAATATGTGTCCTTCTGAGAAGGATAGCAATATCCTAGGACATTAATCTCCCTCCTCCTCCTCCTTTAAAATTTATTTTTATTTTATATGTGTGTGTGAATGAGAGAGACGTGGGGGCGGGGAGAATCACCTGCATGCGTGCATGTATGCTGTCCTTGGAGGCAGAAAGAGCACTGGATCCCTTGGAACTGGAATCACAGGTGGTTGTGAGCCACCATGTGGGTGCTGAGAAGTGAATCTGGGCCTTGTGCAAGAGCAGCCAGTGCTCTTAACCACTGAGCCATCTCTCCAGCCTCTTCATTTAGACCCTTCATGTCTTCCCTTATAATTGAGGTACAACAAATAAAAGGTTTGCATAAATTTTTATATTAAAACATCTTAATTGTATGTACATTTAAAGAAAGATAATTATTATTTCATATTATCAACATCCTAAAATCTTTTGACATTTATCAATTTGTGTACACATGTGTACCATGGCATACACACAGAGGTCAAAGGGAAACTTGCAGGAGTCAGTTCTTTCCTTCCAGCATGTGGGGATCAAACTCAGGTTGTCAGGATCGGCGGCAATGCCTTTAACTAATAAGCTGTGTTGCTGGACTCTAGGCAAATCACTTTAGCGTAAACAGCATAGTTACCTCTGCTCTTGCTTTCCATTTTCATTCTGTCTGAATAATATCCTCATGTGTTCTCCTTCATGTAGGTTTTCTGTGTCAGGTCTTGTGTTGCTTTGTCTGGAAATATCCTTAGTTCACCTTCCGGTTTGAAGAATTTTTTTCACTTGAGTATGAAATTCTTGGCTAGCAACAATTGATCATTTTAACGATCTCTGGTCATTTCTTTTAGAAAGTTAATATCAACCTGAAGATTGCAAATTAGACAACAATCTTTTCCCCTCTGACTTATTATTTAGATTAAAAAATCTTTCTTTTTAGTGCAGTATGATTTCAATACAAATATGTTTCTAAGTTGGTTAAGAATTCTCCAACCTTTAGCTTGGTGACTTCCATCAGATTAGTGAGTGTTTAACCTTCATCTCTACAAACGTGGCTTGTGTTCTACCTCTTGTCTTTCCTTTTAGGGCCCAGTAACATGGCTAGGGATTCTTGCTGTTAGCTTTTTGCATTTTCCTTTTCACAGTATTTTTTCCATGTTGTCTAAGACTAATCTAGTTTCTCTTTTCAGGGTATCATGTAGTCCACATTGGTCTTGAACTTACTAAGCAACTATGGACTTCTGATCCTCCTACTTCCACCTCACAAGTGGTGGGATTATATTCGTGCTCAGTTTTATGTGGTGCTTTTATTGGACTCAGGGTTTTATGTACGCCAGGTAAGCACTCTAGCAATTCAGCCACATTCCCGGCTCGCTACTCTCATCCTTTTACAAGTGAATACCCAATTTTCCCAGTATTGTCTGCTGAATGGGGTGTCTAAGTTCTTGGCACCTTTGTCAAAGATCAAGTGGCTGTTGCTTAGCTGTGTGGGTTTATTTCTGAGTCTAGTATTCTATGTGTTTATGTGTTATGTGAACCATGATGTTTTTATTACTATGGTTCCACAGTATATCCTGAGATCAGTTATTGTGATGTCTCCAGCATTGCTTTTTCTGCTGAAGATTGCTTTGGCAATCTTGAAGAATTTTGAATTGTTTTTTCTAGTTCTGTGAAGAACATCATTAAAATTCTGACGAAGATTTCATTTATTCTATACATTGTTTTCTGTAGTTTAGCCATTTCATAATATTAATTTTGCCAGTCCATGACCATGGAAGGCATTTCCATTTTCTAGTGTCTTCTTTAACTTATTTCTTCCATATTTTAAAGTTTTCATAGAGGCCTTTCACTTCCTTTATTAGGTTTATTCTTAGGTATTTAAAAATTATTATTATTTGTGTGTGGAGGAGTGACATGTCCCATGGTATATGTATGGTGGTCAGATGACAAGTTTGTGGAGTTAATATTTTCCTTCCACCTTTAGGTGGACCCTGGGATTGAAGTCAGGTCACCAGGCTTTCAGGACAAGAACGCTCACCTGCTGAACTATCTCACTGGCCCAGTACTTTTTAAACCATGTGTATCAAGGGTTTTCTTGAGTTTCCAATGAAAACATGAGTATATTAAGTCTACAGTCAAAATATCAAAAGGCATAAAAATGTATGTCTTTTTTTCCCCTTTTAGATATTTTGAGATAGATTTTTGATAGAGAAAAATGTAATTACTTTTCCATCCCACTAAAACATCCTAATAACATATAGAAACTTTCACTGGGCATAGAACTTGAGGAAGGTAGAATCTCCTTCACACTGCTGGAAGAGGTGCATGAGACAGATCTCACAAAAGCCCCCTCTAGATCCTGAGTACTGTATGAAGGCAGTATGGCATTGCTGCCAGTTTCACAAGCTAGTTCTTAGAGGACTTCATTTACTTTCTATGAAAATGCCTTGCTACATTGCACCTCCTCCTGGGAGAAGGCAGACAGGCTGGAACCCCAGGCTGTGATGGCAACTGTTTGCACACTGTTGCCATCACAGTTTCGTTAATGTCAAGTCCAACATTGACACAATGGGCATCCCAGTTATACACTATGCTCAAGGAAATGCACTGAGAAGGAGGTAACTAGTACATGAAAATTCATAAGACTCTTTAGCAACAGATGACCATGACAACTGACATGAACTAACTAATGTCCATGGTATTGGAGTGTGGAATTTTAAACTCTAGATCACCACCTTTTACTGTACTTTCCCCTCTCTGGATTTCTCTATGATGACTGTTAATAGGAATGAATCACAGTAAAGAGCTCTGAGTGGGTTTTTTTCATCTATTCCCCTATCCTGAGTTCCTGGTACCTTAGTGTCCCTGACCTGAGAAAAGCTATCTTAAAGGCACAAAATATTTCTAACAGGTCATACTGTCTGACCCTACTTAAATAAACCATGATTACATAAACCATGGATGTACACTCATGGGCACAGTATGCAAGTCAGTGGTGTTTATTTTGAATTGGGTGAATCATGTTGTGGTGCACGATAACCTCACAGCAAATTGGGGCAGATCTGGCTGTCAGGGCACAGGCACAGCATGAACTAACTAATGTCCATGATCCTGGAGTATGGAGTTTTAAACTCTAGATGACTGAAGCTAGAGGTAGATTTAAAAACTTGTGTTTGAGAGCCTCTGCTCTTAGAAGCAATAAGCCATATCTTTCAAGAAAGCCAGGGTGTTTACATTAAGATGATGTAAACTGACCTGAAGAGTCCTGAATGTCCCCAGGACCAGAATAACAGAGGGCAATGGGCATTTGGTGTTAAGGCCACCTTACCTGGTCATTTCTACCAGCTATCCCAGGGGATGGCATGATCTCAGGGCTACATAAGACTTGGGGGAGGGGGAAGACCTATTAGTAGGAAAAGAGAGAATATGTGGGAACAATATGTGGGAACACCAGAAACAGTAGCTTGAAAGAGAAACCAGGAACTTACAAGAGGAACATCTCCAAGGTTATCACGTGATTTGAAGGCCACAGGTCCTTCTGAAATCTCCAGAATATCCAGAGGCCTCTGGCTTCTTAATATGGAGAGTGATCTCCATTTCTAATAGCTGATGTTTGATTTCTCATAAATCCTGCTAGGTGGGGATAATTCTAGATTTGATTGACTTTAGTTAATGACTTCCCTGCACTCCAGCACCACAGTACTAGTTCATATTATTTATAGATCTTAAGGGCACATGCACACAGTCCGCCTCTAAGATGCCATAATCTGGAGTTCTTGAAACACGGGACTGCAATCTAGTAGGCCTGAAAAGTGTGACTGAGGAGTCAGGCAAGCTGACTCTTTTGTGTAGTAGAACATTTTGCCAAAGACGTTTTTTTACTGTGCAGCCTTCCTTATAGTTACATGCCACTTGGACTTCTGGGAACAGCTTAGGGCCCTATAAATGAGAGTGGCCAGTTGGAATTGACAGTGTCAGAGAACAGTTAATGGGAGAGCATTGATGGGAAGGCAGTCACCAGGCTGAGACAGAAGACAGTTGATGGGAAAGCAGGCACCAGTTCATGTTATGGGACAGTTAATTGGATAGAAGTTGTTAAAAGTGAATCCAGTTCTCCAGGCCTTTAAACAGATAAAGCAGCCAAAGGGGGCTGTGAAGATTCCACCCTACTTCTCTCTCTTTCTATCTTTCCTGAGTAGTTAGGGTAAAATAAAATATAAAGGACACAGTTGAAATCTATACTGGCTGGGATTTAGTTTCAAGTTAGAAATCTGTCTCAGTAGCAGTTAGGGCAAGAGAAAAAAGAATCTGTTACAGTAACTTTCCATTAGAAGCTTACAGGCATCACTCAGCATGGGGCAAGAAAACAGTTTTCAGGGCAGAGGACAGCTTTCAGTTACAAGCAGTTACAAGCTGGACAGGAGGAGATCCAGGAGGCAGAGTTCAGCTATGAGTGAAAAAGTAAACATTTGACTCCCAACAAATAAGATTTCAGAGTTCAGATACAGCTTCAGAATTCAGTTAAAGTTTTACCTTCAGCAATATGAATTCAAGAACTAGAGGAAATTTTGTGGAAATATGGGAGAGTGAGTCTAAGTGAGTGGGTGAGAGAGACAGGCCTGTCAGTGCAATAGCACACAGAAGAATAAAACAGAAACATTTATTTCTTGTACTCAGAACTCCCAGTAACTGGCATGTCTTACAGGAGAATGTTCAAGCATGCACCATACCACAGGATTTTGACCACTGATTCTGATTCTTTTGACTACTGACCATGGATCTGACTTTGGAAGGTGGTGTGGTGACTTGCTTTGAACAGGCTAGCCTTGAGTTGACAACTAGAAGTTTGGTATATTCTGCAACTGCAACTTTTTTAAATCTCTGCATTCCCAGATCATCACATAAAAAATTATTACTTATGGAAAATGAGCACAACCGAGTCTAAACACAGGCCCTATTGTGCAGTAGACATTCTTACATGGGCCAATTTCTGGATGTTCCCAGAGGGATGAGTTGGGACAAAGTTACAGGCCTGCTTTAAATAGTGCTGCTATGAAACACACTCCTGGGGTGGACTTGTTTTTCAGGTTCAGCTCCCAGAGACTCATAGTCACATGCCAGCTCAGAGCAACTTGTCCCTTGAAATATACGTTTTATTGTGTTTGTTCTACTGTGGTGCTTTTCTATTGTAAAACAGAACAGTTGAATGCCAGCATTTTTTACTGGGAGCCTGAGAGAAGATAAAAATCTTACTTACACTGAAACTTTACTTACATTGAAAATTCAGTTTTACAGACAGTAACTATTCCTAGAGATGGGGATCGGGGGAAGAAGAAATCTGTTTCAGCTCACAGATGCAAGAGAATAGTTTGGGAAAACTTAAAAATCTCCAAATTCTAAGCCTTTGTTTGTTTGCCTGTTGTTTTTGAGACAAGGTTTCTCTGTGTAGCTCTGGCTGTCCTGGAATTTTTTCTTTTTCCTTTTCTTTTCTTTTCTTTCCTCTTTCTTTTCTTTTCTTTTCTTTTTCTTTTGTTCTTTCTTTCTTTTTTAAGACAGGGTCTCACCATGTAATCCTTGCTGGCCTTGAACTCAGAGATTCACCTGCCTCTGATTCCTCTATGCTGGGATTAAAGGCATGTGCCTCATGTTCCACCCTAAACCTTTTTTTATCTGGGACAGAGTAAGGCTCTGGAACCACTTTACCCCATCTGCCCTGCCCTTACCACTGGTGATTTTTTGGATGAAAGTTTGGCCCATAATTTAGTATAGTAGTTTCTGTCCGTTGAATCCAAGAATTCCACTGTACTGGATGCAATGGTCTTCCTAGGGAAATCTTCAGGTTTCAGGTAAGATGTCTTAAAATCTGCTGAGGAAAAGATAAATTCATAAATGAAAAGCATACAACAGAGTACGTTTCCTGATGTAACGTCAATGTTTTATATTTTATTTGTCCCAACACAAGAAACTGTGTATTTAAAGTGTGTGTATTTCAACTCGAAAATAGATACGATGCATCTTACAGTAATCATAATATTAGTAAGTCAGCCTATAGCACCTAGGAGACACAATCCCTTAGAAGGTAATCAGTACTCATCCACCCCTGGTTTGAGATTAGCATTAATGTAAAACCTGTAAACAACAAAAAAAAAAAAAAAACAAGGGCTTTTAATATTTAAACTCACCCTTATAATTACATTACATTTGGCAAAAGTCCCTAAAAGCCTAGAAAAAAATTAAAACATGTAATTCTAAGAAGATTTAAAGTTCAGTGGAACAGGAATTATTCATAATTAACACTGAGACTTTCTTTTAACACATTAGAAGTCCATAGATACAGAATACACATTTCTGGTCTTCCGCATGCAGATAGGTCCTGGGTTTACACACCTTTAAGATGTATGAAAGCATTAAGAATTTCAGGAGCATTGCTTATAAAATGCTAAAATAACTTCCACATGTGTCTTTAGTTAGTATACTTGATTGAGCAGATGTGGGAAACTACTCCCACTCAAAGACAAAAGGATATATTGATGATTAAGAGAAGTATGTTTTGTTTTTAACATATATACAAAATAAAATCAGGAAAGAAAAACTTCTAGGTAAAGATGTGAAGTCAGAAGAATGGGAATAGATGCCAAAGTCAGAGGTACGAGGGGCTAAAGCTTTCACCCCTGGACTAAGATGGAAGGCAAGATGTCTGATCTTGGATGACAAGACTGGGCTCTCTGATGTGGTGAGAAGCTGCAAAGTAGGTATCTGGAATTCAGCCCACAGACAGAACTTTACCCACAGAGCCTCACCTGGTCTGAGGATAGAATGATAAATTAGCATTCACAAAGCCTTGGGTGTGATCCTCAACTCTCATCAGCTAGTAGCATACACTTGAAATTCCAGCACTTGGGGTAGAGATAGAAGGATCAGAAGTTCAAGATCATCCTCAGCTAAAAGAGAATGGGAGGCCAGGCTGGGCTATGTGAGATATTATCTCAAGATAAAGAGAGTAGAGGAGAAGGAAAGGAAAAGGAGGGAAGGAGAGGGACAGAAAGGGGAAGGGAGGGGAGTGAACGCTCTACTTCTGTGATGTGTGCTGGGACTGAACAAGAACTTGAACCAAATTGTAGCAATCCCAAATTTAAAAAAAAAAAAAAAAAAGTGAAAGCTGTTGCAAAGTAATTCCAACAGGGGACTCTAGATTTCCACAACCCAACACCTGTCCTGAGAGCAAAGGGAGACACACTCGTACAGTGGATGGTAAAGGCATGTATCCCAGAAATTCTAGGTAAGGAAGAATCTCAAGAAGAACATTAGAGTAACCATACCGTATCACAGCTAGACTGATCAAAAGGAACTGTATGTGGGAACAGTCTTTGTTAAATCTTCTTGATAACAGCCATTCTATCCATATTTACTAAGTACTTACCATGTACTGAATGTAGTTCTGGATGTTGGAGATAAATCAATAAACAGAAATTCCTTGACCTGTGGTATCTATACTAAACACATTTAAAGATGTTAGATAATGGTAAGTACAGAAAAGTCAGATAAAGTGACAGAAAGAGATGGCACAGTGGCACTCTGTCTAGTGGGGAGAGTAGCAGAGAAGTTTCTGTAAGATGTAAAGATTGGTGAAGTTTAAAGATATAAAAGATAAAACATTCAAATACTTTGAGGGATGGGTAATAAACACAAGCAGTTTTACATAAAGGGAAATAACATGGTTAACATAAGTATTAGCATTAAGAATTTCACTGCTTGGGTAGATGGAAATGTATACAGAGATCAACAACTGGACAGTGTGCAGAGATCAAGAGACCTGGGAACCCTCAGTCCTAAATAGGATGTCTCCATTAATTCTCTGCCCTCAGGATTCAGGGAACTTTGAGGACTAGGGTGCAGAAAGATTGTAAGAGTTGGATGGGATGGAGGACACCAAGAAAGTAAGGTCTTCTAGATACAATAGGGTTGACACACAGATGAATTCAAAAACTGTGGCAGCATGCACAATGTTTGCACAGGTCTAGGCCTGATGGATTTCCAGTGCTAAGAGTAGAAGTGGCCACAACTCCCATCCCTAACTCATCTATCTCTAATTGATAACCACTCACAAAGGAAAACAATAGGTTTATCCAGTGGTCTCACTGGGGTTACAAATCACACTTAAGGGCCCTGCAGTATATGGCCAACACAAAATGAACTCAATGGTATCTTTAGGGGTTCCTTTCTCTTCTCTTCTCTTCTCTTCTTTTCTCTTCTCTTCTGTTCTCTTCTCTTCTCCTCTTCTTTCTCTTCTCCTCTTCTCTTTCTCTTTTCTTCCTTCCTTCCTTTTTTCTTCTTTCTTTTTTTAAGCTTACAAGTCTTTTGTTTATACATTATACTACACATTATGATTTTCAATTTTGTGTTCTTATGGGATTTTTATATGTGCAGATGTGTGTGTCTCTGAAGATATATGTGTTTCTTGTGCTTTTTCTTTGGCTCTTTTTTCTGTTTGTTTGTTTTGTCCTATTCTGGTTTGTTTTTTATTTTATCTTATTATTTTTTTTAAATGTTCATTTGTTTTCTAATGGCAGAAAGAAAGAAAGAAAGAAAGAAAGAAAGAAAGAAAGAAAGAAAGAAAGAAAGAAAGGGTGCGGATTTGGATGGGTTTGGAGGTGGAGAGGATCTGGGAGAAGAAACTGTAATCAGAATATATTGTATGTAAAAAAAAATCTATTTTCTATAAAAAATAAATGAATTCAGTGTGAAGGATGGAGAGATGGCTCAGTCGGTATCTGCTGCCGATGCATGAAAACCTGAGTTGGTATCCTTAGTACCCACATAAAAATCTGCTGTAATGGCACATGTCTGTAACCCTGGTGCTGGCCTGGGTGTGGATGTATACAGAAGGATCCCTGGTGCCTGCTGGTCAGCCAGCCAACCTCTGGTCGCCATACACAAATGCACACACACACACACTAGCTGCACCTCCCACCACCAAATTCATTGTAGTTAAAGAAGTTGTATAACAGAGGAGGTATACTTCTTTTTTTTCCCCGGAAAACATTTGTCCAGTTGATCAGGAGATTATGGAAAAGACCAGATGACTCTGAATAAATAGAGCAGAATAAAAATTTAGTAAATGCTCCATATTTCACTATCTTTTCATCCATTGATGGACATCACAGGCTAATAGATAAAAGGCTCAATGCCAGGAATGGGTTGCCTCTTCTGGAGTTGTTACCCAGTAGAGTCCCATAGACCCCAAAACCTTACAGGATCTTGCTTTTACTCTTAGAACTTGGCACTCAGAACTTATAGCTGAAGACACCACAAAATTAAATCATAGAACAGAGAAATCAAGCTGGTACTAACCTAAAAGCTATATTGATATTGGCTAGTTTTCATAGTGCAGGAAGGTGCTATGAACACTTTTCAAAGGAGAAAAGTAATCACCAATTTTATCCAGCTTGAACCCTAAGAGCTCTATGGTAATGCCCTGGCAAGATATGCCCACTGGTGCAATAGTGGCACAAATGTCATGGGAATAACCAAACACTTTATGGTTGGATTTAAGGCCTGCTCCACAAGATAGAATCCCTATTTATCATTGTTATCGGGACCTGTGGCTACACAGATTACAGGCAAGGGTAGAAACTACTACTTTACTCTGCTAAGTGAACACAGCAGTAAGCTGACTCCAAGTGACTTATCACTATAGATTGGTGCATTTCTCAAACCTCAGCAGAGAAGCTTCTTTTTGCAGTAGATGGTGATTAACATGGAAACCCACAACCAATCAAGATTCAGAGAATAAGAACTATGGAATACTAAGTTGTAAATGGGACATCTATATCATGCTCACTTTCCCCAAGGCTCAGGTATCATTGTAGAAGAGGGAGTGGAAAGACTGTAAGAGCCAGTGGCAGTGGATGACTAAAACAAAAACAATGTTTTCCAGACACAATAGAGCATCTGTGACAGTGTGCACAAGCTCAAGACAGACAAAATACCAGCAAGGAAGTGGAGTAGGCACAGAGTCCTAATCCCCATCTTAGGAGCCAGTGCAATGGATAGGTGCTAGGAGTGAGAAAGCTTGTTTGTTTTCTTTAAGCATGTGGCCCTGGAAGTGTGACTGCTTCAGAAGATGGTCAAGAATATGCAAGCAGCACAAATAGGACCTCACGTGTTTACAAACTAATGAGGACACAGAGTTGGGTGGAGGTGGAAGAGGGTGTGAATCTGGAGAGTTAAGGGAATGGTGGAGAATAAATGATCAAAGTATAATGCTATGAGATTCTCAAAGAATTAATAAGCATACTTTAAAAGATAAAAACTGGAGACAATGTTCATTGAAATGGTTACCATAGAGAAGACTGTATATCATGTGTGCACAGACATATATTTTCCTAGCTGCTCGATCTTTTTCTATGGAAATATATTATATATAAACGAATTCAAAATATGGTTTTCATATAGGCTCCTTTTTCTAGCTTTCTTAGACATAAGCCTGTCTGTACTACAGTATAATGCAGCCACAATCGATCTGACACTACAGTGAAGTTGTAATTCCAACAATTTAATATCTAAGGAGCTTCCAAGCAACAAAATATTTGAAGCATGGATCATGTGTTTATATTTCTTAAACCACATTAGGATGCCACCACTTTAATGGCTGAACTCATTAATAAAGAGTTTCATGTCATTTAAAATATATTTCTAATGTCTCAATACATCAAAAGACAAAAGATCTTACAAACCAACAGGGTTCCACATGGTACAATGCACTGCCTCCAACTTCCTGAATGTCATCTTAAGCTAAGTATCTAAATTTAGGTGTACCTTGAGGCAATGCTTAAAAACCATGTAATCTACTTTATAATTCAGGAAAGACACAGCTCTTTATTATATAGGCCAGTTAAATTTATTTAATGCCTACAATGAAGCGTAAATGAGTTTAATGAGGCATGGCAGATTTTAAAGTTGTTTTATGGATAGTATCATTACCAGACACAGTAGATAGAGACGTACAGGGAACAACTGGAATGTATTGCAGATTATCTTAAATGGCTTACACTTTGTATTTAGACACATTCAGAATCAAATAACTTATAAATACTATTTGGACAATGGATTTTAAGGAATAAGCACAGAATCCAGTCTAACCAGCAAATGTGGTAGAGACAACATACCTAGGAACAAACCATGTGTGTAAGTGTTTAATATTGTACCATACAGGCTACATAAGATATTTCACACACAAGAAAAGAAAAAATAATCTATGTTAAGAATGTGGTATCACAGGCAACATCCATGTCAGTACATACTAATTAAATTGCTGTGTGGCAGCCAGTCTGTGAATAATACAAGTGAAAGCCCCATTTTAATAACCAGTGAGTGTGGTCACTCTCCATATGCATGAGGCTGATCTTTGTTTCAATAGAAAACTCTGTAAATAAAATTTTGAAAAGGAGTTGTGTTCCCACTAGTTTGTCTTTCTTTGAAAGTTGTTGAAAATGGATGACTTGGGAAATAGGTTCCAGTTTTCAGAAAAAAAAAATTACTCAGTATCCAAATGACTTCAAAAGCATTTATTTTTTTTCTCTCACACAAAGGCTTTTAAAACATGCAGTTTTCTTTTAACCAGTAGTAATTAATCATTATTTATATATCTATATATGTAAATTCTCACAACCCCCAGTAAGAAGTATACACATAAATATACATTCTGAAATATTCAACCATGAAAAGGGCTTAAGACAAATCGAAACACAATAAATTTAAGTATTTATACAATTCAAAACATTTATTTCTAAAGGAATAGTTACACAAGTTATGATGAAAAAGAAGAAAAACAATGAGTTCATTAGAGAGTATTCTCACAAAACTGAAAGAACCAAAAGAAGCTATTTTTCCAAGACAGAATTGCACCTCAAAACATCATGTCTGTTTGTGTTCTAAGAGAAGAATAATAGCAAACAGAAAAATCATTTCCTATAATATCTATGATAATTTTCCATTGCAAAATAAGATGCTCTGAAGAAAGCTATCTCACAATTCTAAGGAAATAGAGTAATAATGTTCATGTTTTTATGGCAAAATGAATACATTTGCTAAACTATCGAATAGTGAGATGCTTTATTCTTCAGTGTCCAATCAGAGGAATAACCAGCTACTTAAACAGCAAGAAAAAGAACACACATGAAAATATATTCCAACACAGAGAAAATGAGGTTCAAAACCTTCTCTTCCTTCCAGACTTTGTATTTTGTAATGTCTTCAGTGGAGCTCAACTAACAAGACAGTATTCAGGCACCGAATCCAGAATGTGTCAATCAAACCATACGCTAACGCCAGAACTTTTTACAAAATGAATTAAGTTTATCATGAAGTGATTAGCTGATGCTTTAAAGGAAATTAAACATAGAGGGAGCAAATGTCAAGAGTGGAAGCTTGGCATAAAAGATCTTCGCTATAAAGGAAAATTGGAGAAAAAGGTGAAGTAGCAGTGACAGGCAGGAGGAAACAGAAATCTACAGGGAACTTAGCACAGGCCTGAAGTTTTCTTTCCTTTGACCAATGTTTGAATAACTATTTCTGATGCACCACACTGCCACCTGCTGAAAAGAAGTCCTTCATTTGCTTGCCTTCCTAGTCTTAAGACCCGTTTTCCTCAGTACACACTGTTGCACCTGACCATAAGTTAGCCTATGAACAACTTTCTCTAAGGCATTATTTTCATTGGTTGCTTTCCCCAGCAAAAGGCTGTCTCCTTTCTTCACTTGGATGTTTAATTTTGTTCTTGGAAACTGAGGGTTAGCGGATCCAGCCAGACTTTGTCTCAACCCACCACAAAGAGAAAACAGCGTTTATTACTCAGACACATAATGTGACAGCATTTGCTCTCTACACAGTAGAATATATTTGATATCTATCAACAATGAGATACTAATAAAAGAACAGATAGCATTTATTGAGTATGTACTATGTACTAGCTGTTATCCTAAGGGTTTGATCTGTGTGTTAAAAGGAAATTCACCATTGGCTCAGATTTGATGCTCCTCCTTGTCTTCTGCAGGTGGCAGGCTGCCTTTGAATGCCTACTGAAGAAGCTCTCTATCTTAGAAATATTACGTTCAACTACCATTTCTTTTTCATATCATTCTAATTTTTTAAAGCTCTTTAATATTATCAGGGCTGAAGTCATAATGGTATTTTCAGAGAAGACAATTTCATTTAACAAACACTTCCTCCTAGTTTAAATAGCACACACTGTCCTATTCTAATTCGTGGTCCAATGTAATATTTTTTGCTGCTTACATGTTAGTGCTAACAAACGCTCATCTCAGTACTTACCATGTGCCAGACATTGTTCTGGGTGCTTTTAAATTTAATCATTCATTTACTCCTGACTACATTGTAGTGTGCCTCAAGTTTCCAAGGATTATTTTGACAGCGTTATTTGTAGTGAAGACTTCCTAAGGTTAGAGTCATTAACAGAATGTCTTCAGCTTTTGCTGCTCGTGACTGCCATCCACAGTCAGATTTAAGAATTGTCTACCATCAACACACAGAAAGAGGTGCAGGCATTTGCTCTCTTCTCTGCATGCCTAGTTGACATGGGAGAGTTACTACTAGAGTTAGTTTCAAACTTCACCATGCATGTAAACATTTATGGCCATATTGTGCTAAATGCAATATCAACACCTTCATGACCTTAAGTGGAATTTGGAGGCTCTTTTATGGTAACAGTGTTGTTTACAGGTTGTCACGGAGCTAAGGGCAAGGGAGTTGGCTAATTATGTAGTGGTAGAATCACCACTGATCAAGAGTGCTTTGAAGTCTTTTATAAGCTTTATATAAGAACTTATAACTACATATAGGAAGTTTGGGTACATTCAGGCTGAGGCCAAACAATAACAAAAGACTTAATTGACAATATACCAGTTCCTGCTCTCAGAGAAGAATTCAGTATAAGTCGAGGCTAGCCTATCCAACCAGCCTGAAGGAAGTAAGTGACCTGGCAAGCAGGCCTAGGAACAGGCACAGGTTGAGGTCTGGAGGGCTCACTCCATCGCTTTTTGAACTGTAGAGTGAAAACTACATTGCAAAATTGACTTAGTAGGCAACAACCTGCATTGAGAAAATTTAAAGTCAGCACCATAGAAAATATCAGCGTGCATCACCTATGAAGGATGTCTTCCAATATTTTATTTCCTATGTGTGGATTGTTTACTGGGATGTGATACTGCAAAATGTACTTCTACCTGTGGAGTCTGCTCAAAAAAGTATTTTAAGTCAGTGACCAAATGAATATTGAGAACATTCCATTTTTCTATTATAAAAGCATCCTGCTTAATAAAAAAGGCAGCTGGATTCCTCTTAACCAACAAATGTACCACTTGTCATACGTGAATCATAAATCACAAAGAGAAACTTGAGTTCCATGCACTCTCAGAAATCACACCAACGTATGAAGACTTTCTGTAAGATCCTAAATGCAACATCTGACATCTGGTGAAGAATTTTTCTTCCTGCCTTCCTTCCTTCCTTCCTTCCTTCCTTCCTTCCTTTCTTCCTTTCTTCCTTCCTTCCTCTTTTCTTCTTTCCTCTTTTCTTTTCTTTATTTTCTCTCTGCAAGTCACCCCTGACTTTTAGAAAGTCCTTTATTATGTCAAATTGAAATAGGTCAAATAGACATGGCATCTCTTAAGTGTGTGTGCGCACATGCATTAATTCTGTTTCCCTTTCAGAATAAACATGAACTCATTGTAGAAAGTTTAGAGAATACCAAAAATATAAATAAGAGAAAAAAATTAGTCACAATCTAGCATCCCAGAGCTAACACAAGAGCCATTCTGGCTGTACCTCCTTAGCTTGCTTTCTCCCTAATGTGTAATGAACAGTCTTCTAAGATTCTACATGATTATAAGGGCAACATAAGGCTCTGGCAGATGGCTGTGTCATAAATGCATTTCAAAAACTCCATTACATAGAGTATTTTTAACCTTTATTATAAAATTTAATATGAACATTCTTATGTACATTTCCCCATAATAATTCTTGGATCTAAATGATCAGATTAAAGATATATAAACTGCAAGTTTTTGACAGAGAGAGTTCTCCAAAAAAGATATGCCAATTAACTTCCTCACTGATGACACAGAGACATCACTGACATAGATTTTAACCTGTTTTATATCTGGCCCAATTTGGTATCAAGAAGTCTGTTTGTTCTGTTTTAACTTACAATGAGGTTAAATTGTTTCTGACGTATTTATTGGACATTTTTACTTCTTTTTTTTTTTTGTGATTGTACCTTCTCTATCTTTTGGGAGCTCAGCTCTTTATATATGTGAAGAAAGCCCTTAGGCCGTTGGAAATGCTCTCTTGATTTAAGCACTAAATGCCAGACGTCCTTAAGAAGGTGATGCTGAGTACAGTGACTTTAAAGCCCACCGTGGCTTTTCTTTCTCTCTCTAAAGATCGCTTGTGACAAACCCCAGGGAAGAAGCAATATAAACTTTGCCTATTGGTGTAAATGGAAAATATTTTAAATATTTATACTCTGCATTGAAAGAATAAAGTTTTCCCTTGTAGCAAGATGATCAATACTAGCAGCAAACGCTTCTCACCAGAGACACAGTCTTTCCCACTCTCTTCAACATGTCCAACAGCAGTGAATTTGAGGAATCGAATTTCAAACCACAGAAACAAAAAGCCACAGCAGGGGGTGGGGGCACCTCTGTTATTATTAGAAATTCCAGGGGCTAGAAAAACTTGCTTAGTGTGTCTCACTGGAACACTAATAAAAAAGGCAGATCCAAAGGCCTCCAAAACAACAGCCCAAGAGCACACCCAAGGTAGTTCTAAAGCTTGTTAACCAGGTAGGCTCCAGCCCACTAAAGCACCCCAAATTCCATATATAGAAAACAATGGCATGCTGAGTGTGGTGGCACATGCCTTTAATCCCTGCACACAGGAGGCAGAGAAGTGGATCTCTGTGAGTTCAAAGCCACTCTGATCTATATAGCAATTCCAGTCCAGCCATAGCTACAAAAAGAAAAAAAAAAGGTGATCCTTTGCTTGCTATCTTTTATAATCTACCCTCTCCACAGCTGAGCTAAATACCAACTGGATTTGACCTCCCCTGACACCAGTGCCATCTTTCAGGCTCTTACCTAGCCCTGTCCTAACTCTCCAGAATGTGCCAGTCATTTGTTTCTACCTTGTCTTCCTTAAGTACTGCAAAGTACTACTTTATCCCTAAAGTACCAATTTTAGCACCCAGCCCTCCCCTTGCTGTTACAAGATGAAGCTTTCTAAGTCCCTTCTCACAGCACAGATTAAATAGTACTATAATTCCCTTGGCATCTGGGTCCTTTGGCGAATGCTCTTACTATAGAAAAGTAAATAAACAGGCTTTCTTATCTTATCTGTGGGATGTCTAATACACCTGAGTATGCTTTGGGGCCTCCAGGTACCCTAATTACATGGTGAAGTAATGGGCCTTTCTGCCAGTGTTCTTAACAGATAATTCCTTGAAGGATCAGCATCATCTTACTATATACCTGGTAACCATAACTATGTCTTGAGCACATAGAAAATGCTCAATAAAGACTTACTTGATGGCTTCACTTAATAAGTGAATTTAAATTACATTTAAAAATCAACCTATAAATTTTATCTTGGAGAAGGCAGATAAATCAGAGTTTAACTATACTAATATTACATAGTTACTCCTTACATCCTTGATTTTAAAAATACCAGTGTCCTCCATTGCACTTGAAATAACATTTTCTATGCATACAGGTTTGTGGCACATATGTTTTGTATAAGGTAAGACACAGGCACTAGTCATTGGTTACATGCTGAACTACAGGATATCAAACATAGCTTCAATAATTGCCTGTACACACAGTTAAGTACTCAATGATTATCTTCTAACTTTTTTAAAGAGAGGGATTGTGGTCTGACTGCCTTGACTGCAACTATCCTCCTTTTTGGAAATGAAGTCTCCATAGTCACCATGAACTCAATGGGTTATTGGTAGTGGTAGCCATGGCCAGGCCAGAGTTCACTGTTCTAAATGTATGCTTGATCAAAGGAGCAATCAGCCTTTCTTCAGATTTTCTTTTTAATCTCAGGATTAAGGATGATTCAGATTAATCCGGTTATAGCAGTGGTGAGAGATGCTACCAGATGTAACTTGAAAGTTGTTAGTGGTCATGTCCCTGCTATATAGAAAATGGCATATAGCCATTTGCAGTTCAAAAAATGGAGCAACATGGAGAAAGACAGAGATGAGGAGTGATAGGAGTCCTAGAGTCTTGTCTGCTGCATAAGATGACATTGGTGATGTTCTCTAGCTGGCCTCTTGTCTTTCCGAGAGCCTGCTACACCCTTGCTCTTCCCATAGTTTGGTTGTATGAGATGCACACAACGTCCTTCTCATAGATTCCACAGGTTGGTGCTGGCTGTACCTAAGTCATTGCCAGGAATACAATAGAATAATAGAAAGAGATAAAGGAAAAACCAATTCCTCTGAATTTTAACCAGACAAATTCTTTTAAGTAATTCAATCAGATGTTTTGGCATAATGAAAACAAGGGCTATGAGATTCCTATGCAGACAGAAGGAAGGGACTCATTTTGAAATGTACAAACAAAAGGAAGTTTCATAACATATGCCAATTCAAACTTTGAGTTCTGGGTTGAGTGTCTGGCTTGCAGAATGCATCCTCACAAATTAACTGCAGACTGGGAATCTCTAATAACTGCAAGGTTTCTTTTTGCAGAGTTCTTTTTTGATGCTGGCCCCTCCAATGATGCAAAATCCATAAGAAATTTTCTAGTCTAAAAGTGAATTTTCCTAACAAAGAGAACAAGCATTATGGCAATCTGCCCGGCTTCAGCCATGAAGTCTTATTGAAATTCATAGCTGAACACAAGGGTCCCTTGATGACACCGGTGTTCTAGACTGACCTAGTCTTTGGCAGTCCCATGCCGCTGCCACTAGGAAAACTGAGCTACGAAGCCTTCTGGGATGTCCACTTCAGAGCAAGATGCTGCCCGGTGGTTGCAGAACAGAGCCAGTGGGGACACCACAGTGTTCTTTTAGGGGTCACGCCTTCTTAGGAGCCAGAGCTTACACTTTAATGTTCTGGCTGCCCCTGGCTCGAAGTCTTCCTGTGCGGCTTCCCTGCTCCTCCTCTGACACCTGATTCTGGGGAGCAGCAGAGCTTCTGTCCGGTGGCACACCCCCATTTTTTCGGGTTCGTTTTTCTTTGGATTGCTGCTTAGACACAAGTATGCTGTGCCTCTGGGCATAGCCCTGTCTGACCTCACTGTTGTCTTTCTGGGCTTGTGTCTCTTCCGCCAGCTGACTGGAGGCTGCAATCTCCGGCTCTAGAGGCTTCCCCACAATCTCTTTCTTCTGAGACTTGACCCTTTTTTGAGTCTGTGGCTTTCCCCCAGAAGGCACCACTAAAGTAGAACTCTTATGTGCTAACTCCTCAGGAGCCTGGGAGAGTTGACCCTCTCCGATTGGCTGGTCCTCACCTACTACAGTTTCATTTTCTTGAGCTAATCCTTCAGACATTTCTCTATTTGGGGACGCACCTATGGACTGAACCAGGCCCTTTGGAGTGAATTTGGCCTGTATCTTTTTTCTGGAATGGTGTGCTTTGTGGTTTTTCTCCTCCTGGTTCTGGGGATCTGCTAGTACTGGTTCAGCGTGGCTCAAAGGGGACCTGGAGTTAAGTGGGTCTGGCAGATTCCTAGGAGTCGGTTTACTGTGGGATCCAGACTGCTGGGCTGTCGGAGACTTTCCAGGCGGCGTCTTTCTAGGGTATGGCAACCTTTTAGCCATCTCTCTTTTCATGGGATTTTTTCCCCTAGCTTCCTTCTGTTTAGTAGGCTCCTGTCTGTGAGGTGAGGCCTGCGGATCTGGAATCTTCTTGTTGGAGGCACGGCCTACTTTGGGAGTTTTCCTTTCCTTTGCAGGCTTCGTACTAGGCTTTGGACCAGTGTTCTGGGGCAGCTGAGATTCAGTGGAAGGAGCAGGGATATGTGGAAGCCGGACTATGGGTGCCTCCTCTACCTGAGGAGGGTTAGGAGTTTGCTGCAGGGCTTGTTTTTGGATCGGGGGACTAATAAGTGGGAGCTTCATTTCACTGGCTTTTCCAACCTGGGCTTGCTGTGGATTATGGGCTGTGTGGGGGCTTGGGTTTGGGAGTGGTTTGGACTGGGGAGGGCTGATGGGAGGAAGCTTACTGGGGTCTCCATCCTGAATTGGAAGAGCTCTGGGAGAGGGAGTCAGGGTCTGATCTGAGCTTGTTCCCAAAGCCTCTTCCCTGCTGGGAGAGAGAAGCTTAGGTGTGGGTCTCCTGCTCTGGAGAGGAGCCAGAGTCTGGGGCTGGGGTAACCTGGTAGGAGCCAGCCGGCTTCTAGGAAGTAAGGCCACCGGCTGTTCCCTGACCTGGGCGGGTTTTGAGCTTGTGGATGAGCCTTGGGGAGGTGGCATTTCTGGATATGGAGTACTGGCCCGGACGAGTTCTGCACTGGGGGCGCCCTCCTTCAGAGGTGGTTGACAGCCCCCATCAGGCTTTACTACCTCAGGGCTGGAAGGATCTTCTGGAAGATTGTGAGGGGAACTGCTGGGTACAGGGTTAGCTGACTCAGTTCCCTCATCCTGTTCTCTCTGAGAACTGAGGAAAGCTGGGTCAGGTCCCTGTGCAGGTTCAGACAGTGGTGAGCTGCTAAGGGCTATCTTGGTTTCCCCAGATTCCTTATCCTGGTCTAGCTGAGGACTGAGTGGGGGAGGGGGACCAGGGTGCTGAGGTGGCTCTTGAGATGCCATAGTAGAAGACTGTCCTTCTGCTTCTAGCTCAGGTGGCCCAGGCTCATCTGCAGGGCTGTCCATCTCAGTGGGTATTTTTGGAAGCAGGCCATCAAGTTGATCATCCTCTTCCTTTGCCTTTGGTAATATGTCTTGGGCCTGCTGAAGAGTATCAAGTGTTGAAGAACTGACCTGCTGAGGTGGATCCAGGTGGCTGCTGGGAGAAGGCTCTTTCCTAGAGGGCTCTCCCTCCTCAGTTAACTGTTGGCTCTGTAGGAGAGCTGGGTTCTGACTGTCAGGGGCCTCAGCGTGAGTCTGCACTTCTGGGAGAGCCTCTGTTTTCTGGCCATCTGTTTGTAGTCTTGCCAGGCGCCTGGGGGAGGGGACCAGGTGTGGTGGGACCCCAGAGATGGTCTTCTTGCTAGAGGGAGCTCCTGCTTTAATATAAAGATAAGTTAGCTACAAAGGGTCTTTACTGCTAGAAATTAACTACAAAAACCTCATTTCCCTTTGGAGATGCACATGGACCTTTGAAAAGAGGAAAATCACATGTAGAACTTTCCTTCGCCTTGGGGAAACTAAGTGGCTACAATTCTCTAGTTTGATAGAAGTTAGGACCATTTTAGTGAACCGAAAAGATGAACTTTAATGAATAAACATCTAAATGTTTGTTCAAAACCAAGTTTGGGTCTGTGGATGGTAAGGAAAGTTTCCAAATCAATGAGTTTGGTTTTTGCTGTTTAACGGTTAGGAAATAAACTGTGAGTTGTGCCAGGAATCCTGAGTTTAGTAATACCCTTGAGGCTCAGAGTTCAGCAGGAACTCAGGGAGTAAGGAATTGAAGGAGGAAGGAAGACATGGGTTCAAGGACAACATAAGACACCAGGGTCTGCTCCTGAAGATCAAGAGTCCAAGCTGCTGTCCTCTACCCTACCACCACCCCAGATTTCCCTGGCTACAGAAATGGATCCCAGAGGCCCCCAGCAATACTGATACTGCAGAGAGGGACTGCTTCCTTCAATCACTCTGGGATCAGGTTCTTGGAATGGCTCTGGTCTCCTGGATGCACTCACCCCATCAGGCAACAGAAGCCTTGACGTATTTCTGGTGACCTAAATATTATCTAACCCAGACCAGACAATTTGGCTCTGAAGTATGCAGTGGTCAGAGGTGACACATCAGTCTGGAACAATCTTGAAAAAACTAGTCTGAGATCAATTGGGGAGAGACCTTGATAACCCCTGAGTGGTCCATCTCCAGCAGCAAATGTATCCCTGACAACTGTTCGCCCTCCAGTGAGGAAGAACGGGTTTATGCCACTCTGGGTCCACAACAAGCCTTCTGGTCTGGTCCTCTTTTGTATCCAGTCAAACTAGATGTCTCCTGAGAATGGAAGGGGACAAGTAGGAAGAGTAAAGCCTCCCTCGTGGTAGAGTTTCTGATGGTACCCTCTGTTCATAATTTTTATCACCAAGTTTATCACAGATACAAACTAAAACACAACTTTAGACAAGAAACATGGTTAAATTTTAAAAAAAAAGTGAAACACCGAAACTAGTTAGATTAGACAATTTCGCAGAGAACAGGAAATAGATCAGAGGTTACCAGGGGCAGTGGATTACTGCTTAATGAGTACAGAGTTCCTGTTTTAGATAATGAAAAACTTTGGAAATAGGTGGTAATGAATGGTTACACAACACTGAGAATGTAATTAATGGCACTGAATTTCACACTTAACATGATTAAAACGGCAAACTAGGGCTAGTGAGATTGCTTAGTGGTGAAAGCTCCTTCTGCCAAGATCCATAACTTGAGTTTGATCCCTGGAGCCCACATGGTGGAGGAGACAATTCCCTCAAGTTGTCCTTTGATCTTCACAGATATACTGTCTCACACACACACACTCACACACACACACGCACACACGTAAATAAATGTAAAAAATTCTACAAAACAAAAGTTGGCAAATTATATATGCTTACACATGCATGCAATACATGTATACAATTTTAAAAGAAAAGTATAAGAACAATGAAACTCAGTGCTGAGGGTACTCTCCTTTTAATTTTTAGTCAGGCATACACGGTTTTCTTTTTTCTACTTTGATGATTTAGCAATTCACAAAACTTGGTTAAATGATACCATGCCCTTTACTAGAAGATAAAAGAACCACTTTATGGGCTGGCAAATTGCTCCATTTTTCCTTTATCATTAAGCAGAATTAGGAAAAATATAATTTCATTTTATAACCTTTCTGGCAAGAACTCAGACTGCTCATTAGTTCTGCTTCTTAAAGCCTCGCTGGAAGCAGTGTCTGTCCAAGACATAGTTCTATAGAGACTAGAGACTGAGGGTGAACACACCTTTTCACTGAGCTGCAAATCGAGTGACTTTCTCCTTATTTCATAAAAACTACATTGTTAAGTTCATGCTTTAGAAACAAATATTTTCTATATTATGATGGGGGAAAATAGGGCCATGCCATACTTAATGTGTATGCATTTAAAGTCATAAAGTCATAGTAGCTTATCATTACTGTGTACCTAAAGTTATTAATGTATCCATTCAGTGAAAATTCAACTAGTCCATCCATGGTGAAGGTTCATATTTCTTGGTTTAGGCTGGTGGATGCTGTCCTCAGAACAGACAGCTCTTACTTTCATATTTCTATTTCATTCTTATTGTTACATGGACATTATCATTGTGTTTCCAGTGACAATTGAGCAACAAATGATTACTAAAGATGAAGCTGTACATTATTACTTCAAATATTTGGGAATTGTCTTTAGATTACACTTACACAGGATTATCTCTTTTGCAAAGATGATGCTACTGACCTAAGATTTCTGTTTGTACTGAAGCTCAACACACAGATACTCTTAATCCAGCTGTGAAAAGCCTCAGGTCTCAAAGCCAGACTTCAGTAAAGTGCTACAATATTACATTCTGTTTTCTTGTATTTTTTAAGAATAATATCTTCTAAATTCATCTCCTATTTGGACTAATGATTACTGATTGGATTTGAGACAGAAAAGTAAGGTTTCAGATATCCATCTAGTTATCCAATTGTTCAGACTAAACTCTCACAGAAGCTTAAATTTCTATTTTACTTTCTTTCCTTTGACATTTTTTAAAATTTCTCTATACTAAGATGTCTGTTTTATTTTCTAGGATGGATATATATATATATATATATATATATATATATCCTAGAAACATATTTTTTTCTATAATATATATATGTCAAATATATATCATAGAAAATAAGATCAGAATAACTCACCTTGGAGCAAAGGTAAAAAGGTAAGGCCATAGCTAGGCCTAGGATAGTACTCCTGCTGGGGGCTGGCCCCTTCTCAGGGAGTCTTTTCAGTTTCGGGGAAGTCAATCATGTCTGTGCCCTGTGATAATTACTTTTGTCACTTTGATTCAAACCTAGAGTCTCCTGGGAAGAGAGTCTCAATGAAGAATTGTATACATTGGGCTGAACTGTGGGCATATCTGTGGGGAACTGTATGTTAATTGTGTGAGAAGACTCAGCCTACTGTAGGTGACCCCATTCCCTAGGCAGGAGTCCTGAACTACATAAGAACAAAGAAATCAAGCTAGGTACTAGCAAACAAGTGAGCATGCATGCATTCATTTCTCTTTGCTCTTGACTGTGGATCTGATCTAACTAGATGCTCGCAGTTACTGCTGCCTTGACTTTTGCATAGCGATGAACTGTCATCTGAAGCTATGAAACCCATTCCCCCAAATTGCTTGTCAGGGCATTTTATCACAGCAGCAGAAATGAAACTAGAACAGGTCCCATTCACCTGTACTGAGCCTAAAACCAGGTGACCCTCACCCTTGGCAATGATTTCACAGTGCTGAAATTCACAGAAGCCACTGGCTTGACTGCTTGGGCCACTAGAGATACCCTGAAAGCCTATTAATAAGAACTTTATTCATTAGAATTTCAAATATACTCCCTTGAATACTGTCTGATCTCTACAATGTCACTGGAGTGGATGTTTATCTTTAATTATCAACTAAAGAAAATAACTCCCTCTGCAAATTAACTGTAAACATGAGATAAGATTTTTGCCTTAAGAAAACACATTCTTTTTCAGAATATTAAACTTTAGAAAACTAAGGTTCTGTTTAGGATATGGATCAGATAGATCGGCTGCAAATCCATTCTGTCTACTTTTCAAACTAGAATTCTATTAGGCAATAACTAAGTGCCTCAGTTTCTGAGAGTTATAACATTTTTATAAACTCTAAATTTATAACTTTCATCAAATCAGATAGGCCCAACCTAATTTTATTATTTTTATATTATTTTATAATATAATTAAATAATACTTATTATTATTATTATACACTTTAAAATGGGAGTCTATTTTCCTATGCTCACATTATCTTGCCTATTGATTTGCCAAATAGTAACCACATGCTATCGTCAGCATCCTGATCACTGCAGAAATAAAAAGAGATACGGAAGACAGTGATGGAGTCTGGAGCCTGTGGGTTGTTGTGCTAAGCCTTGTTCACTGCTCCTCTGTTCACAAGTACCATGCAGAAACACATGTTTTTCAGTTACTCAGGGGATTAATCAGTGTTTATCCAATTCCACAAGAGGCTGATGTAAAAGCCAAGACACCAATTTATTAATTTACAATGGGAGATGGGTCAGGTTCAGGGAGCAGGGCAACATGTTCTCCCATAAGGTATAGCCCCCAAAGGGGCCAGGTCCACCCAGGAGATCAAATTAAAGATCACAAGGTTGTTTGGATAGCAAAGAATTAAAGCAAAAGGAGCCATATTTCCTCAAGAGAAAGCTCATGGAGGTCCGACTCTCACTAGGTACACTGGACTGAAGCCAATGTTAGTAGACTTTCTCATGTACTTTCCTCATGTGCTTTCTAGTTGACATGTCACACTTTAGTTACTTTAACATAGGAGACACACATGGAAGGTAAGTTAGCTACTATCTGTGAATTTACTGGTAATGCAGACCTCAGTTCAAAATATAAGGAGTGCTGACCTAGGAAGAATATACACAGTTGCAAACGGCACAGTAGGCTTGAGTGTTCAAACTCTGTCAAAGTCATGGCTTGGCCTCCCTCCTCAGTCTGTCTGAATGCCACCAGGCAAACAGAATCCTATTTGGACCACCAAGCTGCAAGGCATCTATAAAGCAGCAACAATCCTGGGTTAGTATTTTGCAAATATGTGTGTGTGACTGGAGTCCAGTTCACTGAGGGAAGGACCTTTTAAAAAGTTTCTTATTGTAGTCACAAAACATGAAGTTTAACATTTTTTACCACTCCTAAGAGCACTATTCAGTGGACGAAGCCCACTGACACTGTTGTGTAACCACCATCACCGTCTGTCTCCAGAACTCATTTCAACTTCTGAAAACTTAAATTCTGCCCATTAAACAATCATACTCCATTCTTCACTTAGCCTCTGGTCATCACACTCCTGTTTTCTGACTCTATTAATTTGATTGCTCTAAATACCTCACAGAAATGCAAATTGTACAGTATTTGTTCTGTTCTGACCAGCTTGTTTCACTTACCACACTGTGTTTGAAGTTCGTGTACTGTGTGCCCCCAAATTCCCTTCCTTTTCAAGATAAAATAACACCAAAGTCTATATGCAACACCTTCTTTATCCATTCATCCATTGTGGTTGCTTCAACTTTTGGATAATGTGAATGGCACTGCTATGAATAGACTGTCTAGTTTCTCAAGAGCTTGCTTTCAGTGATTTAGGGTATTTATCCAGAAGTGAAACTGCTGGATCACATTTTTTTAAAGAATTTATCTATCATTTTCTATAGCAGCTACAGCGTGTTATATTCCTGTTAGCACAAGGAATTCCTCCAGACACTTTTTAGGAAGTGGCCATCCTAGTGGGTGTGAGCAAATTTAAGGGGCGAACATTTTAAATACATCTCAAAATAGTCATGTCCCAAAATCCTAGGTTTAGTATTTCTCAATTCCAAGTCAATGTTCTCACTCATCCGTCAACATTTGCTGCTCAGGATCCATGAGGCGGGGAGGAAGTGTGGTGTCTATTTTTCAGGACAAGAAGAGCAAAGCAACTCAACTAAGGGAACAGCAGAACAAGGGCCCCATCACGCGTTCTGCCAGCGAGCTTCCACTCTTTTCTGCAGTGCAAGATTTTCAGGACTGCTGTTCACAGAAAAGAGTAGAAAACTCTCACACTAAAGTTCTTGGAATAAATATATACTTGAAGAGTACAATACAGTCCCACACAGGAAGGCTTCTAGAAGGCTGAGTTCTGAACCATGAGACCAACTCTTATCTATTGTCCACTTCCAAGGCACTGTCTAGTGTTTCCCTGGGGTGGAAGGAGTGTCCCACTACAGACATGGAGACAAGCAGAGTTATAGATCCAAAGGGCTGATTTGTACACCCCAGAAAGGAGTTAAATAGCGTAAGCCAACTTGAACCTGGCTAATAAGTACCTAAGTAACAACAGAGCTGTCTCATTTTCCATGAAAAATAAACTTGGTATAAAGAAGATAGGCTAGTACCTGCAGTTGGAGCCAAACCCTTAGCAACTTCCTCCGTCAATCCGAGGTAGTCTCTAATGAGCTCACTTAGCTTTTGGTAGGCAATGTCCAGATCATCTACAATAAACAAGAGAACATTTCAATATATAGGATCATGTCAAAATACAGTCAGTGTTTAATGTGAGTAGATAGATTTGGTCACTACACTTCATTTTATTACTGTTGTGGTAGGTACAATTCTAAGATAATTCTAGTGATATTTTCCTTTCCTTTTACTCTCCACCCCTCAAGTGTGGGTGGAACCTATGGAGGTGAAGAGAGCTCATGCTCATGATTACATTATATACAAAAGGGGAGTGCAGATATAGTTAAGGTAACTACTGGCATAAGCTTCTATAAAGGAAGATTATCCAGGTGTCTCACTTGAATCATATCTACAGAAAGATAGATTCATCTAGTTGATGACAGAATAAAAGTCATATATTCAAAGCACAGAAAAGATTTGATGTGCTCTTTGTTGTCTAGAAGATGGCCAGCAGCATACAGACAATACCAAAGAGCAGCCTGAAGGGACTATGCACAGCCTTCTGGAGGCAGTCAGCAAAGCAATAGGAGCTCAGGTGTACACCTCTAGGAACTGCATTCTGCCAACAAGAAGGAATTTGGGAGCTAAATATTTCTCCAGACCCTCCAGATGAAACCTCAGCTCAGCAGACACTCACTGAGAGCCTTGTTATGCTGTCTTAGCCTGCTGAGCAGACACTGGGTTAAGCATTAACTGTGAGCATTTGTATGCAGTAGTATAAAACCATCATGAATATGCAACACACTAACACAACTCAGAGATTTGAAAAATGGTTAAGTAAACCATATAAAATTGTCATTTGCATAGTAGTTGAATACCAGCAATATCATATGGTTCAATTTAATGTCTCCCTTTCTACCCTTTCTACCCACTATCTTACCAAAAAGTTATTAGATGTTCATTTTCTTTATTTATTTTGAGACAGTCTTGCTATATAGTCTTGGCTGTTCTAGAACCCTCCATGTAGACTTGGCTGGCCTTGAACTCACAGGGATCTGCCTGCCTGCCTGTGCCTCCTGAGTGCAGGGACAGGCATGCACCAACACAATCCCCCTTTTTAATTACTGCAAGTATTTTTTTGTTGGAGGGGATACATGTGGCAATCAGAGGAAAACTTATAGAAGTCAGTTATCTTCTTCCACCATGAGTTCTAAAGATTGAACTCAGGTCATCAGGCTAGGCAGAGATGTCTTTATCTGCTGCACCATCTCACCACTCCAAGGTATCACTTTATCTACACAGAGTATTTACTATTCCTTCATGGGTATATGAAATAGTATAATTAAAAGCATATAGACGTTCCATATTTCAATAATTTCCTTATCTTTCTCTCTTTGGCTTCTGCTCCAAATTAGTGGCCATTTTAATTTTTTATTTGATACAATTTTAACTGTCATAATTGTACATATATATGGAATGTAATATGGTTTCAGCACATAAATACACTGTATTCATGATCAAATTTGAGTAATTATCATATCCTTCACCTCAAAAAATTCATTATTTCTTTGTAGTGATAAAATCTGAAAGTATCTGGGTAAAAAAATCACATACTTTATTTTAAGGTAGTGTTTGAAAAGCATTTGTTTTACCCAGATACTTTCAAATTTCTAATATTTTCAGTAATTGGGTTTCTAGAGGTAGGTTATGAAAAAAAATCACCTGAGTTTTATACGCCTTTAAAAGTTTAAACATATATTTCCAATGATATGTTATCCATCTTTGTTCTCACAGTTCCCAGAGGAAGGAATCTGTGTGGCCCATTTTATACCAACTCTATTAGTTACGATTTTATGGACGAATACAGGTTAACCCTCTAATGGAGACAGTGGGAGGCTGGATCTCATAGGTTCCTACCCGCTTTTGCAGCTTTTTGCAGTTTCTAATTAAAACAAGTATCTGTTTCCTAAGAGTTTTCTTTCCATAACATAAACTGGAAAGGCAGTGATTGTATACTTCAAACATGAAAACACATTAGAAAAAATAAATAAAACTCTTCTGGGCATTATTGACCTGCATTGATTACTGCATCAAAATATCCTGGAGATTTTCGATTAATTTTAACATAAAGGTCCACCCTGGAGACAGCAAATTCAATTTCTGCACGACTAAATAATCCCTTTCTCCGCAAGTATCCTTCGTATTTTTCCTTGTCCATGGGCACCACCAAGATATATCGAGGCTCGAAATAGGTATATTTCAAACTTCTTACACCCTAGGTGTAGAAAGAAACGATACGTCAGCAACAGCTAACCACTTTGGACATCACTGTGGAGACATGAGACAACAACTCGGGGGTAGAACGTATCAAAGTGAAGAACACATTTTACCTGTAGAATCAGCTGCTATTTGCCTATAAACATTTCAAGGTTAGATTACTTTTCTCTCTTCATCAAATATTAAATTATCATAGAAACCATTACAATTCATTCCACCTGGTTGTCCTTAAATTAATCATTCTAATGAATATGGCTGTGAGAAAAAGAAAATTGCTGGACTAGAATACGGATATTCATGGCAGTACTGCCATTATATTATTGAAAAGTAATTCAGTTCCATATTTCAAAAGACATCCTTGAAGTACTAGGGAAAAGGGCTCCCATGGTACCCCTCCGTCACCCATCACCTTGGTACCATTCTTGTTTCTAAACCACAACCCAGATAGACTGAGACCACGATAGATAGATAGATAGATAGACAGACAGATAGATAGATAGATAGATACATACATACATACATACATACATAAAATTTAGCACCACTACAGTCACAAATATAGTCCTTGAGACTGAAGGAGTTAGGGAAAGGGTTGCTAAACATGAGTGTTGTCTAAAACATGTCTTCTTTGTAGCAGCTAGACCCTACTACACTGTGCTTGGTGAGTTCACACATCTGTGTCACCTGTAGCTTCTATCTTACTTCTCTGTGTCGTCCCCTGATAATTTTGTCTCTTGGCAGTAGTAAGACCCTCCTGCCACCACCATAGCTGCCACTCCTGCTAGAACCACCAAAGCCACCTTGCTTTTGTGATTTGGCAAAGTGTTGGCTTCCGACATCTAGGGGACCAAAGCTTCTGCCTCCAATGTTTCCTCCCCCTTTGTAGATGCAAAATTTAAAGACTGGTTAAAATAATTGCCAAAATCACTGTGATTCACATCTTACAGCTTCCATCCAGAGGGTGGCAGACCAAAGTCAGCATAACTGCTAAACAGGTGATCATGGATCGAATTGGTGGAAGGTGTGGTCTGTAAACTGGGAGATCTGGGTTGTGACTTCAGCTCTGTGGTTCCTAAGGACTCCGCACACATCCCTCAAACTCTCGGGGCGCAAGTTTCCTCACGGGTGAAGTGGGAGATTTGATCTAAGTGGGCTGAAAAGTCCTTCCATCTCATTGCTAGAGTCACCAGTTTAACTCAAGCTCAAAATCTTTGCTTTAATGACTCAATGGGAAGAAATGCAGGCTGCTTTTAAAACAATTTTTGAAAGAATCTGTGACAAGGGCAGTCTGAAAAAAAAATACCTCAGCTGCTGAGAAGTAGGGGGAATAAAATAGTTTATAGTTAGTTATATTGCCCTCCTAGAAATGAGGAGAGGTAAGCTGTCATGAAGGGGGGGAAAAAATAAACAGGAGTCATCACTCAGGAAACTGTCTAGCCAGAAAAAGGTAGGAGCCCTGCTACATGCAAACATATATTAGCTTTTGTTTCTCTCTGTTCAAAGAAGTCATTTCTTTTTAGAACTGATCTTTTTAAATAAAAAAAAAATAGGAGTAAAGAAGACTCCTCTTAAAAACACAAAACCAGCCAACTGCAAGAACATTAAGAATGAACAATGATGCAGGAAGTTTAGAGCTGAAGCAAATGTGCCAGCTTCACTGAAGCTGGGGAACAGTTAGCCAATACCAGAAGGAAAAAGGGGGCCACCGTTTTCTCCTTCGTGGTGTTACAAAGGAAAATGAAGCAAACATTCAGTCAACAGGATAGAACAGCCTTGTCTTCATTTGGTTTTATGTTTGCTTTAATTAAACTATTTTTGTCTGATAAGTTATATAGCTTAGTAAAAATAATTTTTAAAAAATCAACCATCACTGAAGACCTGATTTATTTAGTTGAGTTATGTGGTCTTCAGTTATATGAGGGGAAAATTGATGGGTTTCCTCTGGTTCACAGTTTTGGAAAAATGTTTGCACATTCTAATTTGAGAAAGTTGCTGGGGGTAGGTGGGACATTATCAAAATTCTGAAATCTACAACTCTAACTTGCTAGAAGTAAAAAAACATTGCATCCGATGAACAACCAGAGCCAAATGATAGATAGCACTGCCCACACAGTTTCTGTGAAGAATGAAGGAACAGGGTGACCACTCAGGCTGACGCAGTCCTAGGGGAACAGGGAGTCACCCACACCTGTACCCACTTCATCTAATAGCACTTCATATAAACAGACACACTGCAATAACAAAGGAATACTTTTGTGAGGAAATAAGAGACAACAAACCTTGAATGGAGCTATAATCTAAATCTTCTCATTTAACTTTCACAAGTCTTAACCTCCCCAACATTGACAAGAACCTTAACACTTCATGTTTTTGTAGCATTTCTCTTGTGTCTATCACTGTGCTACCCAGATATTGTAACCTCAACTTCAGATATTCAACACACACACACACACTCACTCACACACACACACACACACACTCACACACACGTGCATGTGCATGTACTCACAGTTGAGTGAAAAATACTTACTTCTATTTCCATATGAATGCAGCTGGCTAATCCTTCTCTTGCAATACCTTCTACAGTGTCTCTGTTTAATCCATAATTGTGATTACTATAATTAAATGTTAGAATAAATTTCCCCTGAAATTAGAAAAATACAAAGATTTTTCACATAACAGTTGCTGTAATGTAATGATAAAATTATCTGGAATCTTACTTCCATCTAAGTCTACAAAACTGAAAAGTTGTTAGTAAGTACAGAAGAACGGCACGTTGGGAGCGGGATGATGACAGAACAGCACCAAACCTGAGAGCGGGCTCTTCAGAATTCTACCTGGGGAAAATAAGGTTTATTGAAATAACCTATTGGCAAAATGTTTGAGGAGGGTTGTGGAGGGAAGCTTCTGGTAGAACAGACCATGATCTTACCTACCTATTTTCTGCCAAATCCTTACCACAAACCTTCATTTTCAAGGGAGTGAAATTAATGGCTTGTCCCTTCCGTTGCAGCTATACCAGCATCCCAGGTCTCTAGAAAAGGCTCCCAATCCTAAATTCCTTGCATTTCAAGATAAGCCATGAGGAATGGGTAATTCTGAAGGCTGTGGATATCCTAAAAGCTTGGAAAAATAGACTCAGCCTGGTTTTCCTCAAAAAATTGGATTTTTATTGAAACTGCCCCAAATGTTAGTCAACAGAATTGCTGCCTTCCCTAGAGTCATTTAACTATAAATACCATTCTCTCTCTGTATTCTGGAGGCTCATTTCCTGTGACAGCTGTATCCCCTTGGGGGAAAAACTAAGAAGAAGAAGAAAAGAAAATGTAGGTAAAAATATACCTCTCAAATTGTGACTTTTTCTTTGACAATATATTTATTAAACCATTAGGCCTTACCTACACTGGGAAGCTGATAATAGTAGAAGGAATAAAAATGTGGCTGACTTTAGTAAATGTGCCTTCTGAAATGTGTGACTTTAAAATAAGTAATGAAGTGAACATTTCAGGAATGCAACCAACCCTGTCAAGTGGCAGGAGCATCCTTAAGAATAGCAAGTGGTTAGGAGTCTAATACTGCTGTCATTAACAGCAGCAGCAGCTTCAGAGTTTGTTGCTACCCTCCTGCTCCAGATGTTCTGGAGATACGTTTTGAAGACAGACTGATCACCTGCTAGAGGAGAGGTGTTAGGCAGGAGACACAGGGTGCCTTTTGAAGTTGGGTGTGTTTCTGGGGAATATGTGTGCTGGGGGTGATGAGGAAAATTATACGACCAAAGTTAAAAACCCAACAACACATGCCCTTAACTTTTTACTCTTTTTACTCTTGCAATGTCACAATCTCTTTGTCCTTTGAAAGAAAAAAATTCTGACTCTTTTCCATATGTATGTATGTATGTAGTATTTAGATATGTACATCTATGATTGTAGAAAATGTGGCTATGGTTCACCTCTTATGCTTTAGCTTATTTACCATGTGTGATGGCTAAGTTCATGGGTCAACTTGGAGAATGTTTGGGGGTGAGATTAACATTGAAACTGGTGAACTTGGAAGAAATGGACTGCCCTGGAGAGTGCGTGGACTGCCTTTAATTAAGGCTTGTATAGAACAAAAAGGTATGCTTCGGACCTCCCCTTCACTGATGGATCTCCTAAGACTCCATGCTGTCCACCCACACAGCAGATTCCAGCTTGTCAATCTCCACACCCATGTGATACTTCTACTAAACTAATCTAGCTAGCTAGCTAGCTATGTGTGTGAAAGAAAGAGAGATTATACACTCACACACACATATCCTATTTACTAGTTCTGATTCTCTGGAGAACTCTGATACTCTCTCATTTGCCATGTTTCCAAAATAGATACGTATCTGAATTACTTTTCAGATATATGTTTGTTTACTTCCTCTGTGGAGCTCATAAACATTTTCTGGAAGCATGCATGGTTGGAAGAGACTTTGCATTGTGCATATAATATAAAAGAAATATCATAAGATGATGCACTTCCCTCAGCTCTGGCCAGTCACACTACCTTCATTTCCTAGCATGTGGATTTGCTAATAACCAGCAATGGTCACACAACGAAAGTCTCCAGGGGTTTTATTTCCACAGGAAAGGGATTGCTTCTGTAGGAAAATGACTAAATGTGACTCCTGTATAAAGTGCTGATGTGTCTATCTATGGACTGATGGGGAATGATGTGCTAGTTGGAGGAAGTGCTGGTTAAAAAGATGTGTGAACAAGGGAGCATGTGGAGGTCCCTATGCTTTATCTACCACAGCAGCTATGTGTGTGGGTGGATAGGCCAGAGTGTCAAGGGAGCTAGGCTGTGTGGGTAGGTGGTGTGTGGAGGGATATTCTATGTGCAGAAGGCTAAGAGTGTGGGTGTGATCAGGGGCTAACAATGTGTCATGACTTTATAACTCTCTAGGCTTACCTCTCTTCATGAAACAGTGTCACACTCTAAAGTAAAGGAGATTGGAGGTGAAACTCAAGTTGATAAAAATTGGATAGAAGTAATACATGTTGGCAGAGACAGGAAAAATGAGTACTTCTCGAATACATGAGGATTTTTGTGGAACATTAAACTGTATAGCTAAATATAGCCTAAAAGTGCAGTGATTTCTTAGACTGGGGACTGAACCAGACTAACTTGATTACAGACCTGATAAGGAAACAGGCAATACATATGGAGAACAGATAAGCTAAACTCCCAGAGAAAATATCCCACTCTGATAGCAGAAATTAGCATCCATGGTGGATCAAGGTGGCTTCCATCCTAAGGCTCTGGAAAAATGCTTCTTAGTACTATGAAGACACACCTCCAATCTCTTTTGAGGGCTTTCAGAAATATAAAATTCCAGAGAACTCCTAATAAATCAAGTAGACTGTCAAAATACAACCCTAAGAGAAAAGGCTTAAGATGTCCAAGATGTTCCTTTGACAAGGGTACCAGGAGCCGCCTAGGGAGGATGGGACTTGCTCACTGCATTTCTCAGTGAATATAAGATGAGCCCTTACAACACACACCGCAGCAGAGTCAACTGTCCAAAGTCAAGCTAACAGAATTACACAGTCCAGCTTTAAATGTTCCATGATTATGTACACTGGAGGGTTAAGCCAGGTCCACTGTTCTAGTGTGAAGACAGAAAGAAGAGAGAGAGGAGAGAAGAGAAGGTGAGAAGATGTGGTACTTCTGGCCGAATGCTGACCCGTCACGGCACA
Source organism: Cricetomys ansorgei (assembly GCA_026225945.1). Taxonomy (NCBI): domain Eukaryota; kingdom Metazoa; phylum Chordata; class Mammalia; order Rodentia; family Nesomyidae; genus Cricetomys; species Cricetomys ansorgei. The sequence continues at coordinate 5,274,283 of JAMJFZ010004240.1, read as the reverse complement.
AAGACTGGTTCTTCATGAGGTCTTCAGGAAGTTTCATAGGAGGATAACGTGGGCCATGCTTCATTTGGTGATAGGAATGATTGTAATGTAAACAAAGCCAAGGCTCACATGAAGAAAAAGTACGAGGCACAGATAGTAGGAGTTGTGGCAATTGGAGATGCTCTTTCAAGGTAATGGAGTTGGGGGTGGGTATCTGCTGTATTAGCACATACTTACAATCGGTAAAATACATTTGGGTTGTGAGGATTCCCTTTCACGTGAACGTCAAAAAGAAATATTGTGTTTAAGAAAATGCATTCGAAGCCAAGGTATGCCACCTCCAATGATGAGTTCATCAGGATTGTAGAAAAACTTTCAAATTGAACTAGATTTAGAACATGCACAACATTTTAGTCTTTACAACTTTAGAAATCACTGTTTCCTCATATTTCCAACACAAGAAACAACGTATTTCTTATGTGATTTAAAAAAAAAATAACAGGAAACAGCCTTACCATGTTTAGCATTTGATCAAAAACTTCTTGGGAGATGAAGTGATAATCAACTCGATCCCCTTCTCCAAAGTAAGGCGGTCTTGTGGTGTGACAGGCCCTGAGTCACAGAAACAGAGAACTGAGTCTCTTTTTATGAACTTGAAAGTCATACTGGGAATGCTTTCATTGTGAAGAATGTTTAAGAAATGAAATTGATCCACAGATCATAAATCTTAAAGTAATGTAATTGTGAAAACAGTGTGCCTTAGAAGTGTTAGAATATAGTTAATCACTATAATCTATGAGGATTATACAAATTTTGGTTCATCAATATTCAATTTTTACTTACTTATCACCCTCTGAACCAACCCCTCATAATGACAGTTTAAGAAGTATAACCATACTGATTACTCACCCAGCTGCTCTCACATTCTCTCTGATCTATGAGCATTTTCTGTAGGCTCCCCTCTTCTCTCTCCACATGGCCACTTGTTTAGCAGGACCATGTTTAAGTGTTCTTGTCCCAATGCTTCCTCTAATTTCCTCTGGTGCAGTATGCAGGCCTGTGTATTCCCACAGCCTCAGCCTAACCACCTGCATTCCCAACTGCTTGTTCAGAGTCCATTTCTTCCTCTACTTGAGGGTAGAGACACTTCATTCTCCCTGGATTGTGGACTTATACTAGAATTATGCATGTGTCTCTATGGTTCTAGTGATGAATGAATTCTTAACCAGAAGGCCTTGTCCACTGTCTTAAGATAGCATTCCTAAACACACACACACACACACACACACACACACACACACACACACACACACGCACACACACACACACACACACACGCACACACGTGTACACGCACACACACACACACACACACGCACGCACACACACACACACGCACACATGCACACACACACACACACACACACACACACACGCACGCACACACGCACACTTTCTTCCCAGCATAACATGTAGCTAGAGGACCTCTGTTCGCTTTGTCACTACATTCCCAACACCTGGCACACAGCAGGCATTTACTAAATTTATTGTAACATCAAAGGAAAATAGAAGATGTGAAGTGGTAAAAAGCTCCAAAGCCCACCATTATAAAGCCGACTACAAAAGTGACCTGTCCAAGGACGCCCTGCAGGCTGGTGTTGACCCCAGAACCAGAACACAAAGTTCACAGTTCTCCAAGACTCTTGATCTCATATCATTCATCCTTCCTAATATTAAGTTCTGGGAATAAAAATGGATTTTAGATTACCTAATAGTTTTAAAATATTGCTAGGTGAGAACTGATAGGTGTTTGACATGCTAATTCGCTTACCAAAAAAAAAAAAAAACCCACAGAGCAGATATGATTTCTTTTTTTACAGATGATGAACTGAGTACAGCAATTATACATGGAACTAAGCAGCCATGCCAGGACGACTCCAGTCAGCTTCTGTAAGAACATACCAATTAGGACTAGGGTAAAGTTGAGCCTCAAAAGGTTCCACATTACAAAGTCAAAAACATAGATATTTACATGGCTGCTCCTTTCTATTATAATCAATAATTAGTACCAAGAAATTTTCAGGATTCAATGTTGCATTTACACTGTAGACATCAGAAAGAGAGTGCGTTCAAAACACGAGACCTGTATTTTGTTGTTGGAATGAAATTGCATTTCTCCCTGATCCTGGACAGAGACCTGGGATCCTCTGTGTATTGGTGTCCCTAACAGCCAGGGAAGATAAATCTGTGGCCTGGCATCCATGGTTATACACTCTCAGCAAAGCCTTTACACGTTACACTGAATTTACATTTCCCAACAAAGGGATTGAGTGACAGGGAGTTTTGAAGAATTTCTCAAAAGAGACTAAACAAAGAAGCAATTTGAAGCATGTGGGCAGGTAAACAAAGAGATGGCTCCCGTGGTGTGCAGAATGGGGATGACAGACTTGTGACAGCTGTGAAACCTTCTATTAAGACTGACCAAGGATGACCTGTGGGCTTTTCAATCTGTCATGCAACTTTTACGGATAGAAACCTTCACTGTGTATGTGCTTCCCGAATATGAAAATCCTGAAAAGGAATTACTTCACAGCAAAAGCAGTGTTTCCAAGCTCACTGAGGAAAAGCAGCACCAAGTTTAACTTAAATGGATATCTTTGACCATCCCCTTCAGAATCTGCTCCTCTTCTGCATATATATTCCTATGATCTTATTACTTGCTAATTAATTTACTAGTGAAACCATGATACATGATTAAATCATGGCTAATAATGGGTCCACACACCCTGCTAGTTTCACTTCACCACAAAAGGACTAAGCTACAGACTAGTGAGGAACTGAATGCTGGTAATAAAGAACAAAGGGGGCTTGGCACTCTGAGAGGGTTGTCATCGAAGCTGCTAACAAACCATGCCCATGGAAAGGACATCATGGTGAAGGAAAGGAATCTGGATGGCCATCCCTAATAATGGCCTTCTAAAACATCTAGGCAAGGTGACTAAATGGAAAGATGTTTAAGAAGAAAGAACAGGAGTTGAAGAAGTAGGTTGTTTCAGTGTGACTCAGACTTAGTTCAGGTCTAGCGTGCCTCAGGGAATATGAACAGGACAGCAATTTCTGCACTAATATTCAGGAGAAGGTTTGGCTGTGAGCACATGATTCAAGCACATGATAGTATGCTATATTGTTATGATTTCAACATGTAGCTGTGAAAGCCCAGGTATTCCCAAAGCCGCTGGTAGGCTAATGGCATTGGTCTGCACACCCAAGGGAAATGTATATAAAGAAATTATAAAAATTATATAACGAAATTATATAAAGAAGGGATTGTGAGTACTGGGGATTATATAAAGCCACCACTCATGTTCTGGAGAGTACATACTACTGAGCTCATGGCAGCATCACCTGTCCCACGTTATCCTAACCAGTCTTCTTGTCTCTAGCCTCCCTTCCTTAAGCCTCATCCCAAACTTCCCACCTGGTATATTTCTTAAAACACAGCTGGAAACATTCTGCTCCCTGCTGAGACACTCATAGTGATCAGACACCAGACACCTGTCCATCTCCCTAGCCTTGCCATTTGTCTGCCCCTTTCCCTACTTCAAGCTTAGCCTTCAGGGTGCCTTGCCTCTCCAGGACAGTGCCTCCGGATCCTATGACCTACTCTGCTGCCATGTGCTCTTTACTTCCCTCGTAGCAGAACTCAGCATAAATCCATCGACACTCATCGATTTATGAAGCCAGAAAGTTGGGACTCATATTTGTTAATTTCACTTTTTTATCATTAGGATATGGACTGTAGTCATTACATATTACTGAATGAGTGAAAGAGATTCTGCAAGGTTGTGACATTTGTATAGTCAGAATAGACTGAACTTAGGCTATTAGAGCTCCTACCATCTCATGTAGCTGAACAGCATGTAGCCTTTTTACTTTAATGCCAAAAATAAAAATATATGTAGTAGTCACATCACAAAAAGCTAATGACAATAGAGATTATTATAAAACAGAAATGGAGGAAAGAATGAAGTCTGTCTCCCAGGATGCTTCAGATCACGTGACTAGCCTTCTTCAGTCAACACTTTTCCAAGAAGTCACTGGCTTGTACAGTAATATGAAGTTAGAAATGGACTTTTAAAGAAGTACATTTTCATCTCTAGGCCACCAATAACTAATACAGGTAAATAAAAAACATCTGGCTTATTTCTAATGCAAGAAGTAGTAGTAAGACCAAAGCCTAATATCACAGTAGATATTTGTTTGTTATACAGCCTCACCATTGTTTGTTATACAACAGAATTGTGGTCTTTATTCATATGTCTGTACATGCAACTTAGCCTGTGAGAGTTTCACTGAATGCCTCAATATTAATGAAAGCAAATAGCCAGGAGAGTGTTGCACAATGAGACTGTATCCATGCCTTGTTTCATTTAATTAAAAGCCTGCAATCTATGTGGGATAAGGAACATCAAAAAAGCAAAAACAAGAAACTCTAAATGAGAGCAACAGCTTGTCCCTGAAGATGTACTTTGGTTTATCTTTAGTTTTAATCATAAAATGGCTTTGTATAATAGTAGAAATATCTCAGCTTTCTCGATGGATTGAATCACTGGCTATCTAATTGGACCACCTTCTTTGTGGTCCAATGACGGTCTTTGATACCGTCTTTGATGAAGTTCTTAGAATTTGCCACAGAACAGGGGTGCTGGGGAACAGTGGGGGGACCTGCTTCTGAGCCTCTGAAGGGGTAGGATGAGGGTGAAAGTGGAGGAGCAGTTAGTAGCTTTTTGATACTCATCAGACTGTCAGCAGGACAGGCATGAAGTTCATCTTGAGGGCTTTGTTTAGTCACCTCACACCTGCATGCAAATGCTACATAGTGCTCTTCATCAGATTATACGCTGCACAAAGCTAAGGACCTCAGCAGCCATTTCCTCATTGCATCATCAGGGGCTAGAACATGGGAAACTCAATAAACATTCACTGAATATATCCGTTTCTCCACAGATCTATCAGAAAAATCATCTATGCTTCCTGTCACCATCATTTCAGCTAAATTTGCATACATTAACTTGGCTTTCCATTTGTTCCACCAGTCAGTCTTTTAATAAATATTTATTACACATTGATTAAACACCTGGTCATATGTCAGACATCAAGAACTCATTGGTAAACAAAGCTGAGGTGGCCACTCCTCTACCCCAGCTTAGACAAGCTGGAAAAAATGATACTAAGTAAACCAACTGAATCAGAATGAGTCATCATTTTAATAATGGGCTATAGGACTAGGTGGAAGTAAGTAATTGAGCCAGGAAAGAACATAGGAGCAAACTGGATTAGAAAGCATGATAGTAAATCAATAAAGATTTCCAGAAACATATCAGACCAAACACACCTTGACAAGAGCACATCACTAGTAAATAGAAAGGATCAGACCACCAACTAGTGCCAGTTTCCACTACAGACATGACAGGAGAAAGCTCTGGTTCCCTAGGTTGCTTTGGTTTGCTAAAAGATTCTAAATTTATATCCTAGAACAATGGTCAGCACATTCACTTCCACCATAGTTTGACCTTTCACTTGCTGTGGTCAGCTTACCTTTGAAAGCAGACTGGGTGTTCCCATATGAACATAATGGCATACTAAGCATTTTAATGCTAGTATTAACTTTTAGCTTATTTTTATTACTTTATGGTATTTATATTCTATAGTTGTCGCCCATACCGAGGTGAGCTTTTGTTGAGGCAGCTGCCTTTCAGTCATCCATATTACTGTAAGCAACCTCAATAAACTCACTGATTCAAAAAACTCATCTCTGGTGGAATCACCACCTTGGTCTGTCCCTATCTGGAATGAGTAGATGTTTGTTCACTTCTCCTCAGGAAAAAACAAAGTCACACAATAGCAAGACAGTAGAAGGACCCTGCCTTCAAACACCACTGTGCTCAATTAAGATCAGTATTTTAAGATCTTGGAGAATGATTTGAGTTGAATTAAAAGTAAAAGCCAGTATGATAAATTGCAAAGAAGTTAATGGACCCTTCGAGGGAGAGGTGTATAAAGGAATGAGTGTGCCCTACTGGGTTATTTGTTTGGCTGGTCAGCTGGTCACTGGTCACTGACATATATTTACTACTTGTCTCCCCAAAGATAAAAGTTTTTGTTTCTTTTTGCTACTTGCTAATTTCTTCTGTAACTGGAATATACTTTAATAATCATCTTGCTACATTATTTAGGATGACAGGAGAAGTAATATTCCATATCATGCAAGACCAAGTAATTGTACCGATGGAGTTGAAGCAACAAATAATTTTCAAGGACTGATACAGTATGGTGGTCGGGACTTTTCTGAGGTCTTGGCATCTGCCTAACATTTACTTTACTTGGCACTTCTACCTTTTCTTTAAATTTAACTTAAATAAATTGTGTATGTGAAAGAACTTGCTTAAAGCAGACAAAACAACATCTGAGAACTTTGTAGAAAGAAACTATTGATGTCCTCAACAAAGCAGAAGAATCTCTGAGACTTACACACCAGCAGGCAAACTTACCCATATCTGAAGTAAGTACTAAACTGTCTGCAGAGTCGATGGGCAAGTTCCCGTTTCCCGCAAGCTGTAGGACCAGTTAGAATCAGCATGGGATAAGGGGCATCCAGACTCGGCAGAGTGCTGCAACGAGATCCCGCAGAGACACAGTGTGTTATGTTCATGCATGCAGCAAAGTTTCTGCATCACAGTCAGAACTAATGAGCTCTGGTTGAATGTAGGCAGGTGGAAGGATGGTCTCACTTTTCAGAAACAAGATTATAATATATCAAAAATATTATATGGGGTTGGAGAGACACTTGCTGCTCTCAAAAGAAGACCCAGTTTCCATTCCCAGCACCCACATCTAGCAGCTCACAAACAACTATAACTCCAGTTCCAGGGGATTCTGATGTCCTCTTCCAACCTCTACAGACACCTGAACACACATCGTGCACATATATACACTCAGTCATACACCCATATACAAAATAAAATAAAATAGAACCTTTGAAAAACAACATTCAAAAGATAGATAATAAGGTAAAATACAGATTTTCCTCAATTTACTTTACCAAGCTTTTCTAAAGGAAAAACATGCTTGTTAGGACACATTAGTTCTTGACTGCTTAAAGTATACCTCCCAGAACTTAACAATGACCAAAATGAGTGAATTCTGAGGCCAGTGTTTAGCATCCATATTGACTGCCTTAAAACACAGGCATATAAAGCAGGCTTCAGAGTAAAATGAAGCCACACCTGAGCAATCGCTGAATGCCAGGCATTGCTCCAGAAGTTCTGCACACCCATCACCCCACAAGAGCTAAGGAGGCTATTTCTATCATTCCTCATTTAACACAAGTTGGAGTAAAGAAAAGCAGACTGACTTGCTCAAAAGAAAGAAAGGGCTGGTATATGACTCTAGACTGGAAAACTAGAATAAAGAACAAAATTAGTGCCTGGCATAGGTGACAAGCTTTTTTAATCTCAGCACTCAGGAGACAGAGTCAGGAAGATCTCTGTGAGTTGAAGGCCAGCTTGGTATACATAGCAAGTTCCAGGCCAGCCAGAGTTATATAAAGAGATCCTGTCTTAAAAAAAAAAAATGAATGAAATTACTAACACAGTGCCCTGCATCATATCCTGAGCCTATGTGTTTGCATGCTGCTCATGAAACAAACTATAGAAACAGAATAAAACAAAGTGTTTGATGGCATAGCTGAGGTGTAGATTCAGTGGAGGTTCTATGAAAACCAGGAAACAGCATGGTTTCTAATCTCTGTGGATATGCAAAAAAAAAAAAATGGGGAAAGCTTCAGGGCAAATAATCATGGAGAACACACATACCAGAAGGAGATGAAGTACCCCCAGAGATGTGCAAATTGCCTGTGCAGGAAAAGGAAGCAATGGATGCCACATGACAGATCTGAGGACAGGAACCCTCCAAGCAGCCTGAGGTTCCCACTGGAAGCAGACAGGATGAAACTGACACCTGGAAAAACCTGCTCATGGATATTCACATCAACTTTGTTATTGGTACCCAAATGGGAACCAGCCTAATCACACTTTCACATGTGAATGGTTAAGCTAATGTTGATACACCAATGCCCTGGAATATTACTCAGTAATAAAAAAGAACCCAACCATACAGATGAATCTCCAAGAAGGTATCCTGCATGGAGTGGGAGGATGCCAGTTTGGGGAAATTGCACTGTATGATCCACGTACACCATATTCTTGAAGTGACAATATCATGAGATAGGGGCAGATCCATGGCTGTCAGGGGTGAGAGAAGATGAGGAGAGGAGGGAAAGAGAAGTTACAACTACCTAAAGGCACCACAGGGACGCTCGTGATGAAACTCCTAAGTCTTGAGTGTGGTGCTCTGGTGACTGCCTCTGATGAAACTGCGTCAAACCAGATAGAACTGAGCACAGAGGAGCACCTAAGGAGTTGGAGAAACCTGGTGACTCAGAAAGCCTCTGCTCAGTCTCCTGGTTTTAATACTTGACTAACAGTTGTTCAGGGCACCACCATTACAGAAAATGGGGGAAAGGTACAGAGTTCATCTGTACTACTTCCTACCACTGCATGTGCATTAGTGACTCCCTCAAAATAAATTTTCAAGAAAAAAAATATGACAGTGACAAATATTGAAAATAGGCAAAAGAAATCTTCCTGACCAAGAAAATCAAAGCAACAGAACAAGAAAAATGTTAGATCATTCAAAAATTCTCCCTAAGTAGATGAAGAAGAGGAGGAGGAGGAAGAAGTTGAAGAGGAAGAGAGAAGAAGAAGAACAACAAGAAGAGGAAGAAGAGAAGAAGAAGAAGAAGAAGGAGGAGGAGGAGGAGGAGGAGGAGGAGGAGGAGGAGAAGGAGAAGAGAAGGAGAAGGAGAAGAAGAGAAGGAGAAGAAAGCATACATTATACCCAAAGTAGCCCAGAACAAAACCAAGGCCTGTTGAAGAAATGCCTACTGCCAGAATTGAGACAAAGCATGTACAAGATGATTCTGGGGAGGTCGGCCATATTGAAGAGCAAAGACCTATCAATGACTACCAGGCCACTCATGGTTTGTCTTCATCATTTTAATTAGGCATCCTTACCCCAGTTACACCAGGTGAGGAGACACTGATTCTCCAACAACACAACATACAATTGACAGGGCCAAGTACCCGCAGCCTGCTGGGTCTCTACTCCAGCTGCCAGGGGCTGATGTGTCCTGGCACAGTGGAAAGGGCGGCCTGAAGCAGAACTGTGAACTGTGTTCCATCCTTTGTCATCCAGACCAGCTTGACCTCTGCTCTAGCTTGTCTGGCAGCCAGTCATCATCAAGAAATATATGTTTATCAAACACTGCTACTGATGTCTTCGATACATATTGTTACATAAACACACCTTAAAGTATCAAATAAGTAGCAACATTACAAAAGAGAAAAAAGGCCTTCTTTTAAGTCAGATGTACTTTTCCTAATGTACACAAAGGAAGGATAAATCATCTCACCTGGAGGGCTCTCATAAACATGCAAAACTGTCAATGTTGACATGATCATATTATATGTAAAAACCGTGTCCTGGATTGTGAAATAAAACAGTCTGCTCTCCGTGGGAAGCCAACCATGAGGTGCAAAAGTGAACACCACATGAAGTAAAGAAGTGTTTATAGCCAGGAGTTTTACAAGTATTTTTAAAATGCCTTTGGGTATTAATAGAATTTCTATGTTATACTTATAGCATAAATGGCCATCTGCTCTGACAGACTGTTTAAAAAGAAATGGAGAAACCACAGTAGATCTGTCTTCAGATCTGGAGGTGAGAGACTCGATTCATGAGTGTAGCCAGGCCAGGTGGTTCCTCCCTACTGGGCTGATGGCGGCTCAGTAGAGAGTGAGCTTCCGTTCTAGGGACTCCCTTAAACATTTGAATTCAAAGAATGCTCTCTCACAGGAGTATTAGCATCTGCTCACAGTTAAGGAAAGGTTTACAACAAAAGGTATGATAGTTGGTTGTGACAGTCAGCGTGTTTGGGTTAGGAAAGAAAGCCTAGGATATTAGTGAGGCACACCTCTGGGCATATCTTTGAGGGTTTCTCCAGAGAGAATTAACTGAGGGGAATGTTACTCATGTTCCATGTGTGTGGCACTATATTAGTTATTTCTGCTGTTGTGATTAAATATTATGACCAAAAGCAACTAATAGAAGGAAGAGTTTACTTTGGGACTGTGGTTCTAGAGAAAGAGTTCATAATGGCAGGGGAGTGGTAGCAGCAAGCAGCCAGAGAAGGAAGCTTGGAGATCACGTCTTCAACTGAAAATACAAAGCTGAGAGAACAAACTGGAAGTTGGGCAGAGTTATAAACCCTCACAGACCTCCTCCCAATGATGTACTTCTTCCAGCAAGGCTGTACCTCCTAAAGGTTCCAAGACCTCCCCTAAACAGCAGCAATACCAACTGAGGCCCAGGTGTTCAAATACATGTGCATAGGGGGACATTTCTCATTCAAAGCACCACTGGTACCATCCCATGGACTGACATCCAGGACTGGATATATGGGGAAAAGGAGAAAGCCAATGAGAACTTGTCTTCTATCTCCACTTCCCAATCTGCCCAGATATAAGAAAGCACTTCCGTCATTTTTGGGAGTTGCTCCTGCCTCCACTCTGCACCACACTGATGAACCAAATCCTCTCAAATCCTATGAGAAAAAAAAAAACCCATCCCTCCATGCTGAGGCCCATGACATGGCCTACCTGGGGTGGCTGCTGTTGGCTGAGAAAGGAATGCAGCCATTTTACCTGAAAACCTTGCAGGGTTTTAAGTTCTGGCATGTGCAGGAGCTATCTATGCATACTGCAAGCATATCATAAAGGCCATCCCTGGGACAGGTGTTGGTACTTCAAGAAGAGATAGACAAGCCTTTAACTGACAGACACTAAAAGGAAAATTAGCCCAACTGGAAAATGAATCTGCACCAAAAGAGCTGAATTCAGCCAACAGGAGCACCCAACCATTAAGGGGCCATTGTGTCAAGTGCTCTTTGAAATAGCCTTAAAGCTTGCAGGCTGCATCCTGGATGACACCTGCATACCAAGATGGCCCCTGCCGAGACACTGGCATCTGCTCTCCACTATTATCTGCATACCAAAAAACGGCACTGGCCCTTTAAGAGTTTTTACCATCAGAAGCTTGCTCTCTTTTCAGTGCGGGTTTTCTCCCTGACAGTGTGCTTTGTCTTCCTCTCCTCTTAATATGTATGCTGTTAATTTTCTTATTAAAAATGCTCCTGCATTTTTATTTCTAAAGTGTGATTGTGCGTGTCATTTTTAAAGCGTGAAAAGCGTGCCATACGGGGTACCATAGAAGGGGAACTACTGCACTCATTTGTCATAACTTTCGTTGTTCTTCTCCTTCCTGGAGACTGAGGAACCCTCATGCAGACTAGAGCTGGACTCAACCCCCACACCTCCACTTCTAAATTACTGTCAAGTACTTCATCAAAGTGATGAGAAAAGTAACTAATGTATTTATAAATGCTAATGTCAATAAGATAAAGGTCTACATTTCTATCCTAGGGCAGAAAAGTTAATTTTTATTTTAGAATTTGGTTCAGACTAGGTAGAATACAAAGGACTTGATGAAAGAGTGAAGGTGAATCGGATCACCAGAACGTCCAGAGTGAACAGCACAATCAAGTACATGATAAAGACCATGACTGAAGATATGCTCTCTCTCTGAGAAAGCAAGAAAGCAGCTTCGGGGTATCATTATTATCATTATTATTATTAATTATTATTATTATTATTATTTTATGATTTTATGTATGCGACTGTTTTGCTTACATGCAGTCTGTGTATTACGTGTGTGCCTAATGTTTATGGAGACCAGAAGAGAGTGTCAGATCCCCTGGGATTGGATTACAGACAGTTGTGAGCTGTCATGTGAGGTCTGGGAATTGAACTCACATCCTGAGGTAGAATACCCAGTTCTTTAAATTGCTGAGCCATCTCCCCAGCCCTAGAAAACAGTTTTTATAGGGAATGAGTAAGTCACAGAAGAGAGGGCTAGAGAAAGCAACAATAGCATCTTTGGTTTGCCCGCCCCAAGTTCTATCTGTGGGGTCCTAATAAATACCTGTCAAAGATCCTCTGTGGCTGCGACATACTGTTGACAACATGGGTCATGTGATCATGAACAGCAACCATTTCAGGAGGAGGGTCATACTTATTCACTGCACAAACCTTTTCCAGAATTAGACAAATAAAAAGGAGACATGTTTGTTTCTCAAAAGAACACAAGGCTTGGACTGTCTTTAGTGAAATTCCTAGATATGCAACCAGATTGGCAAGGTCAGTCACATGCTCCCCAACCTAACATTCAGTCTTCCTGTCATCTCTTACGTTTCCTAAAATACCAATAATGACAGTTACTGTAAAAAGCTGAATGGGGTCCTTTGATCCTCTTTTTCTTTATATTCTCTAGTTGGGTAGAGGCTAAAGAAAAATGTCAAAACAAAAATCTCTGAAGTGCATGATTAATTTAATACAACAAACAGTCCAACTTCTAGTATTAGGAGAAGGAATACACTGTATTGTTCTAAGATTCCACGAAGCTGATACCAGGGAACTGTTTTCTGACATCTTCCTCCCCAAAACTGTTCCCACTCTCTCACACACTCCAAACTTCCTCCTCTTTACCCTGGCTTTCTCCAGCCAAGGACGCAGGCCTTTTCTTGGTGTAGAGGCCTCTGTCTTTAATGTTCTCCTAAATCAATGGTTCTCAACCTTTGGAAGTCAAATGACCTTTTCACAGGGGTTTCTTTAGGAACATCTGCATATCAGATATTTATATTACAATTCATAACAGTAGCAAAATTACAGTTATGAAGTAGAAACAAAAATAATTTTATGGTTGGGGTCACCACAACATGAGGAACTGTATTAAAGGGTCACAGCACTGGGAAAGTTGAGAACTACTGTTCTAAATATATTATCCCTTTACTTAATAGTGACTTTTATTTTAATTCTACTTGCAGAATGTTAAAAGAGGAGTGTACCCAGTGGCTGGGAGTATGAAAATAAGGATGAGGAAGCATCTGGAACTATTATTAGTCTGGGCGGCAGAAAGGCATTTATGGGATGGAATATGTGCCTACCTATATACCTTTCTTCATTCCCATCTCATATTGGATCTGGTATACGAAACCCGTCATTAGTAGCAATTCTTGCCACAGCTGTGGGAAGGGAGGGAGGCAGGTGCTAGGTAGCACTCAAGAGCTCATCCCTCTGGAACTATGTGGATCAGTTCGGTCCTTTTAAAGAGCATAACTAAACTACAATATCAGAGTAGCGGTTTGAGCACCTTTTGATTATATAGAATGACGCATACATTCCACTGTTAATTTTCAAAATAACATAGAATTTCGGACTCTGCGATTACTAGGGGAAGCTATCTATATTGCCAACCAGTCACAACTGGGCATGAACAGCAGGAAGGGCTGCCTGTACTCTTTGCCAGGCTTTCCATTGCACCTATGGAACACCTGTCACTGCATGTGTTGATACCCCGCTTAACAGAAGGTTCAACTGACAGATCCTAGGACAAGGAAACTGTTACTAAATAAAGAAATAATTTTCATATTGCCATGCTTCTCATTGATTAGTTATACTAGTCCGGCTGCATATTACCCGGAAAACTTATTAGTCAGAAAACACATGAAGCAACATAATTACAAACCTTTTCTTCCACTTTAATCTTCTTCAGATCTAATTCTGTCAGTCGCAGTAGCATAAATATTACGAAGAACCAGTAATCGGATTTGTCCTATTTAAAACAAGAAGACTTTCAATGGCTTTCTTCTTCCCCAGATCAGCAAGTACCAACCGACTATGTTCAAGGGCCTTTCTATTCTATTTGGGCTTTTAAAGGCCTGCTGCCATGATGTCAACCTCCACACCCCCCACAGGGCTCTGCATTTTCAGGTATACCAGCCCCCTTAAATTAAAACCCAAGATGCAGAACGTGTCCTATAATTTATAAAGCTCTTCAAATGTTTGGATCTCACTAATCACTCTGTGAGATGAGCAGGGCAGCAGGATTATACTCTGGTGCAAAAAGGCTGAGCCTCACAGATGTGGGGCAGCCCATCTAAGACTCCAAAGCCTTCTCTTCTAATGCCAAAGAGTCTAATTATTGAAAATAATGACGTTTGATATTTCTTATGATTACATTACAGGTTTATTATGTATTGTGCTCTTTTGTATTAGTTGGGATCATCCATTATGAACTTGTCTTACAATAATAAAATGACACGCGTTTATGAACAAATTCCTCTTTACTCCCAGTCAACTGTTAGGATTGCCTGACTTTAAATCAGTAACTGAGGGTTGTTTTTGTTGTTGTTGTTTTATATGCGATGCTTCCATCTCTTTGAATAGCAAGATATAGGTGTAAGGTGCCTTTTGTAGATGGGAATGCATGAGAAGCAAACATATAATAGGATCTTTACTTAGGCTCCCAACACAGAGACAGGAGATGGAATGCTAACTACCATGGTTGGACCCCTCTGTGTTGTATGCATGAGTGAACTGCATTTTAAAGCTTCTCTTGCATACTTCAAAGTATAAGTATTGCGAGAGTATTTGTTTATAAATGAATTCACCTGCATGAGAGGTTTTGGATTGGCAATATGTGCAGATGCAGAAACACTCTTCAGTGGTCAGAGTCTGGGGTGTGGTGGCCACTGCAGGCCTTGATCCTTACTTCCCCTGAGATGCCTCTATATTGTCTGCCACTGTCCCCTATCTGCTTTTACTTACCTGCTATTTTATTTTATTTTATTCTTTCTTTTTATTTCTGATTTGGTGTTTTCATTTGTCTAGACAAGATATAAACAAACAAACAAAAAAAAAAACACAAGAGAAGCTTACATAGCCAGGACTCTATGGAGTTAAAAGGGAAGAATATGGGTAGAAAAACTGAAAGAAGCCCAGATGGACAATGAGGGAAGGGGACAAGAAG
Organism: Cricetomys ansorgei; assembly: GCA_026225945.1. Lineage (NCBI taxonomy): Eukaryota > Metazoa > Chordata > Mammalia > Rodentia > Nesomyidae > Cricetomys > Cricetomys ansorgei. Next base: position 5,259,259 of record JAMJFZ010004240.1, on the reverse strand, counting down.
AAGGGCATTAACAATGGAGGAACAGAGAGATCTGGAAAACCATCCCTGATCCTTAGACCTCAAAAGTTACAAACCCCTAAGGATTGTGCTATTTCATCTATAGTTATTCATAGCCATACCAATTCCATGGCTATGTCCAGGCAAATTACTTCATCTGTCCACTCTAACACTGGCTTTCCTCTGATATAAAACAGGAACCACATTCTTATTAATTCTCTGTTGTAATGTTTAGCTCTATCCACCATCTGTCGTAAAGGACCACACAGAGCAGGTAAGTAACATTCAATTGCAGGCTTTACTGGAACTGGGTCAGTTGACAGTGGTCGCCATGAAAGACAATCTTATTTCACTAAGACAAATTGTTTGAAGTGTTAGTTCATGTAGCTGTCTGTTTGCAGAGAGATGAGAAAGGGGCTATGTTCTCATTCCTGCTGCTCCTTATCAAGAGCACAGGCTGAACCAGAATTCCAAGACAGTTCTTGCTCCCACCCCTCTTCCATCCCTGAAGGAAATAAACTCTCACCTGAATTGGATTCCTCAGCAGGTTAAGAACTCGAAGGATGGGTAGATTTTCAATGTATTCTATTTCACTCAGCTCCTCAATCTATTTGATCAAAAAATAAATCTATTTTCAACAGAAATGAGCAAAGACAATAGGGAACATAATATAATAGAAACCAATTATATTGGTTCCTTTAAATCTAATTTATTTTAAGCATGTCTTGTTGAATGTCCAGCTTTTCAATGAGAATGCTATAGAGCCACTGCAGAACTTCAGCAGATATGAGCACCCAGGGTCCTATTGTCTCTTTTCCCTTTGGGCGGGAGAACTGCAATCTCCTTCCCATCCATGTTGATTTTAAGTCAAAATAAAGTAGCATGTGAAGTAAGAGAAACAGAACAGCCACCTCATTCCTAGCCCTCCAGGCTCTGACTTCACTCTCAGAGTCAGTTTCTTCTCCTCTGCTGAGTCTGTAACCTGCTAAGCCTTCTTACTCCTGGAAGATATTTTCATACAAGTCGTATATTCATCTAACAATATTCTTAAGTGCCAACCATAAACCAAGCATTGCACAATTTGAACAAGATAAACTCCCTGAGGTCAAGAAGCTAACATCCTAGAGAGAAGGGAAATAACTCTCCAAGATATAAAGTATAAAGCATGACATGCTATACTCTTGGGCAGTACTGACGATGAAAAGCAGTATGGAAGATCATGTACCCAAATGTTCCTCTTTTCAAGTCTAATGAATGTTAATCTAGAGAGAGATCAAGTTCACTTAGCAGTCAACTCTCCACAAATTCTTTTTGTTCATACACATGAACAAAAGTATGAACCAGGATCCAAGAAGGCTAGGTTAATGTCTTTTTATTGCCTGCCTGAGACATTTAAAAGAGTGTATCACTGAACAATGAGAAGCAAGAAATCCTTCATGGCTGAATGTACCTCAGCTAAAGCATTACGAAAACAATGCTTAGCTGTTGCCACCTCCATCTGGATCAAGGAAGAATGTCCAGGTATGTAACTTACGAAGACTAGTGGCTCAGCAGAGTGCTGTGGTTATTTAGGACTGGAGTATTATGAGTATTATCTTGTTACTCCTTACAAAAATGGGAAAGAAATACTGAGAATAAATTCTGAGATATAAGCAGGCATGATGGTGCATGCCTTTAATCTCAGACGCAGATGGATCTATGCGTTTAAGGCCAGCTTGGTCTACAAAGCGAGTTCCAGAAAAGAGCTACACAGAGAAATGCTGTCTCAGAAAAACAACCACCCCCATGACACACAAAAAACTCTGAGGTACAAGCACCAAGATTCAGAAGTAGCCTAGCATTCTCTTGAGTCTCCTCTGACTGATTGCTACAGCCCACACCAATCATGGCAGTGTAAGCAACTGTTAGACAATGCTCTGGTTACTGAAGTGCCAGAAGGTCATGGCCTATCGGCTATCCTTCCCCTTCCTTTTTTTTTTTTTACTGTACAGCTGCTGGAAAGTCTCATTGATAATGGTGTCTACATTGCTTATTAGTAAAACTAAAATTAATCCTTAAACTAGCTCTTAATAGCTGGGAAAGGGACACATTATAGAAAACAAAGATATGGTGATCCAACACTAAAAATAATTATAGCAATCTTACTGACCTTCAAGTCCTGGCATATGTGAGAACTATCTCATGTCTATTGGAGTCACATCATGAAATTATTCTTGGCATAATAGGCACTGATTCCCCAGTAAAAGACAAGGGCCAAAGAGCCTGGATAAGAAAGCTAGCATGCCTAGAAAGGCAAGGACACTTAGATAATCACACCTGAGAATGCCTGCCCTTTGTTAATGTAGAAATAGCAAGTCTGTCTAAAGATATAATAAAATATAAACCTAGGATAGATGTGCATATTCTCAAAGCTTAAAAGTCTGTTTAAGACTGAAACTGTCTGAATTGCTATACTAACTTGTAGCTGTAGAGAACCCTCCAAATAATCAAAAGATAAGAGAATAGATGCTATTAAAGCCAAAGGAAGTTATAACTGCAATCTGGGAAAATGAAGTGTAAACAGAGAGGAAGCTGAAGACCCATAAAACTTCTTCCTGGTGTTTCTGTACCCTTTTGCCCATCTGTCTGAGATATCTTGTAACTACAAATCTGTTTAATATGACACCCAGCAAACTGTTAATGAACCATTGTGTTAAAAGTTTTCTGAGTAAATTCAAATCAAAGATTAAGCTGCACTGTGAAGCTTGTTCCTGCTTACAATGAAATTATGCATGTTCTTTGGAATGTGCTTGACAGCAATAAACCATCGGGGTATATTAACTGGAAAAAAAGTTCAGTTTGGGGAGCTCTTACTCCTTGGCTGAGTCCGCCAGCTATTCTCTTAAAACAAGCATCTGTTCTTCATTTCTTTGACGCCAATCCATTTTCTTTTTGTTGGGTGTTCCCAGACCATACCTTGCTTGTGGAGGCTGGACCCCACAACCCATATCCCACTGCTAGGAGGAGTGAGGAGGTTATAGTAGAGTTGAAAGTTTGGGGTCAATTTTTAAGTGCTAGACCTGGCTTAGAATGTCATAAGGATTGCAGAGTAGAAGCTGGCAAAGGCCTCTCCAGTCAACTGACAGTAAACACTGGCAAAGGGCAAACATTTATATGTGTATACACAGGTGTAACATTGATGAAATTGCTACCAAGAAAACAGTATTTTTAACATCATATTTAATCATAGAGAAAGCAGCATATCTATGTTATGCTCCCTTTACAAATACATTTTCCATCCCAAATCAAAGAATTCTCAACTGTCTTGGAGGACAGATGATTCCAATAACATTTCAAAGGACTGTAGGTTGCTTCCAACATGCCCAGTGGGGAACTAGGGAATTAAATTACAGTCAAAGAGTCCCCTGTAGGGCACGTGGCCACTTTTTACAAAATAAAGTCTATAGCATTTGAAAATTATAAACTCCTTTCTTCATTTGAACGTACTTTCTCTTTTTTCTTTCAATTTTTTCCAACGTATTTTGGAAAGTTTCTTGAAAAGCAAGAGAGTGATGTACTATGTGTAAGGTGGTTCTAGACCCTTATTCTGGCTAAATAAAATGAGACATACTCCAACTATAACATAAATAGCCAATGTCAAAAGTCTGGTACAAAACAATAGGACACAAAATAACTCAGTAACAATTTTGTATGTAGATTGTATGCTAAAATTGCATTTCAGATATACCTAGTTAAATAATGTATATTATTAAAGTTAATATTTCCTATTTCTCTTTTTCTTTTATTAATGCTAGTAACATTACATTCTACCCATGGCTCACATATAAGTCATGATCTCAAGCATTACCCCGTACCCATTTCTGAAGGAAGGGCCCTAGATTCTCATCTACTATAATTGCTTTATCACCATTGTTGTCATTTCTTTTCTTAAATTCTGGGTTGTACTGTATTTGGTATTTAAGAGCATATTCTACATTTTCAGCATCCCCTGTATAAATACGAGAACCATTTTAAGCACAAAATATTTCTAAGTCAGTCTTCAATGGCAGCTTCATAAAAAGGTCATGAAAGCCATCTGAAACAGAATGGTACTGACTTCCGGTGATTTAAGATACATGGACCAAGGTCATCTAACAGAATCAATTACCTTGTAAGAGGTCACTAAATCAACTCAGTAAACAGATCAAATGAGATCTGTTACTTAGATAAGATCAACAGTCTTGTCTAAGATTAAAACTATGTTTATTCTCAGATTTTAACTATTTACTTTGATTAATTTGTTTACAATCTAACAAACGATGCAAGCTTGCTGGAGGAAGGGTTAAGTTTCTTGAAATATAACTCAGTCATGGAGCTTGTGAGCACTGGACGTGAGGCCCCAGCACAGTGCAAGGAAGGAAGAATGGAAAGAAAGAGGGAATAAAGGAGAAAGGAAGGAAGGAAGAGAGGAAAGAAGGAGAAAAGGAAGGAAAAAAGGAATGGAGGGAGGGAGGATTAAGTGAATTAATTAATTAATTTGGGGCTCAAAATATAGTTAAGTGGCAGAGCATTCAAAAGGTTCCCTGTTCAGTCTCCAGTACTACCAAGAGAGAGACAGAGATGACAGAGACAAAGAGGCAGAGAAAGACAGAAAGAGAATATGAATGAGCTTAAATTTGAAAGCAAAGTGTACATTATGCCAGATATGCAACAAGTTCACTCCCTAACCTATCAAAGAGACACTGCTGCTACTGGCAGGATATAGGGAATCACTTCTATGGCTCTTCTTTTTGCTTACTTTTGTATGTTTTTTATTTTTTTAGGGTTAAGTCTTTCCTGAAAGATTTACATTTATTAAATTACAGATACAAGTGTATATATTTAACATGTATAGCATGATGTTTTGAAATATATAAACATTGTGGAAAGGCTAGATAAAGCTAATAATGTATTATTTCCTAAACTTTATCATCTTTGTAGTAAGATCATTAAATACTCATTCTCAGCATTTGTCACGACCACTATTGCTAACTAGAGGTGGCTCATGTCTATAAATTCTAGCACTTTGGAGGTAGAGACAGGAGGATCAATGGTTCCAGGTTGGCTTTGACAACATGAGACCCTGTCTCAACATCCACCCTGCTCCCCCCAAAAAATCTCTACCATATTGTAAACTCTAGTTAATGGTATTAAATAGATCTTTGAAGGTATCCTCTGCCTGGCCTCTAACTGAAGCTTTGTATCCTTTATAGCAGCATCTCCCTGAAGCCTCTCCTGCTAATAGTCACTTTTCTCTGAATCTACACTCAGAGAGGAGACACAAGAGGAGACGTCAGCCTGTGGGTATTCTCATGGCTCCTCTTGCTAGGACATTTCAAATGTTCCTGATGCTGCCTTTCTACAGAAAATGTTCCATAAACACAACTTCAGAAAATTGCACATACATGATAACAGTTTGAACCTATAAAACAATGTAATTAAAATTCTCAAATGTTTAAAAATGATTGCGTTTTTCAAAAAGTCATTTCTCTAAGAACTGTTCCAGGAAGTTTGCCAGAACAGCATCTGTAAGAGGGTATTTCATATAACATCCTTGAAAAGCCAATTCAGGGTCTTTGTGTCCACCCTCCAATGTGCCCACTTCATAGCCACTGAAGCCACTCCCTACAGCACCTACTTTATTATCCTCTAGGTTGATCACTTCCAGGAGGTCATGGTTCTCCAAGCCCTGTAGGCTACTGATCTGGTTGTGGGACAGATCCAGGTTCTGCAAGGCTTTCAGTTCCTCCAGACCCGTGATGGTCTCAATCTGGTTCTTGCTCTAAAATGGATAAAATACAGTTTATGTTTTTAAACAATGTATAAGAAAACTTGTAGTGGTAAATCTTCATATTTGGGCATGGGAATGCCCAAATTCTTCAAAAGATACTGTCAATAAGACAAAACAGCAGCCTACAATGGGAAAAGATTTTTCACCAACTCCACTTCTGACAGGGAGCTAATATCCAAAATATATAAAGAATTCAAGAAAATAGACATCAACAAGCCAAATAAACCAATCAAAAATGAAGTACAGATCTAAACAAAGAATTCTCAAAAGAGGAACCTTGAACAGCTGAGAAACACTTAAAGAATGTTCAACATCCTTAGCCATCAAGGAAATGCAAATCAAAACTACTCTTAACACTTGTCAGAATAGCTAAGATTAATATCACCAATGACAGCTGATGCTGAGGTTGTGGAGCAAGGGGAACACTCCTTCATTGTTGGTGGGAGTGCAAACTTGGATAGCCACTGTGGAAATCAATATGGCAACCCCTCAGGAAACTGGAACCTCAAGACCCATCCATTCCACTCAAAGGAGGTTCTATCCCACCAGAAGGATACTTGCTCAACTATGTTCATAGCAGCTTTGTTCATAATAATCAGAAATTGGAAACAACCTATGTATCCCTCAACTGAAAAAATGGATAAAGAAATTGTGGTATATTTACACAATGGAGTACTATTCAGGTATTTTTAAAAAATGACTACATGAATTTTTCAGGCAAATGGATGGAACTAGAAAAAATCATTTTGAGTGAGGTAACCCAGTCCCAGAAAGACAATCTCAGTATGTACTAATTTATATGTGGTTATTAACTGGTAAGAAAAGGACAAAGGCACTGCACTCCACAGACCCAGACAACAAGGAGGGGCTCAGCTGGGACACAAGGACACAGAGGGTCCAGGTGAGCTGGGGGAGGATGGGAATGAGAAGAGACCAGGTGTGGGGATAGGGATGGAGGGACACAATATGTGGACAGACAATCAGAACTGGAGGACATCAAGGGGGGATCTGGAGACCAAAGGCAATGGAGACCCAGTGGAGTCCACCATGGAGACCTTGGGGGAGAACCCCTATAGCAATGGGGGATGGGGAACCAGAACAGGCCATTTCATGTCACCAGCAAGGCTCCTAGTGGAGGGACTGGGACACCATCCCAGCCACAAAATCTTCAACCTACAACCCATCCTCCTTACAGGACCCCCTGGGCAATGGAAGGGCAGAGCTCCACCAAAGGAGATTGTGCATGCCTGATTTTGCAGGGTAGGCCAGGAACTAGAGACTGGATAGTCAGGAGATTATTTCTAATGCTATCCTGTTCTATTCACAGATCAGTACCTAGCCCCACCTCCATCAGCTTCTCCCAGCAGCTGATGGAAGCAGATGCAGAGGTTAAGCTTAAGCTCTGTGCAGTGCTCCAGGAAACTCCCAGAAGAGGGGGAGGAGGCATTTTGGGAACCAGAGGTGTCAGTGACAACAGGAGAACAAGCCCCACAAAGTCAACAGACCAGCACTCTTGGGAGTCCCTCAAAGCCTAAAATGGCAGACAAAGAAACTGCAGGGTCTCCTAGATAAGTCATGTGGCTGTCTGGCTTGGTGTTCTTGCAGAGAACTTATAGGCTAGAGTGTATGGGGGGGTTCTCTGATACTTTTGCCTGCCCTTGGGACCCATTTCCTCCAGCTAGGTTGCCTAGTCCACCTTCAATGTAGGGACTAGTGCCTGGCTTTGTCCCATTTGTTGTGCCCTATTTGAGCAGTAACCCTTGAAGGACTGCTCTCTTCTATGGAGAGAAGCAGGGCAGGGGAAATATGAGTGGGTGGGGTGGGGAGGGTATAAATAGGAGAATAGGGAAGACAGGGGAGATGGAAGGAATTGAGGGAGGGTAAGAGGGGTGTTGATATGTATTATACGAAAGAAGAAAAATAAATAAAACAAATTAACAGTTCTTGCCCCACTCCTATTCCCATCATTCACCTATCTAAATGTCTACACAGATATCCAAGAAGAAAATCCTAATTTTTCACCTGAAAGGTCAGGATATAGTATTTTCATTTAGCATTTTAATATTTTCGTTTTCAGGATGAACTTTCAAGTCAGTAGAAAAGTTAAATGCTAAGTAGTATAAGTTTTTAACAGATCATACTTAGTGTTAGTTCTTTGATTTCTCAAATTACTTCATTTGTTCTTTTAGATTACATTTATTGATATGATGAATGATAATTAACATTATCATTTTCCCCTTCCCTTTCTATCTTCCAAACCTTCCCATATGTTCCTCCTTGCACTTTCAAGTTCATGGCTTCTTTTTTTTTTTCATTAATTTTTACTACAAACATATTGCATGAGAAGGGAATCTCAACAAAGGATTTGTAGGATGGGTTGACTTGGGGACATATCTGAGATGGATCATCTTGATTGTGTTGATTGAGATAGGAAGCCCCCTAACACACACACACACACACACACACACACACACACACACACACACACACACACACTGGTGGGTATCACCAGTCCCTAGACAGAGGATTCCGGAATGTTTAAGACTGAAGAAAGGGAGCTGAGCACTCAGATACATGCACTAATTCATTGCTCTCTTCTTCTGTGAATTCTTCAAATCTCATAAAACATGCCCCCTCAGGCTCTTGCTGCTGTGACTCCCTGCTGTGATGGACTGTGACCCAGAACTGTGAGCTGAAGAAACGCTTGCTCACTTAAGTTGCTTTTGTCACAGTAGTTTATCAGTGCAACTGATAAGACACACACCTGAAACCTAAACATCAGTACAGCTTCATGCTGGTCTCTAGAAACATGACCTGAATGCATTCTTTTAGCACCATCACAGTAAGCCAGTACTGTAACTTCCACATACACTGTTGCCAGAAACATTCTAAAATGACATCATCTCACAAAGTCTGTGGTGATGGCTGCATTGGTAGAGTCTGGTTATTTCTGCTCTGTGTAGTACCTCCTCTTTAATCTATGCTAGCCTATAAAAAAAAAAATAAACCTCCCCTAACCAAAAGAATATGATAGAAGTGTGTCGGTTCTAAGTCTAAGATGTAAGAAGACCAAGTCATGTCTGCTATCAGGTTCTAGGAGCTCCAATACCATGTAAGATTCCAGCCATTCTACTGTAGAGAAGCCATCTGGACAAGCAGAAATCACATGGGAAAAGACCCTGAGACTAGGGAGAAAATAGGGAAAATAGGGAGAAAATATAGCCATCAAAGCATCCCAGAGGAGTCAACCCAAACCAAACAATATGCCAGCAAGCCCAGCAGATGATCCATCCCAGCCCAGCTCACTGAACAACTGTTAGCTAATAACAATGATTATTCCCCCAATGCCATCTCAGTGGGGTAGCTTGCTATATAATGACAATCAAACTTACTTCTTTAACAATTCACATGGAAGCATTTCTCAGACAACGAAAATAGGAAGAAGTTTCCCCATGTTCAAACGGTTGTCCTCATTCTCAGTCTTCACACTCTCACAGCAATAACAGTAATAACAAGGATTTTTATTTTTGAATATTTTCCAACATATTCTTCATTCCTTGGCTCCTTGGCCTTAAGGAACAGGAAAATGTCATAGTAAAATTTAACTTTTGGTTTGAGTAGAAAATTATCATAAAGAATACTTTCAAATTTTCAGTGTTTTACTTATTCTTAAAAAAGTCAAACATTTCAGGCTGAGTGTGGTGACCATCTTTAATCTCAGCACTCAGGAGGCAGAGGCAGGTGCATCTCTGTAAGTTCAAGGCTTGCTTGATCTACATAGAGAGTTCCAGAACACCCTGTACTACATAGAGAGAGTCTGTCTCAAAAAAACAAAAACAAAACAAAACAAAAACTTTTAGTATTGACTTAAGCACTAAAAAATTAAATTACTGTACTCCCTTCCATCTGGATAATTTCACTGGTAAATGTTTACTGGCACATTGAATAGCAAGAGCTCATTTTCATACTATTTTTCATAGAATTTCATTTCAACAATGAGCCAGGTTTGTTCTCACTAGTATAATTCTAGAGCCCCTTAAAATATCATAATAGAAGCTGAGAGGTGGTGGCACATGCCTTTAATCCCAGCACTTGGGAGGCAGAGGCAGGTGAATCACTGTGAGTTCAAGGCCAGCCTGGTCTACAGAGTGAGTTCCAGGATAGCCAGGATTACAACAGAGAAACCCTGTCTCAAAAAAGCAAAAACAAAATAAGACAAAATATCATAACAGAATGTTAATAATCTTTTAAAGTGGGTTATAGCCCATGAGGACTTATTATACTATTCTTCTTGCCTCTCTATGTTTGAAAATATTTGTAATAGAAAGGGGAAAAAAACCTCATAATCTTGTTTTTTTTCCTGCAAACCTATCTACAAGCAGTAACTCCACACCATGAAGGAACCCTTCCTTCATGACAAGGAACACCTGCAATGATGCTGAGAAAAACACTTGCTAAATGAATTAGTACTAACTAACTGTTATTTTCCCTGAAAACCAGACTCTATTTAAGATGTGGAAACTGTTTCTGCAGGGTCAGCACACAGAAGCTATCTTCCAGAACTGGCCAAGGTTGTATCTTGTGCTGGTAGCTCAACTTGGTTCTGTAAGAGTCACCCAGGTGTAATTGGTTTTGAAGGCATGAAGGGGTCTTTGGAGAGCAGCTATGGCTTTGACACTGTGAGAGGCTAGAAGAAGCCGTTAGTAAAGGTCCAGCCTCAGTAGTAGTTGAAGGCCCAGGACGTAAGGGGTCATGTAAAGAAGTCGAGGCCTGGCATCACGAAGAGGCCATTGGTGAAGATGCAGCCTCATGGTGAAAGTGCACCCCAGTTGCAGCAGAAGATCCCAGCATTTTGAGATGCCAGTGCCATGGGACGACCACCAAGAACAGCAGCAGCAGTGGAATGGAGCCAGCCAGAGACTGGAAGATAAGCTGTGTGTGCTGCAGAGGGCAGAGCCAGAGAAGAGATGTAAGCCCTTTGGAGGAGCCCAGAAGATTGTGAGTGAATTCCAGATAATTGGACATTGATAATGTTTTTCTGCTGTCCACAGACCTTGTGAAAAGCTTGATAGATGTTTGTTATCATTTGGTCCTGTGCTTTAGAAGCCTCATAAGTGTTCCTCTTGTAAATGGTTTCTAACCATTTAAATGTTGTGTTAAATTGTGTCGTAAAGGAAAAGCAATTTGTTTTATACAGAAAAGGGAAAGTGTTGTGGAAGTTTATTTTTAGTTATATATAAAATAATTGTTTTATGCACTGTTGGGTGAGGGCCTGTCTATGACGTTTTGTATTGTTTGCAGGTGTTGGATTTCTGTGGGGGTTGTTTAAATGCTACTGATCTGCAAGTTCTATCAGTAGAATAACTGAGGAGCTCTGAAAAAAATAAAAGCACCTGAGTTCAGATACTTGGGGTTCCACTGTGAGTATGAGCAATGGCCATGATGGTTCCCTCTGCTGAGGTCTGGCAGAGCTTGCACCTATGAAAGCAATTCTGTGTCTCCTCTTTGGTGAGCCCACATAGTAGGTGTACAACTGCAGATAACCTTCCAATTCTCAGAATTTCAGTGAAAATGAGTAAGAGCATTTTCTGCATTTTCTAGTCCATCTTGGGTGCTGAGTGCAGGGACTAGAACAACTGATCTCATTTATTGGTAGAAAAATATAGTAAAAATGCTACTGTCAGTGAGGTTCTATAGTTAATGAAACAGAATAAAAGTGAAATATCCTTAACTGTCAATCTCTAAAGCACACGTGTCTTTCCACTCATACTCCACTAAAAGTTGGTGGGAATGTCAATACAGACAAGACTATGGAAGAGTCTGGAGTGGAAGCTCACACCTGCAACCAGGTGGCAGAAACAAGAATATCATCACAAGTTCAAGGCCAGCCTGGTCCATATAGCAAATTCCAACTAAAACCCAAAATGACAGCATACAACATGTAGGGGAGAGAAGGAAGAGGAGGAAAAGGATGGGGATGAGGAGGCAGAAAGAAGAGGAGGAGGAAGAAGAGGAGATGAGTAGAGAGGAAGGAGAGGAAAAAAGTTTCTGAGAAACTTCAAAACGGTGAACAAAATGGCAAAATGCTAACAATAACTCTTTGGATTGCAATCTAATTTATTAGATTCACTTTCATTCACATTTTGCTAACATGCATTACCAGGCAGAAAATATAAAAATCTCAGGTGAATTATGAAACCTTTTTATGCATGGTACTAAATTGCCAGCCCTTCACCCTCACTGAATTTCAACAAGAGCTAGAAGGGTCATTAGAAAGCATTTGAGGTTTAAAAGGAAGAAAAATCACCACAGAGTCAAACTTCAGTGATCTATAGTTAAATAAAGAATTGTATGTGTATGTGAAAAATGTGCACATGGGACCGGAGAGATGGCTCAGCAGTAGAGCACCGGCTGCGTCTCCAGCTTCCATTCCTAGCCCCACGTGGCAGCTCATTACTGTCTGTAACTCCAGTTCATGGGGATCCTACACCCTCTTCTTGCCTCTCTGGGTTCCAGGATGACAGTAGTACACAGACATTCATGAAGGCAAAACACCCACACACATAAAATAAAGAAGTACACATAATCCAATAATGTCATCTCATAGATTAACACTCTCCTGTGAGAAAGACATAAAAATTAGTAAGATCCAAGCTGCACTGAAATGCTCCCTGCCCATCCTCTGATGGGCATGATAAAGGCCAACAAAGCCATCCACATCTAGGAGCGGGGAGACAAGAAAGACGGAAGAATCCTGTGTGTAAACAGCATTGGCACCTCTGTCACACCCTAGTGTACTGCTAATGTATAAATAGCATGTGTGTCTTTGGGACTCACAGGTCCTTCTGACTTGTTAGCAAACAGTCTTGGTTTTCATTTGAATTATGCTCACATAGCATGTCACAGGGCTTACAAAGACATTTTCATCAGGAAACAGCAATTAGATGAAATCTTTCTGACTGGAACTAAGTGTTTATTATCAGCAAAACTTGTAACTTCTAGAGCAGGAGACTAGCATGCATTCATGCTAGTGCATGAATCATAGAAGGGAAACCATAGATGGGTTTCCCGAGTTCAGTACCTAGGAAACACCTGGTGGTTCATTTGGATGCAATAAAGCGTGAGCAGCAACAAACATGCTTACTATGCTCAAACATTATTTTCACCAATAAAATATATATTAAAAACTACTTGTTAAGATATACCTTCTTTCACAGCATAGAAAATCAATTGTCTAATTTTTTTTTTAATTTGGATACCAAATTTGAAACTGGCTTTACCTGAACATGGACTTTTGATCTTACACACACACACACACACACACACACACACACACACACACACACGAGCATGCATGCATACCAGATACCATAAAGAGCAAAGAAAAATCCCAAGTAGTCATAATTCATATACTTTCTAAACAATAATCACCAGTTCTACAAATAATGGCATGTTGTTGGACTCACCAAACAAAGCACTTTGATGGGCAATGAGCCTAAGCCATTAATTGTTGTGATCTTGTTGCCGGCCACACTAAGGTGGGTCAGGCTGATGCAGTTCTCTAACCCATGGATTTCTTCTATCTCGTTGTCTGTATATGATGACTATGTTTAAGGAAAATGCTATCAAAATCTTTGGAAAGATTATATATACGTGTGTGTGTGTGTGTTTGTGTGTGCGCGCGCATACACACGTGCCACATATATATATAAAAGAATAAATATAAAATAAAATGTGTGTATACACACACACACACACACACACACACACACACACACATGGTGGACCAAGGAGATAGTTGAGCAGGTAAAAGCACTTGCTATCAAACCTGAGTGCCTAAGTTAAATTACTAGGTCCCATAATGGTGGAAGGAGAGAACCAATTCCTAAAAATGGTTCTCAGACCTTCACAAAAGCACCCTGGCAAACACACACACATGCACGCATAAGAATAAATAAAATTAAAATATAAAATAAAATCAGTGTTAAATCATCACTAGAAAAATTAGACAAGTATTTAAATAAAGGAATATTCTGTGCCCCATATGGATGAGTCCTAAATCTTGATGTGCTTTTCACATAGGATAAAACATCAATTCTGTAAAAATTTAAAGGCATAGCATTTGTATCTACATGTGACTCAATTAATCCTATAGAAGGAAACAGCAGTCCAGAGCTGCCTCCTGGGTGATGCTTCCCTCTGTTAGTTAATGATCTCCTTGAGCAACTCATGTGGCTTCCCTCAGGTAGGAATTTGGAAGACAGGGTCATCCCACAGAGGCAATGTGAACAGGACTTTGTCATATTGAGATATCCTCAGCAAACGGGTCACTTCCAACAACCTCTCATGGAAGGGAGCAGCCCTTTCTTTCCACTCATGTCGGTCTCTCATTTCCCATTCAAATACAAGAAGCTGGGAGTCTGCTGTAATATCACCATCTGTTGTTGTTTCTGTTCTCGCTGACCACATTTTTAAAGTTTATCTTGTGTTCCTGCTTGGAGTCAATCCAAACTGCAATTCCAAAGCTGAGTGATCTGCTCAGCCTGGCCTGGCCTTGACCACTTGACTAGTTCCCAGGATGAATGCCACTGTCTCATCAGAGCCCAGCTTTCCCTCCAAAGTAGCCTGTAATACCACCATTTTCTCACATTCTTCACAACATATAATTAATCACCAACCCTGGCATTGTGGCTTTAAAACATGTCTCTAAGTGTTCTTTTTAGTCACTAATCTATGAACTTAATTTGCCTTTAGCTTCAATGGGTTCCTTTAATATCCATTACTTTCTGCCCTCAAGTCCTTTACATGCTAAAATCAAGTTAATTGTTTCAAAATGTTGACTGGATATCCTGTCTGGTTAAAAACAAAATTCTCATAGAGGGAGCTGGAGTGATGGCTTACTTGTTAAGAATGTGTTCTGCTTCTGCAGATGACCTGAGTTTGGACGCCAGCACCCACAATCAGCTCACAATCATCTGTAACTCCAGCACCAGGAAATTTGATGCCCTCTTCTGGCCTTGGAGGTATCTGTTCTCATGTGTACATACCCACACACATACATACACACACATAAATAATTTTTTTTAATTTTAATAGGATAAATTCAGAACTCCTAACTGGCTTACACAACACTTCATTATTCACAAAACTTTCTTGTCCAATTTGATTTCTATTACAACCCAATAAAATTTTTTTGATTTTTTTCCAGGTGAATCATCTCAGTCATTCTTGAACTTTCTTATACTGTCTATTTTTTAATATTTTCTATTCCTTTATAAAAAATCTACCCATTCATAGGACTTAACTCCAAATTACATGGGTTTTGATGTGTATAAGTTTGTCCAACTGTCTGCTTGAGACACGATTTCACTAGGTAGCCAAAGCTAGTTCCAAACTCACTCTGCAGCCCAGGTTCTCCTTGAACTCAAAATCTTTTTGCTCAGCCTGCTGAGTGCACCACTACACCAAACTCCATGTTTCCTTTTTCCTTTTTTCTCTTAAACATTAATATTAAGCTGATATCAAATATTTCTTTACAGCTGATAACATTAATTTTCTTGGCTCTCTTTTATAAGTTTCAGATCATAAGTAACTACACATGATAGCCCCAGGGTCCATAATTATAGTATATACTAGGCAAAAGACACCACATGTGACATACAAAATGACAATAAATTAGACCCAAAATATATAAATCATCCCACAAGAATATGTCTAGCTTAATTCCAGAACAGAAAATCCTAGTGGAAAAGATGCTCCCCTTCACCTGTAGCCAAAAATGAGGGTAAGACACTGTTCTTTATCCATCAGCTTAGTCAAAGTTCTAAGGTACAAGGTTTTGAAGAACAGACATTTTTATACTAGAGAATGAGATGGTTTGTCCCAATATATTCTATTTGGAGGTCTCCCAGAAGCATCTACATGTAGTAGAGTTTATCTTCTCGGAATCAAGTCTAGACAAACTATATTGTTCTCAAAGCTTATTTTGGAAAACTTCTAACTTCTAGCTATCTCTTTCTATTAATCAGAGAACTAGAAATAATGTTCAATGGTCAAAAGGGCAAGTAAGGACCATAAATATCATAAACAAAGTATTTAGCTTCATAATCATTTGTAATTATCCAACTCTGGGTTATATGACTTAACATTGTTTTGCTCAGGTTTTGCATTTGTAACATGGTGATAACACCAAGTTGGCATTAGGCCAGGAGTTAAAGCATGGGGAAAAATAAATAAAAATTGGGTGTGACACTGGAGCAATAATGACACACTATTAGGAGAGTAACAAACTGTCTCTGATTATATTTGAAGCACACTCCACAGGAGGGAATTCATGCCTAGTACTGCAAACTTGATCAAAAACCCATGGCTGAAGAGGCCATGAGCTCCAGGGGAACTTCACTACTGTTGGTTAGCTAAATTGACATGGGACCAAACTTCCTTCAAAATATTTACATTTATGACCATAAACAAATGCAACCTTCAGTCCTAGTTAGAGGAGCTCATTTTTGCAGTGAATGATGGTGAACACAGAGACTAAGGTGCTAAAAATAAATGACAGTTGAGTGTTTTCCTCTAAGAAGGATGTTCACACCACCGCTCTAGGGCTTGGCAAGAGTCATGGAAGAAGGGGCAACATGAGAGTTGGGAGACAGGGAGAAGGACTACAAAATGCTGTCTTCTGGACATGACACAACTACTACAATTACAATCTCATAGCAGTTATCATGGCCTGCCTTGGAATGCACGAGACTGGCCTTGTCAACAGTCTAAATGAAAAAGGGGCTCACAGAGCCCTACTGTCTCTCTTAAATTACAGGATACTGCTGTATTTGGAGTTTGGTTACTCTTTTCAGTGAGTTGTGAACTCGCTAGTAAGCCACCAGTTTCCAATGGATACTTTTAAACCCATAACCATACAGACAGCTCTGGTTAAACTCAGTGAGTCACAAAACAAAACGAAAAGACATGAATATAGGAAAGGGGCTTGTGGGGAAGAGGGGGTGCTGACAGGAATGGGATGGGTATAAGAGAGGGTGGCGAGAATAACAGCCAGAGCGCATTACACATGCACTGAATTGTCAAAGAACACATAAAATGTTTTTAGATGGTGTGAATGAACTATTCTTCAAAATCATAATGCACTCATATTATCACTGAATTATAATCACATGATGCCAAGGAATCACATCCTCTAACTCTTAGCATGGAGATGGATGACTCAAGGCTGGGATTGAATCCGTAAAGAACTAGGCTAGGGAAAGAGGTAAATAAGAAAACTGGATAACAATATGTTACCAAGGGAGAAGAAATTCCTAGGTTTCCCTTATTGGTTCCAGATTCCATCCACTGACAGAAATACAGTATTGTGGTGGTCAATATGCCATTTCAAATCTCCTTTGAGCAAAGCCTCTGCCAAAACAGCCATACAAATGGATACTTAATCACAAACACTACCTTTCAGATCCCATTTTCTCTGGACTGGCTAAACAATGATTTTGGAAATAGAACAAAGGCCAGTTCTTTGTAGATATGGACTATAATGAAAGATGAACATGAAATATAGGAAATAAGAGATTAAATTATTTCACACAGCTGTGTATGAAGTATCTTTGCAGCAAGCAATCTTTGACAACAAAGACTAAGCCATGAAAACTTCAAATAGCCATCTGTTCAATGTCAAGAGAGAACAAAGTGTTTAAGCCCTGTTTCAGAAACACTAGTGTCCTGGAAGCTTTATTCCCACTAAGAGGAAGATGCTCCAAATCACAGCAGAGTTAACAGATGCTGTGGGAAGTTGTCAGAAGTAGTCTCCCGGAAGAGGGTTAGGAGCTGGAAGACAGCAATCCTAACAATCACAGTGACATCAGGGATTGGAAGCTTGTTTCTGAGGCTTCAGAGGCTGCCTCTGGTACCTCCAGATTCCTCGCTACCTGTGACTACTACAGGTCATGTTTTCTGAAACAAGAATTGGGGGGAGAGAAAGGAGGAGGAATGTGAGTACCTGACAGAGCATAGCAATGGCTCCGGCAGATCCCACCGTGGTTTTGCAAAGAGTAAGAAATTCAACAAGCATCCCTGTTGAGAACAGTGCTCATTTCCACCATCTCCTCCCACCTCCCAAGTCTCACTCCCCTTAACACTGAAGGACTTTCAGGCACCATAAATTACTTAGGCTTACAAGTAAAGGATACACTTGTGCTACATTTGCACAGATTCCATACCCTTTCATTAAACCAACCACACAATGAAAACACTTGAAAAAAACATGCAACTGTATGGAAAACATACAGACTTTCCCCTTGTCATTATTCCTTAATGATGTGGCATAACAATATTTGGCATAGCATCAATCTCATTATATACAAGGGACTTGAGCATTCATGGTCTGGGCATTGAGTTCTGGCATACCCTTCTCAGGAACGATCACCCCTCTTTACGCTGGCACCCTGCTTCTTCCCCCCTACTTATTCCAACAGTAAAGTATGTGTCACTGCAGTGATGGTTACAATGGGAACACATGCCCAGGCTGTGAGGATCTCGAGTCCCCAGCTAGAATGCCGTCATCTCTCTAATCTCCCCTCTTCTTACTTTAAGATCCTTCACAACGTGTTTCTGCCCTTCCCTCAACAGCATTATTCACATTCTGTTTGAGGTCTTGGGAGTTTCTGATAAGAAGTACAATCTGATAAATTGTGCTAAATTATTCCTATGAATTAGCTTACTTGATTAATCCTCTTAGGTGCATTATAATATTAAAAGAGGCCTATCAGGAGAAAGACTCCAAGAACTCAGAATCATCACATTGCTTTCAAGTTCTAAAGTTTTACCGCTTTTGTGAATAAATCATTTATAGTGGAATTTTAGATTGTTATAGAAACCAAGTTAAGGAACCCTGTGGCACTTAAGCATAACTTTATGTCTGGGGTCTGGGGAAACCAACAATATTTTTTTCCATTTCGGCAATGCTGTCAGTAGTTCATAAACACTTGACATGAATTATTCACTAGTTCAGCATTTGCTCTTATTCATTGTCTACAATCATAAAATATGGTTGGATGTACGGAAAATAGTTACTGAGAAATAAGGCTGAAATCCATCACAGTCCTCATAGTGGAGAGAGCTGCAATGATGGCTTTAATCACAACCAATCCTGAAAGATCTCTATCACCTTACCAGTGAAAAACGGTCTTTGCCACAGGAGTGAGTCTCAAGGAGAAATGAAATATGCACATGGCTTAAATGACAGTGTTATAAAAGTGGTAATTGCTCAATGGATTGCAAAATGAGCAAACTAGTTGGATTCAGAACAGCAACCTCAGGTCAGCTGTTTGCCAGGTAGCTCCAGCAAGGTTTTAACTTTATCTGGATTGCTGGCTCCTTTTCCATAAAATACATTAGCACTGAATGACCAATAAAATCTTGTCTAAATTTTAAATTCTATGAGTCATGTTTTTAATTTATCAACAACCAGTCAAATACGTGTCAGGTAAAGAAGAAACTGTATCTTTACTTAATAATAAGTATATTTACTTAACCTCGACTAAGTTTCTCACCTTGAAAATTAGGATGATTATCAATTAATCATCAATGATCTACAGGGAAGGGCAAAATAATCTAAAATTATACACTATAATTAATGTATTGCAAGATATTAATATAATCTACTATAACCACTAAATATTATAAGCATGATTGGTTTAGATTATTCCCAGATGACTCAGTTAAGAATTCCCAGACTTTAGGGCTGGAGAGATGGCTCAGTGGTTAAGAACATGTGCTGCTCTTATAGAGGACCTGAGTTTGGCTCCCAGCACCCACATCAGGCAGTTCACACTACCTGTAACTCCAGTTTCAGGGGATCCAAAGCCTCTTCTGGCCCCCATGGGCACTACACACATGTTGTACACATACAGAAAAGCAGGCAAACGTGCACGCGCGCGCACACACACACACACACACACACACACACACACACACACACACACCTCCTGTTCAATCTTTGTATCTGCCTCTCAGAAATACTTAATATCCTGAATTGTCTCTTTCTTCTTTATACCTAGCTTATATTTATTTTTATTAAGATTCATCTCTGGGATGGAGTGATAGCTCATTGGTTAAGAGAACCTGTTTCCCTTACAGGGGACCCAGGTTCAATTTCCTGCACCCACAAGGCAGCTCACAACCATCCATAACTTTAGTTCCAAGGGATCCGACACACTCTTCTGACCCCCATAAATACTAGGCATGTACACAGTGCACATACATACCTGCAGGCAGAACATTCACAAACATAAAATAAAATGAAGCCTGAAAACATTCTTATATATTTATCTCTGTTGTAACCCATTGGTATAGTCCATCCATTTTCACCACTGTATCATTCGGTGTCATCGGACAATAGCAAAATGTATTTACATCTTCTCTTATTGATGAACAATTGGTATGTTTCCACTTTTGCTACTACAAGCAACGCCACAATAAGCACTCTCCTGCAAGCCTCCTGACACATGTATGATAAACTTAGCAGTAGTCAGAAGTGCCAGGTCATAGTGAGTGTAGATGTTCACCTTTATAGGAGAACTTGAAGCTGTTTTCTCAAAGTGGTTGAGCTATGTCATAACCACAGACAAGTTACAAAGAGATCCGCCCACACTATGTGCTTCTCAGCAGCTAGCATTTTTAGATTAGTATGCTTAAAACACTCTTGTAGAGAACACACTCAGAGGGAAATCCTTTATTTCTAGTTTCCCAAGTTGTATTGTGAAAGATTTGGATGGAGTAAAGGTGCCTGTTACCAAGCCTGATGACCTGAGTTGGATCCCTGAAACCCAATGGTGGAAAGAGAGAACTCCCAACAGTTATCTTCTGACCTCCATATGGACACTGAGCTCTGTGTACCCACAAGCATGCATGCATGCAAAATAAATTACAAAATGTAAAAAAAAGAAAAAACTTTAAGAGTGCTGGATTTCATTAAATTTTCTATACCATTTGAGTTTCTTTAAAGGAAAAAGTTTATTTTACCAAATCTGTTAACATTAATTATATTTATAGAGTTTCTAATATTAAACTATTTGTAATTTTATTTCATTAGTAGCTCAAGAAGAGCAGTTTGTTTTGGCTATTTGTCTCTGCAATTTTTTAAACACGGGTAAGGCTGTCATTGTATACTCTATGCCTATGTTCTGGATTTCCATTAGTCTTGATATAATAATTACTTCTCTTTATATGTCAGTGGTAAAACTTGACTGCTGGCTGTGTCTAATGTCAACACTTGAAAAGGAAAACCTAATTCCTTTCTTTATAATTCCTTTATCACTATATTACTTGACATTCACAATGTTCTAATATTTCACTTTTGTACATGGAAAACTAAATTTATATAAAAAACAAACAAACAAATAGATAAAACAACTAAACCCTCATGATAGAAATGTTTTAAACTGTATTCTCTATTCTAGTCCACAATGTGGGAAAGTTATTTTCTTTGGCAATTCCAGGCTGCCCATTGAGGATATCTTTCCAAAGTTAAAGTTCTCCATAACTAGCTCCGCACTGCTATCTCTGGGCAGGGGCTCTGAATGCTGACTCCCTTCTAATAGCCAGAGTTTCAGGGTACAGCTTGCTTCTTAGCTTTAATGTACAGCCAAACTGTTGAAATATTTGGTTTAAATAGGCAAAGCACAAAGATCTAGATTTCTAGAAAGTTCTAGGCTATGCTATATTGGTCCTTCTGGGCAGAATTCTTCTGCATGGCCAGTGGATTTCTGAACCAGGCGGCTTCTGGGCTGTCTGTCTCTGAACATTCAGTAATATGATGGTCAACTATGAAGCCAAGTTTCTATAGGAAGGTGCTGCTCATTTGTCATCGAAACATTTTGTTAAAATTGTTATCTGATGCCACTCTTGGGCTAATCATGAGTACCATCTAACTGATTGCTCACTGCTTATTTTCATCTGAGTTTTAAAGGGAGTGAGGCTGAATTCTAGCATTCCATATATGAGTAATGACTTCCTCTACAAAGTATGTCTCTGGAATCACCACCTCTGCAATCTCAGACTTATTACAAACAAGTTGCTGCCTCATCCCTGGATGAGACACTCAGGGCAATCAACTCAGGCTCCATTCTGCTCCCCAAATTCTCAAGTGGAGAGAAAGTTACTTGCTGAGCAACAGAAGGCATTGCTCTTATTACCCTTATTAAGAGAACATCAGTCTCTGGTGTAAAGAAGAGACTGGAGCTCATTAGATTCACAGCTAGCTCTTCAGTTAACTCCTTAGTCCCCACAAGTTGAAGTAAGCGTTCTGTTTGCATGGGAGCCTGACTCATGGAAGCCTGACTCATGCGATGCATATACATATGTTCCCAAAGGGAGCTGCACATAGAAAACTGGTCTTTTCTTTTGTTTTTAGTTAAACATATCTTAAATACACTCAAAGGGCTGGAAGCATAGGTCTGTGGTAGAACACTTACCATGCATGTGTGAGGTCTCTGGTTTGATCCTCAACATGATAGGTAGACAGATAGGTAGATAGATAGATAGATAGATAGATAGACTAGAATGATTTGCTTTATTTAAAGGCAGCAGTATGAATTCCTCTGTAAAATAACTACTAATTTTCCACGTCATAATTCTAGATTTTTAGATTCTGAATTTGTATAAAATAAGACAAAAGTTTAAGTAAATTTGAAAAAACATGCTCATTAAACAGAACTTCTCTACTTCTAGAATCAAGAACAAGTGTCCATTCATGTCAAGGACCATCCTTCTCAGCTTGCTAGGGTCAGAAGCCCGTGTTAAGCTTTAGTCTGTAGAATCGGTCCTTGGTAAACAAATATCTTCCCTTGTTTTATGACTATTGATTCTTACTCAGTTACATGAGTCACACACTGCTGGGAAGTCACTTATCTGGTGCCATTCTGTGTAATGTGAAACACCCTCTTCAATGGGGCTAGTCACCACAGTCTCCCATGCATGCATTCAAAGGATACTATCCAAAATTAGTTGAGTGAGAGAATGGTACGCCGACAGGTCACACATTTCAGAAATTTGATTGGAGGAAAAATCCACCTTCTGGTGACAAAAAGAGAACAATATGTTACATGTGGTTTTCATTCGGGCTCACTATTGTATTTAATAGCAGAAAAAGAAGATATGTTTCTGGATGTAGACTTAGAATTGATTGCTATAGTCAAACCAGGCGCCTCCCTCTGCCTTTTCTAACCAGGACCCTTTTGTCACCACATTGAGAGGGAACTGAGGAGGAAAGTCTTCCTCATGGCCCTCAAGGATGGATCCACCATCCAAGGTTTCATTTCCTCCTTTTCCCTCCCTCCTCTCCCCTCCCCTCCAGGGTCTCACTCACTATATAGCCCTAGCTGGCCTGAAACTCATGTGGACTGGAGTGAATTCAAACTCACAGAGACCTGCCTACTTGGCCTCTGCCTCTGCCTTTGAAGTGCTGGGATTAAAGGCATGCACCACCATGCTCCATCTTCTCTCTTCTTTTCATCTGTTATTTTAAACTTCTTTGGTCTTCTGTCAGGATTTACTTCAGTCTCACCCTTACCATGTTTCCCATTGTCTTTAATATCCAATAGACCATATTCTGTTCTCCAGACATTCTCACATGCCTTAACTATCAGGACAGTTCTATTTATCCCTGAGGCTGCATTTCTTCAACTTTATATCCTTTCTCAAAACTGGCTCATTTAGACAGGCATTTTCAGCATCATCTGTTGACCCTAGTATAGAATGAAACTAAAAAAAAGTAAACTAACTAATTAAATAAATAGCTTTGTTTAATTCATCTACTGGCAAAAAAAAAAAAATCTTTTAAAAAAAGGTAAGAAAACTCAAGAGTTTTGAAACATATATTGGGCACTCAGTGAGGATATTGCCATCTCGTTCTTGAAGGCTGTCGAGCAGATATTGAGTGAACACCGTCCCTCTGGTGTCCTTCACAGCAACAACTGCACTCCCCACAACTTACGAAGATAATCGTTTACTACACTGCATCCTAGAAAGCAACGGAAGGCAAGAGCAGACAACTGGTCAAGTCAGTTACAAATCTGACAGAGGGGAGGGAGCGAGGGCTACATAGTCGGTGCGACATAAGTTGACAAACAATGGGAAGGAACAGTACAAACCACCTGAAGGAGCAGCAATATGAAAACAAAACACTGTCTCAGTGACACAAACTAAACAGAAACTTAGGCCTACAAAAATGGTGGATACGCATAATGCATGGTATGAAATCAGCCACCATGACATGCTGCAAACGAAGTTTGAACATTCACCTTTTCTTTTGCTCATAATAGTAATGAACTAAAAGTGAACTTATTGTAAGGGCTTATATACAACAGGAGCTCTTCATTCTTATACCATGGCATAGTGTCTATATACACCTTTGTCAAGCCTGTAAGTGAACACCATGCCTTCTATGCACCAGTGATGATACGACTCTGGGAGATTTTAAAGGGTTATGATATTTCTATGACTCCCATTGAAACCTATAGCTTATAGAAAACACCCACCAGATCAAATTAACATTTTCAACTACTAAAATGAAAAATATTTTAAATAGTTATTATTTTATGTATATAGGTGTGTGCCTGTACATACATATGTGCATCATGTACATGCTTGGTACCCACAGAGGCTGGAAGAGGGTATCAGATCCCCTAGACCTGAGATTAAAAGGTGGTTTGCAGTTGCCATGTGGAGCTGGGAATCAAGCTCAGGTTCTCTGCAAGAGCAGTAAGAGCTCTTAACCAGTGAACTATCTCTCCAGCCCTCAGATCAAAATGTTTTAAGAAATACAAGCATACTAGTACAAAGTCCTGCCCTCTCTGGTTGGTGGTACAAGCCTCACTAATATTGAAGAGAGAAGAAAGTGAATCTTCTCAAGTATGGGAATTAGTTCTACTTCAGCTTGGTTTATAGGAAAAGATGGACTCTGGAGTCTTAGGCACTGGTTCTTTGATCTTCCTCCAAAGCTTAGTAAGATTCTTAACCATTCTGTGCTTAAGTGTTCCTATCCATAAGATGGGCCAATATCAACTGACTCACAGCTTTATTGGATTAAACAAAATGATGCATTGAAACCACCAGAGAGCCTTAACATTCGCTCTCAGAACTGCATAGGCTCCCTCCAAGGCAGTCTGGTACATAGCAAGCACTTCTCTGAAAGATTGAATATGAATTCTCAGAGAAGTTAGACCCCTAAGTATGGAGTACAGGTTTGTTGTGTTGGTTTGTTGTCTTATGGAGGGGATATTGGGGTGACAGGAAGAAACTCCTGGACTAGCTTCTGAGGGGGAGTGTCAGGCTGCTCCTGTGACCAGTTTCCCTGGGATACAAAGCAAACAGGGCAGCAGAGTAGACGCTAAACAACACCGCAAATGCAGTTCTTGAGAAGTTTGAGAGCACACAGCTACCTTCTGAGTACAGATAAGCATCTGAGGCAGCCTATCTGGACAAAAGAATATCATCCAAGTAATAAGGGAAAGATGTGTGTGTAGGGTTGTGTGTGACTTGACCAAGTGGAATGACAGGAGGAGACCAAGGTGTTTCAGTGTCAGTATGGAGAATGCCAAGTTCTTGATTTTTAAATTGATTTTCATTCTGGTCCAAGCTTAAGTAGAAGAATTTGGATCTAAGTTAACTAGGTTTATAAACAAAATAGATATATAATAAAAGCTAAGGATTGTTGCTCTTTCATTCCTTAAAACAACTTTTTTGTCAAATATTTGAGTCCAACAGAAGAAAACTTATTCCACATTCTGGGGCAATGGTTCTCAAATCTGTTAGGCTAGGGTCATCTGGGGGCCATTTAACAAGCCCAAAGCCCAAGCCTTTCCTTGAGTCATTTAAATCAGAATCTCTGGCAATGGGATCCAGACCTTAATAAGTCTCAGTGTTTCCATAGGTGAACCCAATAGCAAAAAGTCTAGGAGCCAACACCCTTGTGACCTCTCATAAGCATGGCCTATGCACCAGCCACCATGATAACCAGGTAGGGCAGAAAACAGTCTTGGGCACACCTCCTGCCAAACTGCCAGGGTAGAATTTTATTTTTCCAAGAAGCACAGGTGACCTGGGTGCCCCTGGGAACAGGAGATGTCATTCCACACATAGCAAGCTGTTCTCCAAACCACTATTCATACGTGGTTCATTTCTGCTGTAGAAGAACAAGATCAAAAGCAAGTGCAGGAAGTGAGCATGAAGGGTTTGAGAAGGACAGAGTAAGGTGCCCCTGCCTCTCTCTGGGGCATTGGGCAGGTGTTCAGTACTGTTAAACTCTGTTAAAAATCATTATCAGTTGAGCAGTGGTGGCACATGCCTTTAATCCCAACACTCAGGAGGCACAGACAAGCAGATCACTGTGAGTCTGAGAGTAGTCTGGTCTACAGAATGAGTTCCAGGACAGCCTGAGTTACACAGGGAAACCCTGTGTCAAAAAAAACAAAACAAATTGACTAACTAACTAACTAAATCATTATGTCAATCATAAGCTCATTAAATTATTATTGTAAACATCCTGAGATTGTTTTCCTATAAGTAAGAAATGATGTAGGGGATAGGGATATGGCCTGTTAGACTCTCCCTTGATGCCCTGCCCACCTTAAGCAAAAGAAATGCCAGGCCGCTAGGCAGCCAGGCAGCCAGGCAGCCAGCCCACCCTTTTGCTAGCACCAGCCACTTTGAGTATCCTATAGAAGCCTAGCAAAACCACCTAACAATCACAGTTGTTGGCTCAAATTCCTAAAGGCACAGCATCATCCATGGCTGGTTCAATTTTATACCAGACTATTTTTTTTTGGTCACAAAGTCTCTGTGAACTTTAGATGGCCTTGCAATTGCTTCCACCAAGGTCAGAGGTGGCCAACTTCCCTGATGGCCTAGCTAAGTGACTGCTCTAACTGGTAGGAAAATAGAACGGCTGTTCATAGGTGCAAACACAAATCTTCATGTAAATGCAACACTCCTTCTCTGGTTATATAAGAAGGCTGTTCCAGGAGTAAGCAGGCTGAGAGACCTTTTTCTATGCTTACTCTACTCGCTATATAGCAGCAAGGCCCAACAAGAGGCTTTTCTGGGTGGCTTTTTGTTTTTGCCTACTGTAGTGTAGTGCAGGGTGAGCTGGTGACATGAAGAAGGCGGCAGTGGCCGTAGAAACAGCAAAGTGACAGCAGTAATAACAGCTGCGTGGCTACAAGCCAATTTACAAAAGGTGGCAAGGCATCTGGCTCCTTGACAGCTGAAGAAGAGGCAGCCGAGCAGTTTGAGAGAATGGCCAAAGTAGGAACAGGGACAGAGAAACTAGAGCAGATAGTGAACTGACACTGAGGGAGGGTGGAAGCTTGTAAGAGCAGAGAATGGAGACTGTTGGCCATGGTTATCACTGGAGAGTTCCAGAAAGCTGTCAAGTTCTTAGGGTCCAGAGTCAGATACTGCAAACCCTGGAACTCTAACATGAAGTGTTGTCAGAGACTGAGAGAAAGCCTTATTTCCAGGTCTTACTGGGAGCTGCTTTGCCAGCTGCTGCCAAGGGCTATGGTGGTCTACTTCCCAGGCAACACAAGAGCCTACACTAGGGTCAGATACACGAGGTTTGCAGGAGCTATAACACCAGAGGGTGCCACCTGCTGCTTCTCCCACCTATGTGCCATGCCACTGGCTGTTGTCAAACTTAACTAAGGGGGAAGAAAAGCTTCCAGATACCAGCACTGAAAGCAGGCATTGCTGGCCCACAATTACTATCTGGGTAGAGTCAAGCTGATTAGTAACAAAAGCATTATTTTCTTAAAAAGCAAAGGTTGGATAAGGAAATGGACAAAGTTTTCACCAAGAAAACTTTTTGCCACCCTTTTCAGATAAAACTGTCCTGCTGTAACAAAAGAAATGCAATAGCTGCTACTACTTAAATAAGGGCAAAGGAGCTGAGTGTGGTGGCACACGCCTGGATTCCCAGCACTTGGGAGGAGAGGTGGGAAGGGCAGCAGTTTGAGACCAGCCTGAGATGCACAGTAAGAAATACCTCACAAATCAAAGAAATCATAATCAATTAAAGTGTTCTTTTTAATCTAAGAAAATGTGTTGCAGAAATTTATTTCCAGTTATGTTTATAATGGTTGTTTTCTGCACTATTGGGGAAAGGGCTGCCTAGATCTTGATATTTTGTATGGCATTGCAGGTGTTGGCTTTATGTAAAAGATGTTTTCTTCCTTGTACTCTGCATGTCCTATCAATAGAACACCTGAGGAGCTTAGGTATCAATAAAAACCCTGAGATGAGACTCTCAGGGTCCCACTGTCCAGGATGTCGTGTGATAAGTGGTTCCTTCTGCTGAGGTCTGGCAGGGTTTGCAGCTACAAAAATGCCTCCTGGTCTTCTTTGCTGAGTGACACAGCATTGTACTGCTACAAGTGGTGCACCAGCGTGGAGCATGATATCATGCAGCTACATCCAATGTGCAGATAAGGAAGAAGAGAAACTCCAGACCTCACAGGGAAGTTCCCAGAGGACAGAGATTAAAGTATAATAGGATTTATATGAAAAAAAAAATGAGTAGAAGTCTCCTGAAGGAAGAGGAAAGTAAGAAAGGAAAAAGCCTCTATGAAGTGAAACAACTGTGAAAATTAATAAATAAGTAAGAAATAGACTACACAGAAGGAGCCAGAATAAAGGGAAAGCTCTCTAAGGGAGATCTGTAAATGAAAAAGAAAGCTCTGAAGTGAGAGCCATTTCCTGGTCATGGAGCCGACCCCAGAGCAGGCAAATCACATGGCTATGTATGTCATGCTCCAGCAGCTAGCCATGCTCCCTAACAGAGCCAGAAGGTACTGTTCTACAAACGGAGTTTTTTTTTTTTTTTCTTTCCTATACTTGTGTGTGTGCATGTGAAGCAAAGAGTGTGGTATTTGAGTTCTATGAAGAAGGTTGTATGTTTCCCCACAGCGGTGGTAGAAAAGAACACCAAACTACCAGGATGTTTCTGCCAGAGATTCTTCCTAGTGGCCCAGGACCCCCTGCTGTGGAGACCCTGGCTTGGAGCCGAGAAGCCTCTGGTTTAAACTGACCATTTTTTTTCCCTGCAAACCAGGCTCTATCTTAAAATATGGAAAGTGTTTCCTCAGAGTCAGCATGCTGAAGCTGTCTTCCAGAACTGGCCAAGCTTGTATCTGGTGCTGGCAGCCAAATTTGGTTCT
Source organism: Cricetomys ansorgei (assembly GCA_026225945.1). Lineage (NCBI taxonomy): Eukaryota > Metazoa > Chordata > Mammalia > Rodentia > Nesomyidae > Cricetomys > Cricetomys ansorgei. Next base: position 5,230,234 of record JAMJFZ010004240.1, on the reverse strand, counting down.
GTAAGAGTCACCCAGGTGGTGCTGGTTTTGAAGGCATGAAGGAGTCACGAAGAACAGCTAAGGCTTGGCACTGTAAGAGGCCAGGAGAAGCCATTGGTGAAGGTGCAGCCTCAGTAGCAGTTGAAGGCTTTAAAGGGGTCATGCAGAGAAGTTGAGGCTTGGCACCATGAAGAGAGCCCAGGAGAGTCTATTGGTGAAAGTGCAGCCCAGTTGCAGCAAGGGACCCCAGCAGTTCTGAACATGCCAGTGCCAAGAATGGCAGCAGCAGTGGAATGGAGCCTGCCAGAGACTGGAAGACAAGCTGTGTGTAATCCAAGCCCTTTGAAGGAGCCCAGAAGATTGTGAGTGAATTCCAGACAATTGTACACTGATAATGTTTTTCTGCTGTCCAAAGACATTTTGTGAAGAAGTCTTTGGAACATTCTACAGAACTTTGGTCAACATATTTCTTTAGAAATTGCCAGACACAACCATGCTGGACGTTGTGAAACGCTTGATAGATGATTGATTTCATTTGGACATGGGCACCCTAGCAAGCCTTGTGATTGTTCATTCCTCTTGTAAGCAGTTTTGCTAGTACACTGTGAAGCAGTGTTGTAGAAATAAAGCATTTTCTATTGTCTTATACAGAAAGGGGGAAATGGTGCAGAAGTTTATTTCCAGTTATGTTTAAAATGGTTGTTTTGTTCATTGTTGGGGAAAGGGCTGCCTAGGTCTTGGGATTTTGTATGGCATCAGAGGTGTTGGCTTTGTGTAAAAAATGTTGTGTTCCTCATGAGCTGCGAGCCCTATCAACAGAACACCTGAGGAGCTCAGGGTTCCACTGTCCAGAATAGTGTTTACTATAACAGGTGGTGCCCTCTGCTGAGGTCTGCAAAGGTTTACATCAATGAAAATGCTTGTCTTTCTTGCTGAGCAACATCATAGTACTGCTACAAAACTGAAATAAATATGGCCAAGAGAATTGAAGGAAAGCCAGGCAGTGGTGGTGCATGCCTTTAATCCCAGAACTTGAAGCAGAGAAAGGTGGGTCTCTGTGAGTTCGAAGACAGCCTGGTCTATAGAGTTAGTTCCAGGACAGCCAGAGTTACAACAGTGAAACACTATCTTGAAAAACAGGGGGAGAGAAGGGGGGAGTTGCTGAGAGTCTCTCAAGGACTGTATGTTAATGGAGCACCTTTTAGCAAAGACTGATAAAGAATTCTCAGTATTTCAATTCAGATAGTCACATTGTTATGTTAGTTCTACATCTTACCCTCTCTGGCTTCTTTCCATTCTCTCTCTTGTTTAAGGCACTGTGGCAGCCACTTACCATATGTGATTAGTGTATTGATAAATATACCTTGAGATTTTTGGGTGGCTTGAAATTGAAGAAGGTAATCAGCTTGTTCTGAGAAGCATTTAGTTCTAGGAGATATGGCATGCAGCTCACACAAGACAAATCTGGGGGCAGAAAAGGTAAATCAATAAGATACTAGGAAAAATCATTAAGCATGTTACATCAGAATATTTTCTCCAGACAGGATCTCACTGTACAGCTCTGACTGGCCTGGAACTCACTATGTAGATCAGGCTGGCCTAGAACCTACAGAGATTCACCTGCCTCTGCCTTCCAAGTTCTGGGATTAAAGGCATGGGTCACTACACCTGGCCCATATCCAATGGCAAGCACATTTCAAATATTTTATCTAGTCAAATTAATAAAAATCAGCAATGTGTGAAGTAGTTTTTAAAGTGTAGAAAAGATAAGATCAGGTGAGTTCAGGGTATAGGAGAAAGGGGGGGGGGAGTGAGGGGTAGAAGAACCACAGAAACACACTGTTCTGATATGTCATAACATATTACAGGATGACTTAAAAATAACTTTTAAAATTGTGTAAAAATCCCTACAAGGCAGTAATTTCTCTTTCCCTCCAGGGCCTACCCACTTCCTCTGCCTCCTATACTTCTAGGATGTCCAAGTAACCAATGGCGCGTATGTCCCTAATCATCTTCCCACAATCCTCTAACCCCAAGGACTTCATATATTACCAGTCTTACAGGAAAGGATGAGAAACCAGAGCCTTAGATAATCCTCTCGATAATTAGCTCCTAAGTGACTGAATTAGGTCTTTTCAGAAGATTGGAAATACCACAATTAGGGAACTCTCGGTTGCAAATTCAATTTTGTTTTAGTTGGACTTAATCCTGAATCTCACTAATTATTTGAGGTGATTTAGATCATTTCTTGTTATTGTGCTTTGACTCTGGATGGGTTCAAAATTACATTTGAGTTCTGCATTTTATCTCAAGCAAATATCCCCAAACTTGATGCTGAGAAAAACACTGCACATGTGTGGGCAGGCCACACATGGAATTACGTATGAACTGTGACTGTGAAGCAGCATTTGCCACTCTCTGTTACTTTACAACAGATGCACTTCCAGCACCAGAATGAAAGAACTCACACAGTAGGGGTTCAGCCTTGTTATTACAAGCAATTCATTTCTCCATCTGAAAGTGACACAGTGATAACAACCCATTTCTCTCTCATTCTGAAGGGTGCAAAGGACAAGAGCAGCTGTAACCAACCACAGGCTAAGCCAGGTCAAGTGGCACAGATCATGTGGAGTGGGAGAGAGTGGCACACCAGCTATGTATTGGGCAGGGCTGGCAGGCAGTGTGAGATGGCTCTGCCATTTGCATTTTGTGATGAGAAATATCCCTGGTAGTCTGGGGTATTTGAATGCTGATTCCCAGATAGTGGTGCTATTTGGGGTCAGGGTTAGGAGGCATGGCTTGTATGTCATTGGGGGTAGGCTTTGAGGTTTTAAAGCCCATATGCCATTCCCAGTTCACTCTGCTTCCTGCTTGAGGTCAGAAATGTGAGCGCTCACTCTCAGCTTCCAGCTGCAGCAGTCATGGCTACTGCCTGGTGCCACACTGTCTCCATCATTATGGACTCTAACCCTCTGAAACCGGAAACCCAAATAAACTCTTCCATAAGTTGCCTTGGTCATAGAATTTTATCACAGAAACAGAAAAGTAATTAATATGCCTGGCCAAGTGTTTCTGAAGCCAGAAAATTCCCACCAATATCTACTCCAGTTCTCTGGATTAAACAATACCCTAGTTGCAAACTTCTCTAAAAGAAGTAATATGTTGGGATATTAACATTTTGGTAGAAATCCATGAGCCAATCAAGGAAGTCTGCCCATGAGATGAAACCTATGGAGAAGTCATATGCTTAACATTTTGTACCTATCAGCCCATATCTACCCATTTTGCGCTTAGTTGTATGTCTGTTAGAAGCAGTCTCAATTCTATTAGTTTCCACTGAGCCCCTGAATAACTTCTGAGGACCTACTGGAAAATATCATGCCAGTAGCATGACATCTGTCCTAAAGTAAAGCATAGATAATATTTAGACAGATACAATGAGATGGTAACTACATCTCATATTTTGTACATAACTAAGGTTTAAAAAAATCACCTTGACAGGAACAGTCCCTGGGGTTGCTAAATTCTACAGTCCCTCCTTGGTGCAGTTACTTCTTTGTCCACCAGATGGCAGGAGCATCTTGTGTCTACACCAAGGGTTCTGGACTAGCAGCAATCAGCCTTACCCTTACTTACTGCAAATGTAAATTCTCAGACTGTACCTCAGTTCTACTGAGTCAAAAACTCTGAGGGTGGGGTTCAGCGTCTGTGTGCTAACAGCCCCTACTCCACACAAGTGATTCTGTTAAAAGTTGAAATGTGGTCTACCTCAGAACACCTGTAAGGTTGACATCCTCCAAAGAAAAAACTGTACTGCCATCCTGACACACAGCAGACTGTCAGACCCCTGAGGAATCAATAGAGTGGGTCACAGAAAAACGAGGAGTGATCTAGGTAGAGAGGAAGTGCCTTGAGTAGCAGACTATGAAGCCAAGTCTCCTCTTGTTGCTGCCTTCCACGAGACTGCAATTTCTTATTCAGTAAGTGGGGAAAAATCAGTCTCAGAGATGTGAAGTGGGCAGAGCATAGTCAACCTCACGGGTGTGGGTGGGCAGAGCACTCCTGCCACAAGTGGCTAAAATGCCTTCCTGATAGTTGGATCATCACATAATCTGGAATTTGTTTTAAAGTAACTTATAGGAAGAAAGACAGGGAGGGACAGACAGAAGAAGATGGGATGTTACTGCTGAGACTCAGTATTCATTCCAGAATTTTCCTTCTTCATGCACTTATTTGCAATTTTTCTAAAATGAGTTTATAAAAAATAGAAAAAAACAAGGTCTCTCAAACACAGTGGTATTTGAAATAAGATCCAATGCTTCTCTGTACTCAAGGGCTGAATTTTAATTATTAGAGTCAGATGAAGGGAACTGGAAAATGAAATTGAGAGACATTATCAGTAGCATTAAGATTATTTTAAGGCAGGTTTTTTAAAAAGGAAGTGGAAAGATACTCAGTGGAGAAAGCAGGTCATAAATAAATATTTGCTTATGTCTCTAGAATCTAATGGAAAAAATGTATACTCTAACACCAAATAAAACCAGAAAATAAGAAAGACGGACCAAGCTTTGAAGAAAATATGACAATTGCAGGACTATATTCACCAAGTGAGAAGAAGGAAGTATAATGACGAATCCAAAGAACTGCAGATGGTGTGGTGGAAAGAGCCAACTAAATATAGATAGAGAAGGGACGCCAGGGTGAACATGGAAGTGGAAAAGCAAAATAAAACGTCCATGAGAGGGTGGGGAAAGCAAATTGGTTTGAGCTAAATAAGTAGCTGAAGAAAAGGGTATCATCAAACATTCTGCAAGTACTGCAATGACAAGAACCCCGTGAGGTGCCTGGGTGCACCCCACCTGCACCCAAACACTGCAGACCCAACTCCTCTCCACTCTTAGATCATTGTTTTCTCCCCCTCCCTCCCTCCCTCTTCCCCCCACTAATGAATCAATGTGCAATGAATCTATATGTAAATTGATCTACAAATCACTTATATCAAGCTCAATATTGTTCAACTATATTCAATTCTGTAGCCTGTAAATTTTTGTACTAGTTAGTGATCAATCCGCCTGGCTAACAATCACGTACCTTCAATTTTGTTTGCAGAAAGATTCAGCTTCTGTAGGTGAATATAGTCACACAGAACGCTGACATCGATTAACTCACAGTGCTGAGAAGAAGAAAAGGGGAAAGTCTTTAACATGGCTTTTACAGTGTTCGTATAAGCCTTCCTGCAAAAGTTAGAAACAACTCTGATAGAAAGAAATCCAGAGTTTCTTTTAAAAGCATAGAAGAGAATAAAATCTAAGGCCACAAACTAATGGAATTTCAAAATGGGCTACATATCCCATCCCCCGCCCCCCAAAAAAGTATTCCTTCAGAGGAAATACAAGTCTTTTGTGCGTGGTGGCACATGGTTTTAAGGTAAAGGCAAGCAAAGCTCTGTGAATCTGAAACCAGCCAGGGCTACACAGAAAGAACGAAGGAAGAAAAAAGAAATTATTAGCCTAAGAAATTAGTGTTATCAGCAAGAACAAACTGCATGAAAAGATAAATGACAGCAGTGTTCATGCCCTTAGAGCAGAGAGTCTGAAATAAAACTTAGAGCAGCAAAGACAACGTTTTCATCTAAAGGGAAGCAAATGCCTTGGCTTTATCTGAAGTTCTAAAGAGATGTCACTTGTCACCAGGAAATCATGAACAACACAAGCTTCAAGGCCCTTTCACAGTGATGCAAACAGCTCACAGCTGCAGGGCAGATGGTTTCCCCCTCCAAAGCTGAGAAGAAGCACAGAGAGGTGTGTGGCCAGCTGCAGGGCAGATGGTTTCCCCCTCCAAAGCCGAGAAGAAGCACAGAGAGGTGTGTGGCCAAGCTTGTCACAGAGCAGAGTACAGAGCTGCAGTATAAACTCTGCTGAGTCTCTGCCCAAAATTTATGCCAGGAAACTGTACCCAAGAGAAGTTTAAGTGAAGTTAGAAGGGAATTTGACCCCATGAAATGAAAGCTTATACTAATGGCATATGTCATCTTGTCACAGGTAGAAAAAAATTAAACAAAGACAAACAAACAAAGAAAACCAAAGGTGACTAATAGAGAGTCATCTGAAAGCAAGTTCTCAAGTAGAATGGTGGTTGTTTAATGTAGGCTGTTGTGACAAATCAATACTGAGTGCTCACTGTGTACATCATTGTGCCTGATGAGAAAACAAAGAGAGGTTGGGTTCTATTGTGCTTTTAAGAATTTAGAACTTTGGCAAGAGAGAAGATATGTACACAGATAATTAGAGAAAGCCAAATAAATAATAATAACTATTATTTTTAGTAGTAGTAGTAGTAGCCTAAGTAAGATATAAGGGGGAAAATCACTGAACCAGAAAGTGTATTCTGGAAGACAGGTTATTGAGGACAAGTAATTCAACATGTAATATCTCAGCAGTAAGGAGGTCAGTGGCAAAATAAGTTAAGCTCCATCCCTCTGGCTGAAATAAGATTTAAAGGATTGCTTTCTTGGCAGATCAACTGAAGGCATGGCACTACATATATAAGTAGAATATTGGGTGAAATGGACCGTCATGTGGCTGCACTGCCTGCGAGACTTACACCATCTCAATGTCTTACACAGTGCTGTGTATGCAGGGTGCTCCCCGCATGTCACACATGGGTGCCTGAGATGTCCACAGAAGGTTAGACATTGCCAGGGATAGAAAAGTATGGTCTTGATGTGCTGACTTCGAAGGACATAGTATGAAGCTAGTACAGGTGATGACACCTCATTAGTCCTTGGGTATTTTATTAGTTCAAATCCAAGGCAGAACACCCTGGTAATGAATTAACTCAGTCAGGAATGAGCCAAATCTTGAAGCTAAAGTAAAATTTGCTGTAAAAAAGAAAAAGGTATGTGTAGAGTACATATTTGTACAGTGTGTGGGCGCACATGTGTGTGTACATGAGCCTGTGGAGGCCCATGCTTGGTATCAGGACTCCTCCTCAATTGCTCTCCACTTTAAATATAGAGGCAGTGTCTCTCACTGAATGTGGAGCTCACTCTTTCATCTGGACACGGAGGCCATATTAACACGCTTGGGATCCGAACTCCAGCCTTCACACTTACACAGCAAGCTCTCTACTCAGTGAACATCTCCCTGTCCCCTCGTTGTCTTCTTTTTTCAACGGAAGCAAAATGTTAAATTATTTTTCTAGGACTATGGGCATCAGAAGAGAAGCTGAATTGTGGGTTGTCGGCTCTTACAGCTCCTCACAACCAAAGCAGAGCCAAGATTCTGTGCTACTCAAGGACTAGGATTAAAATCTTGAAAATTGATGAGTAACAATAGATTTTATTTTTGCCTTAATGAGAGGTATCTTTATGAAAATAAAAGACAGCACAAAGCTACTTATTTCTTGACATACTTCAGGGGAATATCAATATCAGAATGCTTGGTTCCCTGGAACTCAGACAGAAAGTTTAGTTCTGCTTTAGCTGATCAGAGGGAAAATTATTATGGAGTTTTTGATTGGTTTTGCAGATCCAAACTCAACCTCCTGAAGAAAGCATTGATTACTATAGACTACTTAGGATGAAAGAGACAGTAAAGATAATGGAAAGAAAGGGATTTGGGGAGCTGACCCTGGGCTGGCCGAGGCTCTCTGAAGTATAACGTTTACGTGTACATTTCTCACCACTAATCTCCATCAAACACAAGAGCCTGAGGTTTGCTGTCACCACAAAAGCAATGAGTACCAAAAAAAAAAACCAAAACCAGATGTAGTCTGCCCATGTTGCCAGCCTACAATGACCCTGTCATACTCACTGATAAATTTAGGCTGAGGTAGACCTGCTCCGTCCCAGGGCCTGAGCGGCCCAATTCACTGAGTGCCTCAGACACAGTCACCTCTTTCAGGGTCCCATCAAACTCCTCCTGCAGAATGCAAATGATGGACAAAGGACTCACATTAGAAAGGCAAACTATCTACCTTATCCTACCTGGCCCTCAGAGAAAAGGCTGTGTGGAAGACATGTACATACTAAATATGGTTAAGTAAATGCCCATTAAATTCTTGTTTTACTGCCATTGGCTTTTTAATGGCCACTTACATGGGAGTTCAGTGCTGAGAGAACACAGTGGCCATAGGAATGTAAGTATTGGTAGCCTTGTGTAAGAGCTCTATTATCAGTCTGCTAATTCTTCTGACAGCCCTGGGGTAGACATTCTTATCTCCATTTTAAAGATGAAGTAACTAAGGTTTAGAGGTTACCTTGCTCGAAATGACATGACAGTATGCAACAGATCTGGAATGAAAACAATTGTTTGTCCATATCTCAAAAGTTACATGAAATGAAGGCAATACTGTCTCAAAATGTGGTATTTTTGCTTGACAAATCAAGTCCCTGGTTCACTTTCTAGTAGCTAATTTTGTCAGATTCATCTAATTACAAGATGATTTAATTGGTGGCAGTTACCTTCAAGTTGAGGCTTGCTGTCATAGCTTGTGGATGGGCATGGCATTTCCCCAGGAATGGCAGACAGGAAAGATGGCATACCAGTCTGTGTTGCAATGGCCAGCACAGACAGTGACATCAGCATGGTGGCAGAAAGTATTATGACAGCCACCCTGACATAAGGTGCTTAACCAAGATGAGTATATTAACTGTGATGGGAAGACTTTTGCTCTTAAGTTCTTTATTAACCTAGAAGCCAAGAAAGAATGCTGCTTGGGCTGTTGGTCCTGAGGACCTAAGTATGCAGACTCATGTTGCTCTAAGGGTTTTTCTCCAGGATATATTGCCTGCATGGAGATAGTGCATGTCCTTTGGAATCAGGTGGGCTTGGTTTGAACTCCACCTCTGTCATGTGACTTGGGGGAGGTAAAGCTTTCTCTGAGCCTCATTTCTCTACCTATAAATAGAAAGTGTTTTCTTTTAGAGGTGTTCTATACACACCATATCTCCAAAGTAGCCTGCTTTTGGTATATTGACTATTTTGAGCTGAAAACATTTGAAAAAACAGCAAATGAAGGAGAGGTTTTCTTTGAACTGCTTTTATCTACAGAGAGGCAGATCCTTCAAAAGGAACTCAATTGTGATAAATCCCCTCCCTGGGAGTTTCATCAACTGGAGGAGATTGACCTTTATCATAGGAGCAGAGAGACTGACATCACAGTGAGGCCAGCTTTGTCACAACCTTTCAGAGCCCACATCTGTTCTAAGAGCCTGTGTATCTTTCCATGAAAGCATTTGCCCCCACCCCATCGCCTTAAGTGGCCTATATTCCCTCCCCCCTTCTCCTGTTAACATGATATGTAAGCTCTCAAATCTCACATAAAATTTTTTCTAGGTCAGCAGAATGACTCAATAGGTAGAGGCACTAGCCTCTAGCTCTGAGGTCCTGGGTTTAGTCACCAGAACCCACATGGTAGAAAAAGAGAACTAAGTACTACAAGTTGCCTTCTGACCGCTACGTGTAAGGCACAAACATGAATAGATAATTGTAGTATATTTTTAAATAGTTACTCATTTTATGTGTATGAGTGTTTTGCCTGTATGTATCCATGTGCACCAAATGCATCCAGTTCCTGAGGAGGACAGAAGAGGGTGTTGGATCCCTGGGCCTGGAGTTATAGATGGTTGTGAGCCACCAATTGAGTGCTGGGAACCAAACCAAAGTCGTCTGCAAGAAGGAGTGCTCTTAAATGCTGAGTCATCTCTCCAGACCTAGTAATAATTTGTTTGCTTGTTTATTTTTATCTGTATGGGTGGTTTGTCTGGATGTATGTCTGTATAGCACATGTACACCTGGTGCCCATGGTCAGAAAAAGGCTTTGCATTCCCTGGAACCAGAGTTATAGATGGGGTTATGACCCAAAATGTAGGTGCTAGAAATCAAGCCTGGATCCTCTGGAAGAGCAGCCAGTGCTCTTAACTCTGAACCATCTCTCCTGCCCTATTCCTTGTTTGGTATTAGAAACCTAGCTAACTACTCAGTGTTGGTGAAATTGTAGTTATTGAAGGAAAGAATCTACAGCCACTAATTTACTAACCAAGCAAAATTCCTAACAATCTATAAACATCTGTCCTTATATCCACAGATAAGTATAGTCTTCACCCTTCAACAAGGAAGCTTTACAACAGATAGAGACCACTACAGAAAAACTGTAATAATATTTTTAAAAAAACTTTTCCTATGATATCCCTGATGCATGTAATATTAAAAATCAATACACTCATATATCTAGTCTATGTTAATCTGCCCATTGCCATTTTATTCATAGGTTCAACTATGAAAGCTGGAAGATTAGAAAGGTCATCATTTCTCTCCTATCCCTTCTTTTTAATGTTTTAAGAAGAATGAAAAATGGCTAGAAAGCTCTTGGCACAGTGCCTAGAACACATTGAATGCTTCAACAAATGTTCTATGTGCCAATGATTCACACCTGCCACACTGCTCACAAGTGGGGAAGATATCCATGCCAGCACATGAGCTGCCAATGTCCTGTGCAGAGCCTACTTGGTAGTGGAGGGGGAAGTTGCCTTCTTCCCAACTTCCCATCTGACCTCAACCCACTCCATTTCCTTACCTACTCTAGCAGGGCAGGCCTGTTTGTCACCATAGCTGTGGACATGGAGGTGGACACAACTGTCATCATTTCCTCAGATCCTCAAGGCAAGGCTCCACACAGTAAGTTCCTCCCTCCCTGCCTCCCTCGAGGTTCCTATCACCCAGTAGTATCTTGCCTTCCTTAGATAGGCAAACCAAATGGCAACTTCTTAGACCGCTTCTCACTTGTCCTACAGGTAGTATAACACAGTTCCATGTTCTGGAGAGTCCCTTGCCCTGGCTAAGTATGATCATATAGCTATCACGTAGCTCTTCTGCTACATCTCTGGACCAGTTCTTTCTGACTTCCTTCTCTGACTCTTTCATCTGTTTGTCAGTGAAGAATCTGTTTCCCTATACTGCTATTCTTAGCCCTTCCCCCCTCCTCTCCTCTACCCCCGCTTTCTTTCTTCTTGCCTTATTTCTTAGATTCCAGTGCTACGAAATCCACAGCTCTTTGACTCTGAAATTCCTCTTCCATGATTTCTAATCACATGATTCTTACATCCAATTCCTTAATATACAGCAATCGCTGTCCCTAATTCCTAATGCAATGACCTAGTATCCCCCACTGACCATGGTTGTAGGTCTGTCTTCCCAGGTCTCAAACATTCAATTAGTGCTGGTCTTGTCTTAAATGTTTTATCTTTAACCTACTTTTTATTCCCAAGTTCTACCTTAGTCCAGTCTCTTCCTGCTCCCCTAGAGATACTGCTGAACCCTACTATCTTCGTATCTAAATTTATTAGATAACTGCATAAAATATCAAGTGTGTGTCCATGCACTCTACATGGACCTCTTCAACTCAGTCCCACCTCAGCCACCTTTTCTGCTCTTACCTGTAACTCCTGAGTGAAGCTGTTCCTATTTCTGTACATGATACCTCAACTGTTAACTGGTGTGACTTACTCTGTGTCACTCTCAAAGCAGGGACCATGTATGACTTCAATCATGTTCTACATCTTCTACTGTTTCAACTGCTGCTATCATTTATTATATCGGTAACTTCTAAGCGCCTACTCTATCTACTAGATATATTGAAAACTTTAAAGTAATCTCTTACTAAATTTGAAGTCTGTAGCTATCCCAATGAATAAGTATTATGATTCACATTGAGTTATGGGCAAAGAGTGGTCTTCATACATTTGAATTTTGTGTCAAGATATGGTTAAGAGTGCTTCCTATTAAGCAATCATTCCATAAATGTTTGTTCGCTAAGGCTAAAATCACTTAATGAGTCACAGGTATCGGATGAAAACATGTGAGTTACTATTTTAGTATCGGGACTACATTATGCTAAGTATTTACATTTTTCTTACATTTATGTATTTGTATATGTGTTTGTATACAGGCACACATACCACGGTGTACATGTGGAGGTCAGGGGACAACTTTGGGAAGTCAAGTCTCTTCTTCCACCATGTGGGTCATGGGGATTGAACTCTTGCTACAAATATCTTTACCTGCAAAGCCATCTTGCTGGCCCTATGCTAAGCATTTTACCTACAGGATCTCACTTAATTATTTTATGAGATGGGGATGATTTCCAAACCTGTAGTTTGAGTCGTAGGCAAGCTAAGTAACTTATTCAAAATTTGCTACTAACAAAAGGTTAAGCTAGGTCTCAACCATAAGTCTTTCACCCCAAAGGCAATGCTCCAAAGATCTGATCTCAACCGCTTCCCTTAAATTCATTAGGGCTTCTGGAGTTTGAAGCTAGCTGCATTGTTCGTTTGACTACCACATTATTACTCATTATAATCAGGGCAAGATATGGGAAATAAACCACTTAACACAAACATGCAATTCTTTATAACTTTTCAGTTCATCCCACATCTTAAAACATAAGCAATACCATGAAAAGCCAAAGTCAGGATCAATACTTAGAATGTAAGTGGAAGAAAGAATATACTTTATCTCAACATATTCTCCAAACCAGAAAGAAGTAACCAGTTGAATAGGCCCCTTCTATGGCTTCCTAATAGCAAACTGAAGACAGATTAATGATGGTACTAATGAACCCACAGCCAAGGAGCCTTTGCTCATTAGAATCATAAAGTATGCTAGTGGTTTGTGAATTCCTCTGGGGTGGAAGGTGGTGGAAACCATATAAACATTTCAAAGGAGCACAAACACTGTTACAGTCTATGGTAGTCACTGTTGAAGGCAGCAAAATTAACCAACAAAGGAGAATAAAATAAATAATGGCCGTTTTGTTTGTTTTTTATTCTTTTATTATTATTCTTTTTAAGGCAGGGTCTCATTGTGGTGTTCTATCAACCAAGTTCCTAGCTAATCAGGAACTGACTATGTAGGCCAGGGTGATCTCTAATCCATGATAACCTTCCTATCTTTGCCTCCAGTGCTGGAAGTGCAGGTAAGCACCACCAGCACCAGCACACTCCTATGGCCAACTTCAAGCAAAATTAGAATGTAACTATCCCATGAAGAAAGAAGTGGAAAAGGAAAGACAAAATGAGGGATGAGGGTGAGGAAAAATGGGCCAATATTCAAAATGAACAAAAGAGCATTACAGACAAGAGCCCAAGAAAAAGGAAGAAGAAAATCAGAGTCACAGAAGGTTTAGAGGGGGAAGAATACAAAATAAGACAAACCAGGAAAGGAGTTTGTGTGAGGGAACAGGAATGATGAGGAGTAAAGAAAATGTTTGACATCAGGGAGAAAGGTGAGGTTGGGGAGATTTATATGCTGAAGGGAAGTGGGTAGAGAAATGAAATGTAGAATCAAAAATACTGCTTCTGAGTAGCTAAAACAAAGAGAAAAGCCCGACTGCGTACGGGAGGGGAACAAAACAATTTATGAATTTGAAAAAGAACAATTATTAGAAGCCAATAGAAAGAAGTGATGGAATTCAAGTGAAAAGGAGCAAGAGAGGATAAGAGAAGACAGCCAGTAATGTGAGAATACAGTCAGTGTGGGAAAGGAATGGAATTAGGGGATTAGAAAATGGACCGTAGAAAATTAGTTCAGAGGAGGGAATGCTGGGAACACTCCCCATAATCCACATGCTTTCTTTTGTGAGTGAGGGCGAGCTGACTCTCGGATCATCATGCTACGGCTCCCTTCTTGACCAGAAGTGCCGGAGTGCTTAAATAGGCATACATTCCCAGCAGAAATAATACATAAAACGCTTACAATATTTGGTCTTTGGCAGAGCATTTTGATTATTTCAGAAAAGCAATTTTTTACCATGGGGGAAGGAGGAAGATGAATGGCCCACAAATGGGAAGAGTTCAGTACTTCAGTTTGGAAAGACATGCTGGGGATATCAATGATCAATTCTTGCCTATTGATACTAAGGTAGTAATTTTGTCAAGGCATAATTTTGAAAGTATTAAACCCATAACCTCCGTACAAAATTTTTTTTTTCCAGACAGGAGGTGAAGAACACCAAAAAAAGAGAGGAACAGAAATGAGCAGCAGAGAAAGGCCTTCACCATCTGGGGATGGGGCACAGAGCTGAAAGGAGTGGGCTGAGCCTGGGCTGGATGAGTTCCGAAGCAAGCTGTCACAGAGGCAGCCAGGCCTGGCGGCTAGGGGGAGCTCGGGACTGAGGCGGGACTGGGGGTAGGGGGGAAGGCACACCTCCATATTCAGCATTTCGGACTCCTCGGACTCTTCGGATTCCCCTTCGCCCCGGTCCTCCGTATCCACTTCTACCTCCTGAGAGCGGCGGATGAGCTGGTGGAGGAGGTAGTTGGAGATGCTTTTGGGATTCCCTTTCGCTCTCTGTCCCATGGGAAAAGTAGGCCATCGTGGCGTCTGACGATCTTTTCCTGAGCGCGACAGCAGCACCTGGACTACATTGCGGGAGACGTTCGTGCCCCCCTGGAGAGAGGGCAATCTCCATCTCGAGGGACCTTTTTCGAAGGCCGCCATCTTGTTTACACGCGTTGCTTAGGAGACCGACGACCTGGGCTGCGGCGCTGCAAAGATTTCTGGGGGTTGTAGTCCCACCGCTTGCGTTCGGGCAATCTGTCAGGGTCTCCATATGCGTTCACTTTTGCAGTCCTTCTTTCTACTGCTTCTTATTTTCCTCTCTTCAGTTCCTTCTGTCGCTAGTTTTGTTCCTTTTTCTTCTATTTTTCATCGCTTTTCCCCAATCCCCTTTCTTTGTCTCCCACTGTCTCTTTCTTAGAACTTGTTCGTCCCACGCTTGATATTCACACCAACATCTCCAGTCTGCTTTCATCCACACCATCGACCTTTGGAAGGGTTGATATCCCTAATTCTGTCAGTCAGAAAGCTAGTAAGGAGGAATTTTAACTTTGCAGAGTGCAGTGGGAGGAGACCTGACGCCTCTCCTTTTCCTTCCATTTCAGTTAATGAAAAGAAACTACCGAAGTACTTTTGAGAGCTCATTTGCAGTTAATTTACATACCTGTCCAACTCTAAACCTGGTCCTTAGGGAGAAAAAAACTAGCAGTGAGAGGGGAGGGGAAGAAAAAGGAAGGAAAGGGAAGAAGGGAAACGAAGAAGAGGAGTAAGAGAAGAGAATGAATTAGGCCAACAGTGTATCTGAACGCCTCTGGAAAGCTGTTAGCATCCCATAAATAATTGTATTAGTCAACTGACCTGCATTAGTAGTTATTTTCATCCTGTCGAATACAATTTTATAAAATGTTTTTGCTGGACTACAAAGTATGTTTTTATGCTAGTGTGATTTTATGAAACCCAGATCCCATAGCCTTAAGCTCCACTAAGTAGACACTCCATACAGCAGGAGAATCGAAGTAACTATTATTGCCATAGTGATGACAACAGCCATCTTTACAGGGAAATTGTCCTCAACCTCTGGCCTTACAGGGCTTTTTCTCCATGCTTCAGTGACAGCAGTTACAAATACAAAATGATCCTGTCAATGGCTGTCAGGGGAGAAGGAGAAAAAAAATCCTCATGGACACCATCCATTGACTATTATCTTTCTTAGTGCTTGGGGGACCATTAAAACTGACATAAAGCTTTCAGAATCACCTTCCTTCATTATCTTGCTGGTCATAACTGGAAAGAACTAAATCTAAGTATCTCTGCTTGGTTTGCCTTGCTTATTTCTTTTTTTTTTTTTTTTTTTAGTAGGTACAGATTCTAACAAGGGATATCTCTACAACCTCATTGTTAGTTTTTTGTTTTTTTTTTTTTTCCTTTAGCTGGAATAGAGATGGAAAAGTGGCCTGGCATTTGGGAGCCCAGAAACCACACAGTTCTGACAGGAAGGTGCCCTGGCAGTTGGGGGACTGCCTCCACTTGGGAGGAAGACAGCAGCTGAAGCTGGGCCCCCTACCTACTCCCAGTAGAGGCTAGAAGGCTGCTCTTTATATAGTGTCCCTGAGAGGACAGAGCCTTCCAGGGTAGCCTGTGATTGGTGGGATTTTTTTTTTTGCCCTAGGTTGGCAAGTCCAGAGAGGGATGAGGAGCCTAGCTTAGGGACATTTGTGTCAGTTGGGGCCAGTTCTGTGCTGCTCTACCAGATTGGGTGACTGGGAGTGGGGTCCCTGGTAGTCCCAGGGAAGAGCTTTCTTATGGGGAGTCTCAAGTCCTAGAGATCCCCAGCTTTGCAGAGCCAGACTCCCTCAAAGGGAAAATATTCTGGCTCCCCCGTGGTCCTCAGTACTATTTGGAGTTCATGGTCCAGGGGTCGTGGCTGGGGCCATGGGGGCCCCAGTAGGATGGCAAGGGAGGCAAGCAGTAGCCCTGAACAGCAGTTGACAGCAGGAGATGCTAGGTTTGCTGGGGAAACTCAGATTTGTTCCCCAGCAGAAACACAGATAGCTGTGAGGTGCCATTTTGGGGCCAGAAGCATGCAGCCAGCAGCCCAGTCCTTAACTCAGGCCACCTGCTGCCATGGCCGCCTGCAGGGCCCACCATAAAGCAATCCACTGCAGGCAGAGGCATCTTGACAGTTTGGCACCTGGAGGAGGCTTGGGCCTGACAAGGGGACAGGGCTTGGGTGGAGCTCCTTCTGTGGCTGCTGAGGGGAGCAGGGCCCAGGACTCTGGGTAAGTATGGAGGGGAGTGTTAGGGGTGGAGCTCTCCACAGAAGCGAGAGCCCCACACTGTGGACTGTGGGGGAGGGGGACCCTCCCGAAGCGGGCCCTGGACTGTGGGCTATGTGTAGGGAGAGGGGCAGGGCCCCCCAGACACGGGAGCCCTGTGCTGGGGGTTATGTAGGGTCAGGGCCCTCCCAAAGCAGGAGCCCAGTGCTGCTGT
Organism: Cricetomys ansorgei; assembly: GCA_026225945.1. Taxonomy (NCBI): domain Eukaryota; kingdom Metazoa; phylum Chordata; class Mammalia; order Rodentia; family Nesomyidae; genus Cricetomys; species Cricetomys ansorgei. The sequence goes on along the minus strand of JAMJFZ010004240.1, from coordinate 5,213,429 downwards.
GGGCCGGATGGGGGTGGGGCTCTCTGGAAGCAGAGCCACTCTGTGGACTCTGCTTGTTGAAGAGCCCCGACAGCCATTCCAACTTCTCTGATACGAACAAAGTTGCTTGGTTTGGGGGGAGTAGTATGCTTAGCACTGGGTAGGGGCTGGGTAGGGGGCAAGGCTCTCCAAACGTGAAGCCCCGTGTTGTGGACTCTGCGTGTTGCCTTAGGGTCTGGCTCCAGCTAACTAGGAAGACAAGACTGTGTGCTCTCCCCTTGCAGAAATGATACAAATACAAACCCTGTGTGTGTTTTCAATAAATTAATCAGCATTATAGTGTAGGGAACTTTGCCAATGGCAATCTATTGAGAAAGTATTTAATGATAGAATTAGAATCTGTCAAAGAATAGTTTTAAAAAGTGAAAAACATGTTTGTCCTACAAACACTAGGGGAAAGAAACTATTCAGGTCAACCAGTGAGGGAGGCTAAAGATGGCAACCACATTCAGAACACATAGGAGTTCTGAAATAGGTTTGCTAAGCCAGAGACTGCTAGAAATAGGTTTGAGATCCCAAAGACAGACACCATGACTCCAACTGCAGTGTCTCCAAAGGTAAAACTTTACTCCTGTTCAGGAAGGTGAACTAGGAGTAACAAACACAGAGACAGGACATGCGCTTGGTTCTTAGTCTAAATCAGGTGGTGGCCTTGCCTTTTCGTCATTGGGAAAAGACTTCAGTCTTTCAAGATTGGCTCATTTTGAAGGAATCTGAGCAAGAGAAATGAAGGTGGAAGGGGGTCAATGACTTTAATCTGAGAATATATCAGGGTCTTTAACAAAGTTTTACTGTAAACAAAGGTTTTACTGGGTAAAAGGATTACTTTACTGCATAAAAGTCTTACTACGTAGAGGAGATAAAAACTGAATTATAGTATTGGATAGAAAAGACTTTTAATATTCATTACAGAGACAAAACTGGTTTATAGCCTACAACATAATAAAACCTTGCCTTTGGTATGTAATATTTTAAAGGCACTCACAGTTGGCACAGAACACACACAAACACTATATTCTTAGCACAAAGGAATGTAACTGTCCCAGAGGGACAAAGGACAAAGAACAAGAAACAAGGGACAAGGGAGAAGTGGGGGAAGGGACTGGGAAAGGGGATATTTGCAAGGAGAGACAAAGGTCTGTCTCTGGATAAAGACCTTAGGCAAATGGTGGGTTATAAAGGGTTCTAGGCAGGGAAGAGGGGAAAAGGAGATACAGTTGGAGAAGGGTTCTCAGTCATCCTAATGTTTTAATACATGCAGTGACCCCTAACTAAAAAAGTATTTTCATTACTACTTCATTGTTATGGAAGTTTATTTTTAGTTATATATAAAATAATTGTTTTATGCACTGTAGAGTGAGGGTCTGCCTGGGTCTTGGCATTTTGTATTGTCTGTAGGTGTCTGTGGGGGATATTTGATTGCTTATGATCTGTACCTGAGGAGTTCTGAATCAGTAAAAACACCTGCTCAGGGTTCCACTGTCAATCGAGTACGGCACTGGCCAGGAAGGTGGTTTCCTCTGCTGAGGTCTGGCAGAGTTTGCATGTATGACAATGCCTCCTTGTCTTCTTTAGTGAGCCACCACAGAGGTGTACTGCTACATTTCATAACTGTAATTTTGCTACTTGCAAATCTCTGATATGTAGATGGCCTTAGATAACCTCTGAAGAAGGCAGCCTACATTGAACAGCCCACTAACCAGTAAGTTCATCTCACACCCTCACAGATGCACACAGAAAAAATATTTGACCACATATCTGGGCACCCCATGGTCTAGCCAAAACACAAAAATACCTATCCTAGCAATTGAAACTCCGGGTAATTTCCTAAGTAAATGTCAGAATGACAAAAGGGAAAGAAGCTGGCATCATTACTGCTGCTCTGGCAGCCTCCTTGCCTACCAGTTAGGCTCATGGAAAATTTGCTTGGTGATTCTGCCATTTCATACAGCATTCTGCACACACTTCTGCCTTCCTTTAGGTCTATGATAAGGGTCTAATGATGCAAACTACTACAAATTCAAAACCTTAGGACTCTATCAGTTACCATTACCATCATTATGACCAAAGTACCTGAGAGAAACAACTTAAAGGAAGAATTATGTTTTTTGGTTCATGTTTTCAGAAGGTTCAGTCCCTGGTTGGTTGGTAGCAAGAATGTGTAGTAGAGGGGAGCTTGTTACTTCATAACCAAAAGGAAGAGAGTAAAAGACAAGATACCCTAAAAAAAATAAAAATAAAAAATAAATTAATTAATTTAAAAAAACTATCCCCAGTGACACACTTTGGTTGTGGAAGTTTTATTTTTAGTATGTATAAAGTAATCGCTTGTGCACCTTTGGGAAAAGGATTGCCTAGATCTTGACATTTTTGTATTGTTTGCAGGTGTTTGATTTATGTGAGGGGTGTTTGATTGCTCATGATATGCACATTGCTATCAGTAGAACACCTGAGGAGTTCTGTATCAATAAAAACACCTGAGCTCACACACTCAGGGCTCCATTGACGAGTATGGCACTTGCTATGATGGTGGTTCCCTCTGCTGAGGTCTGGCATGGTTTACATCTATGAGGATGCCTCCTTGTCAACCTTGGTGGGCCACCACAGCAGCCAAAAAAAGGCTTAGCTTTATCCAGCTAAGCCTTATCTACTAAAATTACTAGAGCATCTCCAAATATTGCCACTATTTCAGGACCAAGCATTCAAAACATGAGCCTGGTGTTGGAAATGGGTGGTCACTAAATATTCACACTATAACAAGGACATACATAGAACCAATAACAGTAAGAACCATGCTTAGACTGAAGCGGTATTAAAAGTGCTTACTATGCTATCTGACGATGCAAGCTTGGTTCTCAGAACCTACACTAGAGAGTTCACATCTGCCTTTTAACTCCAGCTCCAGGGAATTCAACACCCTCTTCTGGCTTCCACAAGCACCTCATGGCAGATTCTCAAACAGACACATACAAGTAAATAACAATAAATCTTAAAAGACTCGTGCTTGCATAGAAAAGTGCAGTAGATAACAGGCAGCCTGGAATTTCTTTCCCTTCAAATTACACATTAGAATTTCAAAGGGAAAATGGTTGATAGGGAGAAAAGCCTGACCCTGAGCTGTGCCACAAGGTCTTTGGTGAGTCATAGGACATTATATTGCCAGCATACATTTCTAGGGAACAAAAATCCACAACCATCAGAATAAGACAGAAGCCTGGCCTTGGCCCTTTGCTGCCCTTAGATACCCAAGTGTGTTTGAATTATTTATCTGATTTATTAAGAGATGAGCAGACACAAAAAGCTCTGTGTATGCATAATATTTTCATTATAAATAACTAGAGGCTTAGGGTATTTTTCAAAGTTCATTAATTATTGAGATTGCCTCTAGCAGCTCTCCTTGGCATGGTTTGATTTTTGTTCCTGACCAAATAAAGGTACTCAAGAGTCCACCATGACTGAACTTATTCAGGAAGTAACTTATGGCCTCTTCAAAATTCTGAGTAAAAATCATTTTGGAGAAATTAGTTTTCCTCTTTCTATACTAAGTAGTTCCTCATAACATGCTTTTTTAAAAGTGTGGGATTTATCATTTGAGCATCTTTAAGTGTGCACTTCAGTGGCATACATGCATTCAGTACCATCCTTCTCCTGCCATCATTAGTACATCCATCTCCTGAACTCTTTTATTTTCCCAAGTTGAAGCTCTATTCTGATTAAGTAACATATTCCAATTGCCTTCATTCTACTTCCTGTTGCTAGGAATTTAGGTATTGTGATGTTAATGTGGTCAACTCAACAGGACCTAGCCTATTGAAAAGACAATCCTCTGGGTATGTCTGTGAGCAATTATCTAGATTAGGTCAATTGAGGTGGGAAGACTCATCTAAATGTGAATGATACCATTCTATGAGTTGGGGTCCTGGACTGAAAAAAAAGGAGAGAGTTAAGCACAAGCATTAACCTCTCTCTGCTTCCTGACTGTGTGTGGATCCAATGTGACTTGCCATTTCAAGCATGGCAGCCGATGGCAGGCACAGCTGCCAGAGTGAGACAGAGAGCTCACATTCTCAACTATAGTCACAGAACACAGAGAGTGAACTGGAAGTGGTGCGAGGCTTTTAATCGCAAAACCCAATCCTAGTGACATACTTCTCTTCCAGTAAGTCTGGACTACTCAGTCCTTCCCAAAGAGTATCACCCAATGGGGACTGAGTGTTCAATGACATTTCCTACTCAAACTACCACAAATTGCTTCTACTTTTTGGTAAAATAGTAGAATACTAGAAAAATGCTATGAACGTAGGATTGCGAAGAGCTCGTCAAGATCCTGCTTCCAATGCTATGTAGCATAAACTCAGAAGCACAATTGCTAGGCCACATGTAATTACATGTGTGCATATGTATTGTCTACATGTTACATACATACATACCTGGGGGAGAGATGACCACAATATAAATTTTCCATAATGGCTGTACCATTTTGCATTCCCAAACAAACTGTGCAAGATTGCCGATTTATTTACTTATTTTATGTGTAAGAGTGTTTTGTTCATGTGTATGTCTACGTACCACATGTGTGATGGGAGTTCATAAGAGGGCACTGGACCTTCTGGAGCTTGAGTTGTGGATGGTTGTGAGACTCCATACGGAGTCTGGGAATTGAAACTGGGTTTTCTGATAGACTAACAAGTACTTTTAACCACTGAGCCATCTCTCCAGCCCCAAGTTTTTCAGTGTTTGTACATCTTCACCAATGCTTACTATTTTTTATTTTGCTTATCCTAATGAGTATGAGGATATACCGAATTGTGATTTTGATCTAATTTCCTTAATGACTACTGATATACAATAATATTTTATGTGTTTATTTGCCATTTTTGAATCTTTTTTAGCAAAGTCTCTATTAAAATCCTTTCCATTTTTAAACTTGGGTCTTTTTTTAAGTTATAGGAGGTTTTTTAAAAATATATTTTGTTTATTAACTCTTATCAGGTCTATGGTTTACAACCTCTCTCTTCTAGCCAGTGGGTTTTGTTTTTACTCATTGGTTACATCTTTTAAGGTGGTCTAGTGTTTTGGGGACATGGTGATATTCTCCCCATAGTCTACTTTATCTACTTATGCTTTGTTATCTATACTTTTAATGTCATATTCAGAAAATAATTGCCAAATCCAATGTCATAAAGCTTTACTCTGTTTTTATTTAAAATGTTTAGTTTCGCGCTTACATAACTGACAATCATACAACTTGTATACAACTATACAATCAGCATACAACTTGACAGTCAATGTAAATAAACACTGTGAAATGACCACCACAGTCAAGCCTATTAGCACATCCACCACCTCCAATAGTTACTTTTCTTTTCCTTCTTTCCTTCCTCTCTCCCCTCTTCTCTCCCTCCTTCCCATTCCTTTGTGTGTGTAACAATTAAGTTCTACCCTCTTAAACTGCAAATTTAAATAGGTAATAAAGTTTTGTTAACTATGATTACAACATTATATGTCAGAATGTTAGAACTTACTCATCTTGCATAAAACTCGTACCTTGTGACCTACGTTTCTCTTCTTGCCATCTCCCCAAAGCCCATAAAAATTGCCATTTATTTTGTAAGTTTAATTTGACTTCTTGAAGGTCAACATATAAGATACATTTTGGCTTTGATGCCTTGTAGCTGGGAAGCCAGATGCCTTGCAGCAGTGCGGGCCTTGCTTCCTACATAGTCACACCCTTGTGCTAGCCTTAAGCTCTCCACAGATAGAACTAAGTGTTACAGTTGAAGGTGACCAGTCAGGAGCAGGTCTCGAGCAGATCACGAGCAAAGACTCTGATCACCCCCAGCCTAGTATCATTGTGTTGTAATGAAGGCCTGGAAGTGGAGAGGGTGGGAGAGGCGGGGGAGTTTAAAGTGTCTAAGGCAGAAGCAGGCAAGAGAGTTTTTGGAGAGGGGATTGGGAAAAAAGATGAAGTCTCTGCCTAGCCACTCGGGTATAGAATTCCCTGAGATTTGACATGGTTTGTGATTAATAAAGAGCATTGGAAAATTCAACGATGGACTCTTATTAAGCGATCGAAAGTTACTTTAACACAAGCCTTTAACCCAAAAGGAAAAGGCAGATGGATCTACATGAGTTTGAAGCTAGCCTGGCTCACATAGTGAGTTCAAGACAAGCCAGATCAACATAGTGAGAACCTGTCTTAACCAAACCAAACCAAACAAAACAAAAAATTTCAATAAAGACTTGGCTGGAGTGAGGAATGGCTTAGTCAATAAGATGCCTAATTTAGAGGCATAAAGTTAGGATCCTTTGCACCTATACAAAAGATGGACATGATAGCACACATCTATAACCCTAGCACTGGGGTTCAAAGATAGTCTCACTGGCCAGCCATCAGCACAGCCAGTTGAAGAGTAAGGGTTCAGTGAGAGATCATGTCTCATAAGACAAGGTGGGAGTAACAGTGGAAGACACCCAGTATCTACTTCTGGCCTGCATATCTCTCTCTCGTGCTCTCTCTCTCCCCCCCCCCCTCACATACACACACACACAAAGAAAAAGACCTAGAAGAAATGGTCAAATTTTAGTATCATGTACTGACACTGGATCATGTATTGAAGGCTTGATCCTCTGTTTGTAGTGCTACTGGATAGTGAATGGGTCATAGGGGTGTTAATCTCATCAACGGATGGATGCGTTCATACCTGAATGGGCAATTAGGATGTAGGGCCTAGTTGGAGGAAGTAGATCACTGGGACTTTGACCCCTTTCCCATTTTTGGCTTCAGTAAGATGATCTACCTCTGATGCATTCTTCAAACATCATGAAAGTCTGTCTTGCCTCAGGCCCAAAGCAGTGGAGCGGGTCAACCATGAACTATAAATACCCCGTGAAAGTATTTTTTCACAGTGACAACAAGCTATCTGATACACTAATACTTTTTAGCCTATGTGTGATAAACAGTGTAAAGCTGTGGAGAAGGGTCATGTCCAATGCTAACAAACTAAAGGAGGGATTGATTCTCCCTGGCCTCTTGCTTGGTGCTCCTTTCCTTCCATCATGAAGCAAAAACATGAACTTCTCTGATCAGGGTCTCCTGACCTGCTTCAGAGATCAGAAAATCTATCCTAAGTTCTAAGACCTGCTTCAGGGGACAAGCCTTTGGATAAGGGCCAGCTGTTATAACAACTTGTTCTGTTGTTTGCTCCAAAGTCTTCAGCTTAAAATAAATACTACACCAAGGTAATTGACTATGTAGAGGTGTTAATTTCTAAACTATATTGTAATAGATAATCTTGGTTGTCACCCTGACACACCTGGGGAAAAGACCCCTTCACTGGAGAATTGTCTTCATCATATTGTCTTGTGGGCATGTCTGTGGGTCATTTTCTTGAATGTTAACTGCTAGAGGAGCTGCCTAGGCAGGTGGGTCAGAGATATATAAGAAAGGTAGCTGAGTGTTATCCAAACAGTAAATCAGTAAGCAGAGTTTTTCTGGTTTTTGTGTTAAGCTTCTGCCTTGCCTTCCTATTGTGTTTCCCTCAATAATGGATTGCTACCTATAAGTTAAAACAAACCCTTTCCTCCCCAAGTTGCCTTTGGTCATGATATTTTATCATGGCAACAGAATAGCCGACCAGAACACCTATCATCCCCCAAGTAAGTCCCCAATGCAAGCTAATGTGTTAATGGTGACCTGTCATGTGGAACTAAGTGGACTTGACATTGGCCTCAATGACACCAATAATCTTTCTTTTTAGAGTATGGGATTCTTTTCTTGATGCTATCTGACCCATTCCATGCTCACACTGGGTCCAGACTACTCTGCTGGTGCTTTTGATTTGGTTTTATTATTTGTTTGCAATTTGAGACAGGGTCTCTAAGTTACCCAGGCCGGCAGTGGTTTTGCCATCCCTTTGCCTCTACCCCCTTCTCCACATTGCTGTTTTTATTGGCATATGCCACCTCTCCTGGTTCCTTCTTCTGGCTGCCTCTCATCTGTTGTCTCATCCCTGGAAACACCATTACTGAGTTAACTCAGGCTGCCCAGATAATAACCTGCACTATAGTGCATTCTTGTCTTTTCCCATCTTCTCTTTCTGCAGGTCTGTCTTTTCCTGTCTAGGCAGCTCAGATGACAACCTCTTCACCATAATGGCAGCCTTTCAGGTGGATACAGTTGTAAAACAATATAGGTCTCTCTTTCCCTCTTTACTCAGAAAAACTAATATCTTTTGTGGTCAAAAGAAAATTAGTAGCAGCTGAAAGCGGAATTTTAATGATACTAAAACCTAATTGTTATGCAGCTTTAACTTAACATCCTACCTCCTCTACACAAGCTCCCATTAATTCATCAGCTAAATAATGTGGCTGCTCCTAAAGCTCCTGACAGCTAATTCTCTGCCTGTGCAGCTTTATTGCCAGGGTGAAAAATACTTTGTCTTTTTACTTTCATTTTAAAAAAATAAGCATAATGAAAATATAAAATATTGTTTAGGATTTATCTAAGACGATGTGGCAGCTTCTTTGAGAAATGATCGGTTAGGTAGGTATGAATCAAATTCAGGAGTCACCTCTTTTACTTTAAATCATTATTTGAGTATGGAGGAGCTGATTGGCCATGGATATGATCTCTATATTTTAAACTATGATTCATATCTATCAAAAATTTTTAAAAGAATAATTTTTGAGAGGTCACAGGATCATGCAACTTTGGAAGAGGTTAGGTTTACAAAATATCCCATACAAAATTTCCACCTCTGATGGTTAGTTCTGGTTGTCAGCTTGATTCGACTAGAAACGATTTAGTACATTAAGGAGCTACATCTTGGGCTGGAGAGACAGCTCAGTGGTTAAGAACATTTGCTGCTCTTCCAAGAGACCTGGGTTCAGTTCCAAGCACCCAGTTGGTTATTCACAGCCATCTGTAACTCCAGTCCCAGGAGATCTGATCCCTCTTCTGGCCACCACACAAACTGTACACATGTGGTGCACATACATAGGCATGAGCCAATGAACATAAAAATGAGTAAAGAAAAAGATGTCTGTCTTCTCCAACAGGGCACAGGACTTGGGTTTGCAGCACAACTATGACGTAACATGTCATCTTTTCTCCCCTCTTCCATGTCACCAGGACTACCCACCTACTTATTGCCTAATTACAGATAATAAAAACAGCCACTGAGTATAGATCATTGTTAAGCAGGCCCATTAATTTATTTAATGGAGGACGAAGCACATGAGCCTTTTAATTGAGTGACAGAGATCAGAATTGAGAGTCAGAACTGTAGATTGCCTTAGCTACAGTTCTGAAACCAAGTGTCCAAAAAAGTGAAAGCCCTGAAGGTGAGATTTTTCAGCACAAGGAATGTGTAGAAATATGGAGTTGGGGAACGACCATCGCTGCTAGAACTCAAAAGTTTGCTAGAAAATTAGATGAAGATAGTCTGCAGGAAAATAGAAAATGAAAGCAAGCTGAGTCTACACATTCTGAGCTGCTGTAATAGAAGAGTAGAAACCACCTCTGAAAGCACAAGAGTTAAAGACAGGACTGCCAGCACAGGCTGGGGGAAGGGGCTACTCAGCCAGACACAGCACCCATTTAAAAATGATACATGAGTCACATCCCAGCCCTCTCTAGCCTTCCTCATGGCTCCTAGTGGTAGCTCTGCTAACTTTGCAGCCAACCCTTAAAGTCAAGAGTAAATGGCCATCTCATGACCTCCTCACAACACTAAAAGGGGTCACATTTAGTTGGGAAATGAGCACTGTCTCTCTCTGTAATTTATATACTGAACAGAAGCTTCTAGATTTCTGAGATTTCACCTAGGAAGACAAATAAATAAGGAAAGGTGCTTTAGTTAACTTATGGTCTAGCAGGAGGTACTGAATTGAGTCTACATGGTCTGTAGAGGTGAGATGCTGGGAGAGAAGCTGTGCAAAGCAGGGGAGGCAGTGTCTAAAACCACACAGCAATTTTGAACCCAAAGTTCTCATATCTTACCCCAGTGAATTAAGTGGAGTCTGGGGTGAGACAAAGCACACCAGTGTTTCCTTTTTAGAGACTCTCATTTGCTGGCCTGGTTCCTTAAGCCTCCATTTTACAGTATTTTTGGAAAAATAACTCATTAGTTTTCTTTGTGGATTCTGTTTTATGGTTTTCCATATTGAACCTTCCCCCCCACCCCCCAATGAAGGTTCATCCATTGAAGGCTTGGTCCACAAATTATTATTCTGGGACGTTCATGAATCTTTAGAAGCCTAGCTAGGGGAAATAGGTCATTGGGTGCATATGCTTGGTGTATCTAGTATATTCATTTTTACCATTATCCTTTATGTATCATCTATCATCTATCTATCTATCATCTATCTATCATCTATCTATCTATATATCTATCATCTATCTATCTATCATCAACCAAAATATCTTGGGGCTAGTGAGATAGCTAAGTGGTTAAGAGCTCTTAGCTGTTCTTCAAGTGGACCTGACTTCAATTCCTAGCATCCACATGGTGGCTAACAGCCATATATAACTCCAGTCTCTGGGGAGTCAATGCTCTTTTCTGGCTTCTGCAGGCACCAGGCATGCCTGTGGTATACTGACATAGATGTAAGCAAAACACCCACATAGAAAGATAGATAGATAGATAGATAGATAGATAGATAGATAGATAGATAGAAAAATAGATGATAGATTGATTGATTTTGATTGGTATAGTGGTACATGCCTTTAATCCAAGAACTCAGGAGACAGAGGCAGATGGATCTCTATGTGTTCAAGGCTAGCCTGGTCTGCTAGTGAATTCCAGGTAAGCCAAGGCTACATAGTGAGACCCTATCTCAAAAAAAAAAAAAAAAAAAAAAAAGAAAAGGTGTACACCTACTGTTTCACTCAGCAAGGAAGACATGGAAGCATTTTTATAAGTGCAAACCCTGCCAGACCTCAGTAGAGGGAACCACCCATCATGGCAAATACCATATTGGACAGTGGCATCTATCTCAGAGGTTTTTACTGATACCTAAGCTCCTCAGGTGTTCTATTGATATCTTGTGCAGATCATAATCAATCAAACAACGCCCACATAAAGCCAACACCTGCAGACAATACAAAATGCCAAGGCCTAGGCAGCCCTTCACCCAACAATGTACAAAACAACCATTTTAAACATTCTTAAAAATAAACTTCTGAAACAACAACAAAATATCTATGCTATCTACCTTTCTATCCCATCTATCTTACCTAAATAATCTATCTGCACACACACAGGCCCCACCACCGGCCCACCCATCAATCACAGGATAAATAGCTCCCACGACCATGACATTCTGCTTCACCACAAGTCTAAGGACTATGGATTGAATTCTCTAAACCTGTGAGACAAAACAACATCACCTTCCTCCTCTAAGTATTTGTTATTGTCATGAAAAGTTTACCTCTTTATGGAACTAAAAATTAGTTAATGTGCTTCCCCTGAAAACAAATCAGAGATGTTAACTTACTAGTCATGAGTGGAACACAGACCATAAAACAGTAGATCCCAAAGGGAGAGCCACACCAGGGAAGGCAAAGGCTAAAACCTTGAGGCCCAATGTGGATCCTGCCTCAGGGGACAAGAGTTCTCTCTCAGTGATGTTAATGTGTGCCCTGACTTTTGTCACCTCTATGAAAGTGTCGCCTCAATACAGGAAAGGCAGAAATTAGGAGACTTCCTCCCCCTGGTTTGGCCAAACTATAAACAAAATCAGTTTCCATTCCTTCCTTTCTTTCGAAGGCAGTAGATTCACAGTAACTACCAGGTACAACCACGCCTTCAAATAGATGGGCTAAAGGGACACTCAGGAAGAGTGTCTGTGATATTCTGGGACCATGCCGAGTTCTTTACATACTTTCTGTCTGCGATAATCACAAGGCAGGAACTACTGTCCTCATTCTTGCAGATGAAACATTGAGGAAGGTGACTTCCTCCCAGCACATACGGTGGTGCAGCAAAAATTACAAAACCAAGTCTTCTGGTGCCAAAGATTTTGTTTTTCTGTCCATTCAGAACCACAAAAGCCACTGACACTCCTTAAAGTAAACAAAAACAAAAACAAAAACAAAAAAAGAAAGTTGATTAGTTTAACAAACAGAATTAAACATTAGTCAAGAGAAACCCACGTAGAAGCACACTCCAATATTTGATGACCTCACTTCTGTGCCCCTTCTCTTCCCTCCATTTTTTCTCCCCACAGAAGCTCAACTCTTTAGTATTCAAGGTTCTCAGTGGTCGCATCCAGCTATTGTACTTAGACTGATGTCAGCCAATCCAAGTGTCCCATTTCTTTCTAGTGATTGGTTGAAGATGGTCATGGGCAGTGGGTTGGTCACTTGATGGGTAGGCTGGCAAGTGCCTAGGGACAATTTCTCTACTTCTCTCTCTTTTTTTTTTTTTAAGTTCACAGGAAGAGCTAGCCGCAGCAAAAGCATTTTTCCTTTATCAATTTCTGTTCCTTAGTTTTTTTTGAAGGATTACATGACTTGGTGACACCTCTACATAGGTCTCTTGAGGATGTGTTAGCCTTTTTGAGGCCCAGACAGGTCGACACACAAGGATGGTGTGGTGAACATGTGTAATTTATCTGGACCATGGATATGCTGTCAAGCTTTCCTATTTTCAGCCCTGGGGCTACGCATCTCTATACGTCCTGCTATATAAACAACCCCTACTCCTCTTGTCTCTGCGGTGTTTATGCATGCGTGAGTTCAGGAGCCTGTGTCTATATGTGGAGGTCAGAGGAGGCCAGCAGGTGTCTTGCCATGACTCTCTACATTCTTCCTTTGAGACAGGATATCTCCCTGAGCCTGGATTTAGGCTGGTGACCAACAGATCCACTTGATTCTCCTCCCTCAACCCCACAGCCCTGTGGTTACAGGTGCTCCTGTCATCACACTCCTTTTTTATGTAGGTGCTGGGATTTGAACTCAGATCTTTGTGCTTGCACATCAAGGACATGTATCCACTGAGCAATCCCTCTAGCCCTCCTTTGTTCTTAAAGCTCCTGGACACTATACTCTCTACATTCATTTGCTATGGGTCTTCATTTTGTTTTCTCTGAAGCAGAGGGGTGATACTTGCTCTCCAGTCACCTGTGCTTCATGGGTCAAAGAGCTTTGAGCTTTGTCAAGGAAACTCAGGAGAAATTATACTAGAATTCCAGGACTGGGAGGTTCCTTGATATTAGTGTGTGGGTGTTCCTCAAAGGCATATATCCTCCCTCTGGTTTAGGAACATAGCTTCTCAGTTCCTCAAAATCACTAGCCTTCTTAGTCACTGGATGAGATTGAGGTCCATGGGAGGCAACCTGGGATTCTGAAAATGGCTGCTTTTGTTCAGGCTGGCTTGGATCTTTCATCATTCCCCTTGGTGGTAACTGCCTTTGGATGTTTCCAGTGGTTAAATGGTTACTTATGCTATTTTGCCTGTCTTTTTCCTTCTCTGAGACAGTTAATCATTTCCTATTCATTTCTCATTTGTAATCTAGAGAGCTTTCTCTGTTCAATGCAGAGTGATTTTGGAGGGAGCCACAGGAAACTTCTCTCCCCCTGGTTGTTGTTGTTGTTGTTGTTTGGTAAGATTAAATAGATAGGTATCTGTCAACAAAGAACAGTCATCCTGTACTTAGGCTCTCCAGTGTGAAAATGAGATAATGCTGATCTCACATACCCCAGGGTCTCTTCATAGGTCTGTGAACTGTACCCTGCCTGCACATCTTCTCCCAATTTGACCCCTTTCAGTACCCTCCTCCCTCCACACACACACTCCTTTCTTTCAAGTACCAATACATTTCTCCATGGTCTGTATTATTTGCCCTTTTAATCCTTTTGCTAGGTACCCCAGATTTTTGTAATTCATTCCACCAAAATCTGTCCAGTGCCCACTGTACTCAATGATATACGCTAGTGACGGTGATAAGGATAGCACAAGATAGAAATGTAAGCACAGGTCGTGTGTGGTCTACAGGTGCAGGCTAGTGATGGAGCTAAGTAGGCAGCAAGGCAGGCAGAAAGTATAAACCAGGGCTGCACCTTCAGCCAGGTAAAACAGGCTGGAACAGAAGGTAAAGTAGTGGGTGCCTGCCACATTCTTACCAGTCTGTAGATCACTACCATATCTGATATCTCCACGATCTTTCCCCTCGTATCCTTTCCTTCACTTCTGTGCTTTGCTATGCTGTGAATCACATGACACGTTCATGCTCCATAAAACCACAGCATTGCTTGCCAGCCTATTGTCTTAACTTCTTTTCTATTGTTGTAATAAAACACCTTGACCAAGGAAACTTATGGAAATGAAGGTTTATTTGGGGTTCCAGTTCCAGAGAGATAGTTCATCACCATCATGGTGGGGAGCATGCCAATAGGCAGGCAGGCCTGGTGCTGGGACAGTAGCTAAGAGCTCACATCTTGATCCACAAGCAGAAGCAGAAAGAACATACCTAGAATGGCATTAATTTTTTGAAACTTCAAAGTCCACCCCCAGTGAGACACCTCCTCCAATAAGGCCACACCTCCTAATCCTTCCCAAACAGCTTCACCGACTGTGCACCAAACATCAAATATATGACTATGGGGATCTATGAGGAGTATTCTCATAACAACTGTGGGGCTGGCCTAGAGCTATGAAGGGGTTGAAGTGCACTTTGAACCCCAGATTTCTCACTCTGAGAGTAGAAGGTGTTCTGCTGTTCCTCTTTCTTACTCTGACAGACCTCAGCTAGCGGTAACAGCTAGCAAAGCTCCTTCAGTGCTGCCATGTTGTAAGACACATAGCATCTGTTAAAACCCTGCTTATGCAAAGAAGGCTTCCTTGAGAATTTTGGCCCCAGCCAATAACAGGTGACCACCCATATCTGGGTGTGAGCCCCCCATATGTAAATAGCACTTTCCTGGTATCACTGCCCTAGTTAATAACTTACCGCCACATAAAGTATTTCCTTCTTATATATCCCTTTGCTTCAATAAAATGAGCTGTTTACTGACGACACTGTCTCCCAAGAAGTCTGTCTCTTACTCACTCGCAAGTCTCTACCCAAGACCTGCTCAGACCTCAAATGGTGTCTGCCTATGTTCGCCTCCTCGAGGCTCAGCCCATGCACCATCCCAGGGAGAGAACCAGGAAGCATAGACCCATAAACCAGCACACTAGCTGACTTCATTTAGTTTTTCTTTGACTCTATTTTGGCCTCTTTCCCCCTTTTCTGTTTGAATCATTCTTTTCTCCAATGGCCTTAGAGTCCACGAATGGCAGGACTGATCAATGTAATCTCTATGATAAGAATCACAGATCTCTCAAGTAACAGTGTGACTCACACGACAGATCACGATGAGATCCTGCCCCAGATAAATCATCCATGCTGAGGAGACTGCACCCTGGAGAAGGAATCGTCTCATGGGGACTAGATTCCTCCCTTGGGGTGACAACAATGCAAACAACTCTTCAAAGACAAAAGGGGCAAAAAAAAAAAAAAAGTGAAATCTCTACTTTGTACCAACTGGACTCTGAGTGCTTAGAGCCTGATCTGTGATGCCCTATATAAATAATTAGAGTCTAATTCCTAATGTCCCTGGTGTCTTACCCCAAATGGCCAGTTTCAGAAAAGAAAGATGATATTATAAAATTTACTACCCAACAAGAAAGTGAATTATCCACCTCTTATCTATTCAAAGATGATCCCCACAACTGGCCTAGATGTAATTGAACTGCCATAAGAGCACCCCAATTCTCTCTCAGGGGTGTGATTCTCTATGTGAATTTGCTCAACATGCTTCTGTCCAGTGTCTATTCTTTATTAAACATTTTATATCAATTCTGGTCTGGTAAACGCTTCTACCTCTGTGCTCTACGCTCATCCCTCCCGGCATGATACTTCACGGAAACGCTTACAGAAGCAGAATTGAGATGCTGCTCGTCAGCCCGCGGCCGGACCCTTACCATCTGCTCCGTGAACTGTGCAGACCCCAGCGCCCTCCTTTGTTTATCTTTTCTATAATATTTCAAACTTCCCATTATCTTCTTAAAGATGGGATGGTGGTTGCTGAACCCTTTTATCTGCCCTTCCAGACATGGTGTCATTCTTTGCTCAGACAAATTCTGTTAAGTTATATTGTTGAAAACTTTTATTAGAAGTAAAGAGGTATTACCCATTTTAAAGGTGAGTCTGAATCCCTTAACTAGAGAACTAATAAGTACAAAAAACTTGGTAAACTAGAAATGTGGGACATGCTGCCTGAGTCTATGTGTTACTATTATGGGAGAATCAGGGTCTCCTCTTGGGGTTCTTAGTTTCCTTAATAAAATAATTTAAGAATGGATTCAAAAGGAAGCTCCAGAAAACACTCTTTCCATAGCATAAAAACCAAACATGTCAGGTGATGGGGGCGCACGCCTTTAATCCCAGCATTCATGAGACAGAAGCAGGCAGATCTCTGTGAGTTTGAGGCCAGCCTGGTCTCCAGAGTGAGTTCCAGGACAATCAGAGTTACAACAGAGAAACCCTGTCTCAAAAAAAAAAAAACCCAAACAAACAAACAAACAAAAACAAAACAAGACAAAAAACAAAACAAAACAACAAAGCAAAACAGGGCAGGCAAAGCTGTAATCCCAGCAGTTGTTTGGAGGAAAAGAATAGAGTCGAGAAAGAGACAAAGCCAGGCCAGGTATTTGAGTTAAGCCAGCATGGCAGTAATACACATGGGCTAGCAGGTACATGGGGGGGGGGGCTTAAAGAAGGAAGGAAGAGAAGGAGGAAGGAAGTCCAAAGTGCCAGAAAAATCATTTCTAGGCTATGGTCAGCATCCAGAAGAAAGACACAAAAAAAGAAAAAGGAAAAGTTAAGCAGACCCAACAGAACCTCATTGGGGCTCATAGGGACTGGCTTAGGAGGTGAGAATTCTGGGAAGGAAAAGCACATTATCTCATTAAAGGGCTAATTATTCCTCCTACCCTGCCTTCCTGAGACCTGTCCCTTGGCCAGGTGGCTGGCCCAACTGGACCAACTCTTAAGGGAGGAGACTTCGTTGTTTGAGCTAGGAGACAACAGCTTTCCCTTAATGCTACTTTAATCAATGCTACTTTAACACAGGGCTAAAGTGCCACACATTGTATCGTGGGTAGCTACTGGCCAATCATAAATACTGACTATTCAAAATGTGGTTAATATGGTTAATATGATTGACATACACATTAGGGATAAAATGTACTCTGGATTTTGTAGACAATATTTTTCAAATAGTAAAATGCTTCAATAATTTAAAGCTTTGTATTGAAACAAGAAGACTTTGTATATATTAAGCTAAATAAGATTACACTTAAATGTAATTTCCAGTTTCTTTTTACCTTTTTTAATGGACTATTAGAATATTCCAAGTAACACAAGGCTCCCACTTCACTTTGTTGGATTGCACTGAGGCAATAAAGTAGTTTTGGTGACTGGCATTATCACATTATGCAAGCTTTAGTGACAAGGAGTCACGCATCCCCCCATCCCTGGTCATGAACACTTCCGCACTGGAGCAGTTGTGGTAGGGTATAAGCTAGTGGTGTTCTGGACCCTGTACTGCTTCTCTTAGCCAAGGGTTTTCCTATGCCTTAAAGAAGGGACTACTGGAGCTAAGCATCCAAGGTCTGCGGGATACTGGAGCTTTTGTCCTTTCTCCCAGTGCATCAATTAAGAAAGCTTTGATGATCTTGCTTCCTCTCTGGCCTGGAGCTCAGACTCACCAGCTAATTAACTCTCCAAAGAAAGCTTTGAGCTGCCTTCAACTCAGAGCTTTCCATTCCTGCTTCCACTGGGGGAGAGTGGCTCAGGGGATCTCATGCTGGAGATCCTGCTTTTATTTTTTGGTTGAGACATGTCAGAACAAACAATTTTTGCAAATTCCATCCTTCCAAAGAGAGAGACAGGCAACTCGTTAAAAGCCAGATTTCAGTTTTTGCCTATGACTGTGTCTTGTCTTTGCTAATAGTGACAGGAGGAAAACAGGGTGTCTTTGAGCTCAATAGGGGATTTCTCTGTGACCTCAAATGATCTGTACCTTGGGGGTTAAGGCACTGGGTGCTCATGGTCACACGGAACTTCCACTGAGCCAGTGGCCTCTGGGTTCTTGTCCCAAAACGGGCAATGGGAAGATGGGTTTAGAGAGGAATCCTGTTACAGATCTGTGAATAAGAATCTGAAGAATAAGAAAGCAGAGAACTCCTGTGTAGCTTGAGTGAGGTCCTGGAAATGGAATGCCCTTGAACTTTGAAGCTTTTCATAGAGTACTGCACAAACTGGAGTGACATATGTTTAGGGAGATGAGCTGGTTGACCCAGTTGGCCCAACCAGGAGGTGTACTGGCAGATCTGGTGGTATCCTCAAACACAGTTTCCAGGTTCAAGGTGGGGCTGGGCGTGGGGAAGCTCCTTTAAGTAGAGAGAGACAGTAGAAACAAGATTCTGAGGGCATCTGGCATGCTCGTTTGGCTTCCTGCCAAGATGGAAACAGATATTCTGACATCTCCGGCCTTCAGCAAGGACAGGCTGCAGATAGCATCAGGGACATTTCTGGCTTTTAGCCAAGAAGAAACTGTTCATTTTTAGGGAGGATCCAGTGTTTGTCTCCTGCTCTCATCAGCAGTATTTGATATAATGAACAGAGAGACCACACATTTGAATGGCTTGAGTGACATGGGTGAGCAGAGCATCTCCTACCCATTAGTTTCGTTTCCTGTAGAGTGAAACTGGTGGCTTTCACCGAGCTTCAGCATTTTGCTTCTTTCTGAGGCAAATGATACTGTATTTTTGTATAGGTTCAGCTGCTCACCGGAGTCCTCTGCTTGAGGCAGAAGTCTGCCTCAAAGTCAATACCTGCAAAAGATCTCCTCAAAATCCCCATGGCGTCCTCCTTCTCATTACAGCTGACCACACACACAGTTCTCCCAGTCTCTAGGCTCAGATCACTGCATTAAGCTTTATGCCCCTCACTTGCACCTTGCTTGCAAACTTTTGTTTATTCATGTCAACACACACACACACACACACACACACATACACATCGAAAAAAAAAAAAAAAAGATGGCTTTCATTGTAAAGGGAATAATCGGAGCTGTTTGAGTGAGCATGGCCCAGGAACAGACTTGGATTATCCCAGATTTCATGTTCCAATGAGGAAGCAGTTTCACACTTTTGCAGAATAAAGAAAGTCATCAGTCTAGGGGAGTTTAAAACACATGGGTGGGTACATCAGAGAGTCAGGTACAGCAAGATGGCCGAGGCTTTTCTTTAGGCCCAAGATCCTCTCTGATGACACGCTTAGCTTTTGGGTTGGTGGAAGCTAGTGGTCTGCTAAACTAATAGATTTTCAAAGATTTTTATCTGTCACAAGATGTTAGTTCTTATACAGAGGTGGGCAAAATGGCTATTCAGAGAGCTAAAGCTAGCCCAAGCCTCTGGAGCTTCAGCATTTCAACTTCTCCATATCACACAATTTTAATCAGCCTTTGCAGGCTCAGCATCTTTACTTAAGGTCAATCTGTATTTCTACTTCTTGTCATCATTCCCTTTTCTCGAACCTGCTGAAGTTTTCCTAATTCAGACTTCCTTTGCTTTTCTTTTAAAAAAAGATATGTTGCCGGATTTAGGGGATTAAAGTCTGTGCCTGATGCCTTTTGGGAGGCCCAGGTCCTTAGTGATATCTGGGTGCCAGTGTGATATCTGGGTACCCGTGGGCTGTCCGGGTGTCCACAAGATGCCCTGGTGCCTGCAGAATGTCCAGGTGTCTGAGGAATGGCCAGGTACCTGTGGGATACCTGTACCTAAAAGAAGTTGGGTCCATGTGTGGTGTCTGGGTGCCTGTGTGTTAGGGTGGTGAGGTCCAGCTTCGGGTTGAACTTGACCATGATGACTTGGGGCTGGTGTGAGCCAGGTGAATGGCCATGGTCAGAGTGGCCTACTTCCTCCAGGAATCATGGTGATGTCTGTGATCCATGCTCCCACCAAATGGGCTGGAGTCAATTTTATTGTTATTGTCTGTCTGTTTGTTTGTTTTTTGAGGGCACAGGGGTGGGAGAGTAGACAGGGAGGAATGGCAAGAGGGTGTGATTGAAATACATTATGTGAGACTCAGGTTATTAATAAAAGTATTATGAAAAAAAAGATATGTTGCCAGATTTAGGAGGTTACAGCCTGTGCCCCAACAAACCAGGCTTGGCTGCCTGTCCTCAATAATTTAATGAAAAGTCAAATTAATAGAGAAGAGAAACAGGTGATTTATTCAAGGCAGCTACATAGGGAAGAAGAACAAAGAGATTCAGTAAAACATCCCCAACTCCACCAGGCCATGTTCTCCTTGGGATCCTGACATGAGGGTTTAAACTGGAAACAAGAGATACACATAAGAAATCCATGCAGCGAGATGTGGCCTGCTGTCTACCATTGTCTCAGCTCCAGGTCTCTCCAGCCTGGCCACCTGACAGAGTCATAGGTGATGATTTGTTTCCATGAGACCCAGTTCTCTCCAGGAGATTCCTAGGGGAATTTGAAATTTCTCGGGGTCCATTCTTTCAATTAACTGATAGCCAAAGAGCACAAGTGTCTCTTTAGAATATATTCTTTCCTTCCATACAGGTTCATGAGGAATGAATTCTGCAGCCTCTCAGCCTTCCTGCTGCTTGTCTCTCATCTCCAGATGAGGACAATTACTCAATAAATTGAGACAGCACCCTAAGCAATTAACAGTGCAAAGTTGGGGTAGCAACTTATTGGACCAGCTTGTGGGACAGAGTGGAGTTAAGGCAATGTTGGCCAATATTGGCAAGATCATGTCTTGACTGGGACTACATGGTTATACATATCTCTTCTTTGTGTTTCAGCGTAAACTTCATCTAAGTGCCCAGAAGATATGGGTGGGGGTGGGGTGTGTGTCATTGGATTGCTTTATCTCCCCCACCCCCCCAGTGTGGCCATATTGCCTTTTGCCATCATTCATCTCTTCAACTGGCTTATCAAGATGAGTGACTACATCTGGCTTGTTTTAGTAGCACTAGAGTCTGGACTCCAACCCTAAAATGTTTAGCAGCAACACAGGCTTTGTATCTGATTCAGATGTTTGCAATACTTGAGCTGTTTTCTGAAGGTGCTGACCTTCCTCCATGAGGTCACTAATGTTCACAGCCAGTGTCCCATCTCTCTTGGAGGAAAGAAGACAGGAAGCATCATTGCTTTAACACGAATTCTTCTTGGCCCTAGAACCTGCTGTGTGTGCATGGCCATTCTTTGCCGTGACTCTTGTCCTAAGAGCTAGCACTGCATTCTAAAGACAGCCCTGCAGACTCCTTGGTCTCTAACTGCTAAAGGCAGCTCCTTTCATTGCTCCCACAGAAGGGCTGGGCTTGTTCCAACCATCCCTGTCCCTGTCAACACCTTCCCCATCTACAGCAGTTAATCTGATATTTTAGATGCAGCTCTTGATTTCTTTTCACAGCCTACTCAGCTACTTTGTGATTTTGATCAGGAGATATTGCCCTGTATGCAAATACTAGATTGGGTCACACCATTTAATAAAGCTATCATGGCCAGTGTGAGCGCAGCACACAAAAGGGGGCAGGAGTGCACAGCTGAACTCTTTGTGGCACAAAATCAGGCAGTGTACACTTGGGTAGAGACCTTCTTGATGTCACAGGGTGAGGGATTAAGTCATAATTATGTAGATCTAAATTGCCTTCTATCGAGCCCACTGGCGGTTCTTCATTAACATCACAGCAGGTCTAATTCTAGTGCAGACTGATCATCCTTCAGCTGCCTGACACCTAGCCTGCAGAATATGTTCAGAATTAAGCAAGGACCTGGGCTGCAGAGAACATCAGGTGCTGTCTTTCCACATTGCCTCAGTCGTGTGTTGATGACTGTGTGAACCCTCCTCTCTCCTCACTGACTGGTCCCACGCATCTGATTCCAGTTCTCAAGGCACTGCAATCTGAGAACCTAGTAGCTACTGAAATATTGGAGAAAACTGATCCTTTGAGTTTTCTAAACAGTGCAATGCCAACTCAGATTTTATTTCTTCAAAACATTTATGACTGAGATGGCCAATTGATATCACCACAAATCTAGACGTCAAATAACTCTTCAAATGCATGGGTCTCCCCAGAAAGGCTGAGGCAATGGGGAGCGGGGCTTATGGAGCAAGAATGCTGGTCTGCTGGCTAGGGTGTTTCTGTCCCATATAGGTGTAGAGGAAGATCCCAGTTGATGGCTGACAAGCCTGAGGATCTAGTTGACTCTTGTGTTGGGTCACTCAGATGTTTGTCTCAGTAGGGAGAACCTATGAGCCAAAAGCAACTCCATCTTCCATAGGAATGAGCCCAGGAGAATGTTTCTCCCAAGTGCCTAATTTTAGGGCATTTCAAGGCATCCCCACAATCAACAATAAGACTTGCAGTTGCCCATGAAGGACCCTGATCACCTCACACCAAACTTCTAGGGTCACCTGCCCATCTGTTTTTGTACCCACATTAAGGAATCTTCAGTTGATTTTAAATGGAGAAGTGTTTAGCTCCTAACAAGAACATTGAGATAACAAGAGTTGAAGGGATAGTTTAAACCACCAGGTCACTAGCCAAAATTAGCTGGGTAAAGAATACACACACACACACACACACACACATACACACACACACACACACACACACACGGGCTCTGCCACAGACCCACAGACTCTCATTCCCAGTGGCAAGGGACTGCAGTTTCTTTCTTCCTTGCAATTTCATAATACTAAGTTTTAATCTGCTGTGATTCTCCTACTTTTATGCTGTCTTTGATTGCTGTTAGTTAATTAATTAGCTAATTAACTGAGACTGTTCGTACTGTCTTAGGTGGCCTTCAACTTCTCTGAACTCAATTCATCCCTTGCCTCAGCCTCCTGAGTGCTGGGATTATAGACACATGCCACTGCAGCTGGTTTATTTTTAATGTTTTAGTCTTTGTGTCTCTATTTCATAATCCAGACTGCTTTACATTCTTTCTGGAAAACATGGTGGAGGTGGTATCAAACTGTGAGTAACTTTCAAAGCAGAGAGCATCACTATCAAAAAGCTCCCCCAAGCACCAGAGAAGAAATCCACATAGTTGTCATCTATCTTCAGTTGAAATCTCCAAGTGACAAGTATCAAAGCACTTTAAAATGGTAACTAATCCATTGCGAGCTTCTCAGAGGGTGAGGGATTCTTCCTTGCATTAAAACACACTTAGCAGTGTGGTAATGTTTTGCTGTTTAATTCTGTCCTTGCTCTAGAGGATTTGTCCTCTTAGCTTGTATTAGTTATGATTTCTGGATAACAACATTTCTACATCTAGCTGCTTCAGAACCAACAAACATGACTTCCTGAGATACACAGCTTCTGAGGGTCAACCAAGGGTAGGTGAAGTGGGTGATTCTAGCTGAGTGGTTCTCCTGATGGGTTCTCTCTGGTAAGGCTTGGCTGGAGCTGTGGGATCCACTTGCAAGGTGATCCACTTACATGGCTGTGGAAGGAGGCTTCACTCAGTTCTTTGCTGGTTCTGGGCAAGAGGCCAGCCCCTTTAATGCAGTCTTCTCCATAACATTTGCTCGAACATCTTATGATATGGTACCAGCTTCTCCAAGGAGAGTGAACTGGGAGACAGCAAGCGTTAACCGTAATGACTGCCATGACCAACTGGTCCCTTTCCATCACCTTTTCACAGCCCAGGAGAACGGAGCTGTGAGATGCAAGCAATGAAAATGGAAGGACATTTAAACTCCATTTTAAAGTTTTATCTTGTTTAAACAAGTTTTATCTTGTTATTGATATTCTCTACTTGATGAGATGTCATTCTTGTGCTTTCTTTTAATTCTGTAGACACGGTTTCCTGTATTTCTTGAATGTATTTACATTAGTGGTTAGATTAAAAAATTTTCATTTTATTACTATTATTGTGTGTGTGTGTGTGTGTGTGTGTGTGTGTGTGTGTGTGTGTGTGTGTGTGTGACATGTGTATAAGTGAAGAAATCCACTCTTGCCTTCTGCTATAAGTTCCTAGAATCCAGCTCAGGCCATTAGGCTTATACAGAAAGGGCTTTTACCCACTGAGTCATTTCCCTAGCCCAGACTATCCACATTTTAGGAGCACATGTAGCAAGATAGATTCTAGAGTACACAGATTATATAATGTTACCATGATCTACCTCCAGAATACTTTACTCCCCTAAAAAGAAATCCATGCCCAGCCATTGAAAAGTCAATGTATCTAGAACGCCATTGTCTTGATGTTATTGCTGATTGTCAAGTCACATTTCAGATCAATTCTGTAAGATAAGTACTCCTTGCCCTGACTGGTCTCTGTGTTGTAGAAATGTATTTTTAGTTCTGTTTAAAATGGTTGTTTTGTGCACTGTTGGGCGAGGGGCTGCCTAGGCCTTGGCATTTTGTATTATCTGCAGGTGTTGGCTTTATGTGAGGGATATTTGATTGCTCACGATCCGCATGTGCTATAAGTAGAACACCTGAGAAGCTTAGGTACCAATAAAACCCCTGAGATGAGATGCTCACAGTGCCACTATCCAGTATGGCGCTTGCCATGATAGTGGTTCCCTCTGTTGAGATCTGGCAGAGTTTGCACCTGTGAAAGCACCCCTATGTCTTCGTGGAGAGCCACCACAGTAGGTGTAGTAATACATCTCTGCTCAGTTTACGAAGGGAAGGCCGATTTCCTCAGATTACTGAACCAACAAGTCTTGTGTCTTTTCCAAAGGCTGTGTATTGGGTTATACTTTGAAGGCCTAGAACTGCTTGTGTTTGAGGTTAGACAGAGGTGAGAAGTTACCAGTCAGATCTCTCCACATATACACCATTCTGTATATGCTCACAGCCTTCTAGATCAACAGTCATATATTGGAGCTCTTCAGAACTCCATGTGGGTATTTTCTTATCCAGATCTTCCTTTTTCAGTGTTTGGTTAGGTTCATGTTTGTCTCAACTACCACTGCAGTCTCAGATGGACACATTGTTAAAGCATTACTTTTGATTGGTTTTGACTCCAAAAGTTGAACAAACTCCAATGACTACATCTTGTGAATGGAGCTTTTCCAGAGAGCTGTAAGAAGGTCACCACAGTGACAATTCTATGGAATGTACATTTTGAGAAACTTTCAAAATTTTCATACCCACTCCAGTGGGTATGAAGCAATTTATTTTCTCAGCAAAACAACAAATCAAAATACACTGTTTGTTCTCTCTCTCCCCCTCTCTCTCTCCCTTTCTCTCTCCCTCTCCCTCTCCATGTGTGTGGCACAGAGGCTTGGGGATTCATCTGTGGGTATACATGTGAAGGCTTGAGATCAATGTCAAGTGTCTTCTTCCATTATTCTCCATCTTTTCAAAAATATATTTATTTTTATTTTTATGTGTTTATGGACAAATTCATTGATATCCTCTTATAGAGGCATGAGATATATCACTAGCCTATTATTTTTGACCTTTAGAGTCTAGATAAAGTGATGTTATATTAATTTTAGGGATAGTATTTATAAGGTTTTATAAGGACTTCCATTTTGGTTTTGGTTTCTTAAGAGTCCTGAACTATCATGTAAGAAGGCTAATTCCTTCCTGGAATATGCTGGAGAGACCATTTGGAGATGCTATGGGACAATAAACAGCTATCCCCCTATACACAGAGACAGAGACAGAGAGACAGAGACACAAAGAGACAGAGAGACAGACAGATACACACACACACAGAGGGGGAGAGGGGCAGTTAACAGCTAGAGATACCTCGAGATTGGTACCCACAAAGGTGTCAGAAAAGCTGTCTTGGATACTCTAGACTGGCCCAGGGGCCAGCTCAATGTCACTAAGGGATTCCAGTGGGTGTCACATGTGGCAGAAGGATTATCCAGCAGTGTCTTGAATCATGGGATATAGTACCTTTTAAGATACACTGTCTTGAGTTACCCAGAGAAACTGACTGGAACAAGGAGCCAGTGTCCTTCTGTGAGAGTTTGCATTAGTCATGAGCAAGGGATCAGAGGCAGACACTGTTCTTCATAGCTTTATCTAGATGGAATCTCTTAGAGCCATACAACTATATGTATATTTATGGCCCTCTAAGGGGTTAGCCTTGTGCATCGTGAAATGGTTCTCCATAAGTGGTGTATGGAAGCTGATCACACCAAAATAGGAATGCCCCTTGTCCTTATATGTATGACCAGCAAGTCAATATCTAGAAGAGAAACTGCTGGGTGGTGGATCTATAAATGTCTAGTTTTGTAAGTGCACACTACCAAATCATAAACCAGAATGGGGCTAACATTCTAAATCCTCCCATCGTCTCCAAGGGCGCTTGTTTCCTGCAGCCTCTGTACTGCAGGCTATTTTCAAGTGTGGAAGTAATTGTGATCTCACAAATCATATTATCTCTCAACATGACCCCAATTTGCTTTTCTTTAGGTCCACTCTGCCTGGCATAGTGCTGGACAAATTAGCAACACAATAAATATTACTTGAAAGAATGCATGCAGCCCAGGAAGCCTGACTGAATCTCTTCTTCCAGCCCCAAACCTTCTCCATCTCAACATCTTTTGCGAGTTGTTCAAGAGGCGCCTCAGATGTTTTTCTTCACCTACCCTTTGACCACATGGCTTCTCTCCCTTTTGTCTCATGAATGACGTCTCCCACAGTTACCCTAGCTATGTTTGTAGCTAGGCCTATGTATCTCCTTTTCTTCCCCCCAAAATGCACAAAACAATTATTTAAATACAACTAAAGATGACCGTCCACAACATCTGTGTAGGAGATGTGATCTCTCAGCTTCCTGCTCTAACCACCCGCTGCCATGCTCCCGTGCCCCGGCCTCCCTCTGGAGCCATAAACGCTCCTTCTGTAGGTCTCTCTGAGTCATGGTGTATCGCAGCAGTGGAAAGGCAAGCTAACGCACCTGGACGCCTCCCTTTGCTCTGTCACACATTCTCCCACTCACCTGCTCCTGTGCAACCAGTGGTCAGATCCTGTCTATTTGATTCACCCTCTACCTGTGAGTCATTCTCAAAATGGTTAGAGGGCATCCACCGTGTGGCAGTGATTGTTCTAAGCTTTGAGGATACAGAGAAGAAAGGAAAGGGCCCCACCCCCACAGTTGAGTTGCAGAGCATGTCAGCTGGCCATAGAGCTATGATGAAAAAGAACGACGGTGCTCAGACATGGAAAGGACCTGCTGTTTTAAATAGGTGGCCAAATAAGGACTCATTTAGATGGTGAAATCCAAGGGGAGGCTGAAGAAGGTGAAGGAATCTTCATGTTTTAAGATACTTTGAGTATATTCACTTCCCTCTTTTTCTGTGTCCTAAGTCTTAACCTTATAACCTCTCTCTAATCTTCCTGATACCCGTTTCACAGCTCACAATGCATTCTCCCACCCAGGGTCATCTTAGAAATATCTGTGACAAAGTCTAATACCTTGCTTTTGCTTACAATCACTTAGTGGTTGCCCCATATCCCCCAGGGAACAAAATTCAAATTCATTAAATATTGAGACCCACAAGCCCTTGTGTCTGTCTCCAAACTTATATCTTTCAAGTATCCAAGTATCCCAGCATAGAACTTAACTTAAAAACAAAACAAAACAACAAAACCCCCAAATTGTCTTGAGTTCTTTGAGATGTACTTTAGAGAACCTTGTTCCCTTTAAAAGAGCCATTCATTCAGAAAGGGCAGGTTTATGACAGGATAAAGTTTTCTAATCAGGAAGTTAAGAGCTAATCATGCAGATGAGTGACGTTGAATTTTAACAAAGTCAGGAATGGCCATGCATTATTAATAAGCTGAGGACTGGTATCTTAGTCTGGCTATTAATAGCACAATCTAGATGGACCCATGGCTTGTAGTGGTGAGCGCAAAGCTCAGCACCTTTGGAGAGGGAGCCTGTTTGCACAGCAGCAGAGGTGGGTGTTTTTTGGAGGGGCCAGGAGAAGGATTTGCACTCGAGTTATATGAACTAGTTCACAGAATCTCTAAGTCAGACTTCCAGACTCGGGGTGGTGGTGACCGAAGAGCTCAGTGGGTTATAGGAACATCTGGCCACTGAGGCACAGGCTTGTTTCTGGTGAAACCTGTCCATGTCTTTGTACTGTGAGACAGGCTGGGATTACAGCCTTTGCCAATCTGAGCAATGATTTCCAAGGGCACATGGAGGGCCCAGTGCAAATGAACACCCTCATATCCAGGAAGGTAATAATCAGTAGATGCCCATTTGGAAATCTATAGGGAGAGATGCTAATGAGCCGCTGTAGCTGGCAGTTTCCTGAGAGAAGGCCAGGCTCTATAGTGTCCTTATTCTATCTACTGGTATGGGCATGGTCAGTTTCTCTAGGTTTGCCATCTAAATTAGAAGAGTGCCAAAGGCTTGGTTAATTAGCATAAGATGGATTAGAAGTGAGTACGAAGTGTGTTTAGGATATGCAGTTGCCAGGTAAGGTTTTATGGGCTTTTTCATTTTTTTTTTTTTTTGAATGAATTTAAAAAGAAATGAATCCACTGTTTGAAAGTTATGGAGTGGCACTCCAGGACCCTGCTCTCCCAGAACTGATGGGGCAGTCTAATGCCTGATCTGACTAGAAGGTGGGTCTGATCCTACTGATAGAATAGCTTTTTGATTGATTTGGAGTAAGTGTTCCCATAGTGTAATAGTGAGAGCTTGGGGGACAGACTGAGGACTTCCCAAGCTACAGAGCACATTGAAAGGCAACCCATGTACTTGCTTACTGACATATTATCTGTGGACTGGTCACTCTGTAGCTTGCTACCTGCTGGCTAAGTTGTGGAGAGGAGACATCTTTTCCACCTCCTTTCATGGCAGAAGGTAACAATTTGCTTAGCCAGCTGAGGATGCCACAACACCTTAGAACAGTCCTTCCTGGAGGCTTGGGCTATAGAGCAATTCAGGTGCTTACTTCCCTTCTGAACTTTGAGTGAACATCTCGGGTGTCTGCTGGGCAGGGTCTGTCTGCATCCAAAAACCACAAAAATGAAAAATATGAGACAGTACTGACAGTTAATACAAGTGCAAACCCCAAGACTGTCTATCACACCGGGAAACACTTGGCTGCCAGCCAAGCAGCAGCTCTTGCAGGGCCTAAAGGCCTATCACCTTTCTTCACATAGCTTTTTCCTACATAGCTGGCGCTTTGGCTTATGTCTTCTCATTTAAAAGTGGTGAGTTTAGATCTTGTTTAAATCACAATAACATTTACCACCATTGGGATCTCAGAGAAGGAAGGAAGTTGCAGCTGTTGGGGAGGAGGATAGAAAACCAGAAGATGGAGTTTTTTACCAGTGCATCATGGCTGCTGAATGAGATCTGGGTTTCCAGAGGATAAAAATCTCAATTCTGGGGAATGGTATTGCATGGTAAGTATGGGAATACAGTACAAAAGGGGCTGGTACTGCCAGATTAGAGTGTAGGAACAGAGATGCATGGCCTCTTGTTGGGGCCTTCAGGCTTTAGTGGCAATTACTTTCTATAAATAGTATGCATTAAAAATTATATATTGAATTTTTATAGAAGCTTTCCTATGAATAATTCAAAACATTGACCTCAGATATATATATATATATATATATATGTTCACAAATATATATATATATTCACAAACACTAACTGAACTAAAAATAAGGAAGCAGAGGAAGAAAAGATGTGTGAACTGAGGGGATCCAGGATCAGTGTTTGTGACAGTTAACTGACTGGGCTAAGAGAGGACTGGCTAGCTGATAAACATTGTTCCTGGGTCCATCTGAAGATTAATGCTGATCGTCAGTTCACAGAGAAGAGCTACTCTCAGATTGGAAGGGCACCAATCTGTTGGGAGCTCTGACAGAATAAAAAGGGGCACGAAGGGCAAATTCTCTCTCTGTGCTGAGCCATGCATCTTCTCCTGCCTGTAGGAAATGGACTCCTGGTTCTTTGTACTCCAGGGCTGACATCAGAGCTGCCTGGGAGAGACACCACTGATTCTCCCAGTTCTTAGGTATTCACATTAGAGCCAGTTCCTATAAGAAAATCTCAATCTCTTTTTCTCTCACGGTTTTTTTTTTTTTTTTTTTTAAGTGCAGGTTTTTACTTTGGTGTAGCCTGACCTGAAACTCATTCTGTAACCTAGGCTACAACTGAATTTGTGATGCTCCTTTTCTCAGCCTCCTTATTGCTGGGATTACAAGCATGTACATTACAAGCCACTGTACCTGGTTTCCATTCTTGTCTTTTCTCAACTATTGTCTTTCTGCTTCCTGCCATATGGCAACAGGGCAGGATTACCTTTGCCAGGGCTAGCCACTTGCTTTGAACTTGTCAGCAGCCAAAACTGTGACACACATGTTCTTATTCCTTATAAATTACTGGTTTTCTGGGATTCTGTTACAGTGGCACAGAATGGAGACACTGGCTTTCTCTCTGGATGAGTTTTCACAAGTTCGTTCTGCTGAGCTCTAATGAGTGGCTTCACTTCCACATCTCACTGTGGTTAACTGTGGCCGTTAACGTGCATCTCTTCATCTCAAGCACCTCAACGAGTTCCCCAACCCCGTATCCTTTTCAATACCTTGGTCTAAGTACAGACACTCCATTAAGTTGTATTTGCCTAACTTGATCCATGTATGCTGCTCTTTCTATGGATGGGGCCTTGCCTTCTAGTTTCCTTCTTTTAACCTAACGGTAAGACACATGCGGGAGTCCCAAATGCAGCGTCCCTGGGGTGTCAAGGCCAGGAGACCTGGATGCTAATCCTAGTTCAATCACTGAGGAGGCATTTCCACTCTCTTCTCTTGGACTTTGGCACTTTGCTGCTCTGAGAAGCCTGATGGTCAGGGCAAAAGCTTTCTAAAGTCCATCCAGTGTTCTCTGTCCACAGCAGGTAAGGTACTGTGATAGTTACATCAGAAATGCCCCTCAAAGTTCCTTCTGTGAGAGGTTTAGTCTTCAGCTTGTCACTGTTGGAAGGTAGTTGAACCCTGAGGAGCTTAGTGCAAGAAGTTAGGATCCTGGGATCCTGGTGTCTTGTACTCTCTCTCTCTCACTCTGTCTCTCGCTCTCAAATTTGCTCTCTTGCTTCCCCGCTGTCATGAAGTGAACAAACTTCCATAACAATGAAAAGGAGACAGATTACTAAAAAAATAAAGCCAATCTCTGGGAATATCTCTTTTTCCTGGTATTTTATTTTATTTTTGAGATTATAATTTAATTACATGTTCCCTTCCCTTTCCCTCCCTCCAAACCCTCCCATATACTCCTTCCCCCAACTCTCTTTGAAATTTATGTCCTCTTTTTCAATAATTGTTATTGCATTCATATATGTGTGTGTATGTGTATGTATATACATATATATTCCTGCATATAACATGTTCAATTGATATACTGCTATCTTAATGTATGTCTTCAGTGTTTATTGTTTGGCACTGAACAACCAATTGGTGTGCTCATCTCTGGGAAAGGCTGCCTCCAGAGGGAACATCTTTTTCTGAAAATATCTCTTTCTTTCAAAGACTTTTACCAATCCTTGCAATGTACCAAGTTAATAATATACTTTGAGATCATTTAAAACTATATGCTCGGTCTGCTGTCCTATTGTGCAGTCAGAAAGCAATGTAACCAACCATACTATGCCTTGTACTTTCCATTTAATTAGTTTTTACAACCTAAGCTAAATACATGGCTTTAATCTTAAAATGTGTATTCTTCCATGCCCCTAACCTAATGT
Source organism: Cricetomys ansorgei (assembly GCA_026225945.1). Taxonomy (NCBI): domain Eukaryota; kingdom Metazoa; phylum Chordata; class Mammalia; order Rodentia; family Nesomyidae; genus Cricetomys; species Cricetomys ansorgei. The sequence continues at coordinate 5,181,611 of JAMJFZ010004240.1, read as the reverse complement.
AGTGTGAGTGTGTGCAATCATTTGCTGAGAGGAGCTGACAGGTTGAAAGCAACCTTAAACAAAGCAAATATATGCCATAAATATTGGAAGCAACATGTGGTTACAGGTTGGTAGCATCTGATTGCCATTTTGACTGCTATTCTGGGTCAATAAAGCTATTTATTTCTTTATAAAACTCTGTTAACAATTTCTGTAGAAAAGAATTTCTTATTCATTTCCCCTACTGTGTTTTCTGTGCTGTTCAATAAACAAACACACAGCAAAACCCTTTGTTAGTGACAGATATCAGACACACACAGCAGACAGAAAAACAGAAAGGCCACAGACCACAGACAGAAGACAACAGGAGGGAAGTGGACAATACAAATACGGGTTTAATTTTGATTTAATCTACTCCAAGAGGAAGATCCTTTTTTTTATTGCGCCTTAATGTGCCACTGACACATATCTCTCTTACCTGCAATTAGAATAAAAGGCACATTTCCCTCTCCTGCTACCTTCTAGAAGATTGGGGATTGGTCTTGAAGTCCAGGTGCTCCTCACTTCCAGAGTCTAGTTATAAGCTTCTTTCCTCAGGGCAAAAAAGGGGAGAGGCAAGCAGGGAGGGGAGGGAGGGGAGAGCAGAGGATGGGAGGGAGGGGGCAGCAGGGAAGGGGTAGCTGAACTCTCCTCTGGCTGTCCAGTGACCTTCCATCTCCATCTTTCTGAGGGAACTCAACACTCAACTGACTCCATCACTAGAAAGAATCTCATGTGAGCGGTCACAGCCACTCTGATGACGTACCTGTTAAATGTTCTGCTTGCCTTTTCTAACAAAGGTCCTCATGCCTTATAAAACTTGAGTACCTTTGCATGTTTTCATTTGATACAGATGCCACAATCAAGGAGCCTTCATGGGTAGAGGAAAAGATTGTTCTTATCCTGTGTACAAGCTAAAGTGACATTCTGAGCCATTGTACACCAGACTCTAGCCTCCGCTGCCTTTGGACAGAGTCATCTTCAGCTATTTCAGCTTCTGGTTCTTTGCAGATTTGTGTTTCTAATATGTACATCTTTATACTCTGTAGATGCACTGGCTCCATGTTATTCATATTCTAGACCCAGCTAGACTCAGAAAGAGACAGTGATGGGGAATGACTTCTCTAGCTAAGCCCAGCAGTGCCTCGCTCTGGGAGCCATGGAGGGGACGGGACAGAGGGACTGGAAGAGTTAGATTGCCAGAACGTCACTGAGGCTCAGAGTTCTTGAAGTAGTCTTTCTGTACCACACGAGACAGAAGTATTGCTCAGAATAGAGAACGTGAGAGGGGCTGCCAGCTTGAACCTTGGCACCAAGCATGACAAGGCCATACATGTACTGTGTCTTAAGCAGAGTCCTTTAAGCCTTTGTGTACTTGGTTAAATGGGGATGATAGTGTCTCTTATGGGGTTATTGTGGAGATTCAATGAAATAGTGTGGCAAAGCATTTAACACATATCTGACACATTGTCTCTTATGATCACAAAATAAAAACAGTAACAGAAACCAGCTAAAAATGGTTTCCTGATCTCTCACAGTAAATAAATCCTTGTGAAAGAAAACTTGCTTTTTCTGTGTGAAGTCTATTTCCTCCTGAACATCTGTGCCAGTGGTTCTCAATGGTCATGGCCCTTTTGGGGTCGAATGACCCTTTCACAGAGATCACCTAAGACCTTCTGCATATTAGATACTTATATTACAATATGTAACAGTAGGAAAATTACAGTTATAAAGTAGTAACAAAAATAATTTTATGATGGGGGGGTCACTTGCATTAAAGCATTAGGAGGTTGAGAACAACTTATCTATGCAGAGTCAGCAGGAATCTGAGGCCACTTTTCTGCAAGGGATCATGGGTAATAGAATTCTGCTGACCTACAAGTGCCCAGGCTTACCTTTGTTTTCAGTTGTTTATGCATACACAAGCTGTATATACATTTAAAAACTCATATGTGGTTTTTACAGGTCATTGAATTCTTGGGATTCCAGGGATTCCTGCTCCAGGTGTGTGAATGTCCTGGCAGTGATTTCCAGTCCAAACATGTCTTTGGCCAGGTATGTGTCCCAGCAATCCTTCAGGTCACATGCGTTTCTTCTTCCTAATGCCTCATTCTGTTCACAGGAGTCCTTTTTGGTGTTTGCATCTTAGTTCATTTTCAGAGATGTTTCCAGCTCAGCGCCAGTGACTCTGGCATCTCATTACACTCTTGGTAATTAGCTCCATCTCATTACTCCAGCCCGGCTGGATAGGATTACTTGTTTCCAGGTATAAACCTGTGCGGTGCATCTTTCTACACCTCTTCAAAATTCCAGGCAAGCCTTCTGCTGCAGCCAAGGCAGTACAACTACTTCCAGCTGCGTACAGTTCATTAACACGTCCGTGTCAGGGAAAGAACTCAGTTGTATTCCACATCTGGTCAATGCTTATTAATTATGTACTTCTTATAACAACTGTGTCTAATTAGGACCGAGTTGAGACCTCTGTGGAGCCTCGTGATTCTTTATTTTTTCCTGTTCTTGGTACCTCATTACCCTCCTTCCAAATTATGCCCAATTTGTTTTATATCCCTGCCACATTAAGACAATTGTTCTCAGGTGTATGTATTACAACACACTCTGCTTTTCAACCTAAACTTTCTTGACCTTGTTCTCATATCCTGTGGAAGGTTTGCCATTTTTCAGTCTCTGCTCACATTTGCACTGGATGGAATGAATGAAGCTTGGACTTGCTGAGTCCTGGGGCCAGACTCTGGTCTGCTTTGTTCTTTATCAGCCCATCTGTGTCCTGTTCCTGGAGACGTAGCCACTTCCATGTCTTAGATCAAGAATCCCGACTGTAATGGCCCTGGTCCACTCATAGAGCCTGTAAGGCAGGGATTCATTTGTTCCATCAGGAGTTGGTGAGGCATGGGCAGCCTGTGCTGGTGAGTGACAGTTCTGAGCTTCTAAAACGTAACTCAGAGACAGGTAGCAGGAAGTTGGGCTGAAAACATCAGTCCTTAATCCTATGCAATGACTTCCTGAATCCAGGCTTTATAGAATGGAGGGGACAGTGTGGACTTTAGGAAAAGCAAGATCTTAGTGTTTTAATTGGGAACACCAGATCACACCACAAGGACTGTCTTCTAGTCACCGCTGCAGAAATCTGCAGAAATCCCATGTCACCTAAGCTGTAACAGGCAATCATATTTTTCTCCCTGACTGACTGAATGCCTCAGTGCTGAGAAATCATGGATACAACTTGACAGTCAGAAACATCAGGGTTTAGTTGCCAGTTTGACTCCTCTGTGTTGAGGCTTTTCTTCCCAAAATATTTGAACTATACAATAATGACTAAGAGAACAGGCTCAGAGAACATTCAGGCATGAGTGCAGTCCTGGAGAGGGCCTGGGACTTCTGTGAGTGAAGTCTCTCCAGGGAGGGTTCTACTACAAAGTCTGATGTGGAACATTCATGAATAAAATTGTCTTTGAGAGCTTGGAAACAGTTTGAGGGCAAGAAGCTGCATGGAGGATCCCTGTTGCATCTCCCAGATGTTATCAGCTGCAAGAGGGAGAAAGTTCTAGTTGGGCAATGAGATTAGAAGACCCCATTGTGAGTCAGGAATAAAAATAAAATTTTGCAATGGGTTGCATGCCTTGGGAAACACTGAATAAAGCAGGTTAATTTTTAAATGAGTGCAGGAGAAAGCACCTCCAGAAATCCCGAGAGCACCACTTGTTGATATATAGCTAGTCTGGTGAATTGGTTCTTTTTCAGGGAATTTATTCTAAGGGTGGATAGGCTACAAGAGTTTTTCTAGTCTTTCTACAATGGGCATAGAAAGGAAAGAATGTCTATGGTGTGGGGTTGTGGGCAGGACAAAATGGGAAGGTATGTCAAGCACTGTAGAGGAGGTGACAGTGGCACGCTCCCTGGGGACTGCTTCAGCTGGTGCAGTTATGGTTCAGCAAGCTGGGTGACAGTTTCAGCTCTCCTTCATGCTCATGCTTATTGTCTGATCCAGGATCCTTTCTAACACAGTGGACCCTCTCCGGGCTGCTGGGATTGTGCTGGGCTGTAGACAGGCATGCAGAGGTCTGGCTCTAGGATCCCATAGATGTCAAAGTTTATGAATGAATTCTGCATTTATTTATTTTTTTATTTTTTAAAGATTTACTTTATGTATGAGTTTGTGTGTCTGTATGAGTGCATGCAGGTGCTGCAGAGGCCAGACAGGGTGTCAGATGCCCTGGAGTTGGAGTTATAGGCAAATCTTCCTAACCATTGAACTCATCAACACTTTGCATTTAAAAAATGCAAATTATTTTCCTCTAAAAAACAAGTATCTCCCCATGTCTTTAAGATTTATTATTCCTCTGTCACTAACATCTGTTTTAAAATATTCATTGTACATGGAGCTGTTACATAAAGACTTTCTCATATATGTATATATTTTGCACTGAGCATACTTTCCCCAGAACCCTTTACCCTCCCATCTTACGCTTGTACTCTCCATTATAATTCCTTGTTCCTTGGGACAATTTTGCTTCTACTCCCAAGATATATATATATATATATATATATATATATATATATATATGTATATGCATGCGTGTGTGTGTGTGTATATATATATATATATATATATATATAAAAAAATTTTATACAGCTATATAAGATCTAGAAACCACATGCAGAGACTCTCAACAATATGGCTGCCTGCATAAGACCTGCATAATGGCAGCAGCAGTAGACATGCAGTTTCATCTGAGCCTGGCTTAATCTGCTTACTGTTGATTATCTCCAGTTGCATCCATTTTCCTGAAAATGACATAACTTTGTTCTTTGTAGTGAGAAGACATCCCACCATGCATCAATAGCACAGTTCCTTCACCCATTGCTGGGTAGCTGGGCTGCTTCCATAATTAGTTGTGGTGAATAGCACTGCAGTAAACACCATGTACAAGACCTCTGCGATGTGGGGACCGGTGCAGCTGGCTCATGTAGTAGATCTATTTTCAGTCTTTTGAACTTCTAAAAATTTTTAATTCTTGGAAAAGTTCATACGTGAGCATACTGTATTTATATCATCTCTACCTCTCTCTTCTAACTCCTCCTACGTTCCTCTCCGTCCCCTTCTTGACTACATTCTACAAACACACACACAGCCTAATGAGTCCAGGTAGTTGCATTATATGTACATATCTTTAGGGCTGACCACTTGTGACTGAATAACCTGTAAGGGGCTTGGAGAATAATGGTTCTCCCTCTCTTTGTAGATATTGGCCATTTGTAGTTCTTTATTAGGGGTAAGGCCTTGTGAAATTTCCCCTCATCCATGTTGGCATGCCAACTACTGTTGTCATTACGTATGTCTTGTGCAGCCATATGTTGAGAGCTCATGGATGCAGCATCCCTTTTATGTGTAGAAGATACTCCCTTGAAGAAGCCACCCTGGTCCACTTATGATGTCCCTGCTCCCCCTTATGTGATGTTCCCCAAGTCTTAGGTATGGGAGTAGCACTATATCTAGTCCAGCTGGGGCTGGGCACCTCACAGTCACATCACCTGCATTTCGACCAGTTAAGAATCTATGTAGTACCTCTTTCTGCTTCAAAAAAGAGGGTTCTTTGCTGAGGGGTAAGAGCCACACTTGAGAAAGTGTGCAAATGTAGCCCCTGGGTGTGGAAAGGAGGTACAGGGCTTGGGACTAGGGACAGACTCACTGACTGAATTTTACTATTTTGAGGAGCCTCCATACCTATCTCAAAGTGGCTGGATGGTTTACATCCCTACCAGCAGTGTATACGGGTTTCCTTTAGTCCACCTCCTCACTAGCATTTGTTGTTATTTGCTCAGGGCATGGCTCTGTTCCATGTGTAGCTGAATCTGTACGAGTGGAGCCTGTGGCTGGTTATGTGCACTAGCCATAGGTCCATCTCAGTTGTCCCACATTTAAGAGAAAATGGTGAGCTTAACTTTCAGTGACCTCCTATTGGGTCTTATTAGTATTTTCTGTTATTTCTGTTTATTCACAATGTCACTTGTTAGGGAATGGTTGTCATGGTAGAATGCTAACTCCTGCGGCTGTGAGTGTGGTTGAGCTCTGTACACATTTGGATGCTTCTGAGTAGTGGCAGACTGACACAGAATCCTTCTCACAAAATACCCCTGGGCAGGGCCCTACCCTGTAGAAACCTTCAGCTGGTCCTCAGTGGTGGCAGGTCCTGAGCAGGTACCTCATCCTTCCATAGCCACTCAACCAGCTACTGAATGTGTCATTAGCTTTGACCTTTTGGATGATAAACACCAACAAATTTATCAAAGACTCTGTGCTTGAACACCTTGGGCAAAGACCCCTATGGCTTTTTTCTGTGTAGAACTGGCATTTCTGGTCTGCCACCATCGGAGCAAAGCCAGGTCCACCCTCACAGACACTCCCCTTAAGCAGCCCATGAGTCTGGATACTGCTGGATCTCACGGGTCCCACTGTTCTCCCAAGTTCTTTCCCCTTTCTACACCCAGGAAGACCATCCTAAACACTCAGGATAGTCAAGGAGGAAAGGAGATGGCAAAGACAGTAAGTTAGGTGGCTACAGCTAGTATAAAGAAGCTTCCAAACAAAAGTGGTCCACTCCCATAGCTCTCAGCCCCTCCTGCCACCCTTGCTTCTTGGGTAGACTTAACCTTATTTGAGGCAGTATGCTTTTCCATCATCAATTGTGTGCCTTCAATTTCTTCCCTGTCAGGATTCTAAACCACACAGCTGTGTAGTCTTCTTTCCTCTTAGAAGATAATGGAGGGCCATCCTGCACCTGCTGCTGGCTCCTTGCCCCCACTTCCCCACTGCTAACCTGATCTGGTTTGCAGCTCTGCTTTGGGTATGAACTAGTTGGGTTTCAAGTCCAATTCCTACATGCTGCATACGAAGGGTATCCTTTGTCTCCGTATCTGGCCCAAGTACAGCAGCACTTGCCACAGACTAGGCTTCTAGGAAATGTTTTCTGAGTAGACTATGAGAAAAACAACATACAACATTTAAGCTTCTCAAAAGTTTTTAATTTTTGGTTATTCCCATCAAGACAAAAGTTGTTACAAAGGGTGTAAAAACTCCCTCCCTCAGGGTCTAAGAGTGATCTTGGATGGCCGCAACCCTTCTGGATCTTTCCATGTATGTTTAAGATGCACCCTTATCAGTACACTGCTGCCTCCTGTGACCTATGAACCTCGAGTAGCAAGAGGACATAGGGGCCTGGGGCAGAGGCATGATCCATACTGCCAGGAGCATTGCAGGCACCCACATCAGGAAAGGGCAATTAAGAAAAGAGGCTTAGCTGGTAATGATACAGGAAAAACGCCCCATTTTCCATCTTCTCAGTTGAGTAGACGTGAGATATTTTCTAAGGTGACAAAGACTAGGTGTATATAATGGTTAATACTGATGTCAACTAGGCAGAAACTAGGATCAGCTAGTAAACAATCCTCTACGTTTGTCAACTTCGCACGATTCAGGGTCATCTGGGAAGAGGGAACCCTCCCTGCGGGGTTGCCTCCAATTAAATTGGCTTACAGGCAATTGTGGGGACATTTTCTTGATCAGGAGGGCTGAGTCCACTGTGGATGGTACCACCCTGGGCAGGTGGTCCTGGGTGGTGTAAGAAAGTAGGCTGAGCAATCCCCGAGGAACAAGCCAGTCAGCAGCACTCCTCCTTTCTGCTTGGGCTGCTGCCTCAACTGTCCTCTGTGACAGATGGGATATGTAAGCCAAATAAGTTGGTTTTGGTCAGTGATTCATCCCAGCAACAGCAACCAAGTAGGATAGAACTTGTTTGTGAGGAATTATTTAAATTATATTAATTGAGCTGGGAAGGCCCACTCTGGATATGGGCTGAGGTCCTGGACTGCATAAAAAGGAGAATGCTAGCTGAACACAAGCATCCATTGCTCTGTGCTTCTTGATTGCAGACGCTATGTGAGCAGCCTCAACTGCTATGGCTGCCCTGTTGTGTTGGGCTGGACCTTTCAACTATCAGTCGAATAAACCTTTCCATCTAGGACTGCCTTTGTTGGGTGCTTTGTCACAGCAACAAGACAAGTCACCCACACAGTGATTTGGGAACATAGGGTGCCCCTTACAGTTCACTCTCAGTGAAGTCTAAGTGACATTCGAAGTTCTCCAATCATTATTTACTTTAGAGGGCCAAGTTAGCGGAGGTGGAATCACATTTCACCCTTCTAATTTTAGTACTAGTTTTATGACTTGATTTTTTAAAAAAATTGTACTTTATGTGTATTAGTATTTTTGCTTGCATGTATGTCTGTGCACCACATGCATACAGGTGTCTGTGGAGCCAGAAGAGGGCTTCAGGTCAGCTGGAACTGAAGTTACAGATGGTTGTGAGCCTCTATGTGTGGGTGCTGAGAATTGAACCCTGATCCTCTGGGAGAATAGCCAATGCTCTTAACTGCTAACTCACCTCTCTAGCTCCAACTCTTGGTTTTATTAATACAGAAGGAATAAAATTAAAAGGCCGTAAGAACAGCCAGCAGCCTGTGCACAAACTATGGCATACACACCCTCCCAGGGCCCGGGGTAAAGGACTGCTTTCCCTCCAGCCTTGAAGGGATCTATTTTTTGGTAGGGAAGCCAGTTGAGAAGCTACTTACTTGATTTTGGCAATGGAAACAAAGCAATGTGCATACACTTACTTCATCAAACTATAAACGGACGTAGTTGAGAGCAAGCAGCCCGCTGCCTGAGCCGTAGACCTTAGTAAGTAGTTCCAGCGTGGTCCTAAAGCTCAGGCAGCAGCTGGATTCCTTTACTCCTTTCTCAGAGTCCAGCAACTTGACACCCTCTCCCTGCTGTCCCACTCTCCGCCCTTGGGAATAGACTGTACTACAGCAGTTGTTAGGCAAAACATTCTACAGTGTAAACTTTCATATGGTAAAGCAAAACTAAAGAAAAAAAAATTCACTAAGCTCTGATCATGCTGAATAGCCAGAGCCTGTGGCTTCGTACGCCATAAACCCTGCCCGCACCCACTGCCACGAATCCCATCAAACAGTCGTTATTTTTTTGTCCTTGGTGGCTTGCTTGATGGCAGCCTGCTCACAGATGATCTCCTTGAGCCTCTGCAGCCTGGTGTTCTGGGTAGTCTGGTCCCCCACGCCGGTCTGGCTGCGGTGCAGCAGGGTCAGGGCATGAATGTACTCTAGCTCTGTGTACTTCACACCCTGGTCCACCACTAGGTTCAGGAGCTCATCAGCTGTGTTGTACAGCATCTCGTAGTACTGCCTGGGGGAGCAAGACAGAACCCTGTTCAGTGTTTCCTCTATTAGCATGGGGGGGTATGCACATGCTGGCATTTGTATATTAGTATGTTTACTTGTTTCACAAAGAGCTACTGATTACCTGGAGAGCAAGTTCTGTCCCATTCAACTTTTACTCAGTCATTCACTCATTCTCTTATTATTGGAGACTCTGGAAAGCATGTGGGCTTCTTCTCCTTGAAATGGGATAATAATGTCGCCGACTTCTTAGGATAATTGGAAGAATTAAATTAATTCATATAAAGCACTTAGAACGTGGTGCTTCATAAAGATGAACTCTTATAATGCAATGGAAATAGTAACACAATGAACAGTAATAGCATTACTGATGAACAAGGTCTGTCCTCTTTCCTAAGGTAGCTTGAGGTACACAGGGAAGGTAAACAGACCCAGAGAAAGAGTTCCAGTGCTGTTACTCCCTTTAGCCAAGCAAGGAAACTAAAAGACAGAGAAGCCAGGGTGGATAACTGAAAGGATGTGAGCCCATGCTTCTGGCCCCAAGTCCAGTGGTGTTTCTGCACAGACACAGAGGACGCACACGAGTGGCCCACGGGCTACAAGTGGATGGATGACAGCAGCGGGAGGAGCAGGGGTCGAGGTTTGGGAGGGGGTGTGGGGCCATGGGAGAGTCCATGTGGGGACAGCTCTTGACAGACGGGGTTCCCAGGAGGGAAATTCTATGTGCAGGGATGAACGCAGCAAGGTACAGAGGAGGCTGACCATGAAGACTGCTGAGTGGGCAGAGGAGTGAGGAGCAGGTCACGCCAAAAGAGAACACCAGGCTGTGATCTGAGGCCCGGGAAGTCAATGCAGGGCTGCCCCACCCACAGAGGCAGCATTCAGAGCCATGCTTCTGGAGGAGAAGTGTGGCATCAAGATGCAGAGCGGTCTGGGGATAGGCCGATTATAATTTTAGCAAAAAGTAAAAAGAAGAAACCAGAGAGCCAGAGTGAACAGCTTCCTCACAATGATGGACTACCACAGCCTCAACTGTGAGCCAATGTAAACCCTTCCTGTTTTAGGATGCTTCTGTCAGATATTTGGTCACTGTGAGAAAAATAATGAGCACATAACAGGTATTTAGAAAGCACTGGCCAAGCATATCCTTGGATGTGGACAGAAGCACCTCTGGTGGAAGAGGAAAGTGAAGTCACTTGGAGGATTCTGGGAAAACAGTATCATCGGTAATTAGAAAACCCGTTAAGGCTGCACATTTAGCATAAAGTTCATGTATTTGCTATAATTAGAAATATTATCTTAGTGAAAAAATGATGCTGTAGGAAGATGTGTCATACGGCCCTACACATCATGTGCTCTGTGACACACAATGGCGTCTTCTCTGAAAGTTCCCTTATTTTATGAATTTAGGATCTATATTATACAGTTCTGGTTCCCATAGATGCATGGGTGTGAGAGAAAGCTGTCTGTTTACAAAAATTCTTAAAAATATTAATTTTAAATATTGCTCAAGAGGAAGAAATACAAATTTGGACTTATCAAATGGAGTAAGAACTTGGGGATCTTTGAAATGTAGACTTTCTAGCCTAAATGTCCTCAAACTTCAGAGTGCGTCGTTCAGAATTTCTTGGGGGGTCATGAGGAGAACGAAGTGTGGGAGTCTCGTAACCTGGCACTGTAATTGCCAGAGGTTCCAAGCTACAGTCTTTGGGAGGAGCGTAGCTACTAACCCACTCCATCCCCAGGATGCCCAGGACCTGGAGGCAGACTACTACAGAGGCGGTAAGTGGTTTATGATGCTCTTCACTGAGATTAAGCCAAAAGAATTGGAGTTCTTTGCATTATGATATTGCTATTTTCATCATTTATCTTAAAAAGCAATACTGCACCCATCAGCCCAGGTGAAATTGGATTTCCTTTGAAAGTTTGATGAATTGTTTCCAGGGAAACTGGATGGCTGTCTACAGAGACCGCCGCTCCACACTGGGAGTAAAGAAGACAGATGCCTACATCTCCAGCCCTGGGTCTTCTGGTGTGATGAGTGGCGAAGGGCACAGCACCTAAGTACTTAATGTTTCAGTATCCTCTGTGCATTGGTAACCTTTATAAACCCCAGAATGACACTCTGAAGAGAACAGAGAGACTAAAGGAGTTCTCGAGAGCCCCAGATGAACGGTGCGCCAGAATTGCAAAGCTGAGTTATTAAACAAAATTGACAGGTTACTGATGGCTTATTTTCTATAGTTAGGGAAAAATTCCCCTATAACCATGATGATATATTAGATCATAAGGAAACATAAATATTTAAAGACAGAATGAAATTCATTTATCTTTCAAAAAGCTACCTTACCCAGTAGCGAAGACTAATAAATGGGAAGAACAACTGGCACGGAGGTGGAAAGGGTGCTGAAGAGAAAGTGGGAAAATGCCCCAAACTATGCAATTAAAATGAGCTTCCATGATAAACACTGACAGATTGAAATGAAATCATGTAACCCAGCAGGAATAAATAATTGATGTAGACTCCAGGAAAACAAAAGCACGGTTTTTATCATCAAGCATTAGAACAGCGGCCGTAGCTCCCAGGGTACCCCAGCTTACAGCGGTGGCATGTGCTTTAGATGTCTTCCAACTCATGACTCATACAGGGAGTCTCTTTCTAAGGCTCCTCAACATTTAGGGCAGCTGCTAGCTGTGGAGTGAATGCCTATTCCGAGGACTAAAGGAGTCTGGCGTCACACTGGTGACTGGAACACTCTGTGACCAAGTGTGTTTCTTTCCATGGTTCTTCTCTTGCCCTTTGGTGCGTGCTTTTGATAGTATTTCCCAAGTATCATGAGTAGTCAAGGTGTATTAGTGACTTTCTACTGCTGTGATTCAACACCATGACCCACAGTGACTTGTGGAGGGAGACTTTATTTTGGCGTACAGTTCTGTCATCAAGCCGTACTTCATTTTCAGTGCATCAGTCAGGCACCTGTGTATATACAAACTGCTTGAACCTTTTGCTTTTAGTATTAGGACTCTTCTCAGTTCTATTTAAAGGTCCTTTATATGTTTTACACACAAGGATCAGGAAGTGCTTTAGTCCACATCCCACCCTGGCGTGCTCAGTTCATGTCTTTTTTACGACTTAAGGTTATTGCAAATTGTTTTGGGTTTCCTCTATGGAAACTGAGGGAAGAATGCCCCCTAAAGCCCTCTCTTCCACCCACAGCAATTTCCCTGTGCCTACAGCCTTTCACAGCAGGGGTGTGTGCAGCTGACAGACAGCAAGGCCCTACTGAGGATTGGCCTAAATCCCTGGGTAGACCTCTGCCATCTGCATTTTTTTACTTGGTGGAATTCAGAGGCCAAGATTCATTTCTAAACGGCTTTTAAGTAGTTACCCTGGGCATCTGGAGCATCAGTGCCAGTGCCCCTGGTCGAAATGTTCTACGTAAAATAACATAGTATTTGCATAAAACTTATACGGTCTTCCTGTAAATTTTTTTTTTACTTTTTTAGACAGAGTCTCTCTATGTATCCCTGGCAGGCCTGAAACTCACTATGTAGAGCAGGCTGGCCTTTAATTCACCCAGATCTGCCTGCCTCTGCCTCTCAAGTACTGGGATTAAAGATGTATGCCACCACATCTGCCTCTTCCATAAGTTTTAAAATCCTGTCTAGATTATGTATAATACCCAGCACAATTTGGACACACTGTAAACAGTTGTTATACAGAGTGTTGTGTGAATATTGATAACAACAACGTCTGTACATATTTTTTTGAATATTTTTGATCTTTGGTTGGCTAAAACTTTAGAAGGCAGAATCCATGGGAAAGAACTTGTGCATTAAGATGGCTGAATATATACATCTACGGGCTTGTTCTGTGTTTTGGAGCTGTATGTATTGTAGTACTATTAACAATATTTAACTTGTAGATACATCTGTGTATTCAAACTTCTGAAATAGGTATCACAATTGACACTGTACACAGAAGCAATTCAGCTGTAGAACATGAGTGATCTGTCTCAGGTCTCAAACTAAAGAATTTTAAGACGTATACTTTCTCCACAGTCAAGATAACACAGATATTTGAAAGTGTAAAAAGCAAAAGTACTAACTGCAAATAGTGTCTGTATATAATTACATTTGGTCATGCTTTTGTATAAATACAAATCTCAGACTAACTCACTCCATCTCTGTCTTCTATTGAAGTGGAGTAAGCCTGCACTGTGCAGTTCACACTTTGGTTATATAAACTGCACAGTTACAGCTAAATGCCTCTCTGTGGATCTGGAATTCAGGCCTCCAAACTTAAAACTTTAGCACTTAACTCAGGAGTTTTTCATTTTGTCACCTACTTTATTTTTCCCTGTTTGGTCAACGTGGTAATGGATAGGGTAAACATTCTTTTCTAAAGTTGGTTGTCTTTTTGATTTATCACCTCCTTGAGGAGGGTTAGTCATGTGTTTTCAGTGTGGAACTTTTGAAAGGGGAATTCTCATACATTGTTGGTGGGGACAGAAATTAGTGCAGCAATTTTGGAAGACGGTATATACAGAGTTTAAAACACACAGACCTCCACAGACCTAGTAGTCCCACTCGGCACTATCTCTAAAGGAAATAAAATCTTTCCGTCAAAGAGATACTTGTCCTTTCCTCTTTATTGCAGCCGTATTCACAGTAGCCAAGATAAGTTGATTACAGTATCTATCACTGAATACAAGAATAAGGAAAATATGGTATATATACCTAACGATATATATCATAAGGATGAAATCCTGACATAAAAAGCTGACCCCAATTTAACAGTATTGATTGTAGCTCCCCAAATTATTTAATAGCTCAGCCATTGCTCAGCAGGTAAAAAGATTCTTGCTGCCAACCTTGGTGACCAGAGTTGAATTCCTGGGACCCATGTGGTAGAAAGAAAGAAATGGCTTCCACCAGTTGTCCTTTGACCTCCATATGCACACTGCAGCTAAGTGTGGGCATGTGTGTTTCGGCTGAACATCGCTTTTCTAAAATGTTTAGAACCAGAAATGTTTTGCCTCAGGTGATTTCAGTTTGGGGACTATATAAAGAGATTATCTTAGCGATGGGACTTGAGTCTAAATTAACATGTTTCCTACACATTTGTTATAGTGTGGCTTATGGCCTGAGGGTCTCTCCATAGGTTCCTCTGTAAGAAGGCTTTGTCCTCAGGATGGCAGCACAGGGAGTGACTGGCTCTTTAAGAGCCAGGGTCTACAGGCAGGTTCTTGGGTCCCTGACAGTGCTGCCCTCTGAAGGGACTATTGTTTTGGGAACAAAGTCCTTAGAAAAGCCAGGGCCTGACCTCCAAGTTGTTTCTTTATCTAGGTGTGGTCTCTTATTTCTATATGAACTGCTAACATTGCCGCCTGCTGTAAGTCATGGATCTGAGAGAGTCTTTACTAGAGATGAGAGCATGCAGGCACAGCATATTGGAACTTGTCTTCATTACTAACTTGCCTCAAGTCTTTCATTACAGCAATGGAAAGCTAGCTCTTACAACACCATCTGCAGAAGGCAATTTTGTGTAATATTTTAGTGAAGACGCATTTTGACTGCAACCCCCTGTACAAGGTCAGAGGTGGAGTTTTCCACTTGTGGCAATAAGGTTAGTATACAAAGATTTCAGAGTTTAGAACATTTTAGGTTTCACAGTTCAGATGAGGGCTGTTTAACTTGCAACTGTAATAGTCAAGCACTTTATTAAAGACTCAGTAGTAAAGGGCGATTAAATGACCAGATGAAACACTGGATTCTCGTTTTCTCTGTCTCTTTAATGGTTCATATAACAAATGACACAGAAATGGGAAGAAAGAAGAAGAAGGAACTGATTAGTCCACTAGCCAGATAGTTATCCTGTAAATAACCGAGAGGGCCACCTTCAGCAGGGAACCCACTCGGCACTAAGCAGAGGTTCCGGCTGTCTCACACAGTATGCTAACGGGTTATGGGCCTTTGGACCAGCGCTGTCGCCTCACTGGACATCTGCTTCCCATCTGGAAAGCTGAGCGGCTCTAGCGTCTGTAGACGCTCTTTAAGCACTGTGGCAGCTTTGGGTTTCACACTGGTCTCTCCTATCACGGAGCCGCCATCAGGATCACTGATGCTAACTGTTGCCAAACAGGGGGTAGGAAAGCGCAATAGCAACTGGTCTGCAAACACTCTGAACAAGTGTAGTCTTAGCCCAGATACTTTCCAGACTGATAATAAAGCAGACAATAATCCTGTGTATCAGAAGAATAAATTAGTATATTAAAATATAATATAATTGTTCTTATTTGTCTTCTCCTTCAGAGAGCTTAGAGTTTATTACAGACATGATTGAAAATTTTAATTTGAAATGCAACAATGTTATTTCCATTTTAGGAATGAGAGGTGGTAGGGAAAAGCTAAATATGCTTCAGGCAGTTAGTGGCAGGTCTGGACGAGTCTTTTGTGTGGGGATGGTTTTGTTTGGGGCGGGCTGCTGTAGATTGGATTTTAGAAAGGACTGCCCGTACTCTCTCAGCTGACAGCAGCAGATACACACTGCAGAGGCAGGGACAGTTTGCAATTCCGTGTTTTACAGGCTTGCTTTGTCTTTTGATAGCTCATTTACTCACATTTTCTTTGTTCAAGTACCACCTTACCTTCTTAATCAATAATTAACTGAGTGGGGATGTAGCTCAGTGGAAGAGCACTTCTGAAAGTGTGAGGCCGAAGCCCAGCCTCCAGGCACTCCAGAGCTGGAAGAGGGAGGGATGGACAAGCAGCTCCTTTGAGCCTCATTCTATGTATCTACCACACTTCCATGGTTCTGGGGGTCTCTCCCAGAGACTTTCAAGTTCAAGCCATCTGTGTTCACGCCTCCTCTTAGAGTACATCTTCCTTCAGCTCTGCTGATAGGCAGTGTAGCTGTAACCTGGCTTTATTTCTCTTCAGAAAACACAGTTGCTTAAAACAAAGGAATTCCACCAAGTCCCTGTCACTGCTGAGACTATGGCAGATTCCTGTTGCAGAGAATGCCTCCCAACATTAGCTACAACATGTCCTCAGTCCACCTTTGGCATACATTCTAAGTTTATCAATATCTAGGGTTGAAATTCCCACGCCAACAACGTAAGGATTCATATGTCACTCTCTGCTACATCAGATAATTTTTTTAAATTAAGATTTCTACAACAAGGCTAGAGGACAATCTGTATTTTACATTCAGTACAATTAAAGCTGTGTCTCTCTGGCCTGGCACTGTCTCTGGTCAAAACCCATTTACATGAATAATTATTTACTACATTAAGAAGTCAGCTCAAGTCCTTCTTCCATTTTGAAGGTTTTAATAAATATTGATCAGGGCCATTTTTGTTTGCACTTGCCAAAGCAATTCTGATGGACTCATCGTCGGATGCTATCAAATAATGAGATATGAGAGAGTGAATAGAATTACCCTCTTGTTCTGTGATTTTTTATTTAGGGCTTCCATTTTACTTTCATAATTGTGTTTGTCTCATACTTCTGTAAATGTTCTTTTGATTATCAAAAGGTGAGCCTGGGTTAAGGCAAGCTGTGCTATAGTGAATAGCAGTTTAGAGTCTTTCCAATTAAAACAGTTATCGGATAGCCTTTGAAGAGTTTTCAATTTTCAATTTTAGTCTTCAATTTTATCTAATATATGTTGAAAAAAGGCATGTAGCATATTACCCTTTGGCAGCCACAAAAGTACAGATTGTTTACTAATTAGTAAGAAAATCCTAAATTGTATATTCTCCATATTTCATAGACTAGAAATCTGGAGGCAACTGCTAGTATGAGCTGAAAAATAATCCATAGGCCCTGTAGCTTTTTCAGCTTTAAGAAGAGCAATGGAGGCACTAACTTTAATAGATTAACGCAAAGTGCTACTTCAAGGAGAGACCTGACCTTGTTACCAATGCTGAGAAGTCACAGTAATACTACAACTAATAACATCATATAGAAAGCATGGTCCTTGGCTTCAAGAAGCTTTTTTCATTTGTTCTTTAAAAATAACATCTAGTCTAGGCCTAGGTCAAAGGTATCCATGGCAGAAGTCAAATGTTTAAATTTAAAGCCAAGCCAAGCCAGGGCTTGCCACCTGTCGGCCTGAGCCATTCCTCACATACTGATACTTGGGAAATGATAGACAAGTTAGAGGGCCATAGACCAGAGATAAAAACAGGGTTTGGTAGCAAGAAATGATTAATGTTAAGAATGGGGTAGAAAAGTCAAGGGGATTAGTGAGCTATGGTTTCTGTATCTATCCACCAATTTGTCCATCTGTCTGTTTGTCCATCTATCTACCTATCTACTGCAGTGCTGAGGGTTGAACCCAGAGCCTCTTGCATAGTCTAAGCAAAGGCTGTCTTGCTGAGCGTGAGTCAAGTGTGATCTCTGCATTTGTAATGTGGGGATTCTGCCCACCTAAGGATACGCTAGAAGAGCGGTCTATGGCACTGCATGGGATAGCATGGCTTTGCTTAAAAGCTCTCATCAGAGCCTCGTGCCAAAGAGACTGAGGTCATGGCTTGGTTGCAGCAGATTACAGTCATGGCGATTCTATTTCACCTCACGACTGTCAGTTTGGGCTGCGTGAGGGTGATGGGGTGGTTCACTACAGCCCAGTATCTCTCTCCCGCTGCTGTTCAGCTATCATTTGCTGGACTCTCATACCAGATACTCAGCCTTCCATTTCTATTTAAAAATCTGAACACTTGTCAGAACTGTTAGGGGATTTCTCCACCTTGTTGAAACAAAGACCATATATTTCAGGATAAAAAGATCTCTACAGAAAAAAAGGTTGCCAGCCAGGCATGGTAGCACACGTCTGTAATCTCCCACTTGGGAGGTACAGCAGGACAATCAGTGATTCTGACTTTTTTTTTTTTTTTTTTTTTTGGTTTTTCAAGAAAGGGTTTCTCTGTTGTAACTCTGGCTGTCCTGGAACTCACTCTGTAGACCAGGGGGCGGGGGTGAGGGTGATGGTGGATCCGCCTGCCTCTGCCTCCCAAGTGCTGGGATTAAAGACATCTACCACTGCCTGGCAGTAGTTTTCACTTTCATGAGACTATCTCAAAGGGGGGGGGGAGGAGGGAGGGGAGGGGAGAGGAGAGGAGGAGGAAGAGGAGAAGACAGGAGAAGAAAAGATAGTTGCCAGAAGAAATCTAGCCGATTATTTGAGAAGTGCAAGCATATGCAAATCAGCAGGTCCCGATAGCAATCACTTGAGGGTGTATTAACTAAACCCTTAGGTTATTTATAAAGGAGAGAAAACTTAAATAAACCAAAGCTACAAAATGGGCCACCTGAGATTCAATGACATGTGACTCAGGATGGATGTCAATTAGGAAAGTAATGGAGTAAAAAGGAGGGAGCTAATGGACGTCTGTACAGTATCCAGCAGGGCTTAATTAAAGACTCAAAGACGCTGACAAATGTGATGGATAGCTGTGGGAACTGTGAATTTGGTGGGTGAAAAGACCACTGTGGGTGATACATATTTGGCTGTCAGCAAACTGTTTGATATAGTGAGTCTAAAAATTGTATCTAGCAAAATGAATTTATTCTGAATGGCTACCCCTGACAGGACACAGGCAGAAAGCCCAACAAAGGGTAATGATAAATGCAAGCCAACAACTTTGGAGACGGAAGCATCTAGCAAATATTAAGGACACTGGCTTTAAAACTGATTTCAGTTAATGCCTTAATTAGTGTGCAGGAAGATAAGTGAGCAGTGGAAAGGTCAAATGTTAGTAAATTGGGCAGGACTGTGATGGCAACCAAGAAAGAGAAATAACATAATGCATTCTACAGCACTTAGAATCATAACAAAAGGAGGGCCATCACAGAGAGGCCCATGCAGCCATAGCAGGGGAATTCTAACCTCCCGCTTTAAAAAGTTGGAAGGAAGCAAGAGCAGCCCGGGGAACTAGTCTGGTCATGGGTAGAGAGGCCAGGGGCCATAAAAACAAAGACCAGTTTTAGGGCAAGGAAGCAATGGAAACCCTTTCTTTGATGCATTTCATAGCTCTTTTTTATTTGTAACATAAGCCAAATAAAAGAAACTCAGAAAGGAACGTCGAATGGGAGCAAAGGGACAAAGGGTTGGGGGAACTAATGAAAAGAGATTTAGTTCAGCTTCTGTTCAAATGTCAGCCTATGAGTAAGTGAGGTTTCTCCTCTCACCTGTTCATTCTCATCAAAATATATGTTAGTACATATTTTTACATCTTTCAGTGTATATGTATATAGAATTAGAAACCTGGAACAGTACATTGGTTAAGGTCACCAGTGGTCTAGATTTTATCTGACTTTGGGAAATTTGTTAATCTTTCTGCATCTTCTTTTCTTTTTCTCAGGAAGAGAAACAGTAACATGGTCTGAGATGACTAAGAACACTGGCTGAAGAGTTGGGTTGTATTAGAATTTATATAGAAATACACATCCATTTTTCCTTCCTAGAATACCAGATCCTCCTTCATTCCTCACTGGAGTACAAGGGAGGTGTGGAGAGGGAAGGAGAGAAGAAGTTAGCCAGTAAGCTGGGCCAGATATAAGAGACCTGCAGTTCATACAGAGGGTTTTTCTGGGTGGGTGGGAGGGATGAAAGGAGGCAAACTTCAAGACTGATAATTTTCTAGCTTGCCTATATTATCAAAACAATTATGATCTATTACTATCAGAACTTAATAAAACAAGGTATTTTAATACTTCTAAACAGAAAAGGAAAAAAAAAATCTTTCTACAAAAGGCTAAAGATTTCACGTTATGAGGAACTCACAAACTCAGTACCTGTCATTATTTTTCTGACTTTTCTATGGATGAGACCATCCAGGTTTAGGTTAAAAAATCCAGGCAGTTGTGGGCCAACCCTGTAGTAGAAAAGATGGAAGAATCCAAAGACAGATGATCTTGTAAAGAGGTCACCATGTCTCAGAGAAGCCTCTTCAGCTGCAGCATGAGTGGGGCTCCTAAGAGAAAGAGCTTCAGACCATTGGTGACACAGTTTCTTTGTCAATCAAATCATATCAATCTTCTGGAAGCTTCCTCACAACTCTGAGTCCTCAAGCTTAGAGCTCAACCAGATCAATCTCCAAGAAAGAAAAAGGTACAGGCACCTCAGTAGAGAATGACAAAGAGGACTGATGTCATCAGTATCTTTCACTATATAAGCTCTGGCCTGGACCAAAGCACAATACATGCTTGGACTATGTCAAACCAGGACATAGAAAGCTGGCAGTAACAACACAGGAACAAGAAGGATTGTAGTAGTAGTTACTCTGAAGGCCACAAAAAAGACAAGGACGCACTTTCATAGGTGCAAACCCTGCCAGACCTCAGCAGAGGGAACCACCTGTTATGGCAAGCACCATACTAGACAGTGGAACCCCAGTTGTCTAATCTCAGGTGGTTTTATTGATACAGAAGGTCCTCTCAGGTGTTCTATTGATACAAAAACTCTATGTCCTCATTCAAAGGTCTGTTTGCACAATGAAGGACCCTGTAGCTTAGTCTCATCCCACAATCCTTTAACAGCAGAGCTATGTCACCTTGAGAGTGGGGGAACTAAGGCCTAGGGAAAGTGTTCTTCCCTTGTTGCCTAAGACCGTGGGAGAGAGGATCACAAGAATTCCTTCACAGCAGCTTTGCTCTTCCATAATGGCTCTGCCAGAGAGCAGTGAGCAGGTTCAAGTCATGAGGAGCAAACATCTTAATCACAGATTTACATAGAGCTAACATCTGTATATAATACAAACTGCCAAGCTTAGGCAGCCCTTTTCCCAACAATGCACAAAACAGTTATAAACATAACTAGAAATAAACTTCTGCAATGAAAGATAACTTTTCTCATAGGTACCTCCTCCCCTACTTCTCAACTGATCTTGCTAAAATATGTGTGAGGGGCAGTTGTAATGTGCAGAGCATAAATGGGGGGAATGTGGCCTCAGGCAACCCTGACAACCATATAAGGAAGCTTTAACCTTGGTATGTATAGTGATTAGAATGAAAAATATCTCTCAGAGCTTGCATATTTAATATTTGATTCCTGGGTGATGGTGCTGTCTGGGAGGATACTGAACTCAGAGAAAGTAGAGCTTTGCTGGAGGAAGTCCATTGCTTCATTGCTGGATGTGGGCTGTGAGAGTTTATAGCCTTGTCCCACTCCCAGTTTACACACCTCTTGGTGTGCTGCTAAGATGTGATCAGCCTGTTTGCCTGTTTGCCATGCTGCCCCTGCCATATGGAGGCTAACCCTCTGGAACTGAAAGCTAACACAAACTCTTTCTTCCCTACATTGCTTTTGGTCATGGTATTTGATCACAGCAGCAAAAGGTAACTAATATAATGGATAAATAATGGGACAGAGCTAAAGGTTTCAAAGTCTCTCTGCAACTGATACAGTCAGTCAAAATCCAAACCCTCCTGGTTTTATGTTAACTTGACACAAGCTAGAGAGTCATCAGAGAAGAAGGAGCCTCAACTGAGAAAATGTCTCTATAAGATATGGCTTTAAGGCATTTACTTTACTAGTGACCAGTGGAGGAGGGTGCAGCCCATTGTGGGTGGTGCCATCCCTGGGCTGGTGGTCCTGGGTTCTGTAAGAAAGCAGGCTGAGCAAGCCATGTGGAGCAAGCCAGTAAGCAGCACCTCTCCATGGACTCTGCATCATCTTCTGCCTCCAGGTTCCTGCACTGCTTGATTTCCTGTCCTGACTTCCTTCCATGATGAACAGTGATATGGAAGTATAAGCTGAATGAGCCCTTTTCTTTGGTGATGGTGCTTCATCACAGCAATAGTAACCCTAACTAAGACACCTCCCAAGTCTCTATTAAATGTCTGGAAACTTCTGGAAGTCCTAGTAACTGAGGAATCACTTCACAGCAAAGGTATATGCTGGAGTCATGATTTAGAATTGATTTGAATCTGGATAGGGTACCTGGAGGGAAGCAAAATGTAGCAGGATAAGATTAACCATAAAAAAATGAATTGTAAGAGTCACGGTGGGTGGAGGAGGGGTAATTCTTTGAGGAACAGAATGACAATTTTAAAAAAATGGCCCTTTCAATACAGAAAGACTAATGCCAGGATTTTTCATAGACTCTCTTAAGTCTATATATAAAGAAAAGTGCTTTTGATGGGAGGAAATTTATATGGCATTTACATTCCTTCTATAGAAGAGGGCAACTTCCCTTTTGTTTAAGAACGGCTTATTATTTGTGAAGACCAAGCTGGACATGGAACTTAATAAGAGAAATAACATTTTATTCAGAATTAAAAATAATCTGGTGACAAGGCAGATGAGGGACCGCAGAGAGGCCAGTACAGAGTTACAGGGATGTGTCTGCTCAGGCTCCCCTGAAGACACTGAAGCAAAGTCCCTGATGTAGGAGGGAAGCTCATGTCTGCCCTGCCCACAACAGTATGATGTCAGGAGATCTCTGGTGTCTGGGAGGAAAGTGAAGGACAAAGGCAAGGAGGCAACAAAGGCTGGGCAGCTGGCTCAGAGAGGCAGGACAGACAAGTGTGTGTGGAAAGCTGCTTTAGCTGCTTTATTCCTCCTGGAAACCACGGTAATGAGAAGAGCAAACCCAGGTGCAAGGCTGGGAAATGGGGCAGATAGCACAGCTTGGCTGGTATGCACTACATGTGGATGCACAAGGAACAAACTAGAACATTGGGCAAAATAGGGAATACATGGTTTGGGAGACCAAGGAAGGGGCAAAAGGAGGCTTCTGGAGGTGATTTAATATTTAGTATTTTTATCCTGACAATGCTCATGAGGGGACATCCACATCCTAAGATACAATCAAGCTGTATATTTCAGATCTGTGCATTTTATTCATGTATGTCACACCTCAATGAAACGTGTTCCCTAGGGTTGAGAATACAGCTTGGTGGTTGAAAACCTGCTTGACATACAGGAGGCCAAGGATTTGATCCTTAGCACCAAACAGCGACAATAAATAACCAACAAACATAAAATCCCAAACAACAAAACATGATGCCAGGCTTGATTGCACATGCCTCTAATCTCAGCATATGGGAAGATGGTAAGCAGAAGGAATAAAAGTTGAAGGTCATCCTTGGCTACATTTCAAGGTCAAGGCCAGCCTGGGTCATATTAGTAATCCTTGCCTCAAACAAAACAAAACACAACCCATCTCTTCTACCCCTAACCCCCCAAACCAAGCAAAAACAAATACATAGGTCTTGGAATATGACTCAGTGTTAGAATGCTTGCCTAGTACATGAAAGGCCCCAATAACAATCAGAACAAGAACACACATTAGCTTCTTACTTCCTATGCTCCACCCCCACACAACAACAAAAACTAGAATGAAAAAGAGGTCAGGTGTTGGCATGGGTCCCTAGTTACAAATTTTTAAACTCAGTAAGATTCATATTGTAACTTTAAAAAAATGCTAATGTTTTGAACTTTGAAAGTTTGATGCTAATTGAAAGAAGGTAGCTGTAAAAGACCACTTATTGCACAATTCTATTTATATGATATGTCCAGAGGTGACAGAAAGTAATTAGTGGTTGTCAGGGGTAGGGCTTGCAGAGGAATGAGGAGTGACTACTAATGGATACAGGGTTTCTTTGTGGGGCAATGAAAATATCCTAAAATTAGCCAGTGATGATAGCTGCACAACTCTGGGTACACTAAACACCAGTGAATTACACATTTTAAAAGGGTTAATATTTATGGCATGTAAATTATTACTCAATAAAGCTATTACAAAAATGCAAATTTTATGAACTCCAACCCTGACTTCAGTGCACAGAAGACATTAGTCCACAGCCAATACTGCTGCAAGGATTTACCCATTAATCAGGACACTGGCTGCAGTTCAGCACTTTCCTTTGGTAACTGTAGCAAAGATCTCCCAAACTGATAGATGTGGAAACACTTTCACTAAGTGCTCCTAAAATGCACGAAAGCCATTTCTCAGGACTCCACATTTTTTGTAGGTTAAGTGACTGCTAGCCTTTTATACTAAATACTGTTCTAAAGAAAACCTGATAGTAACAAATAATGGATAACCCTTACTAGAAAAATGGGTGGGAATTGGGACAGTTCTGTGTACATAATTACAGAATAAAAGAAACATAATTGATCCAAAGATTCACTAATGATTGTGTTAATGTTCATTATTAAGAAGGACATTAATTAAGGGGAGCAATTAACATCTGACAGTTATTCTTGCTCCACTCTTTACAGGCACACCTGTCTTAGCAGAAGCCCATAAGGGCCAACTACCTGCCTAAGGTCACCTAGTTGGTAAAAACAGTACTGAGACTGAATTCTTTTTTTTTTTTCAAGAGTAAATTTTGATTAGATAACAACATAGTTGGCCTATGAGAAAAGTTTACAACCAGAATCAAGACTGAGGAGACAAAAACTGCTTATGCATCAGGAGAACCTCTGAGGTCCCTTTGAGGCAGCCCTGTTGGAAGCTGTAAGGTGCTATGGGAACGTACACAACTACTAAGGATGTATTAAGGGTGTTGGATGGCTGCTACGGTGTGAGTGCGATGCTCCTGTTAGATCACGAGACATATCTTGTAGTTATGTGGTCCCGTGCATAGGTGATCCTCAGATCTTTACTCACAGTCAGGGATAACTAAGTCTTTAGAGTTGAGTTGAGGCTGTAGTAGAGAAGAAGGTGGTGGACAAGGCAGCCTGAGATCACAGAGGTTACAGATATAAAAAGTTAAAAATGCATATGCCTGTGTCTTTCTGCCTTTAGAGGCCAAAGAAGGCAGAGAACTCCCTGGAACTTAAATTATAGATGGTTATGTGCCAGGCCCCTACAAGAGCAGTGTATGCTCTTAACTGCTGAGCCATCTCTCCAGTACTGAGAATACAGATTTTTAAAGAAAATATTTGCAGATCCCTAAAAAGAAAAGAAGTCATTCAAAAGGTAACAGAAACAATTTGGAAGACTGGGCTAGTTTTTCTCAAGTACAACGAAAGATTGTGGTTAGGATGGAACTGAAAGAGTTTGTCTAATTTCCTCTACACTTGAGGCCTTCACAATTGGAGTCTCATTCCTGGTGCTTTAAGAGAATACAGGCACTACACACGGTCCAGTGGGAATGTCCGTGACAGGATGTGGTCTCTTTGTTACTTCCCTGTGTCACATATATGTTGCTCCGATTACCTGCCTGTCAGTGGGAAAACTACAGGGGAGAAAAGTGGAGACAAGGGCTCCTGGACCAAACTCCTTTGAGCCTCTTTTCTATGACACTCCATCCAGTGGTAGGATGAGTTATTTGAAGTTACCCACAGGTCAGACATAGAATTAGGAGTCTATCTACTCTGCCTAGACTCAGGTTGCTGGTTACATGATGAGACTAGGCGCCATCATGATCAGACCAGTGTGCACACCATCATTGCAGAAGGCGTGGTGGAGACAAAAGAAGCCTCTGCCTGTCCTTCAGTGATACTGCTCTGGCCTTCTTTCTTGCCCCCTCACGCCATACTTCCTTCTCAACAAAGACTCTAAATTCCCAGTCATAAGAGAATCTCACCCACTCAGAACCACATCACCATTCACTCACTACACCTTTTATAGTTTCCAGTCAAAGAATTCCAAAGTTAAAGTTGATGCTGGGTGATGCCATATGACTCTTGTGGGTCAGCAAGAAACAGTTATGCCTTGAATGTCCTAAAGCAAGCCTAGGAGTGTATCCTCATTTCAGGCTGACATTTCTGTTAGGATACATTTCTAATGTTTTCAGAGAGAAACATTTCAAATATGGGGAGACAGACATTAATTTGTGACCCAAATGTTTCTGCAGAGCATTTCTCAGGGTGTGTGTGAATGTTTGCAAACCATTTGGGCAGGAAAATTATGGGGAATGTATTTAGGAGCAGTCGTTTGAGGGAAAACTCCCAGCAAGTGCAGCCAGGATGTTCTTAAGATGCTTGTGTGCTCTTGCACATTCCTTGTGGCAGTGTGTGATGAAGTGCGCCACCCCTGACTGTGTCTCTTCCAGTCCTTGTCCCATGACTAACTGGTGATTGTGATATCGCTGCTGAATCCCATTGTGTCTCAGATTCCGTTTCTGGGGACCTAAATGAACTGGGGCTATGACTGATGGCCTCTAAAACCATTGTAATCCACAGGAAGGCAGAAGAAGGAAAAGAGGCAGCATCATTAATATTATTTCCATTTTCCAGGAAATACGATTTAGGCGGGGGGGGGGGGGGGGAGGAGAGGGAGAGAAAGGGAAAGAGAGAGAGAGAGAGACAGACAGACAGACAGAGACAGAGACAGAGACAGAGACAGAGGAGGCCCTGGGTCAAACGGCTCACCAGTGAGAGGTTGGACTTAAATCTGCACCTCCTGAGCCTGAAGCCAAGATGTTTTATGGAATTTATTTGCATCCCTGGATTCCTGAGGGCCTCTGTACTAAATGACAGTAGGTCAGGTTGCAGACGGCTCCCATTTGTTATTTGTCCTTTTATTTTTATAGCATTCATTGTGTCGCTCATTTGGTATACACACAGACACACAGACGGAGAGAGAGAGAGAGAGAGAGAGAGAGAGAGCGCGCTCTTTTGATAAGAGTAGACAGTGCACCGGGAATGTGGACTATGCAGCTTTACTTCAGTGTATATTCAATTGGATGTAATGGCAGCTTCATTGTAATGAAAAGCTTTATTGTGCTTTGTAATGAAGACACAAAGCACTTAGTGGCAATCACAGTCTTTTAAACTAATCTGCTTTCAACTCTATTGCAGAGATGCAGATACAGGGGAATTCAAAAGTGGTTTCTACAAAATGATTCATCCAGAATAGCAGAATCCATAAGTGGGTACGCAAGCTTTGCCCAGAGTTTCTCATTTGTTTTTCAGGAGTG
Source organism: Cricetomys ansorgei (assembly GCA_026225945.1). Lineage (NCBI taxonomy): Eukaryota > Metazoa > Chordata > Mammalia > Rodentia > Nesomyidae > Cricetomys > Cricetomys ansorgei. The sequence goes on along the minus strand of JAMJFZ010004240.1, from coordinate 5,154,437 downwards.
CTGGGATGCCTACTGCTCTTTTTCCCACCATGTTTGTGGCAAGTACTCTCTGATCTTTCTGTTTTATTCTACTTGTGAGGAATGACAGACTTTTCAGTAAAATCCACCATGGACCCTATGATCACAATCTGGTGTACTATTCTGCTTGCTAGTGTGCATGCACACACACACACACACACACACACACACACACACACACACAGAGCTGGCTCAAGGGAGAAAGAGGGATGTGATTTTAAAGCCTTTAAATAAAGACTGTAGCTGTTGTTGGACTAACACAGATACAGAGTAATTAAAAAGCTCTTCAAAGAATAGAATAAGTCCATTAAATCCAGTTAAATAAATTTTCAGAAATACTGCAAGAGATACTTCTGGATGCTTCCTTCCCTTACAATGATTAGAGGAGGAATATCTCATTCTCCAAATGGAACTTTATGGAGTTTTCAATAAGCCCCTCAGCACTTATCTAAATCTTTAATTAGTTCTATAATATACTGATGATATCAAGCCTAATTAAATTTATATAGATAAGGCGCAATGAAATTCTAACCAAGTGAGCTGGAAAGCATATATTAAACAGTAAATTTAATGGTTCAAGCTGATAACTACAATTTTATATCAAAAAATTAAATTCAATTTACATGTTGTATTCAAATTAATTTTGAGTGTGCAAATTATTGGAAAAAATCTCTGAAATACATTAGTAAAATTGCTAATCCAGTCTACTTAAATATCAGTTATTAATGCCCACATTTGCAAATAAGCCACACGCATCTGCATTTTTACTGAATATAATAAAACATTATCTAAACCTTATACTATTTTGTTAAAAATATTCAGTAATTTTTTTTTTCTTTTTGACCCATGCATAAATTGAAGAGTTAAAAAAATGACCACTGGATCTAAAGAAGAGTCAGTAATTCAACATACAGCAAGTAAAGATGACATACATCTTTGCTGACTAAAACAGTTTACGTTGTCCTTCATGGACAACAATTACAATGGCAAAATTCCCCCTTAGGATCAACTGGAATGAAACCACCCACAAACATCTGATGACATAATCACAGGGGGAGGTAGACATATGCAAATTGGGTGGCATTTACTATCAGGTTAGGGAGGGAAAAGAAAATGGGTACTTTTCCTTTCACAGCAGGTACGGTACACAACAGTTCATTCTATTGCCTTGAACAGTCTAGCAAAGAGTGGGCCTGCAGCCTATGGCAGATAACCACCCAATTTAAAAGGCCAGCCACCTGGACTACATAATTTGGTCAGTGGTATTATGCTGAGGTGCCATATTGAATTGCCTGCATCTTAGAAGCATTAGCCTTAAACATACGTATGTCTTTTGCTTGGTTGACATATACATATATTGACAATATTATAAGTGAGTTCCACTGCTATCAGAACTGCTACCCATTGGTAATAGTGTGTGCCATGGTGACTTTGCTTTTATTGATAGGTATTTTCCCCAATGCCTATCAATTTGTCACTCTTAGATTCTAAGTTATCTTTGAAATCATGATTAATTTATTAAACACCTACTATAGGTCATGTGCAAATATTATGGGAGATACAAAGTAATGAGTTAATGACTTCAGAGAACAGAAAATGAAGTGGTCACTGATTCCAGGTGTTTCGGATGGTAGATGTTTAAGAATAAGTCATAGGACCAGGAAGAACAAAGGCATGGAGGATAATTCTAGGATAAATAGTGAGAGGAGAAGCCATCTGGTTAAGTATGAAAAGTATGGGCTGGATACAGTATTTATAAACACACTGCCCTAAGGACTGAGTAAAAAGTTAGTTGAAGAGATATATGGGGATGATTATCCCAGTTACCTCATTCACAAGATGGCTAAAGAGAAGAGAATGAAAAGCAAGAACCTCCACTGAAGGATGGACGCCTTATTCTAGAGATGACAGGGCAGTGGAGGAGGAAGCAACGTGGGGATATAATGAATCCTTTAGAGGAAGAAAGAGTAAGAGCGTTAAGACAGGCAGAGAGTCCATGGAGCGGTGTTAGCAACTTGTGTAATGTCAGGTGAAATTGAAAGATTGGGATTGGAATTAGGTTTAGATCTAGAGGATTTTGAAGCTGTTTTTACAGAGAAGCAAAATCAAAGTGAATGAACATGTGGTCTATTAGTAAGAGCCAGACACCTGGATGAAGAACAGCTAGGACTATGTAAGGATGAAGGAGCAGCAGGAGTCTGCAAGATTCCTCTCCTGAAAGCAGAGTATTAGCAAAGTTAGACATGGGACTTGTTTAAAGAGAGAAGACCTTGAGCTCCTCTTGGCCTAAACCCTTCAGGGAAATGAGAGCCCTTGAATTCTGTGGCTCTAGCCTGGGCTTGCCCCTTCTCTTAGAACAACTAAGCAAAATGGTTTGAAAAGCTGGACAACCACGGTCAGTCAAATGGAGGACTCTGCTGGGGAACTGTGGCAACTAGGGCATACTACCAGGTCAGCGGGGTGCCATTACTTCAGCATGTCTGTGGCCACATGCTCTGATCCCTATCTGTTTGATTTCAAAGACAAAAAAGAGTGAGCCCAGAGGGCCAAAGAGAAGGGATTTAGAATCCTATAGCATTGTTTAAACTGTTTTCTAAAAGCACAACTATCTTGTCAGAAAAAAATCACGTGTGTCCAAACAGATTTTGATCCGATCACCAGGTGTTTATGGATCCTGAAGCTCTACCATGCATTCTAAAGACTGCATGCTTTACATTTCAGTCAGCACATACATGTACATGTATGCATGCACCCAAATACTCATCTTTTCTACATGATAAGCACCATAGCTAAATGAGGGCATTTAATGCTTTTAAGCCATTTTCCTATCTAAGCTTTTTATGTCTCAGTATTTGTGGGTATTCCTGTGTACAGATGTGAGTGCACATGTGTACGAATGCAAGCCAGAAGTCAACTTTCAATGAGTGTTATTCTATAGGCATTTGTGTCATTTTTCCCAGTGTCTTGAGACAAATTCTTTTTGGTGGCCTAAAATTTTCCAGTAAGCCTCAGTGATACACCTGTCTCTGTCTTCTTGACTCTATGATTATAAGGATGTCACACTCCATCAGGCCCACAGTTTTACATAGGTTCTTGGATGGAACTCAGGTTCCTGTACTCGCATGGCAGGCTCTTTATCAACTAAATTATCTCCCCAGACACATTTCCTATCTGTTATTGCATGTGCCCTTACACTTGCTCGATGCTTTAAGTCTGTTGGGTGCAGTTATCATGTCTCTCAGCACTCTTATATGCAGACCCGATCCTAGGGAGATTGTTGCACAACCCATGGGTCATAGACGAGTTCCTAGTTATGGTGGAAGAGCAGGTGTCAACTGGGCTCTGCCTATGCTCTGCCTGCCTGCTAGGTCTGGACTTTACACCACTGTCTTGAGAAAAGAGGGTCTGTGAGGCCTGGAGTACAGCAGAGAAACACAGGGCAAGGACCAGAGGAAGCCTGTCATAGAGATTAGTGTGCAAGAAGGCCAGGGTCTGGGGAAAAAAGCCAAATCAAAAGGAGCTCAGAGACAATAAAATTAACATGCTGTCAATGATTTCTCAAAGATATTAACTTATCCACATGACTTAGCTCCATGCTTTAAGGCAATTTAAAGGATATAAAACAAACCAGAGAGGCCAACAGTCCTTACACCTGACTGCACACAGGAGTTCTCAAAAAGAAGGCGTGTAAATAGAGATGCCCGAGTATCGGTATCGTCTGGGGCAGAATTTTTATTCTGTAGTGCCTAACACAGCCGTGGTGTCAATAAAAGACTAAAGCTTTTAGTGTGTTCCTAGCTCTTTCCATGGGAGAAGTCCCAGGCCCAGCCCATTAGGCCGCATGCTAAAACCCTAAATCTGCCCTGCAAAGTTCAGCAGGGCTAGTCTGCCTAGTCTCTCCTGAATGCCAACAGCCCTTCTCTGCCAGGTGAGCTAATCCTTTTCTAATCAATACTGAGGTTCCTTAGCTGGTGCTTCTCTGTCTCAGGAGATCTGAGACATCTGCACCATTGTGTGGCTATGATAGGTAGGTAGTTAAGGAGGCTGAACTGCACTGAATCCCATTCTCATCTGGACCTTTTAAAGGCATACAGAGGAAAGATGCAATCACCTCTTCAGCTTCCTATTACTCACTGTTCTAGGTATTTTGAGAATCACCTTAATTCTGAATCAGAGGAAACCTGAGTCAGGACACTGTTGGTCTGTTCTGCTGTGGCACTTTGTTCTACAGACTAAATCTAGAGCTTCCAATCTGAAGACATTCAGTGAAGAAACAGGAAAGATGAGTCTCAGGACCAAGAAAGTTCCAGAGGGCGGATGGAGCAATCCACTTCTGAATTGTGCCTAATATTAGTGGCTACATTCTTACAGCTGCAGGTCCCAGAGCTGCAGAGCTGTTTCTCAGTCTCATGGCCTTGGTGAAGGAAGAAGAGGGCAGAGCCAACACCAGGCCCTCACCTCTACTAATGGATGTTGCAAATAGCTAAGATGCTAATTTGAACTCCTCTGCATCTCTCCACCAGGAGAAAATGCTAGAGAATCAATGATTATTGAATTATATTCTTACAACATATTTTATCCACCATCTCATACCTTTTGATCATCTGATTTCTTTTTATAATTCAAAGTGTTTCAGTGAAGAAATAAAGTTGCCCTGATCTCCTTCTGGAAGGAAGCCATTCCACTGAAGCCCCTTCAGTGGGACTCTGCAGGATCCAGCTCAGGGCACTGTGAGAGCAGCCTGTACTCTTTGATTGAGAAGCATATTCAAAAGCATGGATATCGTCTCCCTTTGGTCTTTATCCTTGCTGCTTTTCATCTCTCTTCTCGTTGCCATATTCATGCTTCAATGAGAGTTAAATTCCTTTGCCTTGCCCCTAATTTGACTCACTTTCCAATAACATCAGCCTTCTATAAAAAATACAAAAACTAGGGCTATGCATCCCTGAACACTACAACAGGAAAGAGACTGGACAGCGAATCACAACCTCTTTGTATACGCACTGTTTTCCTGAAAAAAAAAAAATTAAGATTTATTTTTATTTTATGAGTGTTTGTCTGCATTCATGGTGCTCATGGTGACTGGAAGAGGGCATCTCATACCCTGGACTTGGAGTTACAGACTTACTTGCCACCATCTGGGGACTGAGAATGGAACCTGGGTCCTCTGGAAGAGCACTCCGTGCTCTTACACACAGAGTCATCTCTCCAGCCCACTGTACTATTTTCTATTTGCAGTTTTAACCTTCACAGTTTTCCCAATGTATGAATAAAGTACCTCTGAGTTATGGGGAAGGTAAAAATATTAGAAGGTAAAGAAACGTATGGGGGCTATGCAGCCACTAGCATATGCAGGGGCCTGGGGCCAATCATCGACAATGTATAAACAAAACAAGAATCTTTCTCTCTACAGCATCTATATAGGAGGCAAAATAGAGAGATTATAGAAAGAGGTGCAGGATCCTTTAGCATATAAGTTATATACAGACGATCACTCAAAGGACAAAATGTACCCAGAAGCACTGAGGATCCTGAGCTGACACATTAACCTGCATTTCAAGGGAGAATTTCTAAACAAAAATGTCATGTATAGTTTCATTCTTTTTTGTGTTTTGTGGAATCTGCCATATTGTATATACCATTAATTTGAGTCTCATAGGCATTGTTAAAACTGTCAAAGATGATGTGAGACACTGTCACTAACTTTCATTCTCATTCTCTCTCTTTCCTTTTCTCTTCAAGACAGAGTCTTACTACATTGCTCTGGCTGTCCTAGAATTTACTATGTAGACCAGGTTGGCCTTGAACTCACAGAGATCTGCCTGCCTCTGCCTCCCGAGTGGTAGGATTAAAGGTGTATGCTTTACTATGCCAGCTGTCACACTTAAGTCCCAATGGCAATAACTTTTCCAGTGGTCAGGAGCAGAGACCACTGCTTCCTTGTGGTGCCCTAAGAGGCACAGGGCACACTGGTTGGAGGAAGAGGAGAGAGAGAGAAGAGGAGGATGCCATTGAAGCTATACAGAATAGCTTGTTGTTCCAGAAACCCATAAAGAGACTGTCGGGGTCTCCTACGGCAACCCTAAACATGCAGGATTCTGTAAGTCCCGAGGCACAGTCTCACTAAGAGCCACCCGCCTGCACAGGTAGCAAAGAGACTACTGCAGTCTCTCCACCAAGATGCTGGCCAGCTCAGGCTAGGCTAGTCTCAGCTGGCATTATTGCTGGGAAGGTGATAATGAACAGTGCCAGGAAAGGGTGTCAGATGGCTCTGAGCCTGGCAGGGTGACAACATCTGCACCTTGATGTGGCATGGAGAGGTGCCAGTCAGTCCCATTAGCAGCAGGAAGATGGTAGCAAGCAACAGCTTGTATGTGATGCTGATGACAGCAGCAAACAGGGAGATCAGGTTGAAGCCACAGATATCAAGAAACAGCCACTGGACAGTGACAGCAGCTACAGCCACCGGAGAAAGCTGAAAGACACAGGCAACACACACCTAACACCTTAATGTAATAAGGCAACATTGCTTTCCATACATAAGATATTGCTTTCTAGGTGATATGGTTATAAGAGAAGACGTCAGCAAGTTTAAAGATGCCCTGTCAAGGAGCTGTTATCTTATTTCAAAGTCAAGAGACCTTATAAAAAGCCTTTGTTTCCGTCTCTGCATCACCAATCCCCAATTTTACCTTTAGAGAGTTAACTTGTTTCTAGGAAAGTCAGTGTTTATACTGGGGATGTACTTTTTGCTGTCATCAGGTGGCAATAAAGAGTCATAATTCATATTCCCAGATAGTTGTGGTTACTAGGGGGATCACACATCGAACATTTTATATCATGCCTAAAAACTATCAACTTATTAAAAGGACCACAACTGAAAGATTCAGCAATACATGAAAACACACAACTCAAAGTATTGCAAACAGAAAACAAAGGAATTCTGTCACCCTCCTTTAGCTGCTTGAACTTGATGGATCTATTCATATAGGGGAGATTTCCCTCATCTGTAAATATGTTTTCCTGTTCTAATGTCAGATGGACTTCCAGCTTTGTGGAACTCTCTGTCAGACTCTCCCAAACACAATGCACCTTTCCTTTAGCTATAAGTTGCTTCATCCTAATTAGCACTGCAACCAGTTCTTAATAATAGTATCAACCTTACTGCGATCACTGTAGGATTCCTTCACTTCCGGACTCTGTCTGCCTTGCCTCAACCACACAAGTTTGTGTTCCTCCCTCTCCCCAACTCTCTCTGCAGGGTGGGAGTGGGAATAGTCCCACGCCACTCTCAAGTCCTGTTCCTTTTATTTTTCCTAGATAAGGGGCTTTTTTGAGATAAAATTCTCCTGACACACAACCCCCCATCTCAGGTGTTCAATTCAGCAGTTTATATATTTAAAGTACATAGAATCATCACCTCAGTAAATTTTACAACATTTTTATTTTCTTAAGAAAAATCCTGCAACCTTTAGCTGCCACCACCTGCTTCCATTTCCCAGCCAGCCCCACACAAACACGAGTTTACTTTCTGTCTCTTTCATGGTTTTTTCCATTCTGGTCAATATAGTAGTAGAGACACACAGTCTTTTCCTCTCACTTAGAATAATATTTCATAACTCCTCCATGTGCATATTAGTGTTCAGTGCTAATTATTAGTAGACATTAGTGTACACAAGCATGTAGCAACGCTAATCTCATCACGTTCACACACTATTGTGATAAGATGGCTGTATTTCATTTTACCATGGAAGGACACATGATTTGTTCTCACATTTTGGCTACTGGGTAGAATGCAGCTCTAAGTGTTTGCATAGGTGTTTTTGTGTGGAAATATGCTTTGATTTCTCTTAGGTACATACCTAGGACAGAATCTTATGAGTGGCATTTGATTCACTTCATTCTTAGGATTCTACACTGCTCCCATTACTGCGGACAAACAGGGACCATATATTTGTCTTTCTAACCCCAAGAATAAAGTGAATTTTATATAACTCAGCAGATAGTTGTATGAATGCCTAGCTGACCTGTCTTAAGCATCCCAAACAAATGACTTCTCCAGGACTTGCTTCAGATGCTGAAACAGCTGACATAAGTTGGTTATATTTGGCTCTGTTTATTAGGCAAACTGGTGATAAGAAGCTCCTAATGGTAGATGGTTCCCAAGATGTAAAAACCTGAGAATAGGTTAATTTGACAGGCTCTACAAATGAGGGAGAGGCTTACTGTACAACCAATGTGGGGACAGCAAAGAATACACTTTATATAATGAATAAGGTTACATTATTTCTTCACAGAAAATGATTACCTAATAGATGAACACTTTGATCTAGTCACAATATCTTTCCCTTATTGTAATAACAAAACTACTTTGTGTATTCTGTGGCCATGAGGTCTGCTTCCTTCTAGAACCTCCTAAGCCATCTGAAAGACTGCTGACGGGGCCCCAGGGCCTTCTCATATCTATACATTAGCTTGACAAACATAGCTGAAAATAATCTTTTGTGCAGTGAGAAGGTGTCTAGATTAGATAGAAGATAGAGTAAGAATTTACAGATAAACCTTGGCTCTTTTTGAGCTGATCAGAGAAACATAGATTCTTTCTTTATCCTGGCATTTAAAGGAGGACATTTCTACATTATGATCATGAACTCTGTGGCTCAGGACCAGAACCTGTTCACTTTGGGGAGAAGTCATCACTGGAGACAGGAGACTAGTACCAGGTTAGCACTGACAAGTTAAGTGATGACACTCATGTTCTCATGGTCTTCTTCCGTATCAAGCCACTTTCTACTCTGGGCTAACTGTAAATAGAAATATTAATATCTCGGGTGGGTTCAATGAGGAAACAGGATATAATCACTGTGCATAAGCCTGGACCATTGGAGAGGGTCAAGTCTCTCTCATGGACTAACTCAGAGCACCCTGGCCTCCAGGTAATTTATTGAGGAATGATGCCACCTACCAAAGCTCTTAAGTGTTTAATGAAGAGAACCTCCACAGTGTATCAACCACCAACTTTAGCTGAACAACCTGATGCCATTTTATGGGTGAAGTCAAGACCCCAGGCAAGGTATTCCTAGATCAGGGCTTAGGTCAAAGGAGGAAACCATTCCTCCATTAGCATCAATACAATCAGGTGCTTTCAACACAAAGATCTCAGCGGGCAGCGCCAAATCTGAATAACAATTGGTCCATCCATGTGTAATTGCTGGCTCTTCAAATTAGCATTCTTTCTATATTCTAGAAAGCTAGAGCCCACCCACACCCAGAAAGCTTGGTCTAATAGTTAAGTAAGGTGACTCTCTGGCAGCAGTTCTAGCTGTCAAACACAGCAGCTGCTTAAGGTTCATATTACTGCACAGAAGTGCATGTAGCTTTATAATATTTGAGAATAAATTTAAATATTCCACCACAGCTAATTTAAGAGCTCTATGCTTTACTCAAGATTAGACTTTATTTTCCTGAAAAAGAATTCTTTTCTATGATCTCTTATCCTCATATAATCACAGTTTTTATATTTGTTTTGACTTACAGTTTAGTAAAGTTTAGATAATTAATTGTGCTACCATTTCAATGTTAATTTCCTTTGGAAAAAAATTCAAATTGATGTAGGCAGAGCAGATATTTATAGCTGAGAGAGAACAGGGCCATACCGATATCAAAAGCTAATAAAACTAACAATCTACCCACATTTGCTTAACAACAAGAACAGGGTATGCGTAGAAAGCAAACAGAAGTCATGATTATCACCACACAGGAGTTTCTGACGTATGATGCAAACTAGTCTAGTACTAGAGGAGGCTCACATGATGGTTGGTAGCTACCATGACATGCTTAGAAACCTGTGGTGTTTGATCTTCATTATCAATTTGACTGGATTTAGAGTTACTGAGGAAATACACCTCTGGGTTTGTCTATGAGGGTATTCCTCCAAAAAGGAAAGAACCATCTGTTGGGGCTGGACTGATTATCTGAGGTTTTCTTTGAGGACCTGATGATAGAGTCAGAACACAGTTCTGTCTCTAAAACTAGAGACATGCTTGGCAGACCTGGTAATGGCCTGAGGCAGAGACCTTGAAGGAGCTGTGTATGGCTGCAGATCCTGAGAACCCAACTCTTCCCACCTTAACAGGGCTATGGTTAAGAGTCCCAAGGCCACTGTGTGCTTAGTTTATAATGCTCTTGAGATTCCTTGTGTTCCCTTTATGCAACATTGTTTCATTAGTTTTCCATTGACTTAGTTCCACTGTATGATAGTTTCTGTTGATTCTGTCCTATTTTCTGCCCTGGAAATAGTATATACGATGATGCTGTACTTTTGTAATTAGCTTAGTAAGACATAGCTTGTGCAAGTCCTTCTATCCTAAACTTATCTATCTCCCTATCTTTCTGATCTACTGGTTCTCTCTCTCAGGCTCCTATCATTAATGAATGGCCTGCTAGTCCAGGTCACTATCCTGAATGTAAGCAGTACCAACCCATGTTGTACTGAGGTCCCAGACTGATAAGGAAGAAGAAAAGGAACTAGTGGCTGCACCCATTTGCAGTCCTTTAGCAGTGAATAAACACTCTCCTTTTCCCACAATCCGTACCAGCATTTATTGTTGGCTGTTTCTTTGATCTTGGTCATTCTGCCTGGGGTAAGATGAAATTTCAAAGTTTAGTTTTAATTTGCATTTTCCTGATGGCTAAAGATATTGAACATTACTTTAAATATCCATCAATCATTTGTTTTTCTTCTTTCAAGAACTCTGTTTAGATTCACGCCTTATTTTTAAACTGGGATGTTATTTTCTTGGTGTTTAGTTTTTTTGAGTTCTTTGTATACTGTAGATACTAACCTTTTTTCAGATGTTTGGCTGGTAAAGATTTTTTCTCATTCTGTAGTTGCCTTTTATTTAAATTATGGTTTCCTTTGCTGTACAGAGATTTTTGATTTCTTGTGGTCCCATTTGTCAAATTGTTGGTCTTCATGCCTGTGCTACCAGGTTCCTGTTCAGAAAGACCTTTGTCTTTTCTATATGTTGAAGCATAAATAGTCCCTACTTGCTTCTCTATCAGATTCAGAGTATTAGGCTTATGTCAAGGTCCTTGATCCATTTGGAATTGAGTTTTGTGCAGGGTCAGAGATAAAGGTTCTAGTTTCATTCCTCTATACGTAGCTATACAGTTTGACCAGCACAATTTGTTGAAGATATCTTCTCTCCAGTGTGTATTTTTGGTTTGCCAAAAAACAAGGTGGCCATAGGTAGGTGGACTTATAACTGGGTCCTCAATTCTAGTCCACTGATCAACATTTCTGTTTTTATGGCAACATACTGTTTTTATTATTACAGCTCTGTAATAATAAATACAGTATTATTACATTATAATATGTAATATATAATATAATGTAATACATTACAGTATTAAAATAAAAATTAAAAAAAAAGATACTTCCAGCAGTTCTTTTATCATTTAGAGTTGTTATGGCTATCCTCTATGTGTGTGTGTGTGTGTGTGTGTGTGTGTGTGTGTGTGTATCTATATGGAATTTAAGATTATTTTTCAATTTCATGGTGGGAGTAACTCATACCAGAGTTCCCCTGCCACAGCAAGATAGATAATCCTCACTGAAAATGGACAAACTGAGGGGCTGGAGAGATGGCTTAGCAGTTAAGAGCACTGGCTATTCTTCTGGGGAACATATGTTAAATTCCCAGCAACCACATGGTGGCTTGTAACCATCTGTAACTCTAATTCCAGGGGATCTGGTACCCTCTTCTGGCCTTTGCAGGTACCAGGCATGCAGGTGGTACACAGACATATATGCAGGTAACCACCATCCACCACACACTCATAAATAAATAAATAAGTTTGTAAAAACATTTTTCTTTAAAAGAGAACTATTCTTAAGTCATAAAGGCAGGTTGCACAGAAGAAAAAAATACTCTGGAAGAAAGAGAAACAAAAACTTACTGTGCTCAGTACAACATAAATGTATGAATACTAGGGGAAAAAGATCTTTTGGTAATGAGGGAGAAAGGAAGGGGAGGGGGAAGGAAGATAAGGGGAGGGAGGAAGTGAGAGAGGAGTTTACCATTTTAACTTAACTCAGAAGAGGTGTTAAATTAATTCACAATGGTAGCCTTCAGTTTACAGGAGGGATACAAACACAGGAAACTATTACTTCTGGTAATTTTAGTATGTCTTTTTAGTTAAAGTGACAGAGGAGGAAAAAATGAATCTGCTTTTGAAAAAGGCTTTTCTTTGACAGCAGTCACCTCTAATACTTTATTTTTGTATGGGCTTCTCAAACCCCGAAACACTTACTTGTCACTCAGGGTTAATTTTGTTTCTAGGAATGGTTGAATCTGAAACAAAACCTAAAGAAAACCCCAAATTAGACTTTATAAATTCTATTTTAATAGCATCAGGAAAAAGCTTTGTTTGCAATGCTTCATATGCAAGGATGGGCTTCTGCTGTGTGTGCACATGCACCAGTCAGGGCCTTCAGTTGTGAGAAGGGATTACTGAAAGCATACTGGGAAACTCACACTTCTGACCTTTCCTCTGCCTATTTTATCCTCCTCCTTTTTCAATCTTAACTTTCAAAGTACAGCAAAAACATGCTTCTTTAACATGTCCTTGAATTATTTTAACCCACTCTGAATAATGTCCCCAACAACCTCTCTTTTTCCATAAAAATGCCTCTCCATAATGTAATTGTTTTGAAGTATCTGTCTTCTTTGACACTTCACAAACTCAGTCCATACTTCAGTGTCATTTCCTGATTAACTCGTATCTATTCAGCTAACTGCTACTGGGTGTAGCTTTGTATCTCATTCCTGTGTATCCAGCATTGGCCCCTCTTGGTTGGGTAACTGAACCTTATTTGTAGAGCATGTTCTATGAAGTCCAGGCCAGACTAATCAGATCTCCACATTAGATGTGGACAGGAACTTGGAGAGTCCCATTACAGAGCACATTTCTCTTGACTCTAGCAACTTGCTCAGAAGTGGACACAGAGAGGAAAAGTTCCTCTATGAGATCTGCTCCATCCCTTTGGAAGAGAAAAGGTAACTATTTCAAGTTCCAGCTATGCATATTATATCATATTATACATATTTCGGCTACTAATTTCTACCAGTGGGAAATAGGCTATGTGGTACAGCCAAGTAGATTCAAATAAATGCAAGAGCTGCAGGGAGAAAAGGAGTCTAGCTGATACAGTTAGAATCCTGAGATAAAAGCATGTCTAAAACCAACAATTTCTTGTAAGTTTCAGTTTCATGATTCAGTCCTTTTATTTTTTTTCTCCCTTTTGGCTTAAGGGACTTTGAATTAGATTTTTATCCCACGAAACTGAAAGAGTCTTGACAAAGACGTTGGGTAAGTCTAACTGTATCAGGCTGAGCTAAGGGCATTTACCCAGGAGCCAGTCCAAAAATAAACCCCAAGGAGCCATTCCTCCCCCTATTATGCCTTCATTAAATCCTTCCTATGTCAACCCTGGTGAGCTCTGTGACCTGCTTAGGAATGTGGTAGAAGTGATCTGTGGGTCCAAGCTCATAAAGGCCAAGTAGTTTCCGTTTCATGTTTCTAGAGCCCCACAGTATAAAGTGTGTGATTCCATAATAGAAAAATGACATGTGAGAGCCACACGGAGAAGGGGGCATTGTGAGACCACGTAAAGGACATGGGGCCCTAAGCATTCCTGCTGGATCTGGACCACCAACTAGCCCCAGCAAGACACCACACATGCAGACAAGCCACTCCAGACATGTTTTAGACTGGCTGCCATCAGACTGCAGCCATTTGAGATAACAAGGCTGTCTACAAAAGGAGCATATGGTTGAGCCTCAGTGATTCTGTTATTTTAAGAGAATGAATACTGCTGGCTGTTTTAGGTACCAAGTAATGGGGATATTTATTACACAGAAATAGACAACAGAAATAAATGTGTAGATTGAATGATTAAGTTGTGTTTGGAAACCAACCATTTACAGGTAAATTTCAGTCAATTTTGCTCTTTAAAAAAAAAGTTCTTGGTAGTTATTTTTAATGGTGTTATATAATTGACCAAGATCAACAAAAAGGATAGGATCAAAGCTATAACAGCAATGCATGCTATGGAAACACTGGCCTTTTCTGTGCGTGTATACATGTATGCTACATCCAGGGGTCCTCAGTGACAGAGAGGAGGTTGTTGAAAGGATATTGGACAACTCACAGTTGCAAGAGAATGGGATTTAGGAAGTAGGTGAGAATAAATAAATTCAGGCAGCAGCTAGATTCATGGCTCAAAAAAATTCTTTTTCAAAGATGGTTCTGTGAAGAGAGCACTGCTGCTGTTAACACTGAGCACCGTGTCTTGCTCTGCTCCAGCAGAACTGGACGCTGGTGTCCTACAGCCACCATGGCTGCTGCCACTACCGGGTAACGGAAAGCTACTCCTGCTACCATACTGCCTCCAGTATTTCTCCACTGCCCTGTGTTCTGAGGTCCCAGTTCCCTGATGGTGTTTGCAGTAGGTACATTCAATTTGTCTAGACTGGTCTTCATATAGGGTTCAGGCCTCTATTTCTGGGTTTTTATAACGGAAGGCAAACCTGGCCTCCTTTCAAACCCAGCTGCTAGGGAACTCTTCTAAACAGATTTAGAACTAGGTAGCCAAAATGTGACAACTGCTAACCATACATAACATTTTTCTTTTTGAAAGGATTTTTTAAATCGATATAACACAAAGACATAGCTCCTTGTGATTTAGACTAAACACACTAGCTTCTTCGAGAATCTCAGCTGTCATCATGTTACCACCCTACGCCGGGAGTTTACTGATTCTCTAGGAATTGCTCTTGGTGGCAGTCTCACTCTTTTCAGACCACCTGGCCCAGTTTCCTCCCAGCCTTGAACATCATCTAATGCTGCTGCAGTATGAGGTCTCTTTGGGGTCTCACACACTTTCCTATCTCATTTGACCCATCAATGATGGTGGTAACTTCAAGATGGACCTTAGGTGTTGTGTTAAAATAATTTCTCATAATCTTTTGAACATGTTTTGCTTACCCTTGTATTAGATATTTTTCACACTGCAAGGACAAATATATAACAAAGCAAATTAAAGAGGGGTTTATTTTGGTTTATTTGGTGGGGAAGGGCTGGTGACAGCAGTGTGAGGTGGCTGGTTATACTGCCTCCACAGTGAGGGAGAAAGAGTATGAAGGCTAGTGTACATGGCTTCTCCCTTCTATCCAGCCTGTGGAATGGTGCTGCCTATATCCAGGTGGGTCTTCCCTCCTTAGTTAAACCTCTTTTGAAATGACCTTACAGACATTTCCAAGAAAAAACTCTAAAACCTGTCTCTAAAGAAAGAACTTTAAAACTTGACTCTAAAACCTGTCACGTTCACAGTCAACGTTCACTACTGCATCCCTGCTTTCACCCTAACCAAACTCCTCCCAGTTTCTCTCAGGGATGAGAAAAGACTGCCACGCACCCTCTTCAAGGACTAGAAATACTCTACCACCACTTAACAGAGTCAGTAAAAGCACCGGGGCTGTGGTGCTAAGCTGCAAGCAGACCTGTCAGTGAATCACGGTCCTGCCAACCACCACTGGTGTAGATCTTGTGCTACCCTTTCAGAGACTTGATCTTCCCACTTGCAAAAAGAAAACACTAACACCTACGCACATTACATTAGTGTGGGCTTCACTGAGATAATACATGTAAATCACATAAGTAAATCACCTTACAGAAAGTATGTGCTTGAGCCATACCATCATTAATAGTATTGCAGTAACAAAATAATGTCAGATACTTATTTAAGTAATCTTTTGTTACTATCTAGGCGTATAGAGAACTTGAAATGCTATGACAAACATATAGATTACATATACATATACATTATAGTATATATAGGGAAAGGGGATATAATCAGATACTGCTTATGCTGGAGTATCATGATGATTCACCACTGACAGTAAACTCTGCTCAATGGTATAACCATCTCCATGTAGTTGTGCCCTTCCTTGATGACAGAGGGTCTTCTACACGCACGGGAAAACATCATACACCTCAATTATCACTACAGTGAAATGGTACCACAGTCCCAGTCAGTATGATTTTGTTTTCATGTTTGGTTCTGAATATAAATAATAATTCAAAGAAAGACATTAGTATTAGAAAAGAAAGAATAAACTTATTTTAAGAAAGGGGAGGCATGGTCTAGGAGATTCAGCAAACCTCTGAAGTTAGGACTTAGCAATCACTGTTTAGGAAAGGACAGATTAGATAGAATAGGAAAGCATGATATTAAGCTTCATTGAGAAGACATGTGAATATGTACTGTAGTAGTTGTTGCTGCTGAAGCTCAGCAAGGACAACAAGGAGGCATATTTCATAAGCGCAAACTCTGCCAGACCTCAGCAGAGGGAACCGATGTCATGGCCAGTGCCTTACTGCCAGTGGGACCCTGAGATTCTCATCTCTGGTGTTTTTATTGATCCAGCACTCCTCAGGTGCAGATCATACACCTTCCCCCGCCCCCCCGCCACACACCTGCATACCATACAAAATGCCACGGCCTGTGAATCCCTTTTTCCAACAGCACACAAAAACAATTATTTTAAACACAACTAAAAATAAACTTCTACAACAATATATAGCTCCTATTTTTAGGGGTTGAGCAACTTTAGTGCAAGCAGTAGCATACTACCATGTGCTGATGCATTATGTTAGTCACTGTGAATTCGCCATGATGCATCTGCCTGGGGAGAACTCCTATTAACGGTTGGCAAAAGGAATCTTTCTCTCTTTGCCCAGATGAGCAAAAGAGAGGCCAGTCTTTTCCAAGCTGATCTACACAGGTCCTACTGGAAGGGAGGTGCCTGCGGAAATAAGCTGTGAGGACTGTTGGAAAGCAGTATTACTTTTCATTTAAGGAGGGAGAAGAGATTCTAGGCTGTGGCTTAAGAACCCACTCTTACAGCATGTGCCTCTGGTGAGAAGGAGCCTTAAACTCCTGAGAACCAATCATTGCTCTGCATAGCACATGGTAAATATCACAGACTCATTAGGGGAGCTAGCCAATAGCTGCTACCAATAGCGACAAAGCTTAACTAAGGCAATCAGTTCCCTGGCAGACATACTTCTTTTGTTCAAATGCTATTTATGTGTCATTATCATTTCAATACTTATGTCCCTGGAGAACTAAGAAACCAAAAAAATGGAAAAAAAAATCCAAATTTCTGAAAAGTTTTCTATACCCCATAATTAAAGTTAACAAAAGAAAACAGACAGACTGCCACATCCACGGAGTAGAGAGAAGCTGAGGCTTCAAATGACTGAATTACCACAGCAAGTAATTACTTTATGTTTCTTACAAACATTTGAAACCTATTATTACTTTCACAGTGGCGTACATCAACAGAAGACTGTCACCTAAGAGAGAAATGGGAAACTGGGCTGTAATTAATTTCTGGTCGAATATATCATGAAGCCTTTAATGTTGTCAATAAAAGGCTCTAGCCACTAAAAATCCCCAGCCTCTTCCTCCTCCTCCCTCCTCAATACCTCCAAAATATTTAATCAGCCTCTTTGTGAAACAGACTGCCCAAAGGGGAATGAGAGAGAGCAGTGCTCAAGTCTGCTGCATAGCTGGGGCGTTGACCCCTCCTCCCGACTTTGGGGATCAAGAGAGAGAAGTCAATCAAGTGCTGCCTCTCCTACCCCGACTTGGGTTTTTCTCATTTCACTCCATCTGCAGTTGAGGAAAATAGATGGCACAGCTCTTTGGAGGAATTTGAACATGTAGACACCAGGCAACAGAAATCATTACAGCAGCAACTGAAGCTGTGTCTTTAAAGGTTAGAACGCAAAGATTAAGAGTGCGGGGGGGGGGGGGGGGAGTGCAGTGGCTGATCTAAATAAAATCTGTCAACTGGAAAAGCACAGCACAGCAGATGAAGAGCTTCAGTGGATGTGACATTTATGGTTTTGAGTACCCAAATGTTTATTTTGTCAATTACTGTTTGGAGTCTACAAAGACCTTTGTAGGTCGTACCTAGGCAGTAGCCAGCTTCTACTGTATCTGTCTCGCTCTTCTAGTGTGAGAAAATGCTACAAGCATGATTTTGACTATGAAAGAAACAGGCCTAGAGGATTTCCTTCCTTCCTCATTCATTCATTCACTCATTCACTCATTCATACATGCATTCGCTGGAGAGCCAGTGGAGAATTTTATCTCTCAGAAATCTTGAGTTCCTTATGGAAACGGATTAGCATGAGCTGCTTTCCTGTGACAGCCTCTTTCCAGACCTAGAGATGGAAGTAGAGCTCCAGCCCTCTGAATCCTGTCTCTGGCACTGTATCATGTGACAGCTGATCTTCTAGTCAAACTCATTTTGTAGACGGGAAAACTTTAGCCAAAGGAGTGAAGGTCATTTGGCTCAAGTTTATATAATGATCTGCTGGTCATCCATTAGACAAATGAAATACACATCTCTTTTTATGACAGAGTTATGTCCCCATGAATCCATTATATGTTACAAATACTTTAAGACACAAATGTATTTACTATACTTAGCCAATGGCTTGTCATAGCTCACTTAGCCTCGTCAGCCTTAAACTTGCTCAGAACATTTACATTCACCTCCAATTGGGCAGAATCATGACACAACACCTCTGTTCTGTAATTGTGCTGTATATCTCAGGTGTGTTACTGAGTATGTTACTCAAAGTGAAAAACAGAATTGTTGAATGTGAGAAGCCTTGGATGCAATTCTGAGCACCAACTTTCTGTCCTCTTAAATACCAGAAAATAGAAACACTGCTAGATATACTTTCTCACCATCACAAAGATGTAAAATTGAAGCCAAACCATTGCTGGTTGGAGGCTTTTACTTCACTCCAAAGTTCTAAGAAAACAATCTGTCTTAATTTCTATATACATAAGCAGAAGATAATAACATGACTACCCCGCAGGCTAGTTTTAAGAATGATTTAACTTAAGCCAGATTAGCACTTTTAGTCATTTTGACTTTCTTTGTCTGCATTAGTGGGGGGAGGGGAGTGGGAAAGGAGGGAGGGGAGAAGAGGGAGAGAGGTGAAGAGGAAGAGACAGAAGTGAGCAAACCTTAAACAAGAATTAAGAGGGTGGCTTTGATAGTAGGATACTGTCCAAGATTGCCCAGGAACTGCCCACAGGGTGATCTCCTGGGCACTTGTCAAGCTGCATACACATACACACACACACACACACACACACACACACACACCCAGGTATATTCTCAAGTATCTAATTAAAACTTTTAGAGATAGAGTCAAAAGACTTCCACGTAAAACAGTACCCTGTATATTCTATTGCTTTTTAGAGTCATGTGTTAAGCTGCTTGTTGTCTTGGCAGTGCAAGAGTCTACATGTGGGAGTAAAGTTAGAGCTCAGGAAAACGGATGATCAAGCGCTGGCTCTTCATTTATGCCACGGCTCTCATGGTCTAGGGCAGTAAGCAAGTGCTACTCCATGACAGGCATCTGGGAAAGACAATATAGGAAGGTTGAACAAATTTAACCCTGTAACACAGGCCAGGGTGGGAGACAACTCTCTAAAGTGTTAAGTAAAGCTGCTTGAAACTACCAGTGTAATTTCTAACTATATTCTAAACGCTTGTTCTTGCCCACAGATAAATGTAGCTCTCATCCCTTATCAAAAAGTTTCTTTTTGCAGCAGATGGAGACCATTCTAGCAAGCCTAATTGGTTAAAATGCAGAGAAGAAATGACTGTGGGGTGCCCAGCCCCAGCTGACACATCTATACAACTACCCCAACACTTAAGGCTCAGGGAACATCATGGTGGAAGGGGCAGAAAGATGTAAGGGCCAGGACTAGGATGCCCATTAGTAGGGTGTCTTCTATAGGATAAGAAAGCTGTACTCTTAACATCATCAACATGGAGCCTAATAAGCCCTCAACACCAGTTGATAGGCAATGTGGACGGGGAAAATAGCACAAGGGCCCTAACTCTAGATGAAGAGCTACAGATAATCAGTGACTGCTGAGATGGGAGAATTCATCTTCTCTAGGGATTAGCCCTCCAAAATGGTTATCTAACATCAAGTAGTCAGCTCTAAAAATAAATATATATGAGAAGCATCAAATGGACTCAGAAGTTTGCATTTATACCTTTCCATGTATATACATGTAATAGGAATAATTAATGAAAAATAATCTAGCCAGCAGAACTCCATCGAAATCAGTGTGTGTGTGTGTGTGGGGGGGGAAACAACTAGAAAAAACAAAGGAAAAGAATATATTCATGTGTTAAGAATGTAATTGAAAAGGCAATGCTATATAAGCCAAAAACCCTATATTTACCATGGGTGAGAGCATATTGAAGTCCAGTGACCTAAGGGTGATCCTATATCTATTATGACAGGAACTGGGACTTTACTTCATCTCTTAAATGTTCCCCCTTTTATCTACAGGATGCAGTTATAACAGCTACACACAGACTCTTAAAGAACGGTGTGGAGAAGCATCTACTGCGGTACATGTAACAAGCTCAGCTACATAACAGCGCTAATAAGAAGCACCCTACTTTACCAGAGTAGTGCATCTCCATTATCAGACATGAAATAACAGATTTTAGCCTCAAGGATAATTTACACCAAATCTGTTCGTCTTTTGAGGAGTTGCCCTTGTTTTAGAGATTATTCCCACAGGTCTACAAGGCTAGGTATAAAATTTATTTCTTGTATTTATTGACAGATATTTTCTGAACAAATGTAAATTCATGAATACTAAATAATAAATACTAAATAATCCTGTCAATTTATGTGAATATATTACAAAGAAGAGAAAACAAACAGACTACATAACAAACTATAGAAACCCAGAAACGAAAACTAAATACAATCCTGGTGACAAGTCACAGGAACTTCATGATTATGTGAGGAGGAAGAACATGCTCATTAAAACAGGAGTAATAAAATATTAAAATATAGGAAAAAAGTGAAAACTAAGCACATAAAACATTAATTTTAGAATTCAGAAAATTAGAAAAAGCTGTATTTTCAGACACATTAGGGAAGACTTGAGAACAAAGCTCTTTTGCTCGCCATGGCGATGTGGCTTCCTTGCAGCATCTGTGTTTGGTCTTTCCAGATCAGGAACGGCAGAAAGGAGAGGGAGGCAAGGATGCAGAGGGTACCTTGTGCATGCATGTCTGCGGTGCAGAGAACAACCTCGAGTCTCAGTCCTCAGGTATCATTCAACTTCCTTTGAGACAAATGGAGCTTATTAAGTAAGCAAGGCTGGACTTAGCCTAAGGAATCTGTTTCCACATCCCCAACACTGTGGACCACCATACTTGGCTAGTTTGATATGGGTTCTAGGGACTGAACTCAGGGCCTATAGCCTAAATCACTTTATTCAGTGATCTGTCTCCTTGGTCTGTATTTCTGAAGTTCAAACATGTAAATTTCAACACTACATCTTTATTTAGAAAACAAGAAAGGGGTCAGTTTCCAGTCTTTCAGTAAGAATTCTACTAGAGTTAATAATTGATTATTCTTGGGTTTTATTCTTAGAACAGTGTAACTTAGTCCTTTCCTGGCAGAAAAATAGCCTCACTGAGAGGGTTAATTTAATTTCCTAAGCACGGTGACTTCAGAGGCACTGAAGGATATATGAATAGCACAATCTGATGAGAGATTTTGGACAAGTCATTTCTAATTTCTATTCCTTGTGATCTTTATTGCATAATAGTAACATCTGTCATCTAATTTAATCTCTGAGCGATGCTAGTTCCAGCAAATAAACTACAATAGAAAGATCGTCACTGTCTGCTAGGAATCTTGAGGAACCCCAAGTTATAAACTGACTGTATGTTATCACTTCAAGGACTGATAATTTAAGAAAATCTTATGTAATCAAGGCCTTTATACATGAAGCGTGTCTATGAAACCTCAAACACTAGTTCCAGACAGGCATTTTCTTCTGGGAGATTATGAGAACTCATTGTTCTCAGGTGCTCTATGGAGCATAAACAGGCTGGTTAGGCATGCTCACCTGCATTCTGAGAGCCCCAATTAAATGATTAACTAGAGACCAATTAGTTGCTGAAATGTATAGAATCTACTTTAAGTATAATAAATTTAGAGAGGCAAGACCTGAAGAAAACGATGTAGGCAGAAATGGAGTAGCCAAGTCAAAAGAAGATTAAATTCAAGAAAAGTAACATTATTTAAATATACTCATAGAAGGTCCTTAAGAAAACATTCTCAGAAATCAAATTATGCGCATTTTTGTTTTATTACTGAATTTTATTAATAGCTACCTTTCTTTATAGCAGGCAGTAAAAGCTATAAAACTCATTATTTACCAGCCTTTTCCTGGTTGCTAGGAGTCAGGGCTAGCTATTTATCACTACTGAATTAAAGCAGCTTCTCAGAACTTGTAGAGGCCATCATTATTAGGAGAAGACTAGCAGCCTCTCTTATTTGGTCACAAATCTCAAAGACTATTGGTCAAATGAAACACTAAGGGGAAGCTTGCAAAAGAGGATGGAACTGGAAAGAAGGTATGACTGACAGCAGGATAAAGCTGATTAAAAAAAAGACTGATAAAAAGGATGCAGAGAATATTTTGTTTCTTTCTCAGAAACAAAATTTCTTTTCTGGCCAAGTAGAGAGAATAGAATCTACAAGGGGAGATGGTCACTGTTTTCAAACCAGTCACAGAAGCCTAGGAGAGAAGTTCAGGAGAGAGTCCCCAGACTACAGGTCTGTCCTGATGGCTGTGGGTGTTTCCAGTAGGTGGCAGCATGTCATTGCTAATTATCTAGCAAGCTATGCCCTGGTCACTCCAGACAGGAAAACCCCAGCTTCCTGCAAAAAAGCACAATAATGTCCTTCTGCAATAAGCCTGTAGAAAATAACCGTGCATAACAGTCCCCATAGAAGGAACGCAACATTCTCGGCCATGCCGGAGATCATTCCATGACTTTGCAAAGGTACAAATGTCAAGGACAAAGCAGGGGTCCCACTTAGTATGTTTAGTTTCTGGGCTGGCCTCCTACCTCATTCTATTACCTTGAGGAAGGATCTGCGTAGGAGACCTTACAGGAGATGTGGAGGACTTAAAAAGAGATGCCACTTTCATTCTTTGGGAAGGAGGGTGTCACTCCATTTGGAAAGTAGCACTTCTCTGCGGGCAGCGGCAAGACTGTGCGCTCTGTAGACTTTTATGCACCATCCTCTTACTGTCCTTGCCTGGGACCCTTCCTTCCTGACCTCCCCCGGAACTCTCCTTCCCATGCCCTTTGCTGTCAGCTCTTCCTCAGAGGACTGTTCTCTCTCTTTTTGGTTCTCTTCTATAAGAGTTTTGGACGGCTCTGTGCTGATACGTGCTCAGGTTTGTTTACTCTCACCTGTCTGTTAAGCTCCTAGCTGTGTCTCAGACAATACTGCTCCTATCCCACAGGCATCTTACACCCATCCTGGCACTGATGACCCATCCCACATCAAGCCCATTCCTCCCACTGTGCCCTTGACTTACTGATGGTGTGTAGACACCCACATCAGACTCCCCAGGGTCAGCCTCCACTATTCAGCTATTCCTTAAGTCCAGCTTTTTTTTCTGTTTGTTTGTTTAAACTCCCTCACATTTCCCATACCTGTTTTCATTCCTGCCAGTTCTGAGCTGATTCATAGCCTGTACACAGCACCTTCAGCAATCACTTCCCAATTGAAGACATTTATCTGGTGTAGATCCTGGGGTAATTGAGGTGAACTTTATAAAAAGAGGCCTTGCCTATGGAACTCTCGTCTACTGGGGGTAGATGAAGAAGGTATGAACAAGAGGATATAAAATATGCTAGGTATATGATAACGAGAAATAAATTATGGCAAAGGAAATGATGGGATGCATGTTTTGAGTTGTAGGCAAGAAAGCTTACCCAAAGACCTCACTTCCGCAGGCCTCACTTCCCTCACTTTCTGCTTGAATGACTCTTTCTGGATAATTCCACTCAGCATTCAAATTAAGCATCACTTCTTTATAAATTCTTGCTTGATTGTTCACCTCTCAGCATGATTAGGGAAACTGGAAGATGCATAGGATATTTTCCTCCACAAAGTTGTCTATTAATGTGAATATAAGATTTGAGCTACTCATTTGCTATGACAAATTGCTTGGGACTTTTAAAGTTTTAAAGCTCAACACTTAAAAAACCTTAATGCTATATATTTCAGCCACCATATAATTTCCATATTTGAAGTACAGAGTTCAAGATCATTTAATATATTCACAGGGTTGTATGCCATCTGCAAAAACTATTTTAGATCAGGCTAGTCATTCCCAAAAGAAATCCTGAATCCACATCTTCATTTCCTAATACCTTCAAACTGTAAGTAACTGCTAGCTCTACAGATTTGCCTATTTTGGACATTTAGCTCTACAGATTTGCCTATTTTGGACATTTCACATACAGTCACCAAAATGTAGCCATACATGACCAGCTTCTTTCATTTAGCCTCAGGTTTAAAGGTTCATCATGTATTATGTTTCTGTATCTCATCTCATTTTATGGCCAAACTATATCTCCTGTATGGACTCACATTCCATTCATCCATCAGTTAATTGTGAATAACACTGCTATTGAACAAATTTTTGAGTATATGAAATTTTCATTTCTCTTGGGTAGAATTGCTAAGTCAGATGATAACTCTATGTTTAACTTTTTGAAGAAGGGAAAAACTGTTTTCAAAAACCACTATATCATTCATTTTCCAAAAAGCACAAATGAGGCTTCTAGTTTCTCTATATCCTTGTCAACATTTAAAAATAAAGATTTATTCTTATTTTATGCATATAGGTATTTGCCTGTGTGTACGTCTGCACCTTGAGGGTTGTGCATTGCCCAAAAGGTTAGAAGAGGGCCCTGGGTCTCCTGAACTGGAGTTACAGATGGCTGTGAGCTGCACGTGGATGTTGGGAATTGAAACTGGATCCTCTGTAAGAGGAGCCAGTGATCTTAACCACAGAGCCAGGTCTTTTCACATCTTTTCTTTTGGACTGTTTCAGTCCTATGGGTATGAGTGGCATCTCACTGTGTTTTGTTTTGTTTTGTTTTGTTTTTTAGCTGCTACACCTACTATGTCACTCAGAAAGGAGACACGGAGACATTATCATAGTGCAGACCTCAGCAGAGGGAACCACTGTCATGGCAAGTGTCATACTGGACAATGAAACCCTGAATGTGTTTTTATTGAGACAGAACCCCTCAGCATGTACAGATCATGAGCACTCAAATATCCCCTGCATAAATTTAACACCTGCAGACAATACAAAATGCCAAGGCCTAGGCAGCCCCTCACCCAACAGTACACAAAACAATTATTTTATACATAACTAAAATAAACTTCCACAAAATTTCCCCCTTTCTGTATAAGTCAATTAAAAAACTGCTTTATCTCTATAACACAATTTAACACTACTCCAGCAAAACTACTCACAAGAAGAACAATCACAAGGGTTACTATTGCATAAGACCAATGAAACTAACTATCTATCAGCAGACAAACATTACCAATGTCCAATTATCTGGAATTAACTCACGATCTTCTGGGCTCCTTCAAAGGGCTTGGATCATTTCTCTGGCTCTGACCTCTGCAGCATACACAGCTCTTCCTCCAGGCTCAGATTGGGTCCCCTCCATTGCTGCTGCTATTCTTGGTGGCCATCCCATGGTACTGGCATCTTTAGAACACTGGGGTCCCTTGCTGCAACTGTTGCTACACTTTCACCGATATACTCTCCTGGGCTCTCTTCATGGTGCCAAGCCTCAACTTATCTGCATGACCCCTTCAGTCTAGGCCTTTGTCTGCCACTGAGACTGTGCTTTCACCAATGACTTCTCCTCATAGTGTCAATCCTCATAGTGCCAATCCACAGCTGTTCTCCAAAGACCCCTTCTTGCCTTCAAAACCAGTACCATTTACAGTATCAAATTCAGCTACCAGCACAAGAACCTTGGCCAGTTCCAGAAGACAGCTTCTGTGTGCTGACCCTGAGGAAACACTTTCCAGATTTTAAGATAGAGTCTGATTTGTAGGAAAAATAACTGATAACCTTATCTGCAGGAAGGGTTCCCTGGTGGGGTGGAGTTCTCATCACCTTAGCAGATGTGTCTCATCAGGACCACCTCATCTTAGCAGTATCTGGACAGGTTTGCAGAAAACAAAACAAAACAAAATGGACTCTCTGAGGTATGGAGTTTTTCTTCTTCCCTGTCTCCATGTTGGATCAGCTAGCCTGATGTTGGTACCTTGCGTTGGGCGCCATCTGTAGTAGTACATCTACTGTGGCAGCTCACCAAGGACAACAAGGAGGTATTCTCATAGGTGCAAACTCTGCCAGACCTCAGCAGAGGGAACCACTATCATGGCAAATGTCATACTGGATAGTGGAACCCCAAGCATCTGAGCTCAGGTGTTTTTATTTATTAAGAACTCTGCAGGTGTTCTACTGATAGCACATGTAGATCCTGAGCAATCAAACATCCCCAACATAAATCCAATACCTGCAGACAATACAAAATGCCAAGACCTAGGCAGCCCTTCACCCAACAGTGCACAAAAAATATTTTAAACATAACTAAAAGTAAATACCTACAACAGGTTTTGATTTTCATTTCCCTAATAACAAATGATGCTGAGCATCTTTTCATGATCAACATAAATCATCCATTGTAGATCTTCAAGGCATAAATGCCTATGACAACATTTTAATGGACTATTTTTTAGAAACAGTTTTAAGTCACAAAACTATTGAAAAGTCAGTACAGAGTTCCCAAGTAATTTATACTCATTATCCCTACTAACAACATCTTATACTAGTATGGCACATTTATCACAACTAATGAACCGACATTAATATACTATCATTAACTACAGCTCAACTTCATCCAGACTGCCTTAGTTTTAACTGCATGCTCTTTCTATTCCAGGACCTCACCCAGGCAGGGCAGACTTTTAGTTGTCATGTCTCTTGGGATCTTCATGGCTGAGATAGCTTCACCAATTTTGTTGTTGTTATTTGCTTTGTCTCTAATGACTTTACTGTGGAAGAGTGCTGGTCAAGTATTTTATGGCTACCACTGCATAAGAATATTTCTGATGTTTATTCACAGTATTACAGACTTGTAATTACAAGTATTACAGACTTGAAGAAAGAATACAAAGGTAAAATGGTATCAAAGCTACATATTGTGAACACAAATTCATTCATGTTGATGTTAACCCCGATAAATGAGAGGCTGCTGACAATTTGGCATTTTCCATATCATGATATAGACATTCCAGTTACATTTTTGTTTGTTCTAATTACATCTAAACCTACTACAAAATAAGAGAAACCTGTTCACTTAAGATTGGCTCCTAATTTAGACAAATTACATAGGAGAGATGAAGGAATACAAGCCTATCAGCAGCCAGTTCTCTGTGCTGAGCTAATATAACCCAGGAACATCACTCAACACACAGCACTCTCCTCTTGAAACACTCCTCTGGACTCCAGGATACCTCTTTCTCTAAGTTACTTACCTTCCCTAGTGGCTATTTACTCTCATGCTCTCTGGTGGCTCTTTTTCAGCACCCCAGCATTTAAACAGTGAGGCAGTTGAGGCCCAATTCTGAGACAGCATCTCTTTTTCTCTATTTGTTCTCCCAGCAAGATTGTACTTCTCATTGTTTCTTCTGGCTTCAAACCCCATGTATAAGCTGATGGTTTGTAAGCTCCTTTCTCTAGGCCAAACTCTCCCATACTCTAGGTTTAAACTCAACTAGCTTTACCCATTGTCTTTAGTACATTAAAAATTTGTGCTTTGAATTGCTCAGAAGAAAATAGTTGAGTCACTGGTCTGCTGTGTTGGCCTGACCACTGCAGTCTAGCCTATGCTGATCTTGCCTCCTTTACCCAGTGCTGACTTGGTTTGGATTCCCATTACTCACTTGAAGAATAACTGCCGCTGTTTTTTAATGGATCCTTTTGTGTATGTGCTGGTTTTCAACCTATCCTTTCCAGTCCTCTGATTTTCATCAGAACAGAGAGGAGGATTCAGATTGTGGCACTCTTCTGCCTCCAATTTGTTAGCAGTTTTCTACTTCCTTTGGACTAAGGGTCAATGCCATTACAGTGACCTTCAAAATTTCAGCTCCTTCAGGTACATTTATGATATTACCTCTTCTTGCTTGTTCCATCCATACTCACTTTTCTTCTGATTTCATACTCAAGCATACACCTCCCTCTAGACCTTTACTCTTAGCATCCCTTTCTTGGTATGATTTTTCCCTAGATAGATCTAATGGAGTGTTTCCACTCTTCCTATAGATTCCTCTCCCCTTAAATGTTACCATCTTATTAAGGACTTTTATGAACACTGAAATCACACTCTGGTACTCTAAATTTTCATTTCTAAGCTTAGTTCTTCATCATAGTATGTCTGAAAAACCAGCACACTTTGCATTTTCTTACTAGTTTTGCCTCACAAGTGCAAGTTCATACTTGCAAGTTCATCAGAACTGACACATTCATATCATCTGATACACTTTGCATTTTTGCATATTTTTTAGGATGTACTTTGCTTCACAATAATGCAAGTTCTTCCAGGGCAGGACCAGAACACGTCTCAAGAAAAAAAAAGAAAGAAAAAAAAATCTGTTCATTGACTAAAGGAATTTCCTGAGCCTTGACTTCCATTTCCTTATCTTTCTGAGGTTTAACTGAAGACATTTGTCTAAGGAAATGCAAAATGGGAGTGGGGAACAAGTAGCCATAAATCTTAATGAGGAAAGTAGGAAGAAAAGCAGTATGGGAAATACAGAATAAAAGGAAGAATTGCCAGGCTTAGCAGCTATGCCTTTAAAGCCAGCACTTGGATCCCAGTGAGTTCCATGGCAGCCTTGTTTACATGGCAAGTTCCAGACCAGCCAGGGCTATATAGAAAGACCCTATCTAAAAAAACAAAACCAAAAACAACCAAAAAAAAAAAAAAACCCCAAACAAAACAAAACAAACACACACACAAAACAAAAATACTCCCCTCAAATCCTCAACAAACTCCAAACCCAAACCCAAACCCAAACAAGTACTCTACCTCCAACTAAAGAAGACTTGAGAAAGAGAATTAAAACCAGGAAAAACACTTGGGACATTCTTTTTGAATAAGGGATTCACCTCATCTACAAAGACTGCTAGATAATCCTATCTAGCAGTTACACTTGTTACACTTCTGCTGTACTTTATCTTCCTACCACATGGAATCCAGATGGCTTTTATGACTTATTTCTATAAATGATCATGGTAGCTCAAGTTTAGATGAACTGTGATGGATGGAATCACAGACACATACACTTGAAGACCTAAAAACTTCCCAGTTAATCTGCTATGATTTTCTTTTTGATTCTGAAAATTAAGAGTAGGGTAAAGAACCAAAAGCAAAATTTAAGTGATCATCACCATGGAGGATAGAACTCTTAGTAATCTTGATAATATCCAGGCTGTCATGATTCTCTGCTCACCTAATCTACCCTAGTAGAGATTAAAGTACACTGTGTATAAAGAGAGAGCCATGCCCCAGGCTTCTATTTCAACAGAAGTAGCAGCTTTCTACCACCTTAATTGTTTAGTGCAGAAAGGTGCTAGCTATATTTTTGACCAGCCAAGAAGACAGTGGCAATAAAAAAAAAGGACAAAAACCAAAAAAACCTGACAAACACTGTGCTACTTCTTGTTAAGTAAGTTTTCTGACGCATGGTGACTGGTGATTCATTTCTACAGAGATTCACTGGAAACACAGATGCTGCTGTCCACGCTTGAATCAGACACTGGTTGAGGAACGCTGAGGCACACTGCCGCAGTAGTTTAGTTCTGGCTGTTTTGGTATTTATTTTACAAGGATTCAAATTTGGTAGAATTGATGGAGCCCATTTCATAAAATGAACCCCTACCTCAAAAAGGAGGGGAAAAATAAGGTTAAAAAACATGACCACATGAGAACAAGAGCAAATGAGAAAGGAAGAGACCATGAACTGGCAGGGCTATGTTACTACTTTTGGTAATATCTTCTGCTTTACAAAATTGACAGACACTCTTGTTCTTTATGAGCTGGTAGAAAGTTGACCATATTTGCTGATTAAAACTTCCAAGAAAGAGAGCCTAATTGGTTATTTTACAAACTCTTCATTAGCCTTGATTTGGCATCTGCTCACTTTCTCATCACATCTAGTGAATGTTTACTCCATTCCAAGCACTGAGGGAACGGTGTGAAGCTTTCCATTTAGAGAGGAATGATGGTCTCTGAACCAAGATCTGGAGAACAGAATCCTCCCATGCTGTATGTTCACACCAGCCTGCATGACCCATTAGACAGGGGTAACATTAGATGTACCCCTCCCTGGTGCTCACATTCACCTTTTACCTACTCCTTGGACATAATTCAGAAATCCAACTGTGAAAGGCAGGACTGAGTTGCCATTCAATGATTTCCTGCAGAAACATTCCCTGGAACATGGCTCACTGATGCCAGTTTCAGTGCCACTCCTTCATGATGCAGACACTATTTTTCAGTGTGTATTTGGGCCCCATACTGTCTGCCAAGAACTGTGTTAATTTACTTATTTCAGCTAAATAAAAAAAATCATTTAAAAAAAGATGATTGAATTTAAGAATTATATTCCTCAGAGAATTAGTAATGGCTCTTTGTATCCCTCAGGCCTCCATGTTCTTAACTTCCCCTTGTCAATGTTATTATGGATAGACTAATTCAATAATGAGATCATTTCCCCTAAGAGCGGCCAAAGAAATGCAGCATTCAGTCACACCCGGTTTCCCTAATCTGAATAAGGAAGGTTTCCCACCAAATTTATCCTAAAACATGAAATTTAATGGGCATGTGCACACATACACACACACACACACACACACACACATACTTTCCTATAAACAGTAGAGAAATAAAGGGGAAGAGAGAGGGGGAGAGAACAAATGGGTAGCAATACA
Organism: Cricetomys ansorgei; assembly: GCA_026225945.1. Lineage (NCBI taxonomy): Eukaryota > Metazoa > Chordata > Mammalia > Rodentia > Nesomyidae > Cricetomys > Cricetomys ansorgei. Next base: position 5,123,377 of record JAMJFZ010004240.1, on the reverse strand, counting down.
ACGAGCAGACTGGAGAACAAAAGTTAAAAAGGAATACAAGTGGGCCACTTTCAGGCAAATATCCCAGCGTGGTCAAATATCACGGTCAAAGTCACATGGTATTGTATCATTCTCTTAAATATTAAAAACTTTTAAAATTTTTCCTGAATTTCTAGAGCAGCCATTCTCAACCTGTGGGTCGTGACCCCCTTTGGGGATTGAACAACACTTTCACAGGGGTCACCTAATACCATCTGCCTATTAGATATTTACATTACAATTCATAGCAGTAGCAAAATTACAGTTATGAAGTAGCAACAAAAATAATTTTATGGTTGGGGGTCACCACAGCATTAAGAATAGAATTAAAAAGGTTACAACATTAGGAGGGGTGAGAACCACTGTTCTAGAGGAATCTAAAAGTCAAATGGAAAGAAACAGAACAAACAAATAGGCAGGAACATTCTAGTCTACTAAAAACAAGTATTTTCCTAGCTAAAAGGCATTTGGAAATGAAGTTTATTGACTAATTCACCTAAGAGTAAGTAGCAGATCATGGGGAAGGGTGGGAACAGTTGGTAACATACTGTCATCTACATTCTACAAACAGTTTGAACTGTCAGTAAAGCACTAAGGGTTTGATTATTTAATATACAATGCTGAGACTAAATGAAAGTAAAATAAAACTAATCCTATCATTTGAAAAGGTGTTCTAAAAGAACATTAAAAATTGAGATGAGCAAACCTTGAGAAGAAAAAGGGTAATGACTCCTCTCCCAGCTGGAAGAAAATTGGACAGTTTCACTGGTTCAAAGTAGAGGCAATGTCAGAACAGCCACATGTAAGGATAACTTCAGTGCTTGTTTAGCATGAGAGAAACAAAATGCAAAGCTGCTGACATCCAAAGTGATTAGAAAATAAATTTCTGTTAATTTATACGATGGATTTGTTCACTTATTGACAGTGATATTTTCTGGAAGAATTAATATTTGAAAAATCATGTTTTCAAATATTGTTATTGATATAGGAAAATGCAATGAATATATTTTAAGTTACATTAACAAAGTTTCAATTTTGTGAAAAGACAATCATATGCATGTGCATGGCTGGGAAGTCACGTACATACAGGACAAGTACCCAAAGCCAGGAGAAAGCAGAGGAGGTATCCCTGACTCTAGGCCAAAGGTTTATCACCTTATATATCTTGTGAAAAAAACCACCAAAGCTTTATAGCGTGAGGCTAGTGAGATGGCTCAGCAGGTAAAGACGCTTGTCATCTGATGACCTGAGTCCAGTCGTATAACCTACATGGTGGAAGGAGATACATGGTGGAAGGTCCTCTAATCTATCTCCACACACACTCCAAGGCACCTATTTCTACATCCTGCTCCTCCCTACCCTGTCACAAAATAAATGTAAAGGATATTTTTAAAAAGAATTTATGTTAGCCAGTGAGAAAGCTGTCCTCTAGAGCAGCGGTTCTCAGCCTTCCTAAGGCTGCTACCCTTTAATACAGTTCCTCATGCTGTGGTGACCTCCAACCACAAAATTACTTTTGTTGCTACTTAATAACTACAATTTTGCTACTGTTATGAATCATAATGTAAATATCTGATAGGTAGATGGTCTTAAGTGACCCCTGTGAAAGTGTTGTTCAATCCCCAAAGGGGTCATGACCCACAGGTTGAGAGCTACTGTTCTAGAGGGATGTTAAAATTTGAATAGAGTTTTGTAGAATTACTGTCTCTGTCACTTAAGAATACTGCCTTTCTTTCTTCTTTTTTCTTCTTTGCATATGTATGTATGTGTATGCATATGAGTATGTTTGTTTACATGGATGTGTGTGTGTGTGTCTGTACACAGAGGCCTGAGGTTGATGTCAGACATCTTCTCCATTGTTGTTCTACCTTATTCATGGAGGCAGGTTCTCCCAGTCAAACCCAGATCTTCATCTGGGAAATCAGCCTTTTCCTTCCAAGGCTGAAATTACAAGGGAACTTTCATACCCACATGGCATCTACATGGATTCTGAGGATTTGAACTCTGGTCCTCTTACTTGCACCACAAATACTTTAAGTACCAAACCACTTTTCCAGCCATTCTTTTCCTTTCATTTTTCAAAGAGCAAATCATTATAGGCAATGAGCTTTGCTATAAGAAACCTAGTCCAATATCCCCTTATACCTTGCAAAATCCAAGTCTGCCTCCCGTGACATGGTGATGTTGGTCAAATTCTGCTGAAGAACAAAAATGTTCCTACACATTTTCTTGATGCCAGACTCACTGATACGCCGGAAGTACTGGGCCCCATTGATGAGGATGCAGGAGATGAGGTGTCCCAGACCTGAGGGGTCAGCACAGTGCAATGAGGAAAGAAGAAAAGATATATTAGTGGCGTCTAGCTTAAACTCATAAGACTGTTCTTTTCCATCCCCCACAGGATTAAATGACTCATGAAAACATGTATCCCAGTTGCAACAGCTAATCTTAACAATAATTTTAGAATGCTTCTACACTGTTTTAGTAGTTGCAAATGGGAGAACTTAATATAGTCAGCCAAATTTGGTATATTTACAACCCAGCACTGCCATTCTACATAAAGGCTTCAAGTATCAGCCAGGGTACTACAGGCTATGAACATGTAAAGGAACTCCTGCATGTGCAGATATTTGGAGACAAGAAATGAACAGATATGCACACAATAATCTGTTTGGTCTCTTCTACTCATGAAACAGAGGAGGGTACACCTTTGGCTCTGAACATAATTGGGAATATGAATATATATCTCTCTCTATATACATATCTACATATCTACATATATATATGTAGTGAGCATTGTGACCACTAGTGCTAATATTTAGCTTTCTGTAACATTAGCTGTCTTCCAGTAACTCACCAAAATAAAAAACACAGAAGGAAAGAGGAGGGACACTCACTATATGTTCACTTGTTCTTTTAAGAGACATGGAGGTGTCCCTTTAGCCGCACACATTCGAATCTACAAGAAGGGTGATATTATAGACACCAAGGAAATGGGCATTGTTCAGAACCAGCATGCCATGGGCATCATTGTAAACAAGCAGCTTAAGGGCAAGATTCTTGCTAAGGGAATTAATGTACAGACTGAGCACATGAAGCATTCTAAGAGCAGAGACCGCTTCCTGAAATGGGTAGAGGAAAATGGTCAGATGAAAAAGAAAGCCAAAGAGAAGGGCATCTGGGTTCAACTTAAATACCAGCCTGCTCCACCCAGAGAAGCACACTTTGTGACAATTAACAGAAAGGAGCTTGAGCTGTCGACCCATCCTACATGAATTCATGGTTTAATGTACAAAAGGGAATAAAAGTCCTGGACTGTTAGAAAAAAAAAAAACAGCAGCAACAGCAATAATGCTAATATTTAAACTTCAACACTGTTAAGTAAAAAAAGTCAACCAGTAAAATATGGGGCTTTGGCAACAATGGGGTGAATGTGTAACAGGAACAGATAGAAACAGAGCATGAAAGAAAAATAGACTGTGAGTTCACTGATGAATTCCCAGGACAAATCTAAAGATCTTTATGGGGTCCTGTAAATAGGTTGTTCTTGTTCTGTTATCTTGTTTTTTGTTTTTGGGGTTTTTTTTTTGAGACAGGGTCTCACATATTCCAGGATGACCTCAAACTCTGACCCTCCTGCCTCTACCTCTCAAATTCTGAGATTACAATCATGCTGAATAAATTTATAAATGCTGGGGATTGACATAAGGGTTTTTGTGCACACCAGTCCAAATACTCTACCAATTGAGCCAAATATCCAGCCCTTAACAACTGCTTTATAGTCTATGAAATTTGGCAGAGGGTATCTGAGAACATCAATAAACCAGAAGGACTCCTTTTGCCTTTTTGGTTGTGAATCTAGCCTTTAACAGCTGAGCCATCTTTCCAGTCCCAGGACTCCTTGGAATGATGATTCAATAGAACATAAAGTTGTTATAGGTAACTATCTTTAAAAGGCGGATTTAATATAAACGTTTCTTCATTCAAATTTTCCCATTTGTGCAAAGTTGGCCTCTAGCAGGATATTTTCCACAGAACTCCAGAACTACCACAGGTAGTTCACTGTTACTACTATCTTCCTTTCCTAGAGTTTGAGTCTCTTCACGGCTTCTAGACTCAAATCAGTGAACAGCGCAAATCTCAGGTTTACCAACTTCCTCTAGCTTCACAACGAGTTTCTCCTTGGCTGAGACTAAAGTAGAAGTGGACAAAGAGAAGGCATTCTCTCTTGCTTTAGTTATTCTTACCCAACATTCCTTCAAGACCACAGACTTGTTTGTGCTATTTCCAGTGAAGAAAGAGATTTGGGATCAAAGGAAAAGAAATACAACATGGGCCTGAAATTTAAGCTAGAAAATTCTTTCCAGGTTAAAGTTTAGTCTGGGATTGGTACAATATGGTGTGTATGTCTCATTTTAAGGCATGAAAATATTAGTAACTTCCGATATCATTAAATAAATTCAAGCACATGAAAGAGACCATTGTGGAGGTACAGGGCCTGGAAAAGCCACATCAGGAGCAAAGAGAAAGCTCTGTGTAGTAAGAGAACAGCGAGAGAGGTGCTGAAGAACACTGTGGCTTGAAGTAGCAGACGATTTTACAGGTACTCTTGAGTCCAGTGTCACAGGGCTAGCCAATGGCTCACGTCCATAATCACTTGCATTTTTTGGCACAATCTCCTTCAGAACACATTTCTACCTTCATGACTTCATTTTAAAAAGTTCATAGTAAAACAGGATTTTACCTATTTTGGGGAAAGGGTTGCAAAGCTGTTGTGGTGCAATGTGCTCATAAAGCCAGAAATGTCCATGCACCAACATCTTCAGCTTGTCACCGTTTTTAGATAATGCACCTTCCTAACTTTCCTATTCTATGTGGGGACACTGACAATTTCTAACATCCAGACCCATGCTTTGATAAACAAAACAAATAAGAAGGAATATAATTTGAAACCCTGCAGGGTCACTTTAGAGGACTGTGTACCATGGAATTGTGTTAAGGGCCTGGTTCTTGTGGGCATTCTTGGAAGGAGAGGGGAATTTTAGAAAGTGAGAACTAGTGGATGAACTATGAGATCTTTGTCTCTTTATTTACCCCACTGGCCCCTGCCTTCTGGCCTCCTCGCCTACCCTAACACACCACAAAGCAGTAGAGCCTCTTCATCATAAACAGGAGAATAAATCTTTTCTCTTTATAGCTTTTAGGTGCTGCATTATAGAGAAAATGTTCTATGGTAGAAGTCAGCATGAAGAATTATTTGGCTGGCACATATTTTTTAAAAGTTTGGAGGCAAATATCACTAGCTAATACTGCCTCCCGTAGCCCTCCTGATGGAGGCTGCTGACAGAGGGCACTAACGGAAACAGCTTTCCTAAGTTACTGCAAAGCAAGGAGTCTGTTTACTTAAGATGGTAATACATTCTGGGAAAGAAATATCCCCTTCCAGGTACTTGGCAGCCAGGGTTTCTGCCTCACTGTCTGCATATTCGCGAACCTTTTCTTTTCCTCTCCTTCCTTTAATTGAGCTCCTCTCAAGTTAATTTGTGGTCCATGCCGCACATTTGCCCAAATCTCAGTGGCATGCATGTCAAAGAAGGTGGAGGAGAGAAATCTGCATTATCTTAGATAAAAATATCACTATCAGCCAGGAGCAGGTGGCAGTCACTATCTCTCTACTCAAACATGAAGCTAGGTGCAGCAGTTCTAATCCAAACACACTAGCAAATAACTTTTTTCCATACAAGTTTTCATCATTTATAATTCAGAAATTCATGAACACTTTCACCCTTCTTTCCTCCCAAGCTTCTAGATACAAGAGGTAAGCTCTGACCTTCAAAGATGTATTGGAACTTGTGCTGCTGAAGGCTGGCACTCATGGCCTCTTCCATGGCACTGATGTCTTTGTTGAGCTTGACCACCAGAGGGTCATAATCCATGCTTTCCACATTGGCCACGATGGCATAGTTCCCCTCCTTTGCCAGAGGGATGAGATAGTGGAAACAATGAACTCTGAAAGAGAGAGGGATGAGGAGAGGAATTAAAACAAAACTTTCCCCAGGAAGACAAGTCTCTGCTTGGGAAAGCACCATAGCCTTGTGCATTTACCCATAAATGGGTAAATTTACCCATTTACCCTCCCACAGGTCTTTTTACAGCTGATTGATATGAAGCAAGCAGGCACCTATGAGCTTTGCTCATTTAATGCATACACTCTTGGTAAGAAATAGATGACTTATGAAATCCTTCAATGCCAAGATTGTGTGCACATAAGATGCAGGAGCATCTTTCAAAAGATGCTAATTATGACATTGAGAAGCTGAGTTCAGTGCTATGCTGTCATGGGAGACCACTGGTTTTGTTTCCCAGTTTTAACACATATTAGCTGTGTGACTTTAGGCAAGATAGCGGAATCTTTCTATGCCTTAGTTTCCCTTGAAATAGGCACAACAATAACTTCTGCCTCAAAGGGCCCATGCAAAGTATATAACACAGAGCCTGAGATGAAGGAAGCACACAGTAAGAATTGACTACTGTCACTAGTATTATGTTAATAATTCCTAATTTATTACATGAATAAGTCACTTACTGAACATGTATAAAATTGCTAGAAACTATGCTAGAACATGGAACTGTAAGAAAGTTGGAAGCATTAGAGACTCCATAGCTTAATGGGACATAATAATAATAAGAATGCCTAAAAATGGACTAGAGAGATGTCTGAGTGGTTAAGAGCAAAGCGGCACCTACATACGGGACCTGGGCTTGGTTCCCAGCATCTACATGGTAGCTCACACCCATCCATAACTACAGTTCTTTACTTTCAACTTGACTGGATTTGTATTCACCCAGGAGATACACCTCTGGGTAGAACTCTGAGAGTATTCCAGAGAAGTTTAACCTAAGAGGGAAAAATATAGGTTGTACCATTCCATGTAGAGGTTTTACAGGCTAAATAAAAAGGGAAAAAGAAAGAAGCTACCAGGTACCACTCTTCATCTCTCTCACTGTGCTTCTTGGATGCAGGTGCAGTATGGCCAGCCACTTCATACTCTTGCCACCATTCTTCCTGTCCATGACAGACTATATCTTTTTTCCCCCTCTTAAGTTGCTTCCAGCTTTATGCAAATATAACTTTTCATTTCTCTTAAGTAATTCTTAGGTAGGCATTGCTGAGTCAGAGGCTAAGGGTACCTCTAGTTTTGGAAGAAACAAACTACTGTGTTAATGAGCTGTGCTATTTTGCTCTCCTACTAGCAACACATGATTATTCTCGTCATTCTGTATCCTTGCCAGCACTCAGTAAGCCAGTTAAAAAGAATTTGTTTTTTGGCCAAGTAGATACATTATAGTATCTCATAGTGGTTTTAATTTCCATTTTTTTCTCAATAGTAATGATATCGGACTTTTTCATGTACTTATTTGCACCCATCTATGGTGATATACGGCCCACAGTGGACTGAGTTCTACATTAATTAGCAATCAAGAAAATGCCCCACAGATATACCCAGCAGCAAATCAGATCCAGTAATTCTTCATTTGAAGTTCTCTCTTCCAGATGACACTAGGTTGTGTCAAGTTGACAACAGAAAACAACCAGTATCTTTTTCCTGATTATCTTCTGTTGTCTTCTTCTATTGCTCTTGACTTTACTGTCTTGAGGCAGGGTCTCTTTATCAGTGAACTAGTAGCTGTTTTGGCTCTTCTCACCAGCCAGCAAGCTCCAAGGATCACTTTACCTTCAGCCCCCAATGCTGGGGATAGAAGTACTCATAGTCACATTTGACTTCTTATCTCATATGGGCTCTGGAGATTCAAATTCAGATTCTCATGCTTGTCCAGCAAGTGCTCTTACCACTAAGCAATCTATCCAGTTTTAAGCAATATCCTTAGACTTTGTGCTTATAAGGACATACAAATATAAAATAACTATAGTTCATTTTCACTGAAAGGTGCTTAACCTCACAGCTGCTAATTAATAAGTTATGTCACCAATAAAAAGCCCAATCAGATCAAGATGCAACTAAAGGCTCTGGTCATAGCCCTTCTCAAAAGTCATCTTCTTGATGTAATGAAAGATGACCCACCTGGAAGTGGGAATCTTGACTAGAGCAATTTATCACTACCTTACAGAAATTAAAATGAAGTAGCATTAGTAGAAGTACACACATCTATATTAAAATATCTTTCAACTAGTCTTAAAGTTAACACACACAATAGGAAGACCATGCTGAAAAGCATGAAGTTATACACAGACAATGGCTCTGAGCAATAGTGAGATGTTCCTTTTTGTTCCATACAGATCACTATATGATCTCATATGGCACGAGCTTAGGGACATGGGCTGTAGAATATTATCCTAGGTGTTAGAGGCCACCTAAGGAATGTGGATTTTATGCCAGAAGGTTTTGGGACCCTTAAGAGAACTTTACAGGTTAACCAAAATTAAAAACAATTACAAGTATGTGTGTGTCTCCATGTTTGGGTATATGCACAGGAATGCATATACTGTGCAGGTACCCAAAGAATCCAGATATCAAGAATTTTTAGTTACCTCATATGGGTGCTAGGAACTGAACCTGAGTCCTCTGTATGCACCACTAATTAATAATCCATTTCCCCATGCCCAAGAGAACTTTTAAGCAGTAAAATGATAAGATCAAGTAATAGCTTTGACAAGACGCTCTGCCACAAAGAAATAGACTAATGGTAGAACGTGGAGACAAATCAAAGCAGAGACGGGCTAGAAGATTCTGTCACACTGTAGGTGAAAGTTTATGAGATTCTACAGCTGGGGGCAGAGAGGAGAAAACCACTGCTTAGGGTACTATCTTCCTTTTCTCAAATGATCAGAAAAAATTGTCACTAGTGAATATCAAATGAAGTTTTATTTTTTCTCTGGGTTCTGGTGTGCTGTTGCTGACCTTCACCTGACTTTGGCATTAAGGTTTTCTGCAAACACTGCTGATTGCACAGCAGGATGGTTGATTTTCAGAAAGTGCACACTTAAGGATCCCAACGGTGACAGGCAGTTGCTGTTGAACCCATTTAGAGCCCTCCTGATGGTAAGGGAAATCAGCTGATAAAGGTGACATTCTTGGCATTGTGGACTCAAATGGCAACTTAATTTTCTTTTTCTAAAGTTCAAATATGAAAAAAACCTCAACAACTTTTAATGGTCTCACCATGTCTTTTATATCTTAGGGGTGTCATCTGCCTTCTGCATCAGACTGTGTGGAAAGATACTGCTTGGTGGTTCAATGTGACTACAATGACGTGGGTAAAATGTCAAATGCTCTTTGGATGGGTTCTTTAGCATAGAACCTGCTGGATTCAATAACTTTCTCTTTTTACTTTAACCATGTTAGAGAAAAATATGGGCTATGATATAAAGATATTTGGGGGAATAAGACAAAGTTTGGCATTTGAAGTTGTTCTGGACTTTTGCTGGCATAATCCATTAATGTATTTTCATATGGCTTTCATTTTCTTTGGTTCTTCTTGAAATATTTTAGTATTTTCATGGCTAAAAGTGCCATAGAGAGTAATGCTTTTTATCATGCCAGCTCCTAGACAGAACTTCAATTATAATTCTCTTTTAAAAATGGGATGGGGAATAAAATAAACTTTAGTTAAGTATCAGGAAAAGGATGAGGTTGGTCACATACCCTCTGTGGTGGTTTGAATGAGCAATGTCCCATACAGGCTCATGTATTTAAACGCTCGGTCCCCAGTTGGTGGTGCTATTTGGGGAACCTTTAATGTAACCTTCAGGGGATGAGCCTTGCTGGAGGAAGTCTGTTACTGGGGGTAGGCCTTGAAGGTTTATAGTCTCTTCCAATTTCTTTTCTCTCTCTGTGTCCTACGTGTAGATGAAATGTGATCTCTATGCTTCCTGCTCCTGCTGCCATACCCTCCCTGCCACAATAGGCTGGAACTACAAGCTAAAATGAACTCTTTCTTCCTTACATAGCTTTTGGTCATGGCATTTATTGCAGCAACAGAGAAGTGATTAATACACTCTCTGTACTTGCAGATACATGTGGTTGACTTGCAGGTGGACTAATATGTGAAAATGCAGTTTATAAACCAACTGTGCTTTCAAGAACATGAGTTTTATTTATGAGAATAGAGTTTTGTTTAAAGCCAGCTTATTCTTAAGAAGAAATCATACAGGCAATCATGACTGATTCAATTTCTAGGGCCATTTATAACGACGAACAAGACAAGCCAGAAGAGTGAGTGGTCTCTTCATAGCCTTGGACTCTGGGTCCCCATTGTACCTGGCAAGTTGGTTGTGTCGTAACACTAATGCCCTACAATGTGATGATTAGCATGGCATCTGCCTTTTCATTTTGTATCCTTACCAATGCTTCTTCTTCCCCTATTAGAAATGTGATAGGACTGAAAAGGATGTGTCAGCATTTACCACTGCAGCCATATGTGAAGTGGTAATGAATTTACCACACATTAAGAATAAGGACAAAATGGAGACATATTCATAGAAAACAAACTGAATGTTGGAACCACGTTATAAGAAGAACTAAAAAATTAATTTAGAAAAACTGTGTTTAATGTTCTCAAAGCAAAGGAAAAATAATTCTCTACCTAAATTAATACTGAAGGAGGCATGGGAATGAATATTACAAAAATTGTGTGATTTCTTATAAAGTTGATGAAACATGTTTGGCATTATAAGACTAGTATTTCTAAGAAGTACAAACAATACAAAGGACAGGACAGAGGTTAGGAATTTCAAAGATCTGCTTTAAAGATGTTTAAAATCTTGCCTGGAATTAACTACACGCAAGTGGGTGATTCTGAATGTAGAACATCTCCTGAGACTGTACAATTAATAGTATAAATTCCTGGAGTTGTGAGAGTAATTAGTTTGCTGTTTTCTTGTTTTGTTTTGCAACCCAGGGTAACAGAGGACTCAAAATTTTACTGGATTTTTTCTTCTTTCTTCTCTGTCCATTGCATTTATCTATTCATAGAAAATGCCTGTTTTATTTCACTATCAGCTTGAAAATAAATAGAAAACAAATCTAAAAATTATCGTGAAAAAATCAGAAAACAAATAGCAAGATGCTTTATTTCTAGACAAGTTAATGTAAGGAATAAAATCAGGAATAATGCTGAGCACAACAGATTCCAAACCTGCAGGCTACTTCTTTTGTTCCACCCTAAGGGTGCTAACAAGAAGTAGCTCATTGGTGGGAAGCCGAAGAATGCCAAAAGCAAGTGGCATAAAAAGGAAGTGACATTACTTCACTTCGAAGCCATTTTAACTGGAATCTAAATATATTCCAAATTCTTAACTGTGGACCAAACTCATGTTTATACTTTTAAAACGCAGACATTATAGAAACTTCAAATATAAAGAAAATATTTAATCAACTTTAATATTGTTCCAAAAAACACAGAGGAAAATGTACCACATGCCACACCAGGCTTTCTGATCCTGGGGTTTCAGAAGTATATATCCAGCGAACTAGTTGGCATTGCTACCTAGATATCAGACAAGCTTTTCAGAGTGAACACCTTGAGTAATCCATAACCCGACCATGCTGCTGCGCAGGTCTGTTCTGCTTCAGTTACATGAGATCAGGCACATCCAGGATGGTGTGGCCATAGACAGAAGTGTAGCCCAGGCTACCCTCAGACTCATAATGTTCCTGTTCTACCCTCTTCGTCATCTGTCTACTGGCATCATGGCTTCTGCACCCACACATTCTAAGGTTCTGGACTGCTGGGTTCTGTGAGTCTTTTTTCTCATCGCCACCAACTCCTGAACCCAATCTAGCAAGTGCTGGGATTTCTGCTTTTACTATGCCCTAAGTCCTATGTCATTCATCTCTCTTCCTCTGTCATTTGTATGCTCCTAATTGGTTTCAACTGGTAACTCTTTCTGAGAAGTCTCATTTTTATATAACAGACAGAGCAGTCTCTTAGAAATATTAATTAATAACACCCCTCCTCTACACAAAGCCTCCCAACAGCTTCCTACTGCCCTGAGAACATAACTGGAACAGCTCTCCTGGTCTTGAAGATCTCCAGTGCACCAGGCATACAGCTGCCCATGAGCAGGCCCCAGCCTGCCTTTTACCTTACTCCACCCACCCTCCATACCTGGCTCATTCATCTGGTTGCATGTGTATTAGGCTCTTCTTTGTGCCTCCAACTTGCCTAGACTGCATCTCAGGATCTGAGTGCTGCTTCCTGCCTGAAACGCTCTTCTTCTAGGTTTTTGTTTGGATGGCTCCTGTCACTCTGCCACACGTCCTCTGTCTAAGCAATTCCCTTCCTGGTTAATCTGTATACTCCGCATTTTCCAGTATAAATTTGCCACACGTAAAGTGTCCTCACCATGATGCACTCTAAGTATAAAGTATGAAGATGCTAAGGCTTACCACAGAAAATGAAAAGTAACTTATTGTTTCTGTGTTAACCTGTGTCAACACAATAATATATTATTAATACACACTACATAATATGTACACTGAGGTAAACAAAATATAATTCATTTTACCTCTTCCCTCTACATTTTCAAATGTAACTATTGTTTGAGTATCCCTTATTTAAAATACTTTGGATCAAAAGTTTTTGAATTTCAAAACACATGCACAGACTTGTTCACTGAGCATCTGAAATGCTCTCAAGTCTTAAGAGAAGTTCTGGGTTTGAATTTCTGGATTAAGGATGCTCAACCTGTATGAGCAACTTTATATGTTCTATGTGGCTTGCATTTGTAGTTCATGTTATCTTTCTTCTGAACAGGATATTATCATTTAAAATTATTATCTACCTACCTACCTACCTATCTACCTATCATCTATCATCTGTGTGAGCACACTCATGAGCTAACAAGCATGGAGGTCAGCGGACAACCTTTCAAAGTCCGCTTTCTCTATGTGGGTTCTGAGACAAGTACTCAGGTCATCAAACTTGGTGGCAAGTGGTTAAATCCTCTGACCCACCTTGCTGGCCTTTCATTATATTATTTTATTACTTTAGCTATGATTGTCTGAAGTATATTTTTGCCTCATCTGTGACTGGCTGGCCGCACCATTAGAAGGTGCAGGGACCTTGGGTATTTTGCTACATCCCAATGTTTAGAGCCACTGTCTAGTACAAAGAAGACACCTGGAAAACTGCTCCACAAATGAGTGGACAACTGAAGATGCTCTGGTTCTTCCACTTGTTCCCAACTGTTATTATAAGCATCTCCATGGCCAGTGTCTTCCTGCTGCCAGAGAAGGAGTAAGGCATTCTTGAAATCCTTCTCTTGGATCATTCAATTCCTTAAGCAACTCAATTGGGCTTTAAGTTTGTTGAAGTGAACTTTGTGGCTCTTGGATATAACTTCCTTTCTGACTTGCAAAAAAAAAAAATGATGGTAAAGTCAACACATTTTGACTTAATACGTGACAGACATATACAGATTATTTAAGATTTCCTTTGTAACATCTAAATCTTAGGTGGAATGTAGGTAAGATTATTAACTATTATTAATTTTAAGAGGACACCAAAGCTTTATAAAAGTAACCAGCTGGTGAGCCCTCAGAGCACCTACATGGCTGGCGTGCACATGCGGATCCAGGTTGCATCACAGGCCACGCCCTGAGTCACTGCACTCACAGCCTAAGCACATGCTCGCATGTGAGAACAGTGAATACTGCTACACATCACGTTCAGTGTAAGAAACAGACAGCAGCCACAGTGAAAACTGAAATGATGGTGGCACTCTATGCCCCAGAGACAACACACGACTTATGTCACAGAGGGTTCTGACACCACAACGTCCTGTACTTGATTGGGCCGTACCTCACTTCCAGATGCAAGACTAGCAGGCAGCGGTCAGCCATATCCTGGAAGGACTTGGCAAGCTCACTCAGCGTCTGCATGATCTGTTCAGACACCGGGGGAAGGTCCATGCTCACATGGCTCTCCTGAGCAGGAGAAAGCACTGAAAGAATAGGAAGAGACAAAAAACAATTATTTGATGCTGTGTATTACTTATTCATCTCACTGTTTTTACTACTTTGGCAGCATTAGAAGTCTAAGACATGCTAGACTCTGCTTTTACTTTAAAATTTACTTTACTTATTATTATTATGTGTGTGTATGCGTGTATCTGTGTGTCACAGTGCATGTGGTCATCAGAGGCAAACTTTGGGGAGTTCATTCTCTTCTTTCATCATATAGTTTTTGGGGATCAAACTGAGGTTGTTAGGCCTACACAGAGAGCACTTCTACCCACTGAGGCAGCTCACCAGTCCTATAGTGTTCTTCCATAGTTACTTGCCTCAAATTAGTTTACTGACAGAAGCAGCCTTAGCGTTTGTGTGGCCTGAACGTGTGGCGTGTGGTTGTGTCTCCTGTACACTTTTCAAGTTGCTATTCAGCTTCTGGCTACACGCTCACACCAATACTTGTGAAAGGAAATTTAGCACATCTTTGAGCCAGCTGATTCCGCATCTGAAATACCTGAGCCGACAAAATCCCTAGATCTGATTTCATTAACGTCAGTAAGTTCACTGGCACCGATTCTACTTAACTCTGCAGTCATTCTCACATACGGCAGAACTTTGGCTTCTATGAGGTATTTCCCTTTTCAGGCTAAATGTTCCACATTCTTTAATCGTTCTTCAGATGACCGGATTGTTTCATAATTCTCAAACTCTATTGACGTAAGCATTCTATCTACTCTAGATCACTCCTGAAACACAAGTCCTAGGATAAATATTCCAGGCTAATCTGTGACAAGGAGTGGTCACTTGGGTTGTTCTAGAGGTCGTGACATGTGTATTGAAGCCTAACATTTGGGGTGGGATCGAGGGAAGCGGTGGTGGGCTGAATGATTCTTTAAGTCACATGTAACTCATGAGCATTGACTAAGCCCTAACAGGGCTTTCTGGGATACTGGTCTAGCCATTTTCTCTAACTTTCCAAAGGACTTCATATCTTATTAGAGAGACACTTGTGCATCCATAGTCATTGGTGTATTAGTAGAATCCAGGAAACATCAATCTGATATATATCTACGGATGAATGGATAACAAAATTATGCTTAATTATACAACGGAATATTATATTCAGTCATAAAGAAAATAAAATTGTGAAACTTTCAGGTAAATTAATCAAGTTGGAAATAATCATTCTGAGTAAGGAAATCCAGATCCAGCAATTCAAACGGCATAGGTTCCCTCTCGTATGTAGGTATCAGTTTTGAATCTTTAGGTATGTATGTGTAAACTGGAAAACCCACAGAAGTTGGGAAACCAACAAGAGACAATAAGGGAATTTTAAAGAAAAAGGGAGAGGATGTGAGTAATAGGAAGGTAGCAAGAGCAATAATGGAACAGGAGAGACTGTGGGGGGGGGAGTGGAGAAGAGGGTGTGGGGAAGGGTAACACTAACGTCCTTGAAAACACCATGTGAAAGCCTACTAAGATAGGAGTGCTCCCTCTCTCTCTCTCTTTCACACACACACACACACACACACACACACACACACACACACGTTTAAATAGAGTTAGTCTACAACAAGGGGACAGTGCATCTTTTAGATACCATAGGCTAAAAAGCCTAATAAAAAGCCCAGTGCCTGGTATTGGTTACTTTTTTTTTTTTGACTTGTTAGTCAATAGGTCTCATAATAGGTCTTCATAAACACTACAGGCTATTGTCACTGTTCTTGGTTACCCTCAAGAACTTGATGGAAATACTCTATTGCTGAAGACACTGCATATCTGAGTTATAGGACATGAAAATATCAAGCTGATAACAACCTGGGAGTTTCACCCCTACTGGCTAGTGTTCATAGTGCTAGAAGGTTTTACACATGCTATGAGAGGAGAACAGTTTCACCCAGTGAACCTCGTAAGCTATAATACTGACTGGTCTGGCAAGATATGTACAATGGTATAAAAGTGGCAGGAGTATCATGGGAGTAACTACTTTCTGCTTGGATTTAAAGCCCATCCCACAAGTTGGACCTCATTTCTAGTATCACTAACTAGGCCAAAAATCTGTGACTGGCCAAGTAAGCCATAGGCACAAGGAGAGCGCCTACTACTATTATTCTGCTAAATCAACACAGTAATAAAGTTCACAAAGTTTTTATCTTTATATCCATAGACCAATACCCTGTTCAACCATTGTTAGAGAAGCTGCCTTTTGTGACAGAAGCAATTAATACAAAGACTCACAACTGGCCAACATGCAGAGAGTCTGTGGAGTGCTCCACTCTAAATGTCACTATGTTTTTGCTTCTCTGTCTGAAAATCCTTCTCTCTGCCAAAGGACTTGGGTCTTCTGGAACAAGAGTTCCTGTACTTAGGGCCTGCCACAGGATCTGCTGAGACATCACTAACTCTGGAGACAGGGACTCAACAACTGCTCAAGCAGTATCTAAATAGGACATCTATATCACAATCTCTCCTATAAAGGTTTGAGGATCACTGAGGAAGAGGGGATGGAAGAATTCAAGAGTCAGAGGGAGTAGATGTCTGCAGTGAAATGGTGTTTGCTGGGCATGGCAGACAGTTTCACATATGAACTCATAGTTGCTTGTACTGTATGCGTAAGACTCAAGTACAGGCTCAAGTCAGACAAAATTCTGGAATAGACTGGGGAGGTGCTTGTAAGTCCACCTCTATCTGAAGAGATGTTGCCATTTGTGGCTGTTGGGGGAGAGAATGTCTGTGTACTCTGGGTATGTGGGCTCTGAGCAGTAGTAGATAAGGTCCTACACCTAGCACATTTATGCAGTACTAAATGGACTGAGGAGAAGGAGAGTGCACATGAAGTTGGAAGGGAGAAGTGGGGGTGGGGATAAGAGTTAGAATGTAGATTTGATCAAACAAATTATATGCGAAGTAAATGTTAAATAAAATATTTAAAAACTTAAATAGATATCTTAGGAAAACACTGAACAGCTGAAGTGGGAATTCTATTTAAGCTTTCCAGGGTTTCTTGGAGATCACCAACAATAATTTTGTACATTATTCAAGATTTCTTTTAGCTCTCTAGACTCAACTGCTGTACTTGTGTCCTATCTTTAGTATGTAGCAAGAACAAATCTCTTCAAATGTCTCTGCCTTAATCTTTTGTTTAAAGTAGGGAAAACTGTGTCACATAATGGTAAATAGATTAACATAGGAAAACTACAATATTAACACATGAAGCTATCAGTATTCATATAAGTCAGAAACAAACTGTTATTACTATTCTTTAGTCTTTTATTTGTCCAAGTTAAATCTTAATTACAGCCAGAAACAGTCCCATCTATCTCAAAGTTCAGTTTCCAGTCGTCTGTATGGTTTTGCTTCTTTGGCAGAAAAGCCTTTTCTCTGCTGAGGACATAGGTCCTGTGCAAAAAGGGCTTTATGAGTTTAGAACCCACCAGAGGACCCACTGAGACATCACTAACTCACTTTATAGGACAAGAAGAAACACCTGCCCAAGTAGTGTCAATTATGATTATGTCTTTCCTGGACTATCAAGGTCAAGTTAGAGCCATACATGTTATCCACACATGTAACTTTTAAGGCTAAAGTTTCTTCTGAAACCATACTCTAAGCAATTAAAATACTAAAGCATGAACATAAACAAGTAGATCTTATTCAAGGGAACTGACTTATAAGGAGGAGAATATAGTGATGTAGATTTAAAATTCTAATGATCCCTGCACTATCCTAGCTGCTCACAAACGCAATCTGCTGAGAGTGGATGTAAAACACTGCATCTCCTCTCAAATGCTAACATTATTCATGTTGTTTTATGGCAAGGCAACATCACTGCCATCATAATATTTCATGTGGCAGGCCAGATGAAAGCAACTTTAAGTAACATTATTACAATATTTCAAAGCACTTTAGGGCTTTTAAGGCTCTGAATTCTTTCCGAATGTGACACAAATTCTGGTCCACAGAATATATATATCAACAAGAAGAGGAAGAGCTTACTCTGACATCATACTCATGGTCTCAAGCCCCCAAATATTATAACTGAACAAATACTGTCAAAGATATTTTTGGGTAAAATCCAGTAAAAAGCTAGATATTTTCCTTTTTTATTATACAAACAAATATTTTCACAATGTGAAAACTGACCATTCCCAAACTGTAAAAAACAAAATATAAAAATAAAACAACAAAACAAAAAACCAAAATAGATTAAGCAAATGGTAGGTTCAGTTGCCAAATAAAGCTCGCAGTAACCATAGTAGGAGCAGTGTGGAATAATGTAAAGCTGTGCATTTTGTCTGCTGTAAGGCATAGCAGAACTATGACATGATATTAAAGTAATATAATAACTTATACCTAGAGCTTCCCTGAAATGCTGGCTTGTAAATTCCTGGGGCTTCCTGAAGTTTACGAAGCTTTCTTAAATAAGAAGAAATATATTGAGCAAAGAAATGCTGAGCATGGCAAAGATAATACAGAACAATTAACTGGCTCTTAAATGTCAAGTGATAGTATTGGTAGGTTTTGTTTATAGTCAGAAAATGAGATTACTGGGCATGCGCACGTGTGTGTGCACGTACACACACACATACACACACACACACAATCACAAACACCCCATACCCAACAAACACCCCCATACCACAAATACACAACTCTCACACACCATACCTACACACACCACACACGCACGTGCACCACCACCCCTGTGCCTACATACCACACACACACCACTACACACACCATACCACACACACCTCTGCATACACCCTTCTAGAGACTAAATGATTGTATATTTGTCTTAGAGGCTGCTCTTCACTCTGCCACAGTTCCATGTGTATTGAACTTGTAAAATGTTAGTGATTGACCTTTTAAAGACACACACTTTGAGCAGCTGTTCTAAACCTGTTTATAATGTGACCACTATATATAAGCATGCATCTTTTAAGATTCCTTGCTCACCCTCATGATGGAGTAACTCGGACTTTCTCTATTCAATCCACTGGTCTAACATGGGGAAGATGAACCTTGTGCTCTAAATAGAAATAGCTTTTTTGCTGAGACAATGCACAGGCCTATTTCATCTCTCATCTTCACTATAGCATATGAAATATACACTATTTGCAACCCTGGGTTCTAAAAAGAAGTGGCCTGTGTTACAGTCTGGTAAATCTTCAAGCCGAATTTTGTGGAGCCCCTCAGACTACTGATTCTGATAGGAGACAGCTAAGGCCAGTGCCACTCTTATCTCCTCTATGCCTCCTTTTCCTGACTTGGGAAGGAAAGACCAAGAATCAGGTAGGTGCTGGTCTACTCTTTAATTATTGGCCAGCACCAGCACTGCTGACTTAAGACTTCTTGCTCTATTGGTAAAACAAACACTTCCTTAAAGCCCTGGAAATGAAAAGAATAACTTGCTGGTGAGCTCTGAAATGGTAAATTATAACATCAAAACCAGCTCATAAGCTTTTCTCCTTTTAGCCCTCTCCTACACTAGGTTGATTGCAATACACCTGCCACTCCGTTTCAACCCTGAAATTCCTTCACTTTCCCCTTTGAAGGTCCTCAGTAAGAACTATAGAGCAGAGGCCTTGAATCACCCTTTCACCAGGAAGCACAATTCCCTTTTGTTCTAGCTGCCTTAAGACTCCCTTTAGCCTTGGACCAATTCTACAACCCATGGTCAAGAAAACAAAGAAAGACTGAAGAGCAGATCATTGCCAGTAGGAAGTTCTAAGTCTAATCTCAAAAACACTTTGTCTAGCTGATGATAAGGCCCTATTGAGAAGCTGAGACGGTGCCCAACTAGAAGCTTCGCCTCCTACAGACTAGTGTTCACGATGCTGGAAGGTACTCTGCGTGCTACCAGAGGAGAAACGTAATCACCAATATCCCAGCTGCAAACCTTGAAACCTACATCAGTGTACCTGGCTGCAAGATGGACCGGTACAACAATGGCACAAGTGTTACGGCAGCATTCAACCACTGTTTGATCGGATTTAAGGCCCACTTCATGATTTGGAACCCATGCCTGACACTGCTAACAAGGCCCGGAACCTGAGACTAGACAGGTCATGGGCATATAGGAAACTTCTGCTAAAATAAAAGATAAAATGATTTCTAATGACATACTGTTAAACCCATAGACCAGCGCCTCACCCCTGTCAATAGAGAAACTTCTCCTTGCAGTAGATGGAGACTACTACAGAGACTCTTAATTGGACAATGTTTAGAGAGTGAGCAACTTTGGAGCACTCAGAATATAGAACTGGGTGGGTAGGGTGGTGGGAATGATCTGGGAAGAGTTGGAGGAGAGGGAAAACATGATCAAAATACTATACAATTTTTTAAATTAAACAATGCTTCCCATACTACTTCTTAGTAACTCACATACTCATGCTGCTCTCCTCAAACCCTTAGTACCTCTCCCATAAGATCTCAGATTCTTGTTCAGCATTTGAAAGAACTGTCAACAGCTGACTTTTCCACAGTCTTGCCTCCAATTAATTTCTCAGTGTGCCACAATATTTCTATTTTCACTACTTTTTATTAAAAATTATTCCTATATCAATATATGAAATTCAAGTTTACAGATCCATGGGATGCTCCTCAGTGCTAATGCCACATGAGCTTTCTGCTACATAGAGCATCACTGGCCATTTACTGCTTGAAATTACATCTTCTCTGGCTGATATCATCTTCTCCTGATCACTTTTCAGCCTCTCTGGATTTCCCACTGCAGCATCCTCTTCCTTTAGCCTACGTACAACTGTTAGGGTTGCCTGAGACCTTTTTGCTCAATTGGTCTCACTTCCACTAAATGTGCATGAGCTCTTCCACTTTCAACACTTCTATTTTTTATGCATTCATGAATTCATAGCTTTAAAACTTCATTTTAATTAATTCTTTATAAAATGTCTCTATCTGTGTATATCTCACAGGCATCTCAAAACTAAACACAATATTGTCCCTTGGCAAATTCATTTAAATTGCTTTCCTACCAGTGAAATCTAAACTATCATCTTTCAACAGCTACTCCCTTCTCTGCCATGGTTCTTCTAACCGGTGCCACTGCCTCTTGCTTGACCTTTCAAATCTAACAAAACATGAGTTAGAGTTAACTATCTAAAACTAAGTATAGTGGTGCTAATTTCATTACAACCTTTTCCAGTGCTTGTGTGACCAAGCTGGGGTTCCTTAGCCAGGCTTTTCCATGACTGCGGTCTTTTCAGTGCTGGGGATCAAATACAAATTGTCACACCAAGCGCATGTTCCATCACTAAGCTGTACCATCAACTCTATGATTTTTTTTTATCTTCGTAAAACACTGTACCTCAAAGGTGCACTATTTTCTCTTCTTCTTTAATTCATCCCTTCTCCAAACCTTACCCTTGGACCTCCACACTTTAAAGCAAATCTTTTAATTCTGTCATGGGGTTCTATCATCCAATACTTGTGATGGTTTCTATACTTTTTTCAAAACTTCTCATTCTTCCTAGAGCAGGGCCAGTGACTTGTCTAGATTTATTTTTTTCTCCCTCCAACTCTAGTAGACCACTTATCATATCCCATTTATTGATTTTTTTTAAATCAGTCTGTCTCTAAATTAGATCACTAATTCCTTCAGGGCAAGAGTAATATATTTTCCATAATAGAAGTCAGACGATTAACTGGTGGCATTACATAATTTAATGGTGCTCTCTTAAAGTATAATTAATGATTTTAATTGTCTAGCAGACCACAACAACGAATGCTCACAATAACCAATTGTAAAGATCAAGAAAAGAAAGAACAACTCACTATTTACTACTCTATCTTTCTTGTTAATTTCCTGGGCAAAATATAGGGAGAGAGTGGGAACAGGAAAGTTGTTTATAGCTGGTTTTCTGGGCTGTTCAAGAATCTTACAGAAATAAAGTTTAATGCACTCTAGCTAATTCCTACAGCTCATGAACTTCCCCTACAGGCAGTGTTGCTTCTTAAAGCCTTTTTATTTTTAGAACTAGTCAATCCACTTCACTACGAGATTTGGGCCTTTTTTTTTTCTATTGACATAAAATCCTTGGCATGTCAAATACTCAGCATCTCTCAAGGAAGGCCAACACAGTAACTGCTATGGAGAAACAATCAGTCGAAGGCATTAGGATTTCTCAAGTGGTTCCACAGCCCAATATTGACCAGACTAAAATCTGTTTAGGTCTTAAAATTAGTCAAAATCGTACTCATTCACACCCAGAAGAGCATCTGTTTTCAAAGGTGCAGCCTACACTGTTGATGGTGATGTCCTGTGACTTCTTTAATTGATTTGTATGAGGTGCCCCTGTGCATCTGCAATATCATCTAACATTGTTACAGTATTAGCTTAGGCTGCTATCAGCTGTCAGGAAAGTGATAAATTGAAAAAGGAGAGATAGTTATCATGGCAGGAAAATAAAGATTAACCCTGCAAACTCAAATCTTTTAGAGGACAGAAAAAGACACTGAAGAATGATCTCAGGAGACTTTTCATTGGGAACATTTTAGGATATCATATTTTGGAAGAGTAATTATTTCTGAATCCTATTCTTATGTGTACAGAGATGACAGCCACCACATAATGGTCTCTGCTTTCACTTGAGATCAAATTACTTAATTTCCAATCTTCAGTTTTCCTATTTAGAAAATTGTAGTAATTACATCTTCTTTGCTCTGAGAGGAATGTGGTATTAGGTCTTGTAAATAATTCTGAGATCATTTGATGGTGTTATCAGGCTGAACATTTTAGATCATGGAGCTTACAGTCAGTGGGGGCAATGACAACATCCCCTCCATCTAGCTTCTTTACTGTCCTCAAATGCCTGTGCAATATGCTACTAGAGCCCAGCACTAGCCATTCATAGCTCCAAGTTAGACTTCAATGCAGCTATCCGCCGTCTTTACGATCTCTGTTCCACTACTCATACCCTTGGCATATTTGCAAACACATTCAAGCTCATCTTCCTCTACTCCAGTGCTTTGAAGCACTGCAGGCATTTTACAACTGTTAAACAATCTGGATACTTACAAAGCTGCTTAGTCTCTGAAATATACAGGTGATCTCCACTGGATTGGGTATCTCTTGTCTTATTAACTTCAACTTTCCTTAAGATGCATTTTATTCTTTAATTATTCTAAATGGAAATTTTTTGGTAACATTTTTTCCGCATGTGTGTACATGTGTGTATGTATGGAGGTCAGAGGATAATCTTGGGTACCATCTTCAGGAATGCTATTTATCTGGGGGGTTCTCTCATTGGCTTGGAGCTCACTGGTAGGCTAGACCGTTTGGACACTGAGCCCAGGGCTCCTCCTGGCTCCTCCCTTGAAGAATTGGATTGGCCAACATTTTTATGTGCATTCTAGGGATTGAACTCTGTCCTTCATGCTTGTGAGGCAAGCATTTACTGACTGAGCCATCACCCAGCCCTCTTAATAATGTTTTGATTACTCTTTTATGATATACATTTTTGTTTCATATCTAGATTTACTTTCCCAATAGACCTCAATTATCACTGAATTGATGATTTACTTTTTTTTCCTTCCATCCTCCCTTCTTCCTTTTCTTTCTTTCCTTCCAAATTTCTCCCTCTTTTGCTTGCTCTCTCTCTCGCTCTTTCTTTCTTTTTTTTTTTTTTTTCAAGAAACGCTTTCTCTGTTGTAACTCTGGTTCTTCTGGAAATCACTCCATAGACAAGCCTGGCCTCGAACTCACAGTGATCTGCCTACCTCTGCCTCCCAAGTGCTGGGATTAAAGACATAAGCCACCACCCAGCCCTCCCTCTTTCCCTTCTTCCCTTCTATCCATCCTTCCTCCCTCCTTCCCTCCTTCTTTCCCTCCTTCCTTTTTTAAGGTAAGGTCTTGATAAGTAGCACTA
Organism: Cricetomys ansorgei; assembly: GCA_026225945.1. Classification (NCBI taxonomy): domain Eukaryota; kingdom Metazoa; phylum Chordata; class Mammalia; order Rodentia; family Nesomyidae; genus Cricetomys; species Cricetomys ansorgei. The sequence goes on along the minus strand of JAMJFZ010004240.1, from coordinate 5,099,496 downwards.
GGTGTCTGGAGTTTACTGTGTAGACCAGGCTGAACTCAACTTGCAGCGATCTTCCTTCCCCTGTCTCCTGAGTGCTTGGATTACAGGTCTGCACCACTGTTCTTGGCTCATTTAGTTCATTTATTTAGTTGTTCTTTCTTCACCTTCCAAATAATCGATTTTCTAGATTTTTGATGTTTCTTTTTAGTTGAGGGGTGCTTTTGGAGACATGATATTATGTAGTCTTATCAGCTTTGAATTTGGTACTTGCTATGGAGCTAAAGATGGCCTTGAACTGATCTTCATGCTACTGTCTTCCAAGTACTAGGATAATAGATGTGCACTACCACACTTGATCCAAAAAACCTAGTTTTGAGTTCCTCTGTTATGATTCTAAATAAGTAAGAGAGCTAAGATATATGTCTAGTAAAGTTCTCTTTATTTTACTTTCTATTTCAAAAGAAAAGGCCCATTTTTTGCAAATAATGACTAGCAACTCTGTTTAAACTACCAAAGTCAAGTGATTCTGAAACCAATGTGTGAACTAGCATGTTCTTTAACCAAGAGAATTCTGACTTCAAAAGAATGGGAGCATTTCTCCATTGTTCAGATTATCCTGCACACACAGACAAGCATATAATTAGTTCTAGAGATACAGCTTTCCTGTAAGACTACTAACCAGTATGTAGGACAACTCACAGCCTTTTCATTAGTTTAAATAGGAAATGTCCCTTACAAGCTCATGGCTTGGAATGGTTGTGCCACAGGTGATGGTGCTATTTGAGGCCCTTCAGGAGATGGACCTGGTTGATATAGGTTGGTCACTAGAAGCGGGCCTGGACCCCTGGTTCTAGCTCTGACTTTTCCTCTTGTTCTGCTGTGATGTGAGGCACCTCTGTCACACAGGCCTCACTTGAACTCCATGCTTTCCCTGAGTAGACTGTGATGGTACACTGAGAATGCCCTGAAACTGTGAGTCAAAATAGATCTTTCCTCCCATAAGCTGTTTCTCAGGTCTATTGTCACAGCAACACAAAAGTCACTGTAGATGGGAGCTCTCTTTGGTCCACTCTCAGGGGAGAACTAGGGAAAACTGGAGGGATTCTTAAAAACAAAATAACCACAAAAACATTGCAGTGGAGAAAAGTAGAAGTTCATTACCAGGAAGAAAAAGAAGACAAAATGGTGTGGGAGCCTGGGGTGGGCTTTCCTACAATGTAGGCCCTCAGTTGATGGTATATTTATGTTACAGACAGGTACTCTCTGACTCTGAAGGGAATGCTTTATGTGGGTATACGAGGCAGAGATCTTCCTTCCCTACAGTGCTATTTGTTCTTTAAATGACCAAGCTTTACATCTCTTCCTACTATTGATTATAGACCAGGGACATGGCAACTTCTAAGAGCTTCATGGAATGTTTCTTTTAAGAAGCCACATATAACTTTATAGACAATACCTGTCTGGTGAAGAACACATGCCTGTCTTACTCATTGCATAAGCCCAATATTTCAAATATCTGCAATATTTATCTGAGAAGTTATTATTATAAGCCCTACCCAACATCAAAGACCAAAGATCTCACAATTTTAAAACTACTGAGTGTAGTTGTCATCTCTGATACTATATATTCTTTTTCTACTTTTTCCTACAGGAATATAATTTATTTACTTATTACCTTTGCAACACATTTTTAAAAAGATTAATCTTATGTGTACGAATGTTTTGTCTTGTATATGTATGTGTACCATTGTGTGCCTGGTGCCTGTAGTGGTCAGAAGAGGGTGTCAGATCCCCTGGAACTGGAGTTATGGATGGTTTTAATCACCATGCCAATGCTCAGAACTTGACTCAGGTCCTCTGCACTGACAACACATGCTCTTAACTACTGAGCCATCTCTCCAGCCCCAGAACAATTTCTTAACAACTGCATCTTAGTTTCTCTTCCTGTTCTTGTAATAAAATACCCTGAGAAAAGCAACTTGGAGGAGACACAGGATTTACTGGGCTCACAGTTCCAGGTTACAACCTATCACTGCAGGGAAGTCAAGGAAGCAGGAACTGGAAGCACAATACATCCACAGGCAAGACCAGAGAGCAATGAATTAATGCACACATGCTAGAGCTCAGCTCCCCTTTTCTATTCTTATGCAGTCAGGAACCCCTGCTACCCACAGTGAGTGGATCTTCACACCACAATTAATGTAATCAATATAAACCCTCCCAGACATTATTAGGGACCCCTTCCCAGGTGATTCTAGGTTTTAACAAACTGACAATTAACACTAATCACCACAAATTCTAAGCTTCATTTTCCTTACAGATATGACTTTGAGAGTTGCTGTGTGGACTACATGAAAGAAAGTGGCATTTAGCACTGTATCTACCAGAAAGCCAGGGGCTGTGCACTGGAGAGAACTTCTCTCTCTCCTGTGCACTTAGCCTATTTTAGTTTGTACTTTATCCACCTGCAACACCCCTAGGAAATAATTAGATACGTGACAATAAATATACTAACCCTTTCTTCTTGGCATGATTCACAGTATATAGCTTCTGCTTACATCCAGCAGACTGCCAGTAATACCTGATGAATTTAATCTTCAAGTTAAGGACAAATCAAAGAGTTTTATATCCATTAAAAAAGACTATCTTCACAATGCTTTCAGCACCACATCTTCCTAACAGTTCATTAGTCTGACTCATCATTCTGATTCAGGGAAGAAAACTGAAGTTCCAGGAGCATGAGCATCTTGAGTGAAGAATTACTGTAGATAGAGAGCTACACAGAAAGAACAAAGGGAACTCACGTGAGGCTTTCTGAAGAATAAAATGAAAACAAGAGCTAAGTTAATAATGGATAGTTGTTCCCCTAGGCTACCAGGGATAAGAGGCCAGCCTTGAGTCTACAGTACACACTATGCGTAACAGACTTCTGTAGAGAAGCTGCTGTATCCAGTACTCACAAAATATGGCTTGATAGATATAAGTCTGAGCAAGCCCTAGTCCTATCTACATACAGTGCAAACCAGTGTGGACACATGATGTTTACAGTGTGTGATTGATGGTGCAGGCCTCAGTTTCTTGCAGCCCTAGGTGAAACATAAAGATTGATTTTCCCCCTTTTATTCTAAATAATCTTTCTGGAGGCTTGGCTGAAAAACAAAACAAAACAAAACAAGAAAACCTCATCATCTTCTAAAAATGCATGTAGTGTAGCCAGTTTAGCTCCTTGCAAATATGAAAGGGATACAGAGGAGAGGCAGTTATGTAACAGCTCTGATCCTTTTGCTTAATGCACAACTGCAGAGCTACATTAAGTCCATGACTGCATAAAATCCCAAGTCATAGAGCATCTTAAAATGTTACGTGAAAAAGGGACAGATATAAGTTTTAAGATAATTTTTGAGACAAAATATTAAATGGCAGAGAGAAAACATTTGTCTCTGTTCAAATAGGATCCTTTTTTGGAGGGGGAATGAAAAGGTTTATTTCAGCTTACAGCTCTCCAGTCATATCCCGTCACTGTGGGAAGTTAGGGCAGGAACTGGCGGCAGGAACTGAAGGCAGCAGTCATGGAGAAGGGCTGCTCACTGGCCTTGTTCAGCCTGCTTTCTTTTACAGCATACGACCACCTATTCAGGGTTGATTCCATCCTCAATGGGTTGAGCCTTCATATATTAAAAATTAAGTAAGTAACTGCTCCACAACTTGCTCACAGGCAAGTTGATAGAGGCATTTTTTCAATTAAGATCACCTCCTCTCACCTAGGTTTGTATCAAATTGAAAAACCCAAGCAGGACAAGTGTCCTTCAAACATGTGGATAAAACCCTGAGAATGGAATGAAAAATGTTGCTTTCTGCCAGTAACAAGAAAACCATGTGTAGGAGCCACGACTTTGAGCTTTATTCTACTTGAAACCAGAAACCAGGTATCACGCAACGTTTCCTCAGTCTACTGCTAGGGATATCTAGCCAACCAAATGATGGCACCGACATACTAGGGGGTGGGGTCCACCACCAACTTACTACACTGCAAAATTTTCCCTATGGTATTATTACATATTATTTCCTCTATATTAGAATTATTCTACCTTCCCCCTTTACTGAACATAGCTTTTTCCCTCACACAAAATATCCTGATTATGGTTTCCTCTTCCTCTATTCCTCCTAGTTCCTCTTCACCTCCCTCCCATGAAGATCCACACTCTTTCTGTCTCTCCTTAGAAAACAAACAAGCTTTTAAGGGATAATAAAATATGTAAGATAAAACAAAAATACATCAGAATAGGATGAAGCAAATACAAGAGCCCAAGAATAGGCACATGAAACAGATACAGACACAGAGATCCACGTGCACGTACACTCAGAAATCCCACAGAAACACTAAACTGGAAGCCATAATGCATATGCATAGGACTTAAACTCCAGCTCCAGGGGATATGATGCCCTGCTCTGGCCTCCACAGGCACTAGGCATGTAAGATGTGCAGAGACATACATGCAGGCAAAATACTGATACACATAAAATAATAATATTAAATGTTCTTAGATTTTTCAAGACAGAGTTTCTCTGTGTGGCCCTGGCTGTCCTGGAACCCACTCTGTAGAATAGGCAGGCATCGAACTCAGAGATCCACCTGCCTCTTTCTCTGCCTCCCAAGTTCTGGGATTAAAGGTGTATGGTACCACTGCCTGGCAAAAATAAATAATTCTTTTTAAAAAAATGACTTTCTCAAAATCTAATTTTTTATCTATGTAAAATCTATGTAGCCCTGGCTGTTCTGGAACTCAAGATATATGCCAGGCTGGTCTTGAATTTACAGAGAGCCTCTTGCCTCTGCCTCTCAGATTAAAGTTGTGAATTACCATGTTCCACATATGTGAATGTTCTTATATTTAGTCATAAACCAACATTTAATTTTTGGCAGTGGGGGTCATGGGAGAATAGTCACCGTATCTTCTGACTATAATCTTGGACAAAACAGTTAAACTTGTGAGGGAGGGTGATGGTTTTTTCAGTCATGATGATTCAGTGAGATTTAAAAACACAGCAGCACTTAAAACAATGACAAGTGCATTAGCAAATGCTCAGTAAATGTAAGTTATTGCTGTTAAGCTCCTGCTAGGCACCCCAGGAGGCTGAAATTCTAGATTGATCTCTATTAAAAACTCCGAGGGGCTTAGTTGTTCACAGGGGTGATGGTCAGAAAAGACATGATACAGAGATTTCTTAAGACATTTGTACTGCATAAAATCATGACCTTTTGAACTTAAATTAGAAAACTATGAGAAAAGTGCCAAATTCCAGCAATGTTCAAATCAACAAGGACATATAGGGAGAAGGGGACTAATGGTGGCAGAGTTGAATCATTTTCCCATCTATTAAGCAGGAGAGGATGACTTCCCTGGAGTTGCCAAGTCAGTAGTAGAGAAGGTATCTGCAGCAACCATAAGGCACATGGTTTGAGGGTAAGCAAGGAATGACACTTGACCACATCTCAGGAAGATGGGAGATTACCTGCTTCTCACTTTATTTTGAAGAATAATAATCCTCAGGGTGATCCTCTGGGAAGGTGGTCCCCCTCACAGAGACAAGAATGTCTGCATGTTTTAACAAATAAGCATTATTTTAGGGTTTCAGCCTTACTCAAGGAAGACCAAAGTCATGTGAGTATTTATATTCTGAACCAGCATTTATTTTATGACCACAGTTACTTCTCTTCTGCCAAAATCACAACGAGGAGATGGGGGAAAGCAAACCCATGGGTGAGACTCTGCGTAGTACAGGGAAGGTGTACTGCATATTGAATCTAAATGGCCATTATTGATACCTGTGCAATTTTAACCCTGAAATGACAGAGATTGTGTTATTTTCAAAAGAAGAGACAGAAACTGGGTTGTAAATTATCTGTATGCATGTAAAAACAATGATAAAGCATACATTCTATTAAGGTTTAAAAAAAGCTGACTAAAGTTACTGGGGAGATGCTTTTTATGTGTACTATCACAGGAGTCTTGATCTTTCTGTGTGTGTATGCATGTGAGCATGCAGACATTGTGCATGTGTGTGCATGGAGGTCAAAGGTCAATGTCCAGTGTCTCTTTTAGATCACTTTCCCCCTTAACTTTTGAGAGAGGATCTCTCTTTGAATCTGACACCATTTGGCTAGCTGGGTTGACCATGAGCTCCAGGGCTCTAATGTTCCCTCTCCTGAGCACTCGTTATTTGTTTTTTATGTCGGTGATGGGGAATCTAAATTCAGGTCTTGTGTGACAGGTGCTGTACTGACTGAGCCATCTCTCCAGCTCAAAGTCCATCTATTTTATCTGCTTTGTTGGAAGCATGTTTCCCACCATATTACCCCAGACTGTGGAAAGCGAGATGGGGGAAATACATGTGCACATCTGTCTGCTGACAACAAGACATCTTCCCTTGCTGCTTTCCTGGACGCATAGGGACATTTCCAACCTCTTGACAGTAGGGTTTGGGATTTGGGTTCTGCTACTGAAACTACTCCCAGAGATGTGTAAAGCATAAAGAAAGGAAAGCATCTTCCTCCTCTTTCATGGTTAACACTCAGGCAGCTGGCAGGAAGAGGCCTGCGGCAGCCCCCACTGCCAACAGCTGCTCTTCAGCTCTAGGTAAGTGGAACCCTGGGATGCATTTCCTGATTTCCCTGAAATCTACTTTCCTGGCTCCTTACTTCCTTCCGTTTCCTAAGCTCTCTCAGCAATTTTAAAAACATTTAATTTGTTCTTGTTTGAAATAGCTAAACTACTTCCCATGTCCTTTACTCTGCCTTGATGAATGAAGATGTCCTATTACTTGTGATATATTTATGAACTATGGAAAATTTGGAACAACAAAGAGTGGGATGAGGAGACACTGAGAGCTTCTGGGTTGGGAATAATAGTAAAGTGTCTGCTGAGCACACACAAAATCATGGGTTCGACCTGCAGTACCACATAAAGCAGACATGGTGGTCCACACCTGTAGTTCTGCACTTGGGACACTGAGGCAGGAAGATCAGAAGTTACAGTTATCTTTGGCTACATGGTAAGTTTAAGGCCAGCTTGGGATACATGAAATCTTGTCTCAAAGTCGGGGGTGGGGGGAGAACAGACTCTTTGGCCTCCCCTTTTATGGAATGCTGTAAGCCCTAGGTTGGTGTTTTCTGAAAGCATTCTATAGGGCTCTCCGTTAATATACCTCACAGCTCCTCACCTTTACCAGGGAACATGCAAGAATGCTGGTTCATTTCAGTAAGATTTGGAAGTAGAATTCTGCTGCTAACAAACGAAGTACTTCCAAGTCATGACTTTGAAAGGGAAGACTCTGGTCACAGCAAGCAGGTTTCTACTGTGCTCTCCATGTTGTCACCCAAAGCAAGGGCAAAAGATGAATGTTTAAATTAGGCACGAGTGTCCCAGGCTGAGGAGGAGAGGCAGAGCATCAGCAGCATTTATCAGAAATCAGGGATGCCTGTTTTCTTTATTACCTTAGTCATCACTTTTCTACACTGTGTTACTTATATGACCCCTACCTTTTTCTGTAGCTACTTAATACAAAATTATGAGTTATTCTTATTCTCAATAACACTTTGTGGCATTTCTTTGCAAAAGAGATTTAGCCTTCTGTCGTGGAAGCTTTTTAGTTGTGTATAAAATATTGTTTTGTGCACTGTTGGGTGAGGGGCTGCCTAGGTCTTGGCATTTTGTATTGTCTGCAGGTGTTGGATTTCTGTGGGGGGCATTTGATTGCTTATGACCTGCACCTGAGGAGTTCTAAATCAATAAAAACACCAAGTTCCCATGCTCAGGGTTCCACTGTCCAGTATGGTGCTGGCCATGATGGTGGTTCCCTCTGCTGAGGTCTGGCAGAGTTTGCGCATATGAATATGCCTCCTTGTAATCCTTGGTGAGCTGCCACAACAGGGAAGCCTTATTACTACAGCCTTCCCCTCAGAAAAGTATTTTCAGAGACATTTCTGCTTTCTAGTTTGTTTTTTTTAAAAGAAGATTGTGCCCAAAATTTCTCTACTATTTCTAAATATACACCAAGTTGAATATGTAGACTTTATGGACAGCTAGGTTGATCGACATCTAGACTATGAATACTGCTCTCATCAGCATGGACACGTACCGGAACAGCCTTCATATCTGACTTCCTTGCCTTTGATATGTGTCCAGAAATGTGGTGTGTGGATCAAATAAATGAAACATATAGTTTTAATTTTTTGAAGAAGGAACATATTGGCTGAATAGCTTATGGCATATTTCTGTTTCTGTCTCTGTCTCTCCCTCTTTCTGTCCACTCGGGGTTTATTCAGTCACAAGGAAGAACATCCTGTTCTCTGCAGCAAAATGGATGGAAATGAAGAATATTAAGTGAAATAAGTTAGACACAGAAAGGCCACATGTTTTCTTGAATACATAGAAGTTAAAAAGGTTAATCTGAACAACAAATAGTAGTTATTAGAGGGTGGAAAGGGGGCTGAGGTTTTGAGGGAGGCTGAACAATGGCATCTAGTGCTCATGCCTCAGGGAAATGACTATAGTTGACAATAGCATAATAAATATTATGTATTTTATGAAGATCTGGACGAGAGCGGTGCCAAACAGAAGTAAAGGAGGTGGAACATGCCACCCTGACTGGATGTATGTGCTGGTATATATGTGTTCAAGTGTCACACGGTACCCTAGAAATAAGTGTGAAAGTTATATGCCAATCCCCAAAGATGCAGACCTTAACTAAGTAGACTTCAAAGTCACCTCATGGCCTGCCTACAGTGGCTCTGGAAAGCCTCCCCTTCCCACCTGCAACACTGAACACATCTTCTAGTCAGACCGCTTGACACAAGGAGTGCTGCAACTTCTGGGGGCCGTGGTTTACACACCAATCCTGTAGCAACTGGGTTAAACACTGGACATTCAGAATGAATCACTTACTGAGGCCGATGATGTATTCATTTATCAGAATACTCATCTTCAAACAGTGAATACTGGGTGAGTATCCTTTCCAGACACTTTGAACCAGAAGTGTTTTCAATTCCAGATATTTAGAGATTCGGAGACATTTGCTTAGATTTTACTGGCTGGACAGTTTTCTGAAAATCTGAAATGCTCCAAAGTCTGGAATTGCTTGCCTGTCAGGGTGTCCATCATTTTGAAAATTTTTTTTAAGTATTAGATTAGGCTGAATGCTCAACCTGCATTCAAATTCTCACAGCTTCCTCTGTTTGGTGACTAAGTATAATTTTATTTTCAGAGAAAGAATGTGTTGATATTTGTATAGGACATGTGGCTTTGGGAACCTGCGACACTTTGCTCTCTGTGAGCCATGGCTCCGGTCGCCATCAGCAGCTCTTCTGCATCCAGCAGTCACCCTGGCTGCAGGCATCACTAACTGTGTGAAGCAGAGGTTAGTTTTCAGAATTCCTTCATTGTGCTGAGAACAAGGATACCTGCTATAATCTAGTATTGTGTTATATTTTACATAATCCACAATTTTCAGCTTTAGTGAATTTCCTTAACACTCTCAAATCCATCTGAGGTCACTTTTAAAGAAGCTAGGTGCTCAGAAGTCTTTCTTGTCACAATCTGCCCTGGTCTTCCTTTGGTAGGCACGATAGACACTTTCTTTTCTACGGAAGACAGAACAAAAGACAAGTGGCTTTGCTGTCTCTTAGCACTGTATGCTGGTGGCCTCTATCTCCTGCTGCGTCTGAAGTCCGCCACACACTGCACTTTCCTGTCCTCAGCAGACAAGATGGCTGTTAGGTTACTCTGGGCTTTTGTCTCCCTGTCACTGTACCTGTGGCTCACAGCACATTCTGTGTGCATACTCTGCATTCGTCTATGGGGACGCATCTTTTCTCCTCCCAGATTTTAGTCAAAATTTTATATTTTTGACAAAAATATAAGTACATTCATATTTCTCACCAGAGTTTTCTCTGGATGATACATAAGTACAGCACTATTTAATGTACAGACTGTGAAGGAATAAGGAATAGGCTCAAAGTCTGCTCATGGCTCTTAATATTTCAACGGCTATGTGTCCCAGCTGAGTTAGCTCACCCTTCAGTGCCATGCTTCCCTGGCATGTAAAAACAACGATGACTGCAGACTTTGTGTAACGCGTTACTATGAAGACAATCGCACAGGGCATGTTCATGTGCACAGAGGTGCATGCTGAAATACTTTCTATGGTACTGCACTTGCTATTACAGTTTGATCACTTCTAATCTGACCATTTAAAAATCTAAAATTCTAGATAATTCTACAGCTTTCCTAATATAACTGCAGTAACAACTCAGGATGCCCTGTAAGTATTGTAAAACATTACCTTCAAGCTGTGTATATGATGTACAGAAAACATAGATAAAATCAGGGTACAGGTTTGAGCCCCATTCTCCAGGTACTGTATATGTAAATATTGAAAACCCGAAAAAAAATCTGAAGAAGGCCTCAAATCCAAACGATTCTGCTCTCAAGCCTTTAGATAGGTGGTATCTTGCATTGTTTTTCTTTAAATTACTTAGCATCTCCTCTTTTCTTCCCCTTTACTTGCTGAGGATTGAACCAGGCCTCGAGCATGCTAGGAAAGCACCCTATCATTGAACTAAACCTCTTGTCCTGACATTACTCAGTATTTCATGCTTCAAATTTGATGTAAAATCTCTCACATCTCATCATAAATTATAATTATTACTCAGTATCTCTAGGGAAACATTCCATAGACCTCTTCCACCAATACCAAAATCTGTGGGTGTTAAGTCCATCATATAAAATGGTGTTCTATTTGTGTAGGAGTTAGGCACATCCTCCCCGTACAGTTCATATCATTTCTAGATTATTTGATTCTTGATATAATGTAAGTCCTCTGAAAATAAGTTGTTACACCTTATTTGTAAGAAAATAATGGCAATGAAAATGTCTATGCGTATTGACTGCAGTTATGTCTTTTTTCTTGAATATCTTTGATCTGGGATGAATTGATATGCAAGGAAATGGAGAGCTGACTGTACTGTTTTAGTAGCATAAGGCAGAGGTGGTCTTTACTATTTTACGCATTAGTGCATCAACTTTAGGTCTTTGTTTCAAAAATTATCCTCCGCAATTCACTCTCTATTAATCTTACTAGTGAAATTCCTCTAATTCCCTGCTGGATTACATCTCTCTTATGTTTTAAGTCTTTTTATAGCCTGACACTGTCCTTTGCTCACCTATTTAGCTTCACTGTTAGTTCCCTAACAGTGAAATATTATGAACACATTTTTTTCTTTATAGCCTTCTCTTAATTTTACTTGATTTCTGCTTTACAACACAGTTTTCTATTACCGTTTTATCTGGCTAATCACTATTTATACTTAAAGACCCAAACCAGAGGTCATCTTTTTCAGAAAGGCTTGTCTCAGATGTATAGTGCCCTAAAGAGCCATACTTAATATATCTCCATCATACGGTGTGTTCCCTCCATATTTGACAAACATTATAATGTAACTACAATAATGTTTGTTTTTTCATGACTTACTAGCACCCTACAAACAGAGACTAGGTCTTGTTTGCTCCTGTGTCTAGATCCTAGCACATAATCAGTACTGCTGTTATAATGAATTAAAACACAAATATCTCTGGAGAGAATATCTTCCCTGATGGCTCCATAAGATAGTGCTTTACCAATGCAGATTAATTTCTACTGGGTAAGTTCCAGGGAACACATGATTTATGAATCCTTGTCTGTGCATGTGACCATTGTGATTACCAAGCCGACTGACTACATGACCATTTCTTTGTTCAGCTATGATGCCTTCTGGAGAGATAGGCATAGAACAGCTGGCACAGCTAGAAAAACACAACAGAGGAGTCAGACAAAAGGCAAAATGAGAAAGTCAAATTCTTCCCTCCAAGTACTTCATTCATTATCTGCAACTCAACTCACAACACAGATTACAAAACAAAAACAAAAACAAACAGCTATGTATACATCTTCAAGTTTTTGCATTTTTAGTGTTTTTCTAAGATGTACTTATTTAAATATAAAAACACAGACAATATCCCTCTAATATACACTACCATACTATATTTTCAAATGTACACATCTCTGGGAAGCAACAATGGTATCACCTCAGAAATAAAAATCATAAGCACAGTGGATAGACTACACGTCTACAGTTAGGGGTTCAGAGATGATGGAAAGTATAGAGCAGGAGAAGGAGAAAAGTCAAGCCAGGCCAGTTCTCATTTCCAGCACTATGTGTCAGGCCTCAGGCACCTTTCAGGCTCTCATGTTTATCATCTGTAATATGAAATAAAAGAGCTAGCTTTCTAATTAGCTCAGCGGCTATATAGGGACTAGCCTGTGTATGACTTATTATAAGGTGCAAATATGCAGGGCTCAAGAGGGCTAGGATGCATCAAGAAGTCAAGGAGAAAGAGTAGAAAATTAGAAATGGGCCCAGTCACCTCATGGCTTCCTTGACACCCCTGGATTGTTGGTTTTGAGGAAGAAAACAGGATTGCCCAGTGAAGCTCAGGAAGTGATGCAATGATAAGCAGGCCTGACCACAGTCACATCATCTCAGTAAACACCAAGGATAGAGCTGGCTCTGACTGCCACCAGTGATAAAGGGCCAGCTAAACACTCGATTAGTTTTTCATTTTGTGAATTAATGTCCTTCATGGAGTGTATACGCTAACCAGTAATGAATTGTCTTCTTCCAATTGCCAGGGGTACTCCTCACTGACTCTGCAAGGAGGCATAAATTTCACTTGGAAATTAGCTCTTTTAAGGAGGCAATCATTCCTTTTAAAAGAGGACTGTTTTCTGCTAGTCTCTGAAAACATCTTGCTTTAAGAAAATCTACTGTTTTCTTATAAATTATCTGTCTGGTGTATTTTATAGAAAATAGAAAAGAAAAAAATAATAATCCTTCATAGGAATCCATCTACTCTATATAAGGCCTAGGTATGAACTGGGAATAAAAAAACACCCCCACCCTTTAAAAAAAAACAAACTAAAAAGTCAGTTGGGTGTGGTGATTCATGGCTGTAATCCCTGCACTCAGAGAAGAGGTAGGAGATTCCACAATGTGGAGGCCAGTGTGGTCTACACAAAGGTTTCCAGCCCAGCCAGGGATACATAGCCATACCATGTCTTGAAAATCTGAAACATCAAAAGCAAACCAACTGGACAACTCTGAAGACCTGTTAGTCTTCCGAAACAATAAAGGAAAAGCAGTCTCTTTCTAGCAGAGTTTACATATTCGCTGGCATGATCAACATTTCCCCTACTTGTTGAGATACTTTATACCTTCTCTACCCTGCAGAGTCAAATGCTTAAGTCCAGGTCTATGCACATAATAGTGTTTCAGTGTCTGGGGTCTCGAATTCTTCCTGCATCATTGAAAGAACTGTGCCATTATGTTTGGATGCTCCTTTCAACCTTTAGCCAGGTTCTCATGGGTCCTTTATGTGAAAGATGTGCCTTACAATGCAGAAGTCATCTGCCAATCATCCCAAGGTCTACAAAAAGGCCATTACACACACACACACATACACACACACACACACACACACACACACACACACACACACACACGAATATGGTTCTGAGAAAGGAAAATCATACTCTTCTGGTAGTGACAATTCAGTCTATAGTTGATGATCTTAAACCACTGAAGCAAATACTGATGAAGCTAAGCTTAAAAGCCAGGAAGAAAAATGTGGTTGGTTCTTCAATTTTATCTTGCTTTTAAAAAATACATAGAAAATTGCAAGTTTGGCATAAAGACCTAGACAGGGAGGCAGCAGGTCTCAGTTCTATGACTCCTTCCTTTGCTGACTTTTCTAGAAGGGTTTGGGATTTATTTTCTTCCCCAAAGATTTATGTAGTACCTATTTCCCTAAGAACTTGAAGTTCTTTCTCATATATCACCTCTTATTAGCCTTGCAGATTTTAATTAAAAAGATTTCACAAGGGCATACATTCATAATAAAAACATTCTCATAAAATATATAAGACAAGTTCCTATTTCTATACTTAACTTTCTTAATATCCATTCCTTCAGCATGAACTACTGCTTTCTTCTCTCTAGAATACTCAGTATTTCCTAAACTAACTACTAAAAATAAGGCAAAAAAAAAAAAAATCTCTGCATCGATTTAACTCACATCTATGGAGATAATAGCTCTGCTAGGCTGTAAACTCTGAAGTGGACAGGACTCTGTTTCTAGGTCCTTCCCCCCCACCCCCCGCTACCCTGATTACCCATACTGTGCACAGTTCTGAGCACAAAGCAGGCTGGATGACAGAGCCAAAAATAAAGGAAGGGGCAGTTATCCTTTCTTGTACAGTGCCAATTTTATGTTCACCTCTCCCTCCATGGGAGTTCTCACCTCTGTCTTTTTTGACACTGCAATATCACATATTTAAGTGCAGAACATTCTTCCCCCATTTCTTCCACATTGCACTTATTCCACAGGCGCTGGACCTCACATCTGTTTTGCTGTTGCTTTGCTTTCATGGCTGGCCTTGCTTGTCAGAAACATCCCTGGTGATGACATTTCTTTTGCCCATGGGCTATCCCCAGTTTATAGAGAAGTTCAGTTCCTAAGGGTTCAAAATTCCGCTGTTCCATTGTGAAATACATATTTTTTAACTTCAATATATCATAACAGTTCCTAAGTAAAGCTGATGGTTTTATTGTAGGTTGGTTAGCCTTTCATAAACATTCAGTGTGTGTTCTGAAATACATTAATAGCATTCAAGTTTTTTCTCAATTCCTGAAAAGGTTCAAGTTCTGAACTCTTTAAGTGTGGTTGCTTTCACCTAACCCTCAACAAAAGTAGGAGTCCTCTCAACAACCTCCCTGGCAAACCAGACCTCAGGACGTAAGGGGAGCCACAGCTGCAGTGAAGGGTTGGCCAAGGCCACCTTGTCAAGTGGGAAGAGCTTGAAAAACAGCTGTGGGCTTCTGTGCACACTCTCTGTGGGATAGATCAACTTCCTGTTGCTGCAATGTCTGCCACCCCTGTGTTGCACAGGCATCCTCATATGTACAGCATGTGAAAACATATTGAAACCCTCTTCATATCATAATACATCTGTTCTAAGAGGCTGAATGGGAGTTGCCAGGGGAACATTAACTCAGAATTTCCTAACTTGAGTGCAATTAAAATCTCAGCCATAGTACAGAATTAATGTAGTCCTCTGCATTTTAAATACATATTATAATTAAATGACACCCATCTGTAGAATATGAGAGTGCATGTTTTATTGAGGATTTCAAATGATATAATCTGTTTCTATGAAGCATAAATGGCTCAGTTCATGTTTCCAGAAGCCTCAAGAACATTATATAGATGTGGCGCAAGTGTGGGTGGTGACACTCGGTTTTGCTCTAATATAAATGTCTGACTTGCCTGATACAAGTTGTTTGTATGAGATCAAGGGTATGCACAACATCAGAAAATAAGAGAATGGACTTTTAAATGTTTCAGGTTGGGTCTCCACAGACACCACTGGAGGAACAAGGGGAATGGTAGGTCACAGTAGCACCTGTCTGCTATGACTAGTGCCAGGAAGAGACTGCAGTCCTCTCTGGATGAACTTAACTCAATCTAAGGTGAAGGTTTGCTATTGAGCCCAAATAACAAAATCTAGGAAGGACAGCCATTTGGGGGCTTCACAGTTTATTTTGACAAGAAAGCCTTAGCTTCCTGTGGAAACAGAGCTACATTATCTATCAAGGAGAGAGTAAATGTATGGGTTTGCACTTAGAGTGGACATTTATTGGTTCCTTGTTGTGAAATTTCCACACACTTTCATGAAGATATGTCCCCAGAGAAGCAGGAGGCCTCTGGGTTCTACTCACCTCCCAGAGTTTCTTCAGGAGACACAGTGATGTGAGAGGAATCTCTCATAGTGCATCCCACTAGCCTACTCTCATTTTACCCCACTTGTAAGGACACAGGACTCGTGTGCATGATCCGGGATAATCTCCCTATTTTAAGGTGAACTCATGAGAAACTTTACTTCCTGTTTGCCTACCAGATTCCTGGGTTCTGGGGATTTGGCACAGGCATCTTTGATGACTGGATTGTTTCTTACTGTTTTGTGTACTGAGGGGTCATCCAACTTAAAGCTTTTTCCAGATAGAACACTTCTATCAACACACCCACACACAGAGGGTCTTGGCAGTGCTCTCCTGAGGTGTGCTATGCTCTTCCTAGGCCAGTGGGAGTGCTGTTAGACTAGCCTCTCCTGTCTTCATTCTGAGGATCTCTGGAGATTCCTGAATTTCTCCTGTAGCTCAACTTCGAGTTTACATGATATACTAGTTTTCTGAGGCTCTGTACATCTGCAAATATCTGTATCTTCTCACATACTGTATTAGTATGATTGGATACAAAATCCTATGTTGGAAATAATTTTTCTTAGAGTCCTAATGGTATTATTCTACAATCCTCTAGCCTCCTGTGTCATTTTTTATTATTGCTTTACTGTTTCTCGGTCTTTTAAAGAAAAAATTCTCTTTTGACAGTGTAGCATTTTCTTTTTATTTTGAGGGTTCTACAACATTGAGATGACTACGTTGGTAAAAATATAAGTTTGTTCCTATTTATTTGGCCATTTTAATTTGAAATTTTATATTTTCCATTTTAGGACATTTTCATACATTTTTAAAAAATGACTTCTTTCTTTCCTTCACTCTTCCTTCTCTCGGTGGACCTGACACTCACTTGTCAAATATCTTGTGCTGTCTTTTCTTTTCTTGTCCTATTTTCTTAGATTTTTTCCCCCCAGGTTTATTTTTTCTAATCTTTCTAAGGTTTTAATTTCATTTTCGTAAGTGCTATTTCTAATAGTAATCTTGTTTCGTGAATGTGATTTTTGTTTTGTTTTGTTTTTAAACACAGGGTTTGTGTGTTGTAACTGTGGCTATCCTGGAACTCACCCTGTAGACCAGGTTGGCCTTGGACTCACAGAGATCTCCCTGCCTCTGAGTTCCTAGTGCTGAGATTAAAGGGGTGCACCACTGCCTGGCTAAACAGACCTTTTGCTTTTCCCCATCAGGGACTCCAACCCTGGTCTCCCACATAACAGGTGAGGATACTCACCACTATACTAACGAGGAATAAGCTGTGATGTTTTTACTTATTTCTATTATAATTTTTCCAAGTCCCTCTCCACATTTTCTGGATAATTCATGTCTCCACTGAGTTACTATTTCTGCTTGATTTGGTCTCTTTGCTTCATATTATACAGTCTTCAGAAACATCTACTGTCCCTGGTTATTAAAGAAGGGCTAAGTAAAGTTCTATGTGTAGGGAAGTAGAGTTGTTGGACTATAGTCATCCTGACAGGTCTCTTCTTATCTTAAAAATTACCTTTTTAGGGGTGGTGAGATTGTTCAGTGGGTCAGGGCACTTTCCACTGAACCATGACGCCATGAGTTTGGGTCTCAGAACCTATATGGTAGAAGAATCTCCACATATGTGCCATGATACATGTGCGCATGTACACATGCAGACACAGAGAAATATGTAAGTCTAAAAATATTTTTTTAAAATTAGCACACAAAGTAAGGGCTCAGATAGCATTTTCACAAATATTTTTCATTTTTGCAGGTTTTGGTAGGGCCTCTTCCAGATTCCCATTCCCTCATCCCTCTGCCTACTCTTACAGGTCCCCGTCCTCTCACTGATGGAGCTCCTCTCCATGTCATATGCACATTCTGATCCCTCTTTCCCTCCTCCCTCAAGACCTCTTTCCCTTTTCTTGTGGCAGGTCTCTTTTATTGGACAACTACAAACATCAGTGTCTGGCTGCTCTGCCCTCCTTGGGGGATGTTTAGATTCTCTTAGTCTCTTGCCTGAAGTTGTAAGTTCAGCCTAAGTTCAGCCATGATTTATGCTGTTTAGTCAATGGGATTTCTATCAGTTTTAGAATAATGTTCTCATGTGTGCGTGTGCATTCGTGTGTGCGCGCGTGTGCGTGTGCGTGTGCGTTCGTGTGTGCGTGTGCATGTGCAAGCACATGCTGGGCATGTTGGGGTCAGATGATGACACTGGGTTTGTTCCCCATCACTCTTTGCCTTATGTTTTTATTAGGAGAGGGGATTTATTTAGGTTGGCTTACACGGTATGCACTGGTTAGTGCCATGGCCATTTGAATGCCGAAGAAGCACAGAACATCATAGCTTCTTAGATCAAGATGCTGAATACCTCAGCAATCCTAACAGTGCTGGGGGATTCGGGAACTCCTGGGGAGCCACTAGAATTTAGGTCCATGTGGGAAGGCTGAAGTTTGGATGTTAGCAAAGGATGACATCATCATCAGCAACACGGTAGATGTACTCACTTTCTCTGCTAGAGGGCAGAGCCTACCTTATGCCTTAAGACAGAGCTGCTCATTGAACCTGGAGCTCACTGACTGGATACCCTGCCTAGCCAAAAGCCTAAGTGATCCTTCTGTCTCTGTCAACACAGCACTGGATAATTAGCTAAGCCAATACCATATATATAAAACAAAGAACTTCTGGAACATTACAGATGTAAGGTTCACTGAATGCACATTTGTGCCAACGTTGGTGCTGAACAACAAAAAAAAAATGTGTAAGGAAAGACAACGTGGAAGGCAAGAGGGAACATCTTCAATAAATAAAATCGCCAAACGAAAATCAGAAATCTAATCAAATATATTGTATCAAATAATGAAGTTAAATGATTAAAGTATGGGAATTTAAAGGCAATCATACTGTTTAATACTAGGAGAAGCTGTTAACAGAGATAAATGGATAATTAGAAAAGAACTATGCTATAATCATTACTGTTAGTTTTAATATGTGAAGAGAAGAAAGTAGTGGTAGATTTGAGGAGAACCAGAAAAAGGTTCATTTGGTTTTGGAGCTAGTGCTGCAAGACACTGGCAGCATTTGTTAACTGAGGTTAGTCTGATGAAACATTTGCTGGTTACCTCCATCTTCCAAGTGTTCCATCATGAACTGTTTTGTCACAGACAGTGACACCCATACTGACCTTGTTAACATGGAGATCAGCATGAATACTACTAGGTACCATGGAATTCAGTCAGGCTGATTCTGACTGCTGCCTGATGCTACTGGTTTACAATTCAAGTGGATATGGAATGCTGGTGAGGAAAAAGGAATAGTGGCCAGAATGATCTCGCAACAGTGGCTTGTCTGGCAGGTAGCTCACATGTCTTCTTCCATTCAGGAAGCAGGAATCAAAGTGGATTGCAACATGAGTAATTGGTCCTTAGTTAATCCTACCTAAGTAGCTACCTTTCTCTATTCTTGTTTCTCAGACTTTCCAAATACACAAAGTAGATGTACTTTGTAGCTTTTAGGGGCACCCTGGGGGGCACTCCTAGCTACTACTTGGAATCTCTGGCCCTGTCCACCCCACTGCTACCTGGGGGATGAGCCGGGGCGGAATCAAAAGACCAGATTCCAGGAGATGCATGGACAAGCAAACTCTCTTTGTTCAGGACAAAGGGCACACTTTATACCCCCTATGACGCCTCATCGCCCCCCATTCCCACTCCCATTCGTCTCTTTAGCAGGATCATGGTGAAATGTGCTTTGCTGGTTGGCTCTCATGACGTCATCTGTTCCTAGGTATCAGCTTTCACATCTGTGCGACCACTGCCCGTATTAGCTCCTGGCAGCCGGTTCTTAGGGAGGCCTTACTTCCTCCTACAGCACTTCTCAACCCCTTAGGTGTTTTGAGCAGTTCTGCAGAAGCCAGCACATGCTCCTGATTAAGACTTATGCTGTTCCATGATGTATGTGAAGCTTTAGTAGAAGGTTAGCATATACAGGAAATTATGGGATAATCCATCATCCCAGTAAAGGACACAGAAAACACCTCATTAACATTTAGGAATCTTGACTACCTAATCTAAAGTCCAGAAAACCTTGAACTCTTGGGACCTGTATAAGAAAAGTGCTAATTTAGTTTAAGTTATGTTTTTTTTAAAAAACAGGAATTAATTAAAGAATAAAGACCACAGTTACTCAAAATTAAGGACTTGATAGTTATGGTAGATATTTTAAGTTAATGCATATTTATTTGAAAATGTCTAGTATGTATAGTGTTATTGGCCTGTTAGTATTCAGCCCATTTTCCTCAATCTGTTCATGGTCACTCAGACTTTTGAAAGCACATGAACTTTTTTTGCTTTTAAAATAAAATTACTTAAAAGAGAACTAACTGGAAATAAACTCTGTGAGCAATTATTTCACTAAGATATGCTACAAGTTAATATCTAATGAAGAAAGCAAAAAAAAGTTCAGCTTTACAGAAACTGTATAATGTTGAAAACAGTTGTAGATCAACGATATGAAGACCATTTTGATCACACCACAGAGAAATACTAAAAAGAGGAATAATTTAAATCATCCATTTTTATTCTCTCTAGTCTTCATATTAGGAGAATAAACAAGTGCAGTGTACTACCAGTTCAAAATGCAGGACAGGAAACACAGTCTCTGTGTGGGTCAAACCGGTTAACTATAGATAAGAAACATGGCTTTCCTCATCATATCTTAGAGGAACAGAGCATACACAGTCACAATCCTTTGCAATTTTCCTACGAGGAAGTAGTCTTTCCCTGTCTCTTGACTGATGGCCAGTGGCTGACATTGAATGACAGGTACAGCTCAAGTCAGGTGGGACAAATTCCAGAACCTGGGCTTAGTTTATCCCAGCTTCTCCTTTGCCTTCATGGAATTTTCCTGAGTCTTTCCTACTTTGTAGCATTCCAGGATGAACAACCACTGGAGAGGAGGGAGCTGTTTTCCTGGGTGAGGTAGCCTCTGCTCAGAAGCCATCTGAGGCTCACTGAACTCTGGTAAATATTTGCTTCACAGACAAACAACTGCAATCTTGGGTTCCTGTACACTCCAATGACATATTTCCTTGTTTTTGGCCATGCCATGTTTCACTTTGCAGCAACTACAGTGGACAGAAGAGCTTCTACGCAGGAAGGTTGCTCACTATCCTCTACTTCCCTGTGGAGCCATCCTGTCCTGTCTGACATCCTTCTATCCTCTTCCATTCACTCGGAGTTATGTTCTACTTACATTGTATTTTCTGAGACAGTTCACAGAGTTCATGTAATAAAAACTCCAAACAATCAGACCACCAGAAGCAATGGCAGTGATGGGCATGCTTGAGCATGTCTTTAATCCTAGCACTCAGAAGGTAGAGGCAAAAGAATTTCTGTGAGTTCAAGGCCAGCCTGGTCTTTATATATCATAAGCTCCAGAATAGCAAGTGCTATGTAGAGAAATATTGCCCTCCCTGCCAAAAAAAGAAAAAGGTATGGCAGTGGTGTTCCCCAGTTCTTGGAAGCTCTGAGGGCCTTTCACTAAATATCCTAACAGAAGTGATTTCAGAATCCAAATCACTAGTTTGTGTACATTTGGTTATTACAATTTAATGCATGTCTATTATGTTATGAATATAAACCCTTAATATAACCTGAAAAGAAATCAGACTCAGACAAGTTAAAGATGAGACAAATGAAGTTCTAAAATGTCTTCCCAATCACGAGAGCTTTAAACTACACTAGCCCATAGTTCAAGGCATGCATACACTTCAGACAAGCAAGGTTCATATTAAGGATTTTAGATAAAAATCTATTTTAAGTAACATTTTTGACTTGTTCATGGCCTATTTTTAGGTATTTGATTAGGCTGTTATTACAGGTCAGATACATAACAAATTCACAAAGAGCCCTACTAAGTGCAAGATCGATTGGACTTGGCATTTTCTCATGGTTTTGTTCTTGCTTGTATCTTTAATCCATGATATCCCCTTTAGGCCTGTTTTGTGAAAGTGAGTTTAGTAAAAACTAAAGAGCCAACATCTGCAAACACTCCTGCACCTAAGGTTCAGGGAACATTGTGAAAGAGGTCCAGGAAGACTGTAAGAGCCAGAAGATCAGGGAGTTTGCAGTGAGATTGTGTCTCCTAGTAGCCTCAGAAGCTTTACACATAAAGTCTCGCAAAAATGACCACTCAAACACTGAGATGAACAAAGATGGCACTAAGTGAACATGCTAAACTGGATGGAGAAAGGCCCACAAGGCTTCAACCTTACACAAAGAGCTAAAGACAACCGAGGAAAGCTGGGAGCAGAGAGACAGTCTTCCCCAGGGAAGAGCACACCAATTGGTTGTTCGGGGCCAAATGATGAGCCTTGAAAACATATGTAGAAGTCATACTAAATGACTAAAAAGATTATATATAGGAATATGTAGGTATATAAAAATACATATATGTACACAACAACAATCAGTGGAAAAAGATACCATGAATTTGAAGGAGAGCAGGGAGAGGTGTATAGGAAGGTTTAAAGGGAGGAATGAGGGAAATTATGTAAGTGTATTATAATCTCAAAACCATCCAAACAACCAAATAAACAAAAAACTACTAGAAATTTGAGAAATCTAGTTCACTAGACACTTCCCCAAAACGCTAAAAAAGAAAACAGCAACAGGCACAGGGTACCACTGCTAACCTGTATCTTGTGGAATTCTTAGGTTTTTTTTTTCTCTTAAGATACTTTATTAATAACACTTGGTATATGGCCTGACTGAAGACATTATGAAACTTCTAATATTAAAACCAGAGAAATTTATATGATTTTTTATTGTTTTAGTTTTTTGAAAGAATATATAAATAAATAATCTCATGTTTTTTTCCTATGGCCCAATGTATCACTTTGCATATTCTTAGGGGGTATAGAGTCCATATTCATAATAGAATAGGAAGCTTACAGTTTAATTGTAAATATTGAACTTCTCAGAAGTGAAAAAAGAGAGTATTATCCAGGATTTATTTTAATTTTTATTAGAAGATGAGACAAGGAATAATTACTAAATATGAAGGGAACAAAGGCTAGGAGGCATAAACCCTGATGTTAGTCAAATGCAGGCCCATGCAAACTCTACTACTTATAAAACAAGTAATGAACCCTATAGGCTACAGGTCAAAAAAATTGCATGGAGCATATAGATTTGGGGATGTATAAACACTTTTATTGTTTTCATATATGAGAAAAAATACTAAACTTTTCTTCAGAAGACATCAAGCAATAAGGAAGCTAGAAAGGAAAGTAGTCTGTATAAAAGCCATATGAAGTATATCTGGTCTCAAAATACTAGTTTCTACAGATCTATTTCTGTGTGTATACCCAAAAAAATTCAAAGCAGAAATATGGAAGTTTATATACCCATGTTGATCCAGTCTGACAATAGCCAAAAGGTATAAGCAACCTAAGTGTCCAGTGGTAGATAAATGGAAAAACAAAAGATGGCATATCCATACAACAGAATATTATACAGCCTCCAAAACAAAGATATCCTGACACATACCACATATGGGTGGATCTTGAAGTCTTATAGAAAATGAAATAAGTCAGTCACAAAAGGAAAATTCTGCATAGTTCCATTTGTAGAAAGTACCCAAACCAGTCGCATTCATAGAGACAGAAAGTAGAATGTTGGTTGCTATAATCTGGAGAAAAGAAGGAATAGTTTATTGGTTACTTATTTTTCAGTTGTCAAAGAAAAGTTCTGCAGACAGATGATGGTGACATTTGACAACTTATACAATTTGTGAATGCTCTTAATGCCCTGGAACTGTCCATTAAAAATAGCTACAACAGTAATAAAGAAGAGTAAGTTCCACTTCTAGGCAATGTTCCTAAAAGGGGAGCAGAATCAGAACTCTTGGAACTTCAAGTGTTTTATGACCCCCCAGGTAGCAGAGAGCTGCATCATCTGTCACTTTTGTGAGCCAGGCCCAGATGGAGTGTGGGTGTGTCTTAACTACAGTGGTTATGTAAGCCTACTCCAATGTAGACAGAGCCTCTGGATGCTAGAGGCTCAGAGTTCCAGAGTGACCAGGGGCTCTGGAAACAGAAGGCCTATTATTTTCTCGTTACAATAAATACAGTAGCCTCTTCAGTTCCATATGGCCTGATTCACTGAAGTTAAAGTTTACAAAAATTTATTCATGAGAACTAGGGGTTTAACATCAATCTCCACTTATTGTGGTTATGAATAAATACAACCCTCCGCCCCAGGCCTGAGTTTCCAGGCCATATGGAATTTGAAAAGTTGTTAAACTTAACAGCTCAAAAATCCAATTTCAAATGTAATACATCAAAGATTGCTTGACAGTGAAGTCAAGTTAGCAAGTAGAATGGCTCAGTCATCAGCGAGGAGGATAAGAGACAGAAAAAAGGATACAGACTGGGGCATTTTTCATCAAGCAACTGTGGGCAGACATTGGCAGTACAATGGGAAAGTCAGAACTAAAATGATCTCGAGAGATAAAAAGCTTCAGTAGGAAGCAGAAGACAGACATTATTGTTCATTGAGTTCCCTGTTTGCTAGGCACCATAACAGGTGTTGTGCATACATTAGTTGACTTGATCCTCCAAGTAATCCTACCAGGGCTTTAAAATACAGATGACACCTTTGGCAATGTTAAGTACTTTGCCCAGTTTGTCTGCTGGGCTACGTTGGTACCAAAATGCAAATCAGGCAAGAAGGTACAAGATTAGGTGCTGAGTCAGCTTCGGTGTTCCATGGGCAGGGCTGGGCCAGGGAAGAGAAAATCAGGGCATGGTGCTTAAGAAAATTTTGTGCAAATGAGAACAGGTGTGGGGTGTTTCTGGCCAATGATGATGCTTATGGCAACCATCTGTCTGTGGGTGACCCATGCTCTGCTTTCCAAAGAGGCTGACACAGTGGCATATGCAGAACTCTCATGGGAGTGTTTCTCCAGCACACTTCCAAGATTTCTGTGAAAATGTAAAAGGCTGTTGGCCTGAGCAAATGCGTTAATTGGGCTTGTGGTGCCTTTAACCAAATGATATGTGACAGTGGCATTTTAGTCAAACTTCCTCCCAGAAGCAGACTTGAGGGAAGCCCCAAAGCATCTCTTGCCTCTGAATATAGTTTGAGAAAATCTTTTTCATATAAAGCCAATTCCAAAAGTTCTTATTATCAGTGTATGAGGGAAGACTACAAAGTCATTTTTATTTTGTTCATAAAATTAGTAAAAGTTGAAATTAAAATGTGAATTTTCTTTTTTTTTCCATCCTTTTGAGAAGATTTCACTGTATGGATATACCTACCATCAAACTTAACTTAATTTCTATTATTTCTCTAAAAAATGTGAAGACTCTCTTGCAATAGACAGGTTCTTAGCAGGCCCAGGAGACAACACCCAGTGGAGGATGGTGTGGCCATTTTATTCTGACACACTGTCCTAGGGGGTTTTTACTAGAGAGGAGGGATTTGGCTTCAACTATAAAGAGCTCAGAACAAAATTGTGAATAACAGACAAATACCTTAAAGTATGTGTTTTAGGTCTGGCTCAGAGTCAGCCAAAGTATATAGCTGCTTTAAAAGCAATCCTTCCAGAACCAAAGATGGTATAACTTCTCAGAATGAAAACAGTTAACATTCTCAAAAGTGAGCTACATGTGAGGAGATGAACTGTCTGAACTGGCATCTCCTCCTGGGTGTCTGGCTAATGACTTTATCACCCTCCTTTCAGGAAATTTTCTCATCAGGAGACAGTCTGTATTTACAGAGAGATCCACTTACATTGCTTATCACCACCACACTGAGGTTCTATAATATAATAATTCTGATAATACCTCTCTTGCCTTGTCTTCTAAGCACATAAGATTTGCCATGCTCTCATCTTTATCCAGCATACACTGTGTGTTTTAGCAGTGAGGGAGGGATGTGGGAGTCCAAAGAGTATAGAATATGCACATGCTGGAAAATAAAGAGGATAAAAGAGAAGAGGGGAAAACCCCAACTGCAATTAAAATGCAACAGTCCTTCTCTGTGTGTCTCAACGCTGGTTAAGACAGACACTTCCAATAACTTTAATCTCTAAGTGGCGATTGTTGGGAAAAAAAGAAATCAAGTTTGCGTTTTTTTTAAAGACAAGAGGGAAGAAAATGACTTGTCATATCTGGCTGGTTTGAAAATATAAAATCCAATTCTGAAGAAGCAGAGATAAGGAAAGTGCAGTGGAAGAGCCATCAGCTTAGCAAACACTAAATAATGAACAATGCAGAGACTGTCCAGTGTGATAAAACGCTCTATTAGAGGACTGTTTTTAAATGAGTGATAATTGTGGCACATCCACAGTGAAAGGTTATTGAATTTTTATCTGCAGAAGAAGCTTTTGACAGGCTTGCTTAAAAAGTCACCTACAAATAGCACCTTCTTTAGATGAGCTTGTCCAAAGGGGTTTTCCAGCATATAGCATCTTACTGACATCTGCAGGTTTTTGCTTTTCTCAAGGATCGGATCAGATAGTCTGGGTTTCTATGAAACACTTGGTTTTTCATCAGCCTTACAGAAAAGTCCCCATTATTCTTCCTTTCATAAAAATTGAATTAAGTTGTTAGGTAAAAACTCAGTCAAATCCACTCAGGATTCAATAACCGGAGTTTAAAGATGTTAGTGCACAGAATTAACTGCTATTAACAAGTAACACATTGCCTTGGAGACTCACACCTGACATATTCCTTTTCCTCATATGAACATGGAGGACTTTCACATTTTTCTGCATAATTTATAATATAAATTACACTGTTGGATTTAAGATAATAAAAGAAACTTTCCTTGAACACATGACAAAGAGTCTTTCAAAACTGGTCCTCTGGGGGTGGTGCCAGCCACAGTGCTCCAGCTTAAAAGATTGCTTCCTCCCGCTCGTCCTCTCAGTGCACTCGATGCCATGCAGGCAGGACAGACACAGCACAAACCTTGCTGCTGTAATTATGGGGGACAGCTTAAGAATGGCTCTGTTTGCTTCTGTGGGAAACAGGGGCACGCTGGCGTGGATTCTGAGGCTCCCTTGTCACAGGTGACTACTGAACATTCTGTTATACTCTGAAGTGATTTAGTCTAGATTTTGTCACCATTTTTTTCTTGTGACCTTGGGCAAGTGGCCAAACTTCTGTTCTCCATCATCCTATTTGTTAAACTAAGAGAATAAAGGCTGGCCTGCCAACTATAGCTTGAGGCAGGAATGTACGATTAAGAATCAATGTCTATAAAGGTCCCTGAAACGATGAAGTGTACTGTGGAGTGCCATCAGTGTCATCGCACTGTCCTCAGGGCTGTTACATCCACACATATTCACATACACCCTTCTAGTAGTCTTGAAAAGGTCTACGTTACTATTGATGAATACACAAGCTTTCTGAAGCATATCCTGTTTGAATTTAGAGTATTTTTCTAATTTCAGTCCTATCCAATGATGGGAGGTTTCTTACATGAAATCAGTCAGCCATTCTCTCCTCTGCTTCTGGAATTCCCTGTCAAGATTCACCTCTCTTCACCTAACACAGCCAAACTTTGTGACAAAGGCGAAAAAATTAAAAGACATTCCTTTCTCCAGTGGAGTTCATTAAGTCAGGAATTCACACTGGTTCTTGGGTCTATCTCAAGTTTAAAGCACCTAAGTCTCTGATATGAGCCACTGATACAAGTGCCTTCAGGTCCTGTCTTTTACTGTTCCTCACAGTAAGACCTTCCATCTGGCAGCCAAATTGGCTCTTCAGATTTATTGTTTAAGCTGTCCACCACAGTAGCCATCTCGCATTACTATTCTGTAGGGTGTTAGCTCAGAGCCCCAGGGAATTCACACCCTCCCTTCAGGCTGGTCCTGTAATTTCAGCATGCCATTTTAGAACCCTTTTATTCTCCAACTTCTGCTTCCCATCTTTGCCAGAGATTTTCATTTATATTTATTCTTCCTGTTTCCATTTTATAGTTTTGTTTGCAGATACAATCATTCAGCCGGAATTCAGCTCCCAGCCACCACACTTAAGCAGCCATGATATTATCATATTTTAATAAAATATTTCCCTTATGGATACAAATGTTGGCACTTTCAAAGAAATAGCCACATAATTCTTTATGGGTAGATACTTAGAACTTTGTAATTACATTGGAACGCCCACAGCACTAGCCTCCTTTAGCTCTGCAATTGATAACTGTCTCCTTACAGAGTGGGAAGAGGCTCTGCTTCCCAATCAGGACTTGACACAAGATAGAGAAGGTTACAAAATACCATCAGATTGATGACAGGGAATTGGGCTTAGGTCTTCAGGACAAAGAAAAGCAGGACACAATCTACACATTAATTAAAAAGAAGTTGTATGGGAAGAGGCAAAAGTAACCATTAATTTGGGAACCACTCAGCAGGAATGTTTCAAAAGGGGAATAGCCATTATGTATCAGCATTTAGGATTTCTCAAAACAAAAAGGAACACGGAGAGCCGTCCCCCAATGGAGTTGCGTTGAAGCTTCACATTAATCCACAATTGTAGTACATATCAATAAGAAGCAGATATAAGCCTAGGCGGTTGCTACTCCTTATGACACTCAGGGAAAGCATCATTTCTATTCCTACTATCAGTAGCCAGAGTTCTAAGAACCAAACACCTTTGACCACAGCAGCTTTCATACTGTTCTTTCCTTGTTGTAAGTTTCAGTGAGTTTATAGAAATCAACACAGTACAATTAAGACTGAAAATGAGCAGAAATTATCAGTTTGTGTTTTTGCCTCAACAAAACATGATTAGTTATGAAGTCGAGTATAATATGGCAGAGCATTTGGATGTTATTTTTATGAAATGAAGGCTTATACAGAAGTATAAGCATTGTTGATTAGAGAAGCCTCAAACTCAGAGATGGCCAGTGGGTGGGAGACTCATAGGAAAATATGTCACCAATGGTAATTTAATTTTTTTAGTAAACAGCATGACCATGAAATTGAACAATGACTTTGAAAAATATCATCAATAAAAGAAGAATGATAGGAATTGAGACACAGAGTGAATTTATTTTAGGAAATGATAGCTACTAAGACCAAAAATGACGAAGAGACTAGAAAAACGAAGTACAGAAAGATGATTAAAGAATCATGCAAGGGCAGGCTTAGGCAGACCGAGGCAGGCTGTCTGATAACAGTGTACAAATATTTGAAACTTGTTAATATTGAAGCAGGAAAGGAATAGCCACACAGAGAGTTCTAATTAAAAAGAATCAGATGCACTTAGGACAAGGGGAATGCTGGCTTAATAGTTTAATAAAAACAAAGCTGGCATAGGACAATACCCCATGGGACACTTTTATTTTCATTTGTACCACAGCAGAATAGCTGGGAGATTTATATTTCATTTTTGTTTACCATCTGGGCACACAAAAAGACCAAAGTAATGAGTTCTTGCATGAAAGAACCCAAATGCCACTTTAGAAAGTGTTGAAGCACATAGTAGGCAACATACGAACATGACCTGGTATGCCACACAGCCATGTGGACATGCAGATATGGTTGGCCACCTGTACCATTTTCATCTATATTTTTAAAGATCTAATTGGCTAGTACCTGATTGTATATTCATTCAATGGGTTTGGCAACCTTCCTATTCTCATTTAGTACCTTCAGAAGTATAAAAAGAACACTTTAATTTTCAACCTTTTTGGGCAACAGTCAGGCTAATAACTGTTAAGGCAACATGAGTCACTGCAGCAACTCTGTTAGACATGCAAGTACCTTATCTCCGTGGTTGGTGTTCTTATCCAAAGAGTGGGATCATGTCAATACCATGCTTCTGAGAACAGAACCAGAAAACCTGGTACAAAACATTTCTTACATACACGGAGCTACAGAAATGGAGGAACGAATGTTCAGGGACTCTATTCACTATTAAAAAGCAGAAGCAATTCTGATTTGAGCTGAGGTTACTAGCTGCTCGACAACTGTAGTTCTTAGCTGAACTGGACTGGCTTGGGGTGCAGCACAATGCTATACCTTGTAGTTTGCAATGATTACCTCTGGAGTGGGGCTCAGCTCTAATAATTATAGTTTATGTGCAGTTAATTGTGAGAAGTGCTACCCCAAAATCCCAGATCCTTCCATATGGAGCCTTTCAGAGCCACTGGTTGTAATCTACACCTATAACATAATTATGTTAACTGGAAATAATATAATAATACTGAATATTACACACACACACACACACACACACACACACACACACACACACACACACACACAAGAAAAACTGGGGATTAAATATGAGGGATTTGATAAAACACATTATGTAAATGAAATTCTCAAACAATAATCTAAAACAATGAAAAACCACAAGGGAAATCTAAGAAACCATCAGTCTTGATGAGCTAAAGGAGACACTATGGCCAAATGTACTGTGATATCCTGTACAGGCTTCCAGGACAGAAAAAGAACACTAGACCAAAACTAAGAAATTTGAAATTATAGATTTTAGTTAATAGCAATGAATCAGTATTGGCTCATTAGTCAAGACAAACAGTCTATCTTCATGGAAGATATTTACAAAGAGGGCATCTGGGAATGAGACATATGGGGATTCTCTGTACTGTGTTTGAAATCTTAAATCTAAAAATATGAAACAATTCTTTTAGGAGCTTCATGATGGCTCTTTCAGCATGACTGTGTATTACTTCCTGGACTCCTTGACAGCTGTGAGGAAAATGCAAGGAGTGTAAAAGAATCAGAAGGGAGACCAAAGTTTAAGAAAAAAAAAAAAAAGAGGAAATGTGGACCATTTTATATTAGTTGACTTCAACATTAAAAAAAAAAATCTGAATAGCAAAATAATTAGATTATGAGAGAAGTCACCTGGGGTTGTACAAATCTGTCATGAACAAGGAATTAAGTCCCTGCAACAGTGGAACACCTGTGCCTGACAAATCATAACACTATAGCACTGAACTGTGAGGCCAGGAAACTGGTTCATGGAAAAAGTCCCATGAACACCTGGGCAATGAAGAGTCCCATGAGAAATATGTCTGATGAACTCAACTGCTGTTGCAGCATGGTCAATATATTAGAAACTTCGTGTATTTAGGGTAGAGAGTCATACTCAAGGTGTTTTCACCATGTTTCCTGAGACTATGTGATCCTCATCCCTTCCCTTTTAGCATCTATAAACATCAAGAGAAAAAACAATTTAGGAAACACAGGGCCTATAACATACATCTCTGTTGGGAGTCTATGTGATTTAGGAGTTGAACAGTTCAAAAGGTTTCAGGTTTAGACATTTTAAGTATGCAGCAAGGGCAGAGTATATGGACTGTTACTGTCACAAACATTCATCAGTGGGTGGGATGACGAGTCACAGCAATGCTCAGTAGATTGAGCCAACAATGAAATGAAGTAGTTAGAAAGAGGAAATGGCCACCCAGGCTAGCAGCTACAGTGTGGAACAGCACAATATTTAGAATATATTACATAGCATAACAAGGCAGAATTTCTTAATTGGAGAATGTTTGTAACACAAAAAAAGGGTGATACGTTAATACTGATTACATCTCAGATGAACTTGAAAAGAGATATATGCAATAATTCCATGTACCTAAGGCATAGAGAATTTGTTGAGGCATGAGAAAAAAAATGATTAAAACTAATCAACTGAAGATGACTTTGAACATCTGACCCTCCTGCCTCTGCCTCCTGAATTTTGGGATTAGACCAGTGTTACAATCCCTGTTTTATGCCTGGAATTCAACCTGGGCTTTGTGCATGCTAGGCTGAATGAACTACATTTTTAGCCCTTTACATACATTTTAAAGAAAAAAATATTTAGCACTGTTTTTTTAATAGAACATAACACAAGAATAAGGGACTAAGACATATATCCTTAATAGACAAATATGGTCTCCTATGTAGTTATTTTGTTTAAGTAGCACAATGCAGTATATAACAACAAGTGCTGGTAAAGAAATGGAAAAGGGAAAGGAAGCCTTGTAAACCGTTGATGGGACTGAAATGAATAATACTGTTTTGAAAACAGCATGGAAGACCTTCATGAAATGAAAACTAGAATTAGCATGTGACTTGGCAATCCCTCTCCTGGGCGCAGGCCAGAGACAATGAAGTAAGTTAAACAGACATCTGCATGCCCATGTTCACTGAAGTGCCATTCACAGAATAACGTAAGTATTCATCAACTGATGGATGAACAAGATCACACACACACACACACACACACACACACACACACACACACACACACACATACCACTCAAACACTATTTAGACATTTAAAGGAATGAATGAATGAAATTTGGTCATTTGCAGCACCAGGGCTGATGTTGGAGATCATTACATCGGGTGAAATAAACCAGGTACAGAAAGCAAACACTACACATGCCTCAAACATACCTGGATCTAAAGAGGTTGCTCTTACAGAAGTTTAGAGTAGAATGGCTATTACTAGATACTGGGCGAAACAGTGATCAATGGTGGGAAATATGTACAAATGTTGACCACAAATACTCCATTGTCACTGGGCCTTGCTCAGTTTGCTTGTTGACAAACTTGATGACCTGAGTTAGATCATCAGAACTCATGTGGTGGAAGAAAAAAAACAGACTCCTGCAAGCTGACCTCTGACGTCCATACAAATGCTGTGGCACATTCATGTATGCAGACACACAACACACACAACATACACACACACAGGGGTCAGAAGAGGACATAGGAGCCTCTGCAGCTGGAGTTACAGGCAGTTGTGAGCTGCTTGATATGGGTCCTGGGAACTAAACTCGGGTCCTCTGCAAGAACAGCAAGCTTTCTTAATCGATGAATTATCTCTCCCAATCTCCAATTGACAGAATCTTAAGGACAGCAGGTGCAGCAAAGGTTGAGGGGTAAAACACACCAGGAGATGGAACAGTAACCATGGACTGTAGAAGAATAAGAGTAAAAGCTATGCTTTCTGCAGTCAACATCTAGAAAAGGGGAGGAAACCCCTTTGCATGTAAAGAAGGTAGTGACATTTAGAAAAAATATTAAAATAAATAGAAAAAAAATCACCCTTAGAAATACCATTCACTCTGATCTCCTGGACCATGTGTGACCAACCATACTTTGCCACCAAAAGGTGACACCTCCAGAGGCCATGAAATGTTCAGTGGGTGAGGATCCTGCTGTCTTTGGCTGAAGAGATACTTACTATGAAAATGGCTGCCAGCTGTCTTTAGTTCATTACAGCTGTAATGTGTGTTTAGGGCAACATGGCATTTACCACAGCAAATAGTTACCAGAGTGTGGAACAAGAAACAAGCCTTATTTGTACCCCCTAACTTCCATCTTGCTGGGCATCATCTTCATGCTATCTAGTCTCTTGGCCTGGAAGTACTCAAGATGCTGTAATCTTTTGGTCTATTTTTCAAGACAACAATAAAGAGCTGTCCTTTATTGCCATCACACTGAAATGGAACTATCAAAGTAGGTCATTAACAAAATCTTCTTTGTTTCAAATGACAAACATCAATGGGCATCTCTCTGAGAATTCACAGAGCTGGTAAGTGAGGGTGAGCTTGGCTCACTGTTAGCAAGATACACCAGTTTTGCTTAGTGCTTTGTTTTAGCAAAGACACCAGAAGTAGTGATTACAGTTCACTTGGGTTTTGAACTGATTTTTAAAATGCTGACAGTTAGTTAAATCACTCACTGGGTGGAATAATCACCTTGGAAGGAACTGAGAGGGTGCAACTTATAGTATAAAATGGAACTGAGCACTCGAGACACAGCACTAATGGGCGTAGTAGAATAGATCTTTGTCAGAATAACAGAGGTGATTAAAGACATGAATTAGACATCATCTCCACTGGGTACTCTCAGTGACATGAACACAACAGCTAAATTGAGCAATTACAAAGTTAAGTATAACTCAGAGAGCATCTTCCTCCTTTAGAAAACAGTTGATGCCAAGTTAGCTTGCCTGTCGGAATCACTCCGTGGCTAGCTTTAGAGGTTACAAACTGTCTCGTCTTGTGAAACCCTTTGTGAATGGACAGACTAGAAATCTGGCATGCTATGCCACTTCATGTTAAAAAATGTATCATGAAATGTTAGATGTATTTCATATATATGCCACCAAACAAGCAGATCCCTTTAAACATCACTGAGAAATATACCTGCATTCACAGGAGACAAAAGAAACCAGGAAAAGAGGCACCTGGTCCCTTTTCAGAGCTTTTTGCAGTTAGTAAAGAGGAAATTAACTCTGACTTTTTTAGAGGGAGGAAGAACAGAGTGGGTCTGGAAGAGAAAAGGATGATTTCAGTGGCAGCTTGTTACAGAACTGTGATTATGTGATTGTAAAGTTGGTGTGGACTTTCACAGACAGCTCTTTATGCAGACTGCTCAAATGTAATATTACCTCTAATAGGTACATTTTAAATTTGTGCACATTTCAGAGAATGAACATGTGCAATTTATAATTAGATAAAACAATATTTTAAATAAAAGTGTAGGTGAAAAATAAGACCTTTTAAGAAAAAGTCAAAGTACATGATGTGATTCCTACCTGCACACTGCCACTATTGCACCTATCTGCACTCCTGCTCTGCGCCGGCTGTGGGGACAGAGACGTGACCAGCACTAGAGGGCATAAGCAATGAGCCTTCAAGAGATTTCACAGACTCTGGCTACAGGCATGTGTTCCAAGTAACAATATATCTGTGAATTTTATCCATGCTTTTCCATTTCTACTCTGCACTTGCAGTTATTCAAATAATAACTTCTCAAAGACACTGATAATAATAAATAACTGACTCCAAAGTTCACAGTCACAATAAGCATGGGCAGTTTCTTTCTGCTCATGGTCATCTGACTGCTAGCCCTAATAGAACAGAGATGACCTCCCTGCTTTCTTCCTGCCAAGAGTTTGCTTTCCTTATTGTTTCCACCTTCCAGTCACACACTTGTTTTCTTCTTTATCCACACCAGTTTTCCTCAGCCTCTGCTTTGCATCATGCATACTCTTGAATCGACACTTTCTGAAAAGCATGTATTAGTGACTAGAGTACTGGCCAGTTTAAGAGCACTTGCTACATTACAGAAGGTCTCGGTTCTGTTCCTAGCATCTTCACAGGGACTCATAGCCACATGTAACTCCAGTTCTAGGGGACCCACACTTTCTTTTGGCTTCTACAGGTACTAGGCACACACAGTAAATATACAAAAATGCAGGAAAAACACATACATATAAAATAAATATTTATAAAAAGCACTTATTCTATAGTAATTTAAGTTTATACGCCTTAAAGTTTACTAATTATTTTTCTTTGAACCATTGGTCTTAAATATAAAAAGGGTTCTCATTTTTATTTCAACCCTAATCCTCAATTTCCTAGAAATCTATAACTGTTATCTCTCAGCTTTCTCTTTTCCTGAATAACTGTCATCCTTATTACCTCTCTTTTCTATTTCAATCACTTCTGTTATTCTCTTTTTAGGTACTTTTATCTAGTTAGATGAAGAATGCAGCCAGGCACTCAGGCTCTAAGAGAAGTCGCTGCAAGGAGGACAAGAGGAATTGCTTTCTGTTCTTGAGACTTAGTATTTTCACATATCAAGGTTTTGTGTTTCCAGTGTTTAATATGAGGCCATATGACATGTACGCTTTCTGGCTTCTCATACCCCATAGAGGGACGCTGGGATGACTTCTCCCCAGAATCTCAAAATAAGAGAGATAAAGTATGAAGAAGTTTCAAATATGGCTGTGACAACCTGGGGCATGCTCCCTCACATGGCAGGCATGCGCACTCATGTTCCAAATGGAAACACTCAGACTAGCTCAGCAACCATCTGAGAGTTGCCACCCTCCTTGGCACTTACTCTGGGATGCAGAAAGGTTGGAAAAAGCTGACTTTGTTCGGCCCGCCAGCCACTCCAGGCTTTCATGCATGTTGGCCAACGCTTTGAGGTCACTGACATCACGGAGAATGTCTTGTGGAGGAATGAGTTTGTCACCAAGGTTCCCAATTAGAACTTCAGACTCCTTTCCAAAGGCTGCCCTGAAAAACAAATAAAAAACACACTTCGCTCACTGCTTGGTAAAGGCTGTGGACAGGTTTCATTCATTTATTTTAGAAAGGATCTGAAGTAAATAAAATATAACCATTAATCTATGTTGTGAAAGGAAATCCAGGAAGAAGCACAAGGTAGTGTAGAAATAATGCAGGGATCCTTTAACTCACTGGGTTTCCCAAAGTCCATTGTCTTCAAAATGTTCTTAGGGGTATGAGAAAGTTGCATGGTATAAAAAAGGAAGGAACTCTGGAGATCACACGGCCCAGCAGGGATGAAGTGTTGGAAAAAGAAATGCCCTATTTTCACAAATCTTTTCTTTTAAGGAGAAGAAGGGAGGATAGAAGGAGAGAGGGAAAGAGGCTGAGAAAGAGAGAGGGAGGAGAAAGACTGCTAAAATAAGAAGAGGTGCTGGGTGGTGGTGGCATATGCCTTTAACCCAGAATTTAGGAGGCAGAGGCAGGCAAATCTCTGTGAGTTTGAGGCCAGCCTAGTCTACTGAGTGAGTTCAAGGACAGCCAGAGTTACAACAGAGAAAATCTGTCTTGAAAAACCAAAAAAAGTAATAATAATAAAATAAAATAAATAAATAAAATGAGAAGAGATGATTAATAGTGAAGTCACACAGTAGAATAGCAAAGCTGACACCAGAGGAGGTTGAAAGAGGTATCTGAAGCTTTTTCTAGCTTAGTGAATAGACATGAAGACTCTATTTAAATGGAAAAACACAATTTAAGCTTTGAGTATGCAATGAATAGTAACATAAAATGTAATAAAAAGAAGACTTTTAAGGGACATACAGGCACTTAAGATCCATCCCAGAGCAGGTGTTCAATGTGACAGAAACCCTGCTGTGAATTAGTGCTGTTAAAGATGTATGACACTAAACCATTGCTCATGATTAACTTCATTTCAACAGGTTATGTTCTTAAAAGAAAAAGTTACAGATGATTGGCTGATTTGGGTAAGTTGTGGCTAAAGGGACACATAGGACTGTGCACAAGAAACTTGAGTGTGTTGATAAACACTACCTGTGGTCCAAGAAAAGGTATTGGGGAGACTTACTCCCCAAATGCCACATGACTAGTTAGTTTCCAAGTGATGTTTGCGTAAAAATTAGTGCCCACGCTTCAAACTTGAAAAACCCCGGTGTTTGCTTGCTAAACCTAGTCTGCTGCTTGCTAAAAGTGGGATGCTGAACTTCTCTACATGATACATCTGGTGGTAATGGCACTGACCCTTTCTGAAGAGATTCGAAAACTTTTCATTGAGAAAATATCAATAGTCATGAAAGCAGAATATTAACAAATTCCCAGATGGCTATCTCCTCAATTCACTGTCAGCAACTAACAGTGAATCATTTTCCTCTGTCCTCATCTCTGCCCAGGAATATTTAAGTGCCTAACACAATGCCTGGGATCTAATTGAAACTATAAAGTCTTAGTTATTATTATGACCATTGAGAAGGCTAGTTATTTACAATCAACTGTAAGTTTGTATTGTTAAATATACTTCAACAGGAAAGAGTAAGCCATAGGAACTAAGTCTCAAGGGATGGAATACAAATGGAACCTTCTACTACTATAGTTACTATGGAGGTGGATTACTACAACAGACTCACTGGTCTTCTACCTAGTGCTCATTATTGCAGTCCTACCTGGTAAAAGGCCCTTCATATTGTTGTGCTTGAAAATGTATCCAAATTCTAAACAATGAAACAAAACAGTCTCACTAAATTTTCCTCCCTCTCTTACAAATATGCTACTGAGTGTCATGTGATACGAAATAAGAGTTGCAAAAGAGACAGCTCTCTGGAGAGATCATGGTGGACAAGGACCACTTTTGTCTACTCACTTTCTGGCATGCAGCCATAGCAACTGAGTTACAGTGGCTTTTCTCAAACATCAGAAGTCACTGCTAAGAATAATGGAGCCTAAAGATAAGATGGTGCAAGCATACTTGTGACATCACAGGCGCCACAGTGCAGCCCCAGACAATATGCTTCTGAGCTTCATGTCAGAGAAGAGAAAATGAAAGCCTCTTTGTTTAATCTACTGTTATTTCTACTTTGCTAGTAGCTGCTTCTAAATGTAATTTTTGGCTGACACAATCATTTAATTAGCATAAGTAAGGTCATCCTTAGAAAACTTTCTCTGAATTTTGCTGTCCTTAAAATCTAGTTACAGGGAAAAGCAAAACTAAGTCTCTTCATGATGCGAGACCAGAAAACATCTATAACATCTTCCCTTGGGCCAGGCTGTAAATATTTACTTTTCTTAACATGTCCTTATAAATCAAGTCTTCCAGTCTCTTAACCGTCTTTGATAGATATATCACAAAAATGTCTCTGAACTGGGTGGTTAAAAAGCAACAGGGGAGGCAAGGAGCTTTGAAAGCCATGCTTGGAGCCATTTTTATGCATGTAGGTCGAACCCTGGGTAGAATGTGACAATCAAGACAAGTGTATTTATGCAGAAGTCTAATCCATGTATGCAGGTCTGTGGGGGCCCAGGCACGTCTGTGTGCTTCCAGCACTGGATGCTGGTCCTCTTCCCTCTGGCTCACTGAGATTTGCTTAACCTATTCAGACAGGAGAGCAATAGACTTAGAAAAAAATACAAACTGCCTCATGTTGAATACATAGTAGACATCTCATTTGACAGGAATCCATAATCACCCCGTAACAATCTGGAAGACATATAGAAACCCTGACATGGAGAATAACTGATTGACAGCTATAACCATTTCACACACAAAATCATTCCTTCGAGGATTTGTGTATGTCTGAAAGACCCGGAAGAAGATTTTTATGTGTGACAATAGCCTTAGCAGGATGGCTAAAGTTGCCTCACTGCAGATTTATTTTCTAAACTCTATGATTTATTAAATTGTGCCATATCTACACTATGGAGTCATTAGAAATTATTCAGTGGAGGACTCTTAATATCACAGAAAATGTTTGGTGTAGCTTACTTTTAGTGATGAAATGCAGTTGGGTCAAATAAATTATCATCATACTGTGCGCACAGTGTGATCCATTGTATATATGATAGAAACAGAATAATCAGATATAGGAACTGAAAGAATGCTGGGTATCCTTTTACCAGAAAGGCCAACTAGGGGACTTGAACATTCTTTGAGCTTTCCTTGAGCTTTTCCTTTGAATGTGTCCACACCTTCTTCAGGAAAAACAGTAAGGCATTTAAGTAGGCACGCTAGGAATACCAGGAAGGGAGACAGGAGGACACAGGAACCACAGACACTAGAATGAAATTAGGAAGAGGGTGGTTAGCTTGTGGCTGACCTTGAGTTGTGGGTCCAGCTTGCTAAAGATGCAACCCATGCTCCTGAAAATACCTCACCAAACAATGATGGCTAACTGACATCTGGATGAGAATTATTGCCTCTTTCTAGATCTGAATTTTTATAGTATTTATCTTCTCCTTATTTTAAAAGCATGTTATTTAATGAAGATATATCTTTGAATGCTATGCACAACAGAATAATTAAGTTGAGAAGGTGAGGTAACAGGTATTTGGTAGTAGCAGGTCCTCATCAGTGCCCAGAGATGACATAATGTACAGTCAGGGGCAGAAAGCAGAACTCACAACTACTATGTTTAAAGAACTGAGCTGTTGGGAAGAGTCCTCTTCATAGTCAGCTGGCCAACAAGCTCCCACAGCCTATGAAACTGAAGAAGTGTGTTAAGCCTCTTAAGCTTAATTTTTTAAAATATCTTTAAAGACCTTGATCTGACAAGGATTCATTTAAGAGAATTTTTCCAAGAATGTTAAATTTGTTTAACTTAATTTTACCATACAATTATAATCTTTAAAGACGTCTATCTGACAAGAATTCAAAGAATTTTGCAAAGGAGGCACAAAATTGTCTCCAGTTAGAACTTAAATACTTCTGTTATCTACTGAAAGGAAGAGGAAAAAAATCTGCATTTTCAGCAGGCTATATAGAATTATGAAAGAATCATCATAAATAGTTTCAAAAGTGATTGATTTGAAGATCTGGGCTATATCAGACATGACACATACCTACAACCCATTTCTGTCTCTTTCCCTGTGCCTATCCTTTAATGTTTTACCACTATTTCCCATGCTGAGCTCAACTTGGAGGTAACAGCCTCTAGAGCTTGGAACATGTTGCCTGAAGAGCAAGTGCCTGTGTCAAAATAAGAAGAGGAAAGGACAAAGACCCATGCCAATGGCTATGTAGATAGACTCCTTTCTTCCTGGACCAGGCAGTACCAGGTTCACATGTAACAGGCACCTGGACTATGGAGTTGCCTTCCTTGCCTGAAAGATTTCTACTAGTCTCCCTGTTAGGTCTACTCAGGGTCTTATTCACAGTCACTGTATCTTGTTTAACAATGTTGCTGACCTTCCTACTCTAGCCATCAATCATTCAGATGTAGCTGCAAAGGAAAACAGTGAGATGGCCTGGCCAGATTTCAGCTCTTAGCAGTTGGGAAACTACTTAGAATGCTGGTGTGCTGGAATATCTGACCCAAAGACCAATCATATTGTTGATAAGTCCCACTTATCAGGTCCAACGGTAGCTGAATTAGGGCATGAGACTGGATCCAAAACAGAAACACTGTATCTTTGAGCTTAGTCAGGAACTGAAGCTCCTCTTTAATTTAGGTTTTTGTTCTTATACCCTCTTCCTCAGAGGTGTACACATATGTAGTTACCAAGGTAATGATCACAAATGACAAATCATATGTGCATTCAAGCACGAGGTTACTGATCACAAGGGAAAAGGCATAGGTTACAATCAACAAGGTTTAATGATGTATACGTAAAAGATATTGTTCTGTAGTTAAGCATAAAACAATTATCCTGCTTTGTGAGACTAAGAAGGAATGTTTTCTTAAGCCGTCTTTGACTTCCTCAAAACAAGCTATCCTCAGGCAGGTTTCTTTTTATGACCCAGCCCTGCTCAGCCGGTTTTCCAATTGATAAATAAGCGTATAGCAAAAAGAACACAGCAGAATTTAGGCCCAGGTCAGGGGGGCTCTCCACATATTGTATCCCTTAATAAAAAGTAGAAAGGATCCCTTCTCTCATTAGTAATATTACTCATGGAATTTTTTCTCTTTCTCTCTCAGCTCTGGGCTAAGCCAGCCTGGGGCTGCTTGGGATGCTTTGAATTCTCACATCACTGAACCAATAGGCAGAGAAAGAAGATACTTAGATGCCTAGAAGGAGTGATAATGAT
Source organism: Cricetomys ansorgei (assembly GCA_026225945.1). Taxonomy (NCBI): domain Eukaryota; kingdom Metazoa; phylum Chordata; class Mammalia; order Rodentia; family Nesomyidae; genus Cricetomys; species Cricetomys ansorgei. The sequence continues at coordinate 5,058,341 of JAMJFZ010004240.1, read as the reverse complement.
TTTCCAGGGAGAAAGTAAGTTGCCAAATTGCAAACAGGATGGGCAGGATCGTGCTGGGACTGCTCTTAGTAATTTCATGTTTACGGCAAATATCAGGGTAAAGTCACGGTAGCCAGACAAAGGCAGGTTTAGGAGGAGTTCAGGTCTTTAAGGCACAAGGCTAGAAAAAAATACAGGACAGAGCTCTGGCCAGCTGAGGCACTGGCAATGGGCAAGGGCAATATGGAGCAGGTGGCTGGAGTATGTGACCCTGTGGACAAAAGCAGTAACCTGGCATGCCAAGACAGGTAGCAGCCAATGCTTGTTGTGCTTTGACTTCATCTACTATTTTATTAATGTTGAATATATGTACAAGGGTTTCAGTCTTCCCACATCTTTGCTAAATTTGCTACTTCATAATTTTTCATTTATTTGTTTTAAATAATAACCATTCTTATGGGTGTAGCAGAGGGTTGTGAAGATACCAGACTCGAAATGAATGCAAAGACTCAAGAGACTTTGAGTCTCTCCTGCAGAGGGGAATGAGAGAGAATGGCTTTACATGATAAATAGTTACTCTGTACTTAGTAGAAGCATGGCCTTCTAAGATGTGAATATAAGATATGAATTATTAAGAACGAGTATCAAGAGTGGGCCTTTCTATGATCTGTCATTCATTCCTTCTCTTTTTGTGGTTCTGATCTATATTGGAAGAGTGGAGCGCAACCCTTGCTGGCTGTTTGCAAGACTCAGGTTCTGAAGTCAGAGGCCTTGGGAGAAAACTGAAAAGCAAACGGAAAGGAGAAACAGTGCTTTTGCCGTGCAAACACCCAGTAGTTACTCCTTCGTCTTGGAGCCATGTTTACCTCTCATCTATGGTTTTCTCTACCCTACTGAGCCCTAGCTTCGTTGGGCTCTACTAACATGTGTCCCCCTCTGGCATTTCAACTATCGGGTGGTATGAAAGTAATGAATTCCTACCATTATTGTGGCTAATGCTAACATATCTTGAGTGTTACTCTGATCCTCATTAACCCAAGGAACCGATTCCTGCATTAAGCTCCCTGTGAGATAAGGACCTGAAGTGGGCTTCCAAGGTTACACTTTGATTTATGTAAGACTCAATAATGATGTCTATTAATGCTACTGAGAATTAGTTAGATTCTCTGGCAAGGTGACTGGGTGGTTCTCTTGTGTAGGTGAAGAAACTGAAGCATGTTAATATAACCTATTAAGAATCACTGAGGAGCTATCTAACAGAGCTTAAACTGGTGAAAGTTAGAGGAGGCCAGGTCACCTGCCTAGACTGCTACAATTACTGACTGATTCTTGTAAGATATGACAATGACACCTCCATTTTAGCACTTCTGCTCTTTACAGCTGCTCAATCTTCAGCCTTTTCGAACTTCTAATCTGTCCTCATCAAAATGATGGGAGTAGAATATTACTGATGGTTCCTTAATCAGGTTTTCAAAAATTGTTTTTTCTAAAATCATCTTCACCAATCTTCATAAAGAGAAAGTACTAGAATTGTTCAGTTACCTTGATTACAATATTATCCTTTCTCCAAGTCTATCCTCCAACAATTTTCATGTATATGTGTTTCCTGATATACTATCGTTGAGGAGCTGGCTTTTATTTTTAGTAAATAATTATTTATCTCTAGATGTCTATCTCTTCTTTCAATTATTGTAAACATTAGTTTTCCATTTTTTTCACTCATTCTTCTTCTACCACTTAAAAAAAATCACAATAGGGGCTGAGGATTTGGCTAAGCTGGTAAAATGCTTGCTATACAAGCATGAGATTCAGATCTCTAACACCCATATAAAGAAGGTGGGTAGAGCAAACATACCTGCGCACCTCGTGCTATGGAGAATCCCTGGGGCTGACTGGCCAGGGAATATACCTGAATTTGCAAGTTTTGTGAGACCCTGTCTCCAAAAATAAGACAGAGAGTAATTTGGGAAGACGCTTTATGCCAACTCGTGGCTTCCACATGCACCCGTACCTGGCCTTTCTCTCTGTCTGTCAGTCTTCTCTGTTTCTGTCTGTCTGTCTGTCTGTCTGTCTCTCTCTCTCTCTCTCTCTCTCTCTCTCACACACACACACACACACACACACAATTAATTTTGACTGTCTGGATGAAGCTATGGAGTATACAGAGACTGAACTGGAAAGAGGTTTGCCAAGACCTTGGTGTGTTCTTCACTATCGCGTCACATGTGAGAAAACACCAGCAGGTTTTCTTTTCTTCCATTTTGCTAGAGACTGAAAACACTACTCATTATTATTTTTCCAGTTAAAGAAAAACAGGGTTTCTGTGATTCTGCTCATTCAGGGGTAATAGCCAGAAATGCACTTGTCACCTGGTGGCATTAAATCAGCTTGCTGACTAGACACTGAGCTCTAGACTTAGTGATTTATAAAGTTCTGTACACTTTAAATTCCACACTTAACCTCCATCTTTAAGTAACTAAAATTTTACTTTATGGATTTCCTCATTTTGGAGATTCATGTGTAATTTCTGCTCATATCCAGGGTTACTATTTTCTTTCATTTAGCATATTTTCAGTGTTCATCCATATTCAAGGATGTAGCAGTACTTTAATATTTTTATATTAGCAAATAAGAATATGTCATCTGATATATCACACTGATCTATTCAGCAGTTAGATATATGTAGGTGGTTTCTAATTTTAAGTAATTAGTGTGATGCTGCTAAAAATATTTGTGTGAACATTTTCCTTTGAGACAGAATCTTGCTATGTAGCTTAGGCTGGCCTGGAACTCATGATTCTTCTGCATTTGCCTCCCGAGTGCAGAGATTGGAGAGATCAGTGTCACAACCTTTTTTCCCTCCTCAGCACTGCAGATTCCCTCAGGTATTTGTGTGGTTAGGCAAGTACTCATTCTGCAGCTCTATTTTATTCTTAGTTTTGATCTAAGGTCTCACTAGATTTCACTGGGTCTGAACTAGCTTTTGAATTCTCCTACCTCAGTCTCCGGAGTGGTTGGGATTACAGCCCTGTGCCAGCATGTGCAGCCGTGCCATTATCTTGCACACATTTTGTATGGATAGATCTTCACTTGTCTTGGTGCATACACCTAAAAGTGGGCTTGCTGGACTGCATGAAAATGCAACCTTTAACCTTTGAGGGAATGTTTAAGGGTTCAATATCCTATGTCCTTCCCAATTCTTGTTATTATCTGCCCTTTAAAATTAAAAAAAAAAAAAAAACTACTGCTCTGGGGTAGTTTTGATTTGCATTTTCTTGACAGGTAATGATCTTTTTGTGTGCTTGTTAACCATCTGTATTACCTTCTTTAGAGAAAAGTCTATTCTGATTCTTTGTTCATTTTAAAACTTGGTTGCCTTGCTTTACAGATTTTTATTTTTTAGCAGAAATTTATAGCCAATTTGCCTTTATGAAAGCCCTGTCCTATATTGCATCTTGGTTTAAAGCCACCTCAGTAGTAATGAGCATCATTGTTCAGAGTTTGGTTTCTAAATAGAAAGTAACACTCTTCAGTAAAAGAAACCAGAATTTTTGGGAGAGAGGCTTAAATATTTTGTGGTGATTAAATGTTAATGAGGTCATGTCAGAACAGTATTTACCTTTTCTATATTTCAGAAAATTTACCCCCCCCCAAGAGTAAAAGTAATAATGACTTTGCTTATTCATGAAAGAGGAAACAGTATTGAATTAGCTCCTCTGCCATGGGTAAACCACAAATGGGAGAAATAATTAAATGGCTGTTCAGATGCTGAACAACAGGAACACAAATTGTGATGTCTAAGAGAAGGAAAGCAAGGGAGTAGCCATCCCAGCTCACTGCCTGGTGATATTATCTAGACTACAGTGCAGGAAAGTAGGTATGTTCTGTGTGTGCGTATATCTGCATTCATTTATTTGTAATATATATACATAATAACTATATAATGTATAAATATATATTATATAACATATTCTATATATTTAATTTTTAATTTATATATATATAAAGTATATGTATGTAAATTTATATATATTAATAATTATAGAATATATCAAGAAGGTATAAAGGAATATACATTAATTATAATAATACCTTAAAGAGTGATGAAGACAGATGATATCCTGGGCCATTATAACAAGTATAATAAATTTAAAAGAACTGAATTCAATTGGGAGTGTATCATCTGACCATAAGAGAATCATATTACAAATCAATAACAAAATGTATCTGGGATATCTTTGCATATTTGAAATGTAAGGACTATGCTTCTAAGCAGTCTCAGCTCACAAAGGGAATCACCAGGGAAACAGAAAATACTTTGAACTGAATGATAAGGAAAATGCAATATGTCAACATTTGTAGGACACAGCTAAAGCAGAACTTAGACAGGAATGTAAAACTGTAAATGCTCGCATCAGAAAGAAAAACAAAACACAACAAAACTCAGGCCCAGCGATGCCAGCTTTCTCCCTTAGGTGCTGTTTTATAGCACTATACAAAGAGTAAATTAACCCAAAGTTAACAGAAAGCAAAAGGTAGAGAGATGAAACATTTAATCATTAAAGTCAACGAAACAACAAAAAAGGTCCTTTGTAAAAATTAATACGATAAACCCAGAGCTTCATAAATGGATAAAACCAGAGTTTGGTGATTACTGTCTACAGTGCAATCATACCAGTGCCTACACACTTACAGGAAGTGTGATGGAACAGAGCTGCTCTCATTATCTGTGTTCATACTTCAGTAGCAGAGGACAGCAGATGAAAATGAAACCACATGGCTCACAAAGCCAAAAGTGTTAACTATCTATACTTTTCCAGAAAGAATTGACAAACTTTTTCCCTAAATAAACTGATGAATACAAAAATGAGGGTACGCATACTACTATTATCAGAAGTTAGACGGGGGCCACTATCAAAGACCCCACAGACATCGGAGGAGCACACGGGGGAATAATCAAACCTGTTTCCGTGACTTAGATAAAAAAAATGATTAAACTCCTTGAAATACTTAATTTGTAAAAGGAATTCAGAAATAATAGGATCTATAAATATATACATATGCATGAATATTGAAGACACCAAAATAATAACTAAAGGACAAAAAGAACAGATGACTTCACTATAAATCCTATTAAGAATTTAAATAAAAAATTTAGTTTTATGTAAACTCTTAGAGCAAATAAAGAGCAGACAAAATGCTGACAAGAAAGTGAAGCAATGAGGGCTCTTGGTAATTTCACATAATGTTAAATATGTACTGATCCTATGATTCAGCCACTCTTCCTTCATGTGATTATCCAAAATATTTTTATAAGAAATAATGAGCAAGACAGCATCATTAATAGCAGTTCTAGTTATGCAGGACTAAGACTGGAAACAATTCAAATGCCTGTTAATAGAACTATAGAAAAATCTATGCTATACCTATACAACACAATACAACTCAACCATAAAAATAAGGTACTAATGAGAACAACTGTTACTACTCTAGAGGCAGTAGAACCTGGGAGAGTGGAGCCTACAAATGAGGCAGAATTAAGTGTTATGCAATAGACAACTTTATTCCGAGTCTCAGACAATTCATACTCTGAGGGTTAAGAAAGGTAGTTTCAGCTATATTCAACCACAAGGACAAGCCATATATGGCAAAAACATGTCTTTCCATAAAGGCATAATTGAATAACAACAGCAAGCAATAATGAGTAATTTGAAGTAAACTCTTTCCTTTCCACTATGCCTCGAAGGAACATGCAAACACTTTCCAAGAGTAATTCTGTGCTGTGAAGAAACTGAGGTCACAAGAATTTGGTTTCGTTTCCTTGGAGTGTTCTCACAAGAACTCAGAATTCTCTTTACACAACTCCATTCCTGGATCGTGTTCCGACAAACAATGACATGGAAGAAGCTCAAGCTAGTAAGATGAGTGAAAAAAGACACAGAAGAGTGTGCTCAGTATGAGTTTATAAATATGAAGTTCTAGAACAGGCAAAACTAATCTATGGTGAAGGTATCAGAAGTGTGGATGCCTCCAATGAGGAAAGTGGCAAGGGGTCTTTCTTGGAGCAATGGATGAGTTTTATGTATTCATTGGAATGTGTATGTGGGGGGGGATAGAGGGGGTCAGAAAGAGGCAGAGAGGCAGAGAGACAAAAAGACAGAGTTGAATATGTCAAAACTCATCAAACTGAACAGTAAGGTCAGCTGCATTTCACTGTACTTATATGTATTTCAGTTAGAACATAAAAGAGAAGACAGTACTGGTAATAATGTAATGAATTTAAAAATGCATGCCTATAACACAGTGTATGAGTGAGAGAGAAAGAGGAAGGGAAAGAGAGGGAAGGGCAGCAGAGAACATATTCTTCACAGAAGAATCTCAGTGATGTTTCAGACAAGATTTATCAATGGCTATAGAGACTATTGGTGAATTGTTAGAAAAGAGAAAAAAGCCTCAGGGTCTTAGAGTATCACCTAATTAACAACCAAAGGGAGTAAAAACATCTTTCCAAGGGTGAGATCTGTCAGTCACCACCTTCATCAAATGGTTGCCAAATATAGTACAACCATGTTTCAGGTGAGGTGACACAGCAGGAAGCCTACAATATCATCTGTGTGGTGTTCCTGACTGAACTGTTCATGGAGGAGACAGTCACAAAGCAACTGTTAGATAAAGGCAGACCTCTACTAGACATCTGGCTAGGATTCTTATCCTGGGAATTCACAACATGAACAGTAGGAACTGAGTAGACTGTGGCAGGTTAGTGGAAACGCAATATATAAACCTTGATTGAACCGTGAGTTTAAGATGACAGAGGTGACACCTTTTTGGAGGATGAGAAGGGAAGTATAACTGTAGACTGTATGTTTGAAGGAATAATGGCCATGCAGAGATGCCCATGCCCTAACTTCAGAAACGGTGACTATGTTACTTGAAATGGAAACAGAATGTACTGCTTAGTTTTTTTGTCAACATAAACAAGGGTCATCTGGGATGAGGGAATTTCCATTAAGAAAATGCCTGTAACAGATTGAAAGTCTGTGGGAGGAATTTTCTTGATTAATGATCGATGTGGGAGGGCCCAGCCCATTGTGGGTAGTACACCTCTGGAGGTGTCCTTGGAGAAAGCTAGCTGAGCAGACCTTGGAGAGCAAACTAGCAAACAGTGTTCTTCCATGGCCTCTGCTTTAGTTCCTGCCTTCAGGTTCCTGTCCTACTTCAGTTCCTGCTCTGACTCCTCTCAGTGATGACTTAACCTGGATGATATAAGATAAAATAGACACTTTCCTCCTTCAAATTGTTTTTGGTTGTAGTGTTTACTACAGCCAAAAAAAAAAAAAAAAAACTAGGACAAGGTAATTTATGGATGAGATTAAGAAGATTGAAGACCATAAGAGAGGGGGGTTATTCAGGATTGTGTGATGCACCAAGCTTAACTACATGGTCCTCAACAGAAGAGAGCCTTTCCTGGCTATGCTGGGGGAGAGAGACATGTTTCCATATGAGTTTCCTATTGATTTTTGATTTTTGGCTGTGGAAGAGCAACAACCAAAAGAAGTTGAAGCTCAGAGAAAACCTAAGAAGGCGATTGCTATGCTTGTCAAAAGTGTCTCCTTTACCCGAACCTAAAGCGTTCCTAGGTGCAGCAGTCTCATGCTTCCTAGAGGAATCCCTGCTAGAGATCTGCATTTCTAACCAGAGAGCTCAACTCGGGATGAATGTTTTATACAAGGAACAGTGTGTGTACGTGATTAGACGATAATGACCTGAGTTAAAAATCTCAACAATATTACTAAAGAAAACAGAATTTTTGCACACAACTTCTGCCCTTCTCCTTTCAGACTGAGATTAAACAAGACATCTCTAGATGGTGATGTCAGGTAAATGTAGGAAATGTTTTGTGACAGGTTCGCATGTGACAGGATGGCATGTATGCACACTTTCTTCCCTTAGTTTTTCTTTCTGTACTTGTACAAGCACGTTGGGATAGTTTCTGCGTTGTGCTGTGACTGGGGATGGGCACAGAGAAACTATTATACAACTGAGGTTTTTCAGAAGAAAAAAGGGCAGGGTTACTGAAGCTCTGGGGTAAAAGTCTAGATACTAAAGTGCAGGCACCACTGTGCTAAGGGCAGCCTTGCCACCATGTGGGCTCACTATCCAGAGGACACAAAAGCAGCATCTTTTAGGGGTGAGTTGGCAGCAAAACACCTAGTTCAAAGAGCTGGTTTCCAATTAGAGGCTGAGCTTTTAACCATAGGTCAAGGTAGGTAACTTTGTGATAAACTCAAGTACATTATTATGGGAGGTACATTATGTTAAAAAAACAACAACAACAAAAAAAACCTCTATTCCTATTTGACTCAGCCCTACAGAATTTCTATGCAAGGAATTTTTTTAAAATCTCTATAATTAGTTTTATTTTAAGCTGCTATTTTCTTCCCCAGCAGTGCAACTTTTGTTCTTTGGCCTATATAACTAGCAAAATATGCAACAGATTAAAGAATTCTTTTTTAAATTTCTGGCTATTTTCTAAGTTTCATTTTTTTTTGAAAAGAGTCTCACTAGGTAACCCTGGCTAGCCAGGAATTGGTTATACAGGTAATGCTGGCCTTAAACCAGTAGCAAACTTCTTTACACCTGAGTGATAAGATTACAGAAGTGTGCCACCTAGCCAAATTTCCAATTGTAAATGTAAAACTGCAGTGCAGAATGTTATGTCAGCAAGTCTCTGTACTGTATGTAACCTTGAAGATTTCTACATTTCCCACTAGCTGGACTCCATTACTTGTTTTACAAGTAATGGATGAAGACAAAAATATGAGTTTTCAATAATCCTTTCTTTAACAACAATGTGTAGCCAGTTTAATGTGTTTGTCATCAGTGTTAAATTCTAATATGATCCCAGAACTGGATGGTTTCAAAACCTATTCTAGGCAATTTCTGCTTTTTATAAAAGTGTTGAACTTAGACTTCAATGGAAGGTAGTAATCATCAAAGAATCAATCAATTTTTAAAAATGAGGTGAGGTGACTTTATAAAGAATGTCTTTCTGATGAAAAAAAAAGTGATTAATGTTTACAAAAATGTGCTATAATAAATGTAAACACTGAAACTAGAACTTTAAGTAGTAACAAAGAGTAATAAATTGTGTTTAAAGTTTGATAAAATAGCCACATTATGTGTGGCTACTTACTTCTGTAAGTTGTGTCCTAATATAAACTATACATGGAACACAAAAAATACTTTAATAGACCTTCTAGGTTTTTTGTAAAAAAGTTTTCAAAAAATTCATTACATATTTAAGAAATTAAACACATCTATTATCTCACAATTATGAGGTAATTAAAAGCTCCTACAATCTATGCTTGTCATAAAACTCCGCAGCATAGTAGAGAGCTATGAAGTATAGTCCCATATTGCACTTGGATCTGCTGTCAGCTTCGGGAGATATTTTGTACTTTTTATGTGTGTGTGTTTATTTTTTCTTCTTTTGAGAAAGAGGTTATTGTGTCCCTTGTTAGTCTCAAACTTACTATTCATCCTGCCTCTACCTCCTGAGTGATGGAATCACAAGTGTGTCACCATGCTCAGTTATGCTGTGCACTCTATCAGCTGAGCTACACTTGGTCTTGAAGTTGAGAACGGTCACTTCATGCCATCAGGATGATGGATAGGATGCCTGTGATGGGTCTGAGCAGGTGAGTCAGGCAAAGGCCGACCAATGAGATTTCAGGTTGAATTTCTGTGCCAGGTGATGAAGGATCGCTTGCCTGCTTACCTCTATTTTTCTTTCCCTACTAGACTTTTTCAGGCTCCCAGTCTGCCATGTTCTTCCACTCCTCCTTGTTGGTCATTCTCAGCTCTCCATCTTGGCACTGCCTCTAATCACCCCACCATCCCGTCTTTTCCTCCTGTGCCTATCCACTTCAGTTCTCCAGATTCAGCTACAGAACCAATGCTGCCCAGATCTCCTCCAGGAGGCCTCTCCCCTTCCCTCCTGGAAGCCTCCCATTTCCTACCTAGGCTAGAAACTCAGTCATAGTCACAGATGTGAGCAGTGAGCAGGCTCTTTCCTAGTGTGGTAAGTGCTGTTGTCAGAGGCAAAGTATTATAAACACACAAAACATTAGGGAGGGGAGGAAGATGGAATTGGGACCTAACCAGGTCAGAATAAATTGTCCAAAGTCAGTTGTGTACAAGTTTCTCTGTGCTCATCCCCCGTGAGAACAGAACACATAAACTATCCCAACAAGGATCAAGATGAAGTACATTATATAAGGTCAGTTTTTTTCCTTTTTTTTTTCCCCCTGAGACAGGGTTTCTCTGTTGTAACTCTGGCTGTCCTAGAACTCACTCTGTGGACCAGGCTGACCTCAAATTCACAGAGATACTACTGCCTCTGCCTCCTGAGTGCTGGGATTAAAGGTGTGATTCACTACCTCCTAACATAAGGTCAGCTTTTGAAAATATTTTATTAAGACCTCAAATGAGAGAAAGAAATAATGTAAAATTAAAACCTAAGAGAAAATTATTGAATAATCCCACAATTTGAAATTAAATAAAACACAGTATATAAAATAAAAATTAGTGCTTTAAAAATATTAATGAAATTACAATTTTTAGTAATTGACTAATATTTTACAACCTGTATGGGAGGTTACATTTCATTTTCATTTATTGCCAACAGGTATTTTGATGTAAACGTAAAGCACTGGATTCAATCATCTGGAATACTGATATGTTTGTAGCTGAGCTTCTGGCTAATGGCCATCTCTTCTGTTTAACTTTGAGATTTAAGTCTTCACATCCTGACTTGTTTGACAATGTCCCACATCTATCCATGACCCTCATCTTGCTTAATTGAGGGATGAAAACAAATTTTAGCAAAGCATTTTCTACCCTTGCACTTAATATATTCATGAATCTGATTCATCTTTCCTTTTCTAATTGCATTTTAAAAATCATATTAAGCATCCAGAGACAGTGAGACAATGTCTGCAATCTACGGAACATCTTGTTAGATAGCTGAAGTCCTTCTCCACCGTATCAACTCTTTGCTCCTTCAGATTTATCTAGAGATTTTCCAGCAGCTGTAGTTTGCCGATACCTTCCAATAGCTGTTGCTTACATTATGTTGGGGCCTTTTTAAATTTCAAGTGTACCTTCTTAGAAAGTTGTTAATGCTCTACTTTATTCATATTATTTCTTTATCTGAATATATTTCTAGCCTTGCTAGGTTTCTGCTTTCATGGCCTGAGCCATGTGAAGAAACTAATTAGGGATAAGAAAGAGCTGAAGAGAAAAACAAAGCAGACTAGTTAACAGTAGGCTGACCTGTGGCCCAGAACTCAGGCTTGTGAAATTCCAGAGGGAAAGCACTTTTCCCAGTTGGTGGCATCACCCAGTTTTGTATTACATGCTTCTTATTTGAATATGAGCTGACTTTTCCAGTTTTAAAAGTCTATGCTTTGAGGATTCCACAGAAGGAAGACAAAAGTATTAACCTGCTCTCTACTTTTGTTCTGACTCTTTATATTAAACATACAGTATAGAACTCAAACCGAATAAAAACTTAAAAATTATAACCAACCAGTGAACACTGAGGTAATATTTTCCTGTTATTTAATCAGCTCGCTTCCAAATTTTCATGTAATATAATAATAATAATAATAATAATAATAATAATAATAATAATAATACAACTGACAGTGACTGTGCCAGTCATCTGATCCTGTAGATGAAGTGTTAAAGATTATCCTCTAGAAAAATCAGTTACTAAAAATACAAAAGTTACAGATCTCCTTAAGTCTCTTTTTCCTATTCAGAATCACACCATACTCTACCCCAACTTTAAGCAATTAATTTTATATTTTCTTTACATTTTATCTTCTTCTCAACAATAATTGTCTCTATTTCCTTTGCTTTGAACAGACAGATTGCTGAGAAGAAAAATAAGAGAAACAGTTTGAAACACAATACTGGGTATAGTACACTGTTCCTCCCAGACACACTGGGCACATGCTGTTCACACACTTGCAGTTGGAATGGAGAGAACCCAAAAAATATTAAATATTAATATTAATATTAATTATTTTAATATTTAATTAATAAATATTAAATAAAATACAGTAATAAAAATATAGAGTCAAAGTACATCATGATATACGCCTGTGACAGCTGCAAAGAATTATCTATCAGTCAAGATTATGATAATCACTGAAAATGAAGGGGTAAATAAAAAGACCAGAAAATGTACATTCTTGATCCAGCTTCAGCTTGGATGATCATAGTTTGGTGGCTTTGGGGGCTACACTACGTAGGTTTAAACCCCAGCTCTGCCACTTGATGGCTGTGACTATGAAGAAGTTTATTTCTTTCACTTTCCTCATTTGTTGAACGGTGATGTTAACACTTAAGAGACTCATAATGTTGCTATATACTGCCAGGCATAGACAATTATTACTGCTTTCATTATATTATTGATCTAGAAAATTACTTTTGATCATTTACCATCAGGCTACTACAATTCAAGACTTACCTGTAAGTTTTACACTTATCATTTGACCTTTATCACTTGAAGACTCAGATCATGGTCTGCCAATCAATCACTCTTAAAAAGTTTTCTGAGCTGGCTCTAGAAAAATGATTCCTATACTGTATAATTCAGGGTCCATAAGTGCAGACAGCAGCAGGCTTGGGGGGGGGTCTGGTTATATTCACTCCTGATCTCCCCAACTCCTAGACAGCCCAGCCCTGTCTCCTTTAGTTCCTCCAACACTTCACTTTCTCCTGTTAATTACACCCTGTCCCTGAAAGCAGACTCTTTTATTAGTGGATAACTATTATCTCAAAGTGTGTGTGTGTATGTGTGTGTGTGTGTGTGTATTCTTTAATAGAAAAAAAACATGTAATGACAGGTGCAAAGTGCAAAGTGGGCTGGAAAGCCAGATTTTAGCTTCTAAGGGAATAAAGGCACATTAGATGTTTTTTTTCCTATTAAAGCCCTAGCTTGACCTAGTTCACACCCCTCTTCTATTCAAAGCTAAACCAGGAAACAATACATTTTATTTTTTTAGTTAAAAAACAAGAATAGAAAAAGCCTCATTTAATAATGAAGAGAGCATAGCCTTTATTCAATGCAAAGGGCACTGGATTCTATATTCATCTCTTCGCCCAATAGTCTTCTGAGCTTTAAAAACTAATTATAGGAGGAGAGTGACTTTCTAGTCTTTTTGGTTCATGCAGTGCTATATGGTATTCTGATGTATTAAATCAAGTCCTCTGTCAACTCTGCTATACTGGAGTATCAGTGAAGTGCCACTCTCCTTGTTGTCGACTTTTAATCTAGATAAAGAATGTGACAGGTTAAAAGGAAAGAACCAATCACACCTGAACATTTTTTTTCTTATGATGGAGTTAATATAATTTGCTTTTCAAACCATGCCTACAAGCAAAAACATGAACAAATCTCTCAGGCATAAAGTTCAGCAAAATAAACCAGATACCATGGCTAAATTTATGAAAAACACGAGGAAAAGCAAAACAAAACTATGATGGCAGAGTCAGAATTGGGCTTTTGAACAGCAGATCTTTGGAGGAATTGATATTTTGGTCTAGTTATATGGGCATAATCATACATATTTTATTGAAACCAAAATTGAGGAAATATTTGTATAATTGGCTTGTCCTTTGAGTTTAATATGGAGAATAGCTTGATTGAACAGTTTAAGCAAGAATACAAAAAGCTGGATCCTTAATTCTAGCAATTCTTAGTCTAAGGTGGAGCCAGAGAGGGGCTCCTTTCTTGGCCCAGAATTCTCCTTTTTGGAGTAGAACAATTTCCATTACCCTGAGGTACAGAAGGTAACTAACACAGCTGATTAACAATCCTTTTTAAGCATATATTACAATGAAGTCCTTACATAAAATTAAACCGAGGAACAATAAGAAGACATGAGATCATTTAAAGTAAGCTGAAATATTAATATAAAAGAAATTATCATCTAGAAACTGCTGCAATTCAACTACTGAGGTTAATACATATGGTTAAACAAGTATACATAACAAGGAGGAGTGTGCTTACCAGGCCACTTGAGAATGTGGAAAATGATGCTTTGACAGTAATTCTGTCAAGGAATAGCACCTTGGGACTTACTTTCTGTATTAAGGTCATTTGATTATATTTACTTGAGCGCTAATGAACCCTTCGATTACTCATTACCTCTTGTGGTGGGAGAGATAAGGATATTTCTTACTACTAAAGTCACAGGAACATAATCTAAGTTGAGGAAAGTTTTGGGTTACAGGAGAATAAAATTAAAAATTAAGAGTTTTGTTTTTTAGATGCTGGGAAACCACTACATCAAATTTCCCAAGGAAAACATCTCTGTGACTTTTATATAAGCAAATATTCTTACACAAAATGTCCTATAAAGTAAATAGTAAACTGTACCTATTACTATAGACAATCTCTTTAGTGAAAGACAGCACTGAATGAGTAAAAAGAAAATCTGTCAAATGGGATTAGATTGATTTATCTGTAACAAAGGAGTAACAACCTGGTATATAGAATACTCTGACGTATCACTAGGGAAAAAAAACCCTTAAAAACATAATTAAAATTAAGTAATAAATTTTAAAAAATACCATGAAGGACAATAAATATATAAAATACATGTGAAATTGCTCAGCACCAACCATGAAAGAAATTCATACTAAATGATATCAGATTACCTCAGCACACATACTAGAACGGCTCCTATCAACAGGTGGAAGATATCCAGCTTGATGACACAATGGGCAACGGGAACTCTGAGAGACCACTGTGAGGATGCAAACTTCTAGGCCTACTTTAAAAAAATTTTTAAAGACATTTTAAGTTATGTGTGTGTGTATATTCTATGTGGGTATGTGTGAGAACAGGTGCCTGAAGAGACTAGGTGAGGGTGTCAGACCCTCTGGAACTGGAGCAACAGGCAGGTGTGGGTGCTGGGAACAAAACTTGGGTCCCGGGTAAGATCAGTTTGTATTCCTAACAGCTGAGCCATATTTCCAGCTCCTCAGGAATATCTTAGAAAACTGACATTGTGAACCAAAACTCAAAATCTGCATATACTATTACCCAGCAAACCAAGTCCTAACATATGACCAATAGACATATGTACACATCTCATTCCAACACTTAATGTCTTACAACTTTTCAACTGTAACTATGTATGAGTTAATATCAGGGAAAACATCTATCTATTGTCAGTGAAAATAAGCCACGAGGGGTGTGAACACAGTTAACTTTATGAACAGTGAAGATTTACTATCCGTAACTTTAGGTTGCTGTGATAAAACACCATGACTAGCCAGGTGGTGGTGGTGCACATCTTTAATCCCAGCACTTGGTGGACAGAGGCAAGTAGATCTCTGTGAGTTTGAGGCCAGCCTGGTCTACATAGTCAGTCCCAGGACAGCCAGAAGTATAACAGAGAAATCTTGTCTTGAAGAAACAAATGAACAAACGAAACACCATAACTAAAAGCAACCTAGAGGAGGAAAAGTGGAAGGAAAAGTTTATTTTGGTTATGGTTCCAGAGAGAGAATTCATAATGGCAAGGGAAGCTTGGCAGCAGAGGGCAATAGTAGGAAGCCGATCATATCTTTGTAGCAGTCAGCTGCTGTGAGGCTCACATGAACAACACAGAGACATTTTCATAGGTGCCAGACCTCAGCAGAGGTTACCACTATTATGTCAAGTGCCATAATGGACAGTGGAACTGAGTGTCTCATCACAGCGGTTTTTACTGATACCTAAGCTCCTTGGGTATCTACTGATAGCATGTGCAGATCATGAACAATCAAACATTCCGCACATTAATCCAACACCTGCAGACAATACAGAACACCTAGACCTGGGCAGCCCCTCACCTAAGAGTGCACAAAACAATTATTTTATACATCACTAAAAACTTCTATAACAATCTTCTACCATAAACACAAAACAGAGTGAATGAACTGGAACTAGGACAAGGCTATGACCTCTTAAAGCCTGCTCCCAGGCAGCACTGCCTAAACCTCCCCAAACAATGCCACCAACTGGGGATTAAGCATTCAAATACCTGAGTCTATGGAGGGCATGCTCATCCGAACTACCACATTATCTACAGTTCCAATCTACATTCTGACAGAGATAAACCTATTGTTTGATCATAAACTGAAAGTAAGACAATGGTCATGACTCTATTATTATTTTTTTCTATTTTTCTTCCTTGATGTTTCTTCTTCCTTCTTTTCTTCTTTAGACTCTGAGTCTCATATGATCAGACCATCTTAGAACTCATTATGTAGTGAAAGGTAAATGGATTCCTGACCCTTGTGCCTCCATCTCCTGAGTTCTGGGATTCCAGAAATGCCTCACTATTCCAGCTCTTGGTCTTTGCTTTTTTAAAGTACTTTTACTTTGTTGCATCATCTATTCCTTTACTTGGATAAGAAAGAAGATAATCAGGCGGATCTCTGTGAGTGATAAAGTTAAGAGAAAGACCTTTTATCAAAACAGGCAGAAAAGAGTATAAAAGACAATACAGTTTGTGTGAGTGAACATGGAACATGTTATAGAACATGCTTGAGATGCTGTGACATACGTGAGCAGAATTTCATCTTACTGTTAGTTTGTCAAGGAACAGGATCAGTAGAGCTTTGCTGAATCAATGAATGAACAAATGACTGCACTGTACCTGTATAATAGGAGACGGTTTAGTTCAAGTTGGCAATGTTTCAGTTGTATTCACAAGATTCCTTGCTGACTTTTGAGCCCAAGACACACTTGCATGGGAAGGGAGTTTGGGGAGGAAGAAAACAGTTTTTTCGAGTTCAAGTAATTGCTGCTTAATCTTTTAGAACCACCAACATTTCATTTGCTGACCATATGGGATTTTCCTCCCTCTGTCTGACATGGCTTAGAAAGTAGACATTTACCTTATGAAGTCTTCTTCTTCTTCCCTCTTGGGCCTCAGCTGTTTGGGCTGAGCCATGTTAGTCCAATTTGGCAGCGATTTCAAGAGTCTGCTGATATCATCATCTTTTGCCCAAGATGCACTGATGACAAGTTTCTCTTCTGATTGGACAATGCCCCTGAAAATGACCACAGAGAAATGGACACTTTAGCATCATATACAGTGAATGTTTTCACCAACTTTTTCCACAGAAGACGTTATGCCCATCTCTCTTCTTAACACAGCCCATCATCTGTGTCGGAAGCAGTGACATCACATTGCTGGGAGATGCCACTCCCAGATTTTATTCTCAGTTTCCAATTTGTTGAATAATCTCAAGATGATAGTATTAATTTTCCTTATCCTGGCTAGTCTTATACAAATGTGATACACAAACTAGAATCATTTGGAAGGAGGGAACCTCAATTGAGAAAACGCCTCTGAAAGAGCCAGCTGTAGGCATTTCTTTAATTAGCGATTGATGGAGGAGAACCCAGCACACTGTGTGTGCTCCCGTCCCTGGGCTGGTGGTCCTGGGCTCTATAAGAAAGCAGGCTGAGCAAGCTAGGGGAAGGAAGCCAGTAAGCAGCACTACTCCATGACTTCTGCATCAGCTCCTGCCTCCAGAAAAACTCTTTCTTCCCAACTTACATTCCTGTCATTGTATTTTACCAAAGCAACAGAAACTCTAAGTAAGATATAATATCTTATGATAAACACAAACATATGTGGGAAAGTTTGGGTTGGACCTTTCAAGAAATGTTCAAAAAATAAAACGTAAGACAATCTTATTTTATTTTTCAAGACAGGGTTTCTCTGTTGTAACTCCGGCTGACCTGGAACTCACTCTGTAAACCGGGCTGGCCTCGAACTCACAGAGATCCACCAGCTTCTGCCTTCTGAATACTGGGATCAAAGGTGTAGACCACCACTGCCTAGCCCAACAATCTTATTTTTAAACGCTATTACATGACAAATTAGTGATGCCTAAAACGTGACATAAGTGTTACAATAGACTGTTCTCGGGCTTTTTTGGTTTATGCTACCAATTAGTTCTACTTGAAGATAGCATTTTGAATGATGGACACCTCTATTCAAAGCAAACCTACCATAATAAAGAGAGTCTGTGCCCCAAATGTCAGGCAGGGAAAACTTTTGATTATAGTTAACTCCATTGGGCTTTGGCTAGTGACCTAGAGTTGACAGGCTTCTAGTCCTTTAATAGGGCCCATGGGTTCACTATTAATGCTACCCTTACTAGAATGTTCCTGAAAAGTCACCTTAAATGTTCAATTTCAACTTAATTAAAAAGCCTCTCTTTCTACTCAACATTTCTGCCATCGCAGCAGATTTTAAGGATCTAAAAATTCTCATCAGCAATACTTCCTGACAAAAGTGACATTCACTTATGAAATGTTAATGAGCTGGACATCCCTCTGATGATGACCAAGTCCCTAGTCTCCGGAGGCTTCTCATATCACAGGCAAGGATATCTTTTGGTGCTAAAAATCACATTGGGACACATCATACATTTTCAAATAAATATAAACGGTGCATAGGTACCTATAAGAAAGGTGCCCTGACCTGACGGACAGCTCAATACGCACAGACGAGAAAAAAGATGAGGCCTACAAACCTTAGCTCATTGCAGCCTGACCAAAGGTACCGTGGTTTTACACTGCGACAATACTGCCCTTGTTCTTTTAAAATAAGCTAGAGTAGGAGAACTCTGGGTGATTGCTAGAATTTTTCTAGCTCACTTCAAGCAAATGTTTTCTGATATGAATTGTGGTCAGAGATACATGATTACGACAACAGTCTTCTTCCCCTCCTTTCTGTGAAATTATTCACAGATCTTATTCTTGCTTCTCCCTTTATTTCCTTACATTATTCTATAACCTAGCTTTTATAATCTTATACTTGCAATCTTACAACATGATGCCACCTCAGATTTATAACACCCATTGCAGGCAAGCCCTCAATATTCTTTGGCATTTAAAAAAAATGTGTTTCTGATCAGCTTCCTCTCCCCATTTACCTTAGTGGCCACTTAAAACATTTGTAGGCCCTCACTGCTTGCCTCCACATCCTTTCTATCTGACAGAGAACAGAGGGCACACATTATATACTTTAAAAAAATTCTCTCTTGAGCACGTATATTCAAATGCATTTCATGTTCATTTGTTTCTAGTTATCCCTCTATTTAGGCTCTTGGGAACCACAAATTACCCCTGTTCTTTCTTCCTATATTTCACATGTTTCCTTCCACAATACACTTGCCTAGTCTCTGCTAGCTTTCTAAATAACTACATAAATGATTTTCTTTCATGACCCCCATATCCCGCTCTTCCAAAGCTCTTCTTTGAGAACATTCTATTAGTGATCACCCTGAGAATCCAATTTACTGTTCCACTCAAGGATGGAATCATCCCTGACATAACTTCTTCATAGATGAAGTCTCCACCTTTTTTTTTTTTTTTTTTGATATTGTTGTTGCAGGTGACAAACAGTTGTCTTTTTTCTTTTTTGCCTCTGCCTGCAGTCTGGTATCTTGTGTTCCTCTCAGCTTCAGCCTTTATTTGTTCCTGTGGCTTTTAATTTCTTTTTCATTCAGGGAATATGGAGAATTATCATCTGTTTTAGTTTGATTACCAAATACAAATACATTTAAAGCTAAAGACTTGTACCCATTTTGTATATATTAAGAGCAGTAAAAGGGCCTCTCAAATGTATTCACTGCACATTTTTGACAGGTAGTCTGAAGCCAACTGCAGTAACAGTTCCCAAAGTGTCTCAAAAGCAAAGTTCTCAAACATCTAGTGATGTTGATTCACCAGATGGGCATGTCTTAATCTTAAGACTCTTCAACTGTTCTGAAGCTTCTACTGTTTTATTTCCATTCTCTTTTCTACATCTGTTTTTTTTTTTCTCTTTACATAATTTCCTTGTGGTTTCTATCCCATGGACCCATTTTGGAGTAAAAATGATGGCTCCTTTCCTGGGCCCACAACTTTACGTGTTGAGTTCCACAGGCTTATGCATTTTTCTCTCACATCTCCAGGGAAGCATCAACTTCTCATTCTTGTTCCTGCATTTGAAAGGCTAACTCGAGAACTCTTAGTGGACATTCTCACTAATTTTTCAAAGTAAGACAAATCAAAAGGAATTCAGTCATTTTCATTTGCTCTTTCCCAGTAGACACCTGACACCCTGTATTCTTGCCATCCTGCAATTCAATCAGGAATACAGTCTCCTCCTCCTTTTCTTTTTCTTTTTTCTTTTTTTTTTTTCTTTCTTTTTCGAGACAGGGTTTCTCTGTTGTAACCCTGGCTGTCCTGGAACTCACTCTGTAGACCAGGCTGGCCTCAAACTCACAGAGGTCCACTTGCTTCTTCCTCCCAAGTGCTACGATTAAAGGCGTGAGCCACCACTGCCTGACAGAGATCTAGTCTTCTTAATTACCAACAGTGACCACATCCTCTCAATCACACGTTTTTAATATCTTATAAATAGTCATTTTCTGTCTAGATTCACTGCCATTACTTGGTATTTAAGCCCTAATCATTTCTCATGTGGACTTGGCAATGACTTGGTAACTGGGCTTATCATGCCAGAGGAGTCATCTCTGTAAACTAAAATACAATGCGAGCCCCTTCCTCAGAACTCTTTAGGGACATCTACTTCTGTATGAACAGAACCAAACAGCAATGTGCGAACATCTGTCTGTTCAGTAGTACCTCCTTTGTCCCTGTTCTCGATTCCAGGCCACTACCCTATGCATACTGGCTGTAGATCCTATCCAGAAGGACAGTTCCAAAGTTTTAATGTGGGATGTATTGTTTCCCCTTTCTCTATGCTATCACATCCTCCTTGTAGGATTTTATCATCAAAGGTTACTTTGGTTCCTTCCTTACTATTGCTGTGTGCATCTTTTTGTGCTCTACCCTCTTTTATGCTGGAGATTTTTGGCCTTGACTGCACACTAGAATCACTTAGGGGAGCTCTTAAAAAAACTGAATGCCCAGAACATACTGAAGACTAAACAAATCAGAACCTGGGTGTTAAGTAGCATGGAGGGAGTAATCTTTAAATTTCTTGAGTGATTCAAACTGCATGTCAGGGTTATAAATCTCTCTCTTCTCACTGCTCTTTTTTTTAAAACAAAGAAACAAACAAACAGACAGACAAACAAACTAGGTTCACAAACTGGATGACTGCTCTGAGGGTAGTTAACTTATTGTCAGTTTTTTATCTTAGTACTTAACATGATACCTGATATTTGGAAGATGTGCAAAAACTGAACAGGAAATAAAAATAAGCCTTCTTGCACTAGATAACTATTAAACTGTTAAATCTAGATAAGTCATTAAACTGAGGCCATCTTAGTGGGTTCACTTTCCCTGTACTTAACAACTCAGACCACTTACTAAGTCACTGGTATTTGACTAAACCACAGACTTACTCTATGCATCTCTAATTCACTACAGATCAGAATTTGTGCATAATGAATGTATGTGTCTCACTCTCAAAACTCAACAAAGCACACAGAAAACAAATGAACCAAGGAGCAATTGTTGACAAGCCTTGTCCTGCACTCTACTTTCTCCTAGGTGGTCTATTGTGTGGAAAGCCTCCTCAAAACCTGATTTCCCCGTGAGGAGTTTGTTGACTATGACAGCATACAATGATGTCTCTCCTTGGAAGATACCTCTCAGTTAGCATTTCATTCTATATGAGGTTTCCAGACTATGACCTTGGATCCCACCTGTTCACCAGTTGTCTTTTTATTTCCTAAAAGCTATATAAAGGTTGCCACTTTTAAATGGTTTCTAAAAGATTAAAGATCAATATTATGTAATGTGGGTGAATTACATATAAAGTAAATTTCAATATCATATCCAGAAGGAACATTGCCTGAGTGTTTCAATTCCCTTTAGAGCCACATTACAGGTCAAATGCTGCTTTGCAGTTAGAAGACCAAGTCAAACTCACTTTTCTAGTTCTTGAATTCTAAGTCAAAGGTTTAGAAGGTGACTACATCCATACCTGTGAAATGGTATTGCACATTTTGGAGGGGTGTGGCTACAATCTTCTATTTTAGTACTTCATGTAACAAAAGAAATAGTATCAAGGATGTTCACTGTGTTAAAGGTACCCAGATTGTTCACTTAGGTCTTTTAAAAACACTGTTTTGCTTAAAAAGTTCATCCTGATATCATTTTATTAAGGAATGGTAATCATAATCAAAATGTTAACATACACTGCTCAATAGTCAATATATTAATTAATATTAGAATAAAGATAAAGTAAAAAAGCATTCCAAATACCTGTCCTGAAATACTGACATCCTGAAGGAGATAGAGTTTTTCATTCAAATGGCAACTGTCTTTATTCTTTTATTTTGTAATGAAACAGATCATGTGGGTTATAAATTCTAGGACAAATCTCAACAGCTTTAAAAAAGAACCCCAGCATCCCCAACAATTATTCTGTAAGAAGAATGGGGTTAATCACTCCAACCAAAACCATAATCTACCAAGTAATTCACAGCTCACTGGGCATCGGACTGAGTCACCTGTGTAACTATTTGTATCCTTCCAAGAGGTAAGAGGAAAATAGGTGTGTCTCCTGAAACAGGTGATGGGTTGCCATGAGAAGAGTCTACTCGTAAGACATGGCTGAGTGGATTTCATTCAGAAGACACCCGCTGATGTCACTAGCTCAGATGTGGATTTCTTCCTCACTGGGACAGTTGGGAAGTGCACGTGTGCACAGTCCCTAGACACAGCTGCGGGGCTGAGGAGTCATTAGGTAAACAACCCTAGGCAGGTGGGGCTAAGTGGAGTCCACTGTTTTGTGACAGCCAGGGCATTCACTACCCCAGACTGAACCTTTCAGGTACTTCAAAAATAGAAGTCAAGTTAGACAAATTAATCAAGGACAAGGCTGATTCAAACAAAAAGCTGCTGTGTTAGTCCAGTTTATAGACGAGGAATGACTGCGTGTGCATCAAGCCAAACTAGAATGCAGCACCCAGCAACCAAGTGATAAGGATAGTTAGGGATGTAGGAAGAGTTAGTTAGCATCATGCTGCAGAAGAAAACCAAAGAAAAACAACAATTCTAAAATACTTGTTATTGATAATTTCTGGAAGAGTTACTATTGTCACTATTGTCACTGTCACTTGTGCACCCACTGCTCAGCTTGCCAGGCTCCAGTGAATTGCTCCAAATCTATGGTAGCACAGGCACCCCTGGTTAAACTCAGGGGTCACCAAACAAAACACACAGACATGAATGTGAGCAAGAATTTTTGGGGTGGGGGGAGTAGGTAGTTATGGGGGAGGGTGGACGTTGAGAGATCAATGTACATTACATATGCTCATGAAAATGTCAAAGAATAAACACAATTAACTGGAAGAAGAGAAGGAGAAAACTGAAGAAGAGGGATGAGAAAGAGAGAAGGGGAGGAAGAGAAGGAAAATAATAATAATTGAATAAGGTTGGATCATAATTCTTAGGAAAAGAAAAAATACCGGTGGGTCTTTAGGCTGGTCACAGAGCGGTAGGTGGGTGTGTTTTAGTTAAGGTTGCTCAATAGAAACCTTCATGTGACGAAACACATGATGATCAAAGCAACTCGGGGAGGAAAGGGTTCATTTCATGCACAGTTCCATATAACAGTTCATCATCAAAAGCAGTGATGACAGGAACCTGGAGGCAGAGCTGAGTAGAGGCCATGATGGAGAGTGCTTACTGGGTTGCTCCTAGTGGCCTGTTTTCTTACTGAAAACAAGACCACCAACCTGGTGTGGCCCACCCACAATGGGCTGGGCCCTCTCACATCAATTACTAATTAAGGAAATGCCCTACAGGATAGCTTACAGTCAGATCTGTAAGTACTTTCTCAATTGAGGATCCTTCCTCTCTAATAACTCTAACTTGTGTCAAGTTGACATAAAACTAGCTAGCACAGGGTACATACTTCTCAGGAGACACAACCTAAGAAGCATATAGTCCATGGGGAACAGTTAAGAGGACTCTAGGGATCTGAGTGTTTGCAGAAGGTAACTCTTGGAAGACAATTTAATAGCAATCTTCAAATAGGTAAGTTCATTCATATCTGACTGACTTTTTAAGAAAAATTATACTGTAACATAAGCAGTGGAGCAAATATTAATGTGAAATGTGCTTCAACTGTCAATGTTCTGAGTTTTTCTTTGGTTAAACAAATTTAAATACATTCTATGTTTGAGAATCCTTAAGATGTTTATAGAAAGATAGAACAGGTAGTCCTCTTTTAAATTTCCCATTTCTCATTGCACTTAGGGTAAAATCCAAATCTCTAGTTTTAAGATCCTAAGAGCTCTTAATCCTGGTTATACATTAGAACACCCAAAAACATTCAAATTATCTATCAGGCTCACAGTCAGAAGCTGGGCCCAGAGTGGCATCGAGGGGCTCACACCACTGTGCTGTGTAACCTGAGATCTGACTGCTGCTGTTGGACCCACCAGGCTGTCCATTCACATCTGCTTCTGGCTCTGCCTGGAATGTTATTCCCACTTCTCCACCATTACTTCCCATCCTTCATAACCAAATTCAAGCATCAAATCCTCAGTGAGGTATTCCTGTTCCTCACCCAGAAAAGTTGTTTTTCAAAATCAGATTCCTTCTTATTACCAAAGCCCACTTTTCTTGTCACTTGATCAGTATCTGTCTCCTTGCATTAGAATAGAAAAGCCATGATTCCAGGAACTTGCCTAACAGATTAATTTCTCTAAGTTTAGCCCTCAGTAAACCACTGCATATCCAATATTTTATATTATAAATTGACAAATTATAATTGTACAATTCACAGAGTGCAAAGTGATACTATGATTTATAAGTACAACATGAAATAAAGTAACATATCCACCATCAAAGACACATTATATTTATGAGGAGAACATTTGAAACGTAGTCTTA